>CAXIVR010000012.1:67908559-68508559 GCA_964035755.1 Teleogryllus oceanicus
AATTTTAAAAAAAGCAGAAACCTGCTGCTGATCATTGAAAAAAATTTTTGTCAAAGATCTTTTAAAAAGAAATATGACAGTGAAATGCCAATCTTTTAAAAAAGATTTTTTTAAAACTTTTTGGTTGAAATGTAGTTAAAGTTTTCAGTTTATTACATTTGAACCCCGGGTCCGATGAGGGCATTGCTTAAACCCAAAGTTTTAATTGCAGGGTGCGAGCAATTAGAATGTTTATAAAATTTATTAAAATGTTTATGTTCGACTACAAAAGTAGAACCAAACGAATTGAGCTTATAGGACACATATTCACGAGAAGTGGAAAATACGGGGTTTAAATCCCCAAATTGGGAAGAAAATTTTTTTAAACTTCCAAATCAGAGGATCTTTTGAAAGGAGGAACGCAAAAAAATTGAATGTTACCTCATCCATCCACAAATAATTCATTTCGGTTTTTTAATTTATTTTTAAAAAAGGGACTAAAACCCACACCATGGATGAATATCATGGGTTGTTCTAAGGCCTTTCAAACTTTTCTTTACCTTTCCTTCATCGGCATTAAACATAGATTAGTTATTAAAAAAAAGTAGCGAAAACCCAACTATTTGTGCGTCGTAAATCGCGAGAAAACTACATAAAATATTGAAAAATATAAAGTCGTCAAATTTTTTTCCCAAAAGACCGAAAGTTCAAAGAACTTCCAAAAGTTTTTCATCAAAGATATGTAAAATCTTTACAGTTGCCGGCCATGGGAAAAAGAAGGTTGGCTGGGGTTTTTGGCTGGGGGAGGGTGGAGAAGGAGAAAAAGGGGCAAATTAAAAGGTATTGATTGATTGTTAGTGAGCGTTAGCAAAAAACATTAGTCCCATAAGTGTAGGGGCATTTTTTCTGGGGTTGCGGGTTTCCGCTGGATGGTGGATCCAGGGCCTACGTGGCCCCGGGGGTTTTCCAAAACCCGGATCTCCCACCAGAGTAGTGCTGCCCAGCCAGCCTAAAATCCACCAGCCTGGCATGTGGGATTAGTGCATTTTTTAAAGGGGTTTTGTGTTTTAAGGGGGGAGGGTTAAAAGGGAAAAGGAAAGAAAGACGGCGCTCCGTGGCCCCTTTGTTAGGGGACTGCCCGGCATTCGCCTAGTGTTGGTCGAAGAAAACCCCGGAAAATTGATCAGGGGCTGGCGCCAGAAATCTCCCCAGAAAGGACGAATTGAATTAAAGCCAATATGAAAACCCGCCACCGTGGGGGGGGTAACCTAGACCCCGGTCAGGGACAACAGAGCCTTCGTTATTCCCCAGTCACACCCCCCGGGCGGGGCCAGGGAGTGGTGGGGGGGGAAAGGGAACCAAGGGGGAAATCGGGAAAATGGAGGCAGAGGGGGAAAAGGGGCAGCGATCGGGGGTTGAGGCCGACGGCAGCGGAGAAAGGGGAGGGGCTGAAACCGCGGGGGGGGGTTAGGGGGGCGGCGGTTCGGTCCTGGAAAGACTGTGGTAAACAAATAAACGTTGAAAGCCGTTCACCGGCAAACCGAAAAGCCTTTCCTCCGTTCTTGCATTGCTTCCATCAAATTTTCGAGGTGAGGGGAAAATCGCATTTTAATAACTGGAGTGATCGGGTTTTTTGCTCGTAAACTATATCACAAATGATTTGGGTTTGCGGTCTTCAAAATAAATTTTTGTGTTTGGGAAATAAATTTTTTGAACAAATGACAAAGAAAAAATCGGCGATGAATGAAAACTAGACGGCTATATGCATCCATGAATCGTGTTCAGGACCAAGAAAACCAATTTAATTTTGCGTTGTCTAATAAGTGCTAAGATAAGATTGGGAAAACCAATACAAATCTAAATCTGAAAAATGTTCAGAATACAAGGAATTGATTCAGTGGGAGGTGAAATTGAATTAAAAATTGAAAATTGGGGGTTGTCTTTTCAACAAAATTTTTGAAAGACAACGCCCTTTAATCATTCCAATTAATGGAAGTAGATTTTTTTGGGGGAAAAAAAACACAAAGGCGATGAAAGATTATCAATAGGTTTCAAATAATATAAAATACTGTTTTTGCTATTAAAATCAATGGGGGCAGATATTTTTTAAATCATAAACATCTGCAGGTTCCAGATTATGTCTGTCAAAAATTTTCTCATCCCTTTTCATGTTCACCATGTTTGTAAGCCGTCATCCTTTTTTCCTTTCAGTAATTATCCTATGTAGCTTCCATTGAAAATTCTTTTTACGGACAAAAATCTGATCTAACAAATTTTTGAATGTCTTAAAAATGTTGTATTACACGCAATCGTTATCTTGGATTTTTGGGGAAATTTTCTCCCGGTCAATAACAACAAATCAATTTTTTGAAGAAAAATGTTTTTAAATTGCTCCCCTGGATCCTCAAGGGGATTGATTAATTATAACCATTACTATGACCATATATACAAAATTAAAAGATACATAATTTTTTTATTTATTTTACGTCAAAAAGAAAAACCTGTAAATACTACAGGGAGAAGTAAATTTGCATGTTTTCGAATTCTGTGATCCAACTCTGTTATATACTTAAATTTTTGAATACGGGAAATGAGCGTTTTTTGCCAGGATTGTTTACAAAAATATTGCTCCAATGTAATAAAGTCATTTTCAAAAAATGAGCTATAAATTTTGGGTTATCCCCATCATGTCCTTTGAAGGGAAAAATACTTTCCCCGACAACATGGGGAAAAGGGAATCTGAATAACTATATTCCCACTGGGAAATTTGAGACCCTACAGATAATAAATTAATTTTGTTAGAAGAAAATGGGGGGTTAGCATTTGTCAAGGATCAGGGGAAACGACGAAATGATCGAGATGGGAGTCACGACCAGGGCCAGGGGACAATACGGTTCAGGTTGTTTAGAGGATACAGTCCAAAGAAAATAAACTTTAATTGTTACTTAGATTAATTAAATAAATTATTAATTAATTAAATAACAAAAATAAACATAAACATTAATAAACACAATCATTGTTAAAAATTTAAAGTTTCTTTCCTTTTTATGCTAATATGTTCTAATTATATAGAAACAGAGAAACAGAAACGATTTTATTTTTTATTTAAACTTTCATCGAATTTAATCGTTTAATGTCATCGTAAAAACTGTAAAAAAATGTACATGTATCGGATTTAATTTTTTTAGTGAGCTGTTTATACTGTCACCGATAAATATGATTACTATCGAATGTTATAGTTTTAAATTGGGGAAAAATATTTGCCCAAAGTAAGCAGACAGATATTTCAGCAATAAGAGCAAGGTGTGGGGACGGTTTTGCAGCATTTTAGGGGTGACATTTATATTTTCTCCGAATTTTATTCCAGCACGTCCCGCGGGAGTGCAAAAAACATCAAAATTACGACGCAACTTCGAGAAATTTTTTGAAGGAGATTTTCCCGGGAGTGAGCGACACCCGGGTGACTAAAGCCTCCTCTTCAAAATATCAGTTTGGCTCTGATAGTCTTGCACTGAGGAAGAATGCGGGAGCATGCATCAATAAGCAATAGTACAGTCGAATATTTTTTTGTTTTTTTGAATGTGGAAACGAGACCGAGTGCACTATAACCGGAGTTGACTGTATTTAAAATCACAAGGGAAAGAAAGTCATTTTTGGGGAAACAGGAGTTCTCCCGCCGAGGTCGGGAGGCCCAGGCATGGAATCCGTCGAGTAATGGCAGACTCGGGGTGATGTCAAATGTTTTGTAAGCATGTTTTACTGAAATTAGCTATCACCGAAGGAAAATTCCAAAGTATGTTTTTATATATATATATATATATATATATATATATATTGTGACGGAACACACAGCCGTGGACATTCTCCGGCGCGCCGACAAAGCAACCTGGGCTTTGATCAGGGCGTTAGCCCTGAGGGTGGCACCGCCGGGGGGCCAGCGCCGGGGGGCAGCCTACTGTCGCCCGGGCGCCAGGCCGTCAGGTTGTTCGTTGTCTTGCCTGTGAGAGGCAAAAAGGGTAGCTTGAATGGAAGAATCAGGCGGATCGAATTCAATGAAACATTGATGGCTCTGGGAAAATTAGGCATGTATTCTTTAAAATTTTCCAGAGGCACATAAATACACACTAGATTATAATAAAAAAAATTGCAATCCTATTTCTATTATAATTATAATCCTAAGTCTGGGTTAACGTTCTTTCTCCATCTTTTGCAAATAAAAATAACCTCCCTACCTATATATTTAATCAATCTTGCCCGCAATTTCAAACTGGGCAATTTAATTTTTATGAAAACCCTGACTGGACTAAAATGTTCTTTTAGTCTGTTCGTTCCACTAGTTGATCGAACTAAATTTCCCCGTTTTGGGGTTTCGGCAAGAATATTTAGTTATCCCTTTTTTAATCCCCTTTGAAAAACACCTCGCGGTCAATGCCAGGACTACTTTTGGGATTAACACACCGACCTCGGCCAACGAGACCCCCCTCGCGCATCGCTGCGAAGGGTCCCGCCCCGGGACGCCGGCCCGCCCAGCTCGCCGATACCCCGGGGTCCGCGCTGCCCTTGGCTCGCTTTATTTCCTCCGCGCCCGTGAAGAGACAATTTTTTCCGGTTATCCTGCAGAACGGCCGGGCCCCACCCCTCTTCCGTTCCCAACAAACTTGTTTTTTGGCGGGACCAGGAATGCGCCTCAGCCTTCCGCTTTGGCGATGCGGCGAGTTGGGACGTAATGATCCTAATGATCCCCTGCCCGAATCGACCAACTGATCCGAAAGATCGATCGACCTTCGGTGACTCTACGACTGTTCGGCTTTTTGTCCAAAATTTTCGCGATTTCACCCAAACCCCCGGGGGGCCTTTCTCCGACTGTCGGGTTTTCCCCGGGAACCCCCTTCCCTGGGAGACTGTTCCCCGTTTTTCATCAACGTAATCGCGGTTTTAAATTTTTCCAGCGTTTTACCCCCCCCGAGAAATCATTCGACCACTCGTTACGTCGACTTCACCCGCGCTGACGTCAGATGATGACGTCCCAACGCGCCCTTTCATTAAAACCCGCGATTTATCTTGGGCGTTTTTGCCGGGGTTCTGCCAAGTATCAGAGCCTCTAATTATATTTATATATATATATATATATATATATATATAATATATATAAAAAATAAATATAATATAATAAAATAAATATAATAAAATTTATAATATAAAAAATAAATATAAATAAAATAAAAATAAATATAATAATAAATATAAAATATAACCCATCTGGGGGTGTAGGATACCCAAGAAAGTGTTCTCATGTGTTGTTCGTGTTTTTTTAAGGTTTTCAAATATGTAGGTTCCATCCATTAAAGATTTTTGAACGGAAGATAATGGGATATAATGAAAATCCAAGATATATAAAAAAAGAAGAGCCGCAACAACGGGTTTTCCCATTAAAATAAAAGATAGGTATGTAAAGAATTTTGGGGAAATTTTTTAAAGGGAGAGGGAAAGGGAAAATAGTCTTAGAAAAGGTGTTTTCCATTCTTTCCCGAAAGTGAAGGACTGCAAACAGCTCTTAAAAGATTGTTTAGGGAAAAATTAAAAAAAAAAATTTCCAAAAAAAAATTTAAATGATGTTTAGTTTTAAGGGGAAAATAACTGTATTTTGACCCAACCTTTTTTTTGTGACTCTATGATTGCAGGTTTTTTCTAGCTGATCAAGAAGTGGTGGTGCTAAAGAAACACGCTGGGAAACATTGATAAAAAAATCTAAAATTGGTAACCAACACAAGTGGAAATTTTTGTTTAATGCAAGGCCCCTTTGGGATCTCGTGGGCAGCTGTTAATTGGGAAGGAAAGAGTGTCGAAAATCTCATTACAGGAACCCTTTTCAGATCGTCAATGAACAATTTTCCCATAAAAAGAAATGAGAATTTTTAAACGATCTCGAATAAAAGTACCGTACATGGTAACGTAATTGCGGGAAAACGAGAAATTTGACCCAAATCTTTTTCCGGCCCTGGGGAAAAAAAGGCTTGCACCCTATAGTCAATTAAAAAATTTTTTTCCCCGATAAACCTTTTTTATAAAATTAGAGAAGAGTTTTGGAATTAAAAGAAAATTTTTGCAAAATAATACAACCCACTTTCTTAATGGGGGAAATAATTGTAAATATTCACCAGTGGCAATTCACATTAGTGAAGTCTTTTGTTTCTTCTGCCTGGTTTAAAAAAAATAATATCAAGAAATATCCTACATTTGAAAGTATTTTATGATTAGAACAGAAAAACTAGTGGGTAAGAATGGCACAGATTTTCTTATGAAGGGTTTTTAAATTTTCCCTTGGTTAAGTTTTGCCCCATCCTCTTCCCACCCAAAGAAATTTTGGGGGGGATTTTCAATTTTTCGATTTCCCAAAGTAGAACGAAATATTATTTTAAGAATAAAAAAGAGTAATGCTCGTTCTATAACATTGAAAATTTAGACTGGTTTTTTAAAAAAATTTTTTTAAACTTTTCTTTTAAAATTTTGAAATTTAAACATTTTCAGAAAATTTTGGTTTTGAAAAATTAATTAGAATTTTAAAGCACTTAATCGAAACTACAATACAAAGGTTTTTTTTAAAAACCCCAAATCCAAAAAGCAAATTTTTAAAGGGGAAACAAAAACAGTTTATTATTCATTCTTAAGTTTTGAAAGGCGGCCAAAAACGAACTGTTTACCCGCCCAATTTTCAGCAGCATACTTAAAAAAAATAAGAAAAAAAGACTTTTTTAGAAGTAGTTAAAAGTACGGGCCAAAACCCAAACAAAAGTTTTTTATTGAGGTAATGAATCTGTACTTTTAGCAAAACGACTTTTTTTAAACTGATTTTTAAATTTAAAAATTTTTTTTTCATATGTCGTCCATCACTTTGTGGCCACAATTCAAACTGAGAAAAACTCTTGAGCGTATCCATTTAAGGGGAAATTTGGGAAATTTCCTTTATTATCTCATGTAAGCACTTTTGCTTCTTTTTTCACTATTCTTTCCCAAACCACCCGTTCAATCCAAAAGATTAAAATTTTCAATACAAAAATCTATAGGATAGGAAAGGGAGTTCATTTTAGTCGAAGTCCCTTACTTTCTTTTTTCTTAATTTATGTTTGAATTTATTTATATTTATTTTCAAATTGTGACGCTCTATTTTTTTTTTTTTGTTTGTATTTTAATTATTTCAATTGATTTGCATTCTATGAAGGGTTTTGGTATAATTTAACTTGGGGTATATTGAAATAATTTTGATGTTTTTTTTGTTGAAGTCCTAGATCAAATTTTTAAACATTCTGTTTGGTATTCAAAAAAAAATTTCTGAAAGTTTTCATTGATTTTTTTTATTTTTATTCTAATGTATGTTTTTATGTTTTTTTTGTCTATTTGAAAAAAAACCATGGTGCTTAATTTATGCGTCTTGAAAATTTATTTTAATACTTGGATTTTCTGTTTTTTTTTGGCCCACCCATACAGGGGAAACGTGAAGCATGGTTAAAATTGATTTGAAAAAGCTTATCCACATTATATGCTTAGTCTGAGGGCTATTTATGAGGGGTAGGTTTTAACTTTAAAATGTTTTTTTGGCAATTTCTTTAAATGATGTTTCACGTGAGTTTTGGGTTAAACCTTAGATATCTCACTGGTTGATCTTTTTTTTCCCTTTTAAATCTATATTTTTTAATTTTTTGTGGGAAGGGCATTTTTGGGCTTTTAGCGAAAAAACTTGGGGGTGATTTTTTTATTTTTATTTCATTTTTAGCACCAATTTATAAACGAATCAATATTTTGTAGAATTTTTTCCTTGATCCACATCTTTGTTTGTTGTAACATATGGTTAAAAAAAGCTATTCTGTTTTTTTCCATTCAGGGATTGAGACGTAAATGTCAAGAGGTTGTGAGAGCGGTGACCCCACGGAAACCTGCTTTAGTGATTTTTTTATCTGAAAGGTATTTTACTTCACATTGAAAAAGTTTTGTAGAAAACATTTAATTATTTTATATAGATAATTATTCCCAAATATCCATTTTTATAAATCCCGCGCCAAATTTTATCGAAAGTTTTTTCGTCAAGGAAAAAACTTGGTTTATGCTGATGAAATGCGTTTATATTTTCAATTAGTCTTATAAGCTGCTGAGTGATAGAGAATGGTCCTGAAATGAATTGTTCTTTAGGAATATATTATTTTCTTTCAGGAAACTATTTAACCTTCTATAAATTTAAATTTTTTCAAAATTTTTCCTCTATAGGAACTTATTGGTCTATAATTTGAGGAAAACTGTGGTCCTTCCCAGGTTTGCTTATTGGTATGCATGTTCCAATAATCAGCTTGTTTCATATACCCGGGAAAGTAATCGTCTTAGATCTGCATTGAAAATCGCTGTAAGACTCTTATTGTTGTCCGAGGGAGCTCCTTCAGAATCTGTTTATTTGATCATGGCCTGTGATTTCTTTAGTTTCAATTTAAAAATTATTTTACGTGTTTAGATGGAGATATGGATTTATTTTTTGAGGGACTGTTGGGAATGGAAGAGAGAGAAACTTTTCAATTTGCCTATTTTGATTCATGAATTCCGGTTTGTTTGGTGTAAATGTCGTCAAAATGAGTGGCTAAGGCTGACGCTTTTGTTTATCCGTTAAGGCTGTTAGATTGTTTTATTTTTAAGGAGGTAGTTTATTACTTTTTAGTTAATTTTAATTGTGCTCCATAGGTGTCTACATCCTTCGGTATTTGTGCAGTAAAATTTTGGAATCCATTAAATCTATGTTGTCTACGTTTGTTTTTTTTTTTTCTTTGAGTTCGATTTAGTTTGTTTATGGGGTCTCCGGTTTCTGCCATTTCCGTCTTAGTATCTGTTTTTCTTTTAATTAAGGGGAAATTGAATACGGGGATTTTAGCTTTTTCTTATTGTTACTTTATTTGTTTTGTTTTTTGGCCAATATTTTGTTAACGAATTGCTTTCGTGAGTTTGTTTATTTCTTTATTATACTTTCAATTGTTTTATGATTGTAAGTATAAAAATGTTTAATGTAAACCAAATTTTTCCAATTTTTTTTCCCATTTACTAGTTTGGGTAATGAATCTGTGTTTGGTTTTGGGGTTTGTTTTGATTAGGACAATTTAATTTTGGTCGCTGTTACGTACTGGTAAAAAGGGGATATGTACTTTTGAATTGAAAAGCGGGGAGTCTGAAAAAATTTTTGGATCATAATGGTAAAGAGGGGTTCTGATGGTGGGTGAATATCCGCGTTAATATTTTGTGAAAAAAGTTTTTCTTTTTTCTTTCGGGCATAAACAACCTGGAAATTTTTTTTTTTTTTAGTGAGGTATAATAGCCGGATTTTGTAACTATTTCGAAATTTTGGGTTTTTTATGCTTGGTTTTGGGGAAAGTTTGAAAATTTTAAGGGATCTTTTGGAGAGAGGGAATTGTGCCTTGGGGGGCCTTTTTGGGGTCGGTTATGTTTTCTAGCATTAGATGATTCAGGCCCGGCCCTGGATGGTTTGATTTTGGGTTGCCTCACTGAATGAGAAGAAAACTATGGGTTGACTGTGCCCTTTGAATTGGGGAAACCCCTAGTTGGCGGTGTGTGCCCCCAGTTAAAAGAGGGGGGGTGTACTTTCCGATTTGCACTTGAATAATGGGTTACCCGGGCATCTAAAACATCTAGGCTCTAAAAAAATTACCAATCCCCATTTTTGGCTTTTTTTAGTGAAAAACCCGTTATTTATTTGGGCGAATTTAAAAAAAATCAAAACCAAGTTTAAAATTTTTCAGAATTTGCTTGTCCAATTCCATCACACATTTATAGGCTTTTTTTTTATATCCCTTTAAAAAATTATATTTTATTTGTTGACCATTATAAATTTCTTTTTTAAAGAATAAGAAATGTCTTCATTAAACTGAAAATGTTTTTTGAAGAGGGTCTCAAAATAAAAGGATCTTTTTATTGGGGGAATTTTGGGAATTGGTTGTTGAGTTTATAAGAAAAAAAAATCATTTTCGTAAACATTTAGCTTTTTTAAAAGATCCCGGGTTTTGGGTTTTCTCTGCCGTTCCGCTTTTTCGGAAAAAGTCGAAACAGTCGGCAAGTCTTTTTTTTACCACAGCAGCAAACTGACGATGACGGGCCGACGAAAGCCGGCTATCTTAATAAAGCTAACTGAAGAAGATGACCCTTTATTTCTTCACCTTTTTTTTTCTAGAAATGTTTTAAATTACGGAATTTTAACCATTAGATTTATTTTTACCCATTATTTTTTTGATTTAAAGTCATTTTTACTGTTTCTTTGAAACTTGTAAGATTAGAGGAAAGTTGTTCACGTACCATAATTGGGGAATTTTTTGGGGTTTTCTTTGTTATTTGTGTCTGAAGTATTGCATTATCGTCTTCACTCACTATTCGTCTAGTACGATATCTTGAATGAGTTGCATTATATACATAACCAGTTTAAACCAGTCTTTTTTTTTTTACTCGTTCATTGATTTACAGGTTTGTTTACCCCATTTGTTTTTGACTCTACAAGTTCTTGCCCTTTTGCCGGGCGCGCTTGTCCCTGTTGTTTCCCGGGGTAAACGGATTTGGGCTTTTTCCAAAGAACCACTTTATCCTGGCCTTCTGGATCATTTTGGCTTTTGGGGGCCCGTCTTTTTTGAACGGGTTGTTGGTATGCTGCATGTAGAATCGCTTTTGGGAATTTGACCATCCGGTGTCCCCCGAGATGCGGCAATTGAACAAGATTTGGATTTTGTTGAACAAGGTGATGTTGAAATCCCTGGGCAGTTTTTTCATTAAACTCCCCTTTTGAGCACTGATTATTTGAAACGTTTTACAAGACTCACGGGTTTGGGAAAAATTAAGTAGTTTTAAGAACTAACACTCCCCCGATCGGGGCGCTACCGACATTCACACCCCCTTTTCCTTCACTGCCCGCAATGCAACTGAACTCGCAAAGGGTTTCTTTCGTTAGAGTGCTCTGATGAATCCCGGGGTCCAACGAATGTCTAATGAAATATGTTCTTTTTTCACATCAGGAAAATTTTTTATTTAAAAATCAGTTTTTGATCCCGGGGACAGAGTTTTTTTTGAAGAACCCAAGGAATATGAAAAATTTTTTTCCCAGACGCCCAAAAGAATGCAAATTTAACAACATTTGTGCAATGAAAACGGGGCTGCACCACCTTCAAGATGGTACATCCAGCATAGAGCTGTTTATACTGTTTAATATAAGGAACCAATTGAATGTCTCCAGAAATTTTGAGACGGTAAAAAAATTTCCGCCGGTGATAAATGGGTTTTGGGTGCGACTTAAATGATCCATTTTTTTTATTTTGGCTTTCCTTCTACCAAAAAAATTATGCTTAATGTTGCAATTTTTTTGACGCTTTCAAAAAAGGAATACGTTTCGTTCAAGGAAGGAACTCAAAACGGTTTTCATGAAGTAACAAGGGGAAAAGGGAGAAGAGAAAAGAGTCTTCGAGGTACCCCAAATAAGAAAAAACACCTTCGTAAAAAAGGGGAAAAAACCGTGGGGCTTTAAGTGTGTAAACATTTTAAAAACATCGAAGACAGGTTTGAGAGTTCTACCATTTGAGGCAGGAAATTTTTTTATGAGGAACAATTGTTCAGTACTCGAATTTCCCGGGGGTGATTTTGAAACCATTGGAAATTATATCTAAAATAAATGGTCCAAAATTTAGAAGGAAATGAAGGTTATACCCCATGAAGTTTTTCAGGGGCACAGGTGCGCAATCCATTTTTTTTTAAGAAATGAGTTTAAAAATAAACATCAAGAAAACTTTCAAAAATTTTAAAACATTGATGATTTTCTTTATATTTCAAATAAAAATAAGGGGGTTGATCGGTGAAAGTAAGAATAGACCCCCTAAGTTCCCCCAGGCCCAAAGGCCCCCACGTTTAAAAGCCTGAAAGCGTGGCAACGTGTTCATGCCCAATTTCTCGTTACAAAAACACCCAGTTTTGCAATCTGTCGAGAATACGATCGCTAGAATGGGGGTGGTTGAAAAAGGTTTTGAATTTGGGCTCCAAATATTCTGATATGTTTTTATTTTAGTTTTTTACCAAATATCATTTTCCCCATTGACCCAAATCTTATCTGAAAGGGTTAGAGCAGTTAAATGTCCGCCAGTAGAATTTCCTTTTTTTGACTAGAAAATTGGGTTAGCCATTGGTCAAAAGGGAAACTTTATCCGCAAACACGTCCCCCGAATGTCGTTTGAAAGAGAGGGGGAAAAGAAAACTGATGGGGAAAAAACAAGGGGGGGGGCCCCGCCGTTTAGTAATCATGCCTTGGTCAATTGCGCCATATGCGGACGAGGTTAATGGGGGCAATAAGACAATTGTCGCCTTTGTTATCAAGCAACAGCAACCTGTCTTATCTGTACAAAAACCCCGCAGAGGTAATCGTTACGCTTTTGCGGTTCGGTCACAATGCCATCTTTTTTCCACCAAACACAAACATGCTTTTCCGTGGATGGGCACCCTCCTTGGGGCGGGGGGTTGCTGCTTTTTTATGGCTGAGACACTGTTCCCCTTTTGGGTTTGCATACAGGACGTTTTTCGGGGGGTGGCAAGGCAAAAGGAATGCTCTGTGCCCATCACAATCGGTGCCAGGCAACAATGACAAACCCGACGTTTACCGTTGATTTTTTTTACGTTATTTGGGCCGTGATACCCATAACCCAATTTCTGTACCTTTCCCATCAAAGCAAATGGCGTACCAGGTGGACTGATCACATTCACAAACCCGCGTGTTCCCGCGTTGTTTGACGAGGATACCATGAAGAAGACATTCGCGATTTTGGGAACTCTGGGTCTTCCAGAACATGGATCACCAGAAAGTCAAACTGTCCTGCTCCAAACCCGGGAAAAACTTTTTTTGTGCTGTTTTTTTCAGAATTACTTTATTCCCTTTCCCCAAAATTTTTCCCGCAGCTCCGCTGCACGGGATCCCGTTTAAAACCCTCTAAGACAAAAATGCATCGGATGGACATTTTCCCCTTTTGCCCTCATATTTTTTGTCTGAAATAAAACAAAAATACTTTCACAATCAAAAAAACCTATGTTTCACAAAAACCCAAACCACGTTAAAAAAAATACATAATAAACAACCCCTTCACCCCACTTTGTTAACCAGAAAAAAAACCAGAATTTCCCGCATCGCCCCAAAGTTTCATCTTGAATTTTTCAGGCTCTGCATTTTTTGCTTTCAAGAGAACGCAAGAAGGTTCAAAACCCAGAACGTGCCTCTAGGCAGCCGCAGTAGAGGGGCACCGTTTTCGGTTTTGGACAAGAATGCCAAAACCCCGCCCGCAACAGTACTTACCCGCCTGGAAACGCTTCCGGGGCACAAACGAATTCCCTGATGCCCCATTTCCCCCAAACCCAGAAAGGGGGTTACTTGCGCACGCTGAAGCGGCGCGAAAAAGGGGAATAGCTCGAACGGAACTCGGCGAAGGCGCATTCTCATTGGCGTCCCCACTCCCAGAAAGAGCCCCGCCCCCCCCTTTCCTAGCCCTTTATTCGCACTCGGGGGCTCGGCCCCCAACGCCAGCGAAACCCAAATGCTGTGCTGGCCGTTTAAATAAACAACCGCACTTGGCGGAGAGCCTTTTTTAACAGACAATATTAAACGTAGGATGTTAAAGCATTTATTGCATATTAAAAAGATTACGAAATTAGTTATTTTAATTCAGAATATTAAATTCTATTCTGAATTACAAACTGAAATTGACGATGTTTTATTTATTTTAATTTTTTTGTTTGTTTATTAAACAAATGGAAATTGAGTTACTTTTGGGGGAAAAAAATTCAACTCACTTCTCCAAAACGTCATGGCCCAGGTTTACTACTGCCATGAACCGGTATCGTACCCCTTTCCGGGAATTTGTAAACCCAAACTTTTAAATTTCGTTCAGTTACGGGAGAACCCAGTGTCCACGACCCCCACTTATCTAGTTTCCTTTGCACGCGATTTAACATGTTTGCTTACAACTTCTTCAAATACGAAATAAAAAAGGGTGGTATGTGTTCAGGGTCTTCTAAGCCAGCTCCCCATAAATTTCCCAAAAGGGCATGGCCACTTCCCGGTCTGACGTTACAAGGTGCACTTACCCCCAAAAACCCAGAAGGGTTGTGATAAAAATGTCTTTCAGAGGCGGGATACGAATGTTTTTTGGATTAATTGTGTTCTTTACGATAACATAAATGATTTGAATAATGTTTTTCGTTTTCGTAAAATAACACCTTCCAAAAAATTTGAATATGGAGAAATGAAGATTTCCAACAGCAAGAAGGTACGATAAAACAGTTGTAGTGGGCTTATCTTTATAATTAAATTTTTAAAGTTTTTGAAAGAAAATCAAGCTGCGAACTCGGTTGATGCGACTATGTCACTCATTCACGTGATTTACTTGGGCGTGTGTTGAAGTTGGAAAGAGTTTCAGCTTTGTCCCAGGGGGACGCGAGACCCCAGACGTTGCACTTGCCCCAGGTGAGCGGACGAGCCCCACGCGGGTAGTCCTCAGGAGCGACGCTCAACCTCTCCCACCGGGGAACCGGACGTCCTAGGGTTACACCCCCCACAATTATCCACACTACCTTGTCGATAGGTCGAATTCAATCGCTGTCTACTAGAGAATTGTAGAGACCGGCTGCTCTGATCGGAAATTCCGTCGTTTCTCCGATCAACATCAGGCCAATGCCGGAGCAGTAACTCTAACAAATGGGCCATGCGATCTTTCCTTCCTCTTCCTTATCCTATCCTCTCCTGGAGGCAAATATACAAGTAATTATTGTTTTAATACAATATTAAATGCCTATTCATCTCAACTAGGTTAACATTTAAGAATAATTTTTTTTTTTTTGAAAATATTGTTGCAACTTTGAAAATATTACGAAATAAAAATGAAATTAAGAGACGGAGATAGAGTCGAAAAAAATACTTTCATACAACTTGAAAGTTTTTATTTCATATCATTGTTTTCCCCAACGAAAAATAACAAGCGCTACGGGATAAATCTTGGTACGTTTTTTAAAAATTAGATAATATCGTTAAGGTGGTTCTCTGAAGGACTCTGTCACATTATACGTATTACTAAAACTATAAAACAAAACCGTTTGATAATCCTTAGCCGACGAAACACATAGATTATGTTGAGTTCTTTTTGATTTCACGCAAGCAGGATGCATACTCTGACGAAGACCCAACACGTGCATTATCAGTATTATTGAGGACAACGTCCTCCTTTAGGAAAGTCTTTTTTTAGGTTCTGTCCTTCCTCGAGGAGTGTCCTCCTACCTGTCCTCCTTTTTGTAATTTTGAAACTAAAGTGATTATCTAGTGTTTTGTGTTAATCTAGCTAATGAGGCAGCAGTGCAGCACTTACTAAAATCCAATATGAATAATATTCTTTGCTCTGAAATTTCCAAATATTGTTAGAAAATGATGTATTGACAAAAAATATTCATTCAATGGAGAAATACTTGTTTCATTAAATAATTAAAAGGTATATAAGTATAATTAGTGTATTTTTTTTTGAATTAATAGAAAGTTTCATTTACATACGTTGAACTTTTTCTTTAAAATTTTTTGTACCCCTTTTACTGTAAAACAATTGGTCACCTTAGTATTATTAATCTACTAGTTAGACGAAATTACGCCACGCCACTCTTTTAAAAGAATCATCCCATCAGCGATTGTCGCAGCAACTTCATCTACAAATACTTCCAGTATAGGCACTTCCATGTAGCAGGTCTGATACCTGGAATATTTGGGCTGTCTGCCCGGGCTTGATGAGCGACGTTGTGGAAAAGATCCCCTCGGGCCTGTTTGAAATTCTCCTTGGCTGCGAATCCGGGCCAGGTCAGGCGTTGCGTCTGATATCATTTCCGGGAAAAGTTATTTGAGAAGGGTCGGCACTGCATGTGCCTACACGCGTTAGGTATCTACCTGCAGTGCCCTCCCGACTTTTTGTATTTGAACTCGAACTTTCTTTCCTTCTGCCCTTTTTTTGCTTTTTTTTTCTGTCTCACTCTGTGAACTCCGCTTTGCGTCTAGTTTTATCTACATTATTTTGTATTCACTTCTATATACTTTCTTGGTTTCATGTTTATTTTGTCGACTTTTTGATGTTTTCTGTTTTTGATCGTTTTTTCATCTGCCTTTTTACGTTTCGTTTTATGACCTCTGATTTCTTTTGAACCGCATTTCTTTTCCTGTATTTTGGGTTTCGTTTTCTTCGGAATGCATTACTGCTGGTGCGTTTCTTTCCTTTCCGGGAACTTCCCTTCCATTGGACGTAACTTTAGCTTTAAACTTTTACACTTTCACTACTGGTTTTTTTTTTCCCCTTAATCTTTCCAGTATTCTCTTTATCCGACTTCTGTTCTTGTAAATCCATTATTTATTATACTACGGATTCATTTATCCGTTAGACCAACCAATTCGTCATATTATTTATCGTCTAACATTTAATATTTTAATTGATCTGTTTTTTAAATTATTTATTTTAGGTTTTATTAGATGGGAGTGGGTTGTGAAAGAATTGATAATTCTTAATCTAGTAATAATGGCTTGTTCTTTTCTTGTTAATGTAGAATTGATGTTTGTTTTCCCTCTTTTCATTGATTTATACTGTTCCGTTATAGGAAAATAAACCCTCATTTCCCAGTACTTTACATAGAATTTCTTAGTATTGTCCAACTATATTTACTCAGCAAATTTAAAACTCATTTATACGGGTGTCCCATCAACTGTGGGCCCTTTCCCATATCTTCTAAATCGTTACGGTATCGACATGCAGTTTTCTCAACAATGTGGAACAGGGCAAGTAAAACGCCTTAGAGATATTGTTTGAAATATTTTCATTTTTCGAGAAATTTAATCTTGAATTTTTCAATAAACCTATATATTTTTCTCATCAACAGTGTATAGATCATTAAAAGAGAAATCCAATGATGTATCACATGTTAGTATTTTGATTGAAATTTTAGTTTAAAAGTAGGCTTTGAATGTGATTTTAAATTAAATGGTCATTATTTTGGTAGCCCTTGCAACCCCTTGCCTTTGGGACGTTGGTTTGATGCGTCGCGGCGCAGCCGTCAGTATGGAAGTCTACCTGCACAGAGGCGGCAGTTGAAAGGGGGAAATTGTATATTACGATACATCCAGGGCGCTCGTGGGTATTCTCACGCCAGGGCACCCCCAAATTAATTCAGTACCATTTCTCTTAATCATCTCTTAATGAGAGGGGCATACAATGCTCCTCAGCATATACGAAAAAAGGTATTTCAAAATAGGTGCGGTTCGGGAAAGGGGATTGTCAGTCCGACCGGCTTCTTTGGAGAAAGGCTGCCGGAGCACTCTGGAGAATGCCACCGAGGAAACGGCGTTGCAGGCTGTCGTGGGGCTGCAGGGCAAGGGAGGGGGATCCATGGAGGCTGGAGACTTCGCCCGCGATGCGACTTCCACGGCGCAGGCGCAGTGGCGCCTTGACATGCCCTCGAACATATAACACCCGGGAACAAGTTTTAAGAGAAGTACGAGTGACGTTGAACCAATAAATGTGAGATGTTTCTTTTTGCACTTTTAAAGAGCTGCACTAGGCGGAAACGCGAACGCATTGCTGTGCAGGTTGCATTATAAAATGTTAATTGAATATTATGTATTCTCTTAGGTTTTAAAGTGAGTTTTACCATAAAATCATTCCGGATTCAAACCCCAAGTGTATTTTGTAAACATATGTATTTGGCTACTTTCATCGTGTTTTGAGAAACCGAAATCAGAGAGTTCGTTTTTCTGTCAAGGGTGTATGTGCAACCAACAATGAATAGCGTTGAAAATATGAAACGCAAGAAATCAATGATTTCAATGAAAAGCCACAAAAAATTTGCTGAAAAGAAACAACTGAATGGAACTGTTCGGCATGGTATCAGACTTCATAAGATGATTTGCGTTTATTTGTCCTTATTTATGTTAATGAGTGTAAATGCATGCATGTAAGTGTGATGTATGGTGCGGTGTGTGGTTTTGGTGTGTAGAGAGAGAGAGAGAGAGAGAAGACCAGAAAGGGGAGAGGGAAGAGAGAGAGGGATGAAGGGAGGATGAAGAGGACCGTGCACATACTAATGGCAAGACTACGAGCCGCCACAGGATTCACTGATGGCCAGAGATCGAAGATTCCGTTCAATGACAAGGAATCAGATCCATTGCAATTTAAAAAACGTAATAAGACATTTCATGAACTATCTGGTACATCTTCATCATGTTCAAAGTTAGTCATAATTCAACCATCTATATTATCTGTCCTTATCCATTAACTAATTAAATCCGCATAGAACTTTTCAAGTCTTGCTATAACCGTACGTTTCAGACTTCAGCATTAACTTTCCCACATGAAAGAAAGTGTATTTACGTAGTTGCGAGAAATTCGGCCGCAACTAATACAAGAGAATTTAATGTGAATGTGAATCCGTGTTAGGGGCTAACATATAACGACAATTAAATATGAAAGTGAATTTAGTTGGCTGGACTGGTCGGTGGGGTGAAAATCAATTGTCATGAACCTCTACCAGAAATTCTAATGAGATTCAGCTTGCATGATAACCCCTGATAAGATTTTACGTCATTTTGCTTGCTTTAGGCATTTTAAAACAATGTAAGAGCATTTTATTGATAATTTTAGGTCATCAAAATCAAGATACTTTTGGTGATCAAATCTACACTTCAATTATTCCCAATCTTGGCACATTAGGTGTGGAAACTTCATCTTAAAGCTAATAGATAAACACAAATTGACAATTAACTCTACACATACAAAATTAGAAATAATTTATTTTCATAAAGTCGGGGCCTAAATTCTGTTGAACAGACTCGCTCAGAATCGACATGATAATTATCGTCAAAAGAAGTGGGAAATTCTAATTTGCATTTCGATTTTCGTTAAGTCAAATATCTCTATCATGAAATAGTATGTAATGTAGTATTTCAATATTAATTTTCACGTTTAAAAAATATAGAGCTTAATAAAAATTTAAATGTGCGAGTTTTTAAACGTACTTTATTCCAGAAAAATGAAGTAAAGTTTTGAGTCATTTTTATATTTTAAAATTATTTTTATCATCTTAAAATTACTCGAAAACTACTGTATTTTCGAGTAATGTTTCCTGTCTTCAATCGCATTTTGTCTTATAGAATTTCTGAATGCAAACATCTGACCTCCTGTTATTCCTAATCATTTTTCATGCCCTCTCTTCTTCTCCAGATACGTTTACAATAAAACGTATTTGATCAGGTTCAACCATACCATCCTTGTTGAACTGTCTTTTGAATTTTTCCTTCTGCTTCAGTGCTTTCAATGTGACAGATTCCGCTGTTTCTTACTCTATTGTAATCCATTTAACATTATCTTATATCTTTTCCTCCAATCATACGTCTCTACCTTTCCCCATCAAATTTATTATTTTATCTACTACTATTTCTCCGTTCTAACGTTTCCTAACCTTTTTAGCTTCTGCTTTGTTTACTTCCTCATCCTCACCATTGCTCACTACTCCATCATGGCACAATACCTCTGTTGAGGCTGCAAAAGCTTCAGTAAATTTTTTGGGAGAGCACAGAATGCTGGAGGGTTGCCCAAAGGCCATCACTTTCTGGCATGCCGTAAGGGGAAAAATTTTGAAACCCAATTATTTGAGAACATTAGTTTATCGCAGCGTGAAAATTGTTGATAATTGAAGAAATTGTCAATGTTACCTTCTTGTCAATGTTTCAGACGAGCAGAAGACTGTTTCCGTTATAATTGTGCGACATACACTTCAGCTCACTATCAGCTTACGCGCTCAAACACACGCTGCTACCACTAGTCAAAAATTTGATTTCTTCAACGCCAAGATGTGAATTACTATGGCTTTTAAGACGAGGATCTTTGTGCAAACGCTCGGCTGAAAATTCTCCAACAATGCCTTCGTGGCGAACAAATATAGTCGATTTCTCGAAGCCCCGACAATGGGAGCGAGTTTTGCGCCAGTAATTTCCCAGCTGAGGTCGCAATATCAGCCCTCATAATTAAATGACAGTCGGTAGCATATATGATACGTGCATCGTAATGTTTTACTCGAGCGAGGCGAGTCATCGCGATGTGTTTGCCATCTCCTTTAAATAATGCGATTATCGCCCCTTTCATTTGGAAAGACGTTTAATCTCGGAATATTGACAACCCCAGTGTCTCCGGTATCTGGCGCGATCTCGCGAGCGTCTATGAAAGCAGTTCAACTTTCAATCGTTTGTCCTTCCAAAGAGTTTCATACGAAGGACGTCTGTCTTCTGAAGCAAAATCGCCGTTTTTGGCGTAAATTATAAGCCCGACGCGTGACGTTTGAAATGCAAGCTCTTTCCGTTAATTAGCTCCAATGTTACAAAGCAACGATTGTTACAAATGATAATTTCAAAGTATGGCGCCAAATTTGAATTAATTTTGGTTGTCGATGTGCAACTACCTTCTAAATTCTTTCTCCCATCCATTGTCCATTCTCGTTAAAATACTTGAGGAATCTACTATATGGTATGTTCATAGTATTTCTACTAATTTTTTTGAAAGAGATTTTGACCATTGTAGATTTCTATGACGGTTAATAAATTGGGATATGGATCAAAGGGTTGGGCCAATTAATGAAAACACATTAGTTTGTCAACGTTTCGGATATGTAATTCTTCCCAGGAATTTTTTTCCTTTTATTTTTATTTATTTATTCATTTATTTATTTATTTCCTTTTTCGACCACGTATTATGAGGAAAACAATTGTTAACTATTCTATGTATTACTAAATTATTATGAAACTAACTTAATAGACATTTTGAGTATTGAGAAAAAATGTAAATAAATAGTAAATTTAGTACTTACGGAAAAATGTGTTTATTATTTTATATTACTTAAATTCATTGGCGTTTTTGTTGTTGTTGTTGTTGTTTTTTAATTAAATAATTTCATGGTAAAAATCAGAGAACGCCAACTGGGGTTTGCACAATATAAAATATTCATCAATGGAACACTCATATGAATGAAGCACTGACATCATTGCAAAAACAGCCAAATTTTTTTAATCAGAAAATTGAATTACCTACATTTTATATATGTATAATTATACATATATAATATAAAAATTTATATTTTATGTATAATATAGATACAATCCCAAACACTGTGGTGGCAAATAAATAAATAAATAAATAAAAAATTAGTTGAAACCATAAAAAAGGAAACATCAGTATTCTGCCCAAAGTTCAATAAACAACATACAGTTATTAAACTTCAAGATCCCATCCGCATTGTTATTTGAGTGGTACAATTGATATAGTGATATAACTAGGGGAAAGGATTTTCAGTAAATACATATTTTTACAGGGACAATACTGCATTCACTAATATTTTTTACACTTAACGCGACATTCTGAACTAATTGGAACCATTTTTATTTTAATATTCTAGTATAATTACATATTTTATCTATAGCTACATATTTCGTTAATTTTAATTTTATTTATAGGTCGAAAATGAACATTTCACTTGTGATGTTCAAAATATATGTTACTTGAAAACTTAGTTACGGGAAATACTTAAAATACGCAATGCGCTTGTATTAACGCTGACAATCGCTATTAATTGCAAACTTATCTCCCCGCCCCACGTTTTCAGGAAATAGCGTAGTCGGGATCAACGATGAGCGGATATAGTATGTGAAGCAGAAGGATCTTCAACCACGTACATGCGTAAAAGAATCAGATCTTTGGGCTTTCTTTCTGGAGTTGGTGGAGTATGCCCCTTTACCCCCTCCTTCTATCACAGGCTACACGGTACTATTCACTTGAGCTCCGCCCTTCGTTAACAACATTGCATAAAATACGAAAGTATTATGCGAAGAAACTAGCGAATAATTGCTTCGTAGATGTAAAATTTCATTCAGCCTCTGAATCCATGAAAGTTCTGATCGGCAACGTCCCTGCTCGGAAAACGCTTGAAGTATAGCATTGTAAACATTATAACGAATATTATTTACATTTTTCCCTATTTTTTCGTAATATTTTGAAAAATAAGTACATATATAGTACATATTTTGCTTTTTTATTACAATAAAGTCCGTTCCTAGATATAACTATTTACCAATAATTATACTTGAACATAACTACCAATATACATTATAACATTCTGACACTGGATGTAGATATGAGATTACTATTAAGATTTGAGAATGTAGGGGGTGATAGTTCCTGGGATTACAACCCATATTCAATTAAATATAAAAAATTTTAAGTCAAAATTTAAAAACAAGGAAAGGAAATTTCTAAAAATTGAGAAAGGGGATAGACATAACAGAGCGGTTAATTTACAGTGATTTGAATAATTATTTGAGGGAAACATTTTATAATAAATAATAAATAATAACAATAATAATAATAATAATAATAATGAACAATAAAATGATATGGAACCAATATCATAGAGACAGTATTACATTTCTATTGAATTATAAAACTAAAAAATCTACAGTACAGTGACGGGGTGACAATTTTAGTTGGGGAAGCACTTTGAAGTCGAAAGTATAAAAACGTTGAAGAGTTAATGATATGAATTTTCACAAAAGTGAATATTAAATCGAAAGATGCTCTTGCAAACGAATGAAGTGGTCGCCTGGAGAAAACGGACCCAGGGAAAATTTCTTGCGTAAATGCTATCTAACATCATAAACAATATAATTCGGTATTTGACTTACATTTTTAAACCCTATTTATCGAGTTCTTGTTATTGAATTATTAATATAAATTTATAAAATCTATCAGTGCATTATAGAATATGTTTTTCTTTCAAAAAATGGAAAATAAGAGCATACAGTTTCAATATGGTGAATGTTGATTGAAAATGTATGCATCAGTTCAGCAATAATGTTTTTCGCTATCATAAAAAAACAAATGGATGGATGTGCATTCACTGGTTGATTGGTTGGTTTTGTTTTTTTCGTGTTTCCGGGCGTCAACTGCTATGGTCATTAGTCCTGTCAGTGTAGTGCATGTTTTTTCTGGGGAGATGGCGGAGATCTTCCCGCGGGATGGCAGATCCGGCGCCGACCTACCGTCGGCTAGTGGGTTTCCAACCAGGACTCTCCCACCAGGGCCGCCCCCGTCGGACAAGCTCTAAGCCCGACCGGTCTCCCGGAATATGTGAAGTGTGGTGCATGTTAGTGTGGGGGTGTGTAAGGGGGGAGGATGGCGGAAGAGGAAGGGCAGATCGCGCGCGGTCAGTGGCCCGTTTGATAGGGTACTGCTCCGGCATTCGCCTGGTGTTGATCGGAGAAACCACGGAAAACTATCCCGATCAGAGCGCCGGCGCTAGAATTTCCTCCAGACAGAGCAAATTACCTAGCTGGAAAGCTAGTGTCGAAAATCCTGCCGCCGTCAGGACTCGAACCTGGGCCCTTTTCCGGTTAAAGTGTTGCAGGTGACATCGTGATGCACTGAGCTACCGCTACCGGTGCATTCACTGATTTCTTGCACTTTTCACATTCTGTGGATTCTTTCCCGTTTAAATTCCGAACAAATTGTTTTTGTTGTCTTCCTGCAACTTGAATTTTTTTTTTTGCCTGAATGCAATGATTGTAATATTTAGGTATCAACCCCGCGGCAATTCTGAAGAACCTATAATAGAGCAAGGGATAGATACGATCCAAGCTTACGTTTGTAATTATTGTGTACGGTGGTTCATCGAAATCAGAAAGTTTATCCTCCTGACAGTTGATCGTGCCTGTGGTCCGTTTAAAAAATAAAAACCCGGAAAACGTTGCCAAACCAATGTGTTTCTTTAAATTTGGGCCCGATCCTGATCCATATCCGACGAAAGAGATTTTGATTGAGCGTTTGCTGTCCCACACTCTTTCTTATTTCGTATAAACAATTTAGAAGCATTATTGACGTTAATGTTGTTAACGTTTTGGGATGTTTTTAGCATTTGATGAGAAAAAAAAATTCACAATCAGTATGTTTCGTATCATTAATTTATTTTTCATTTCAAACTGCAATTAAAGTTTAAATCTGAAAGTCTAACGAAGTCTGTCTGAAACACTGACTGCAAGGTCTTAAGGACTACATCCAAGAACGCATTACACCAGAGCTGTGTCTAATTCCTGTAAGGTATGACAGTTTTCAGTTGTTTAATGGCATGGTATCTGTTCGCAATACATCACGTATCACCCCCTTTCCCTTATTCTTCTGACATTTTGAGAAATTAAGATTGTTGCTTTCTGTGGGTTTTTTGTGAATGAGATGCAAATATCTCTTTTTATCACATTAGCTTTGAGTTCAGAAAATAAATAATTTACTCATAGTTTAGGTACTAGTATTTTTTTATAGATGAGAACGGAGTTAAGAAACCACGTTTTCGGGATCAAGGAACCCTGAAAGTATATTTCCGTTCAAATCTTGGAATCTATTCTCCGAGCATTACGTAACTTTTTCTATAATACGTATATTTATTTGTATGTATAGAGAAAATAAAATTTATTCAGATTCTAACCCCGCAAGCTATAATAGGCAGATTGGGGATAATTAGAATAGTAGTAGTAAAAATACATAGAGTTCTATTTCCAAAACAATCCACTAGTTCATAAAAATCGTACAAATCTAATTGTTCGAATCCAACGAATATTGGTGAGGTCAAATTCAGATTCACTCATTCATTGGAACAATAATCAGTGTTTATTAGCGCATGTTGAGATGCTTAATCCAACGAGCCCTAAAGCCCATCGCGTCCCAGTGAAACTGGCAGCGCAGCAAAGCCCAGTGAGCCCCGCCGCTGTGTAATCGCTGATAAACAAGGGGGCCCGCCAAAACCTCCGGGCCGCTGCAGCGGGCGCGAATGTCTCCGGACCCAGAGGCAGGGCCGTGTTAACACGGACCCGAAGGGCTCGGGACCCGGGGCCCCAAAGGGCCCAAAGGGGCCCCTGATAGTTCTTTATTTAATACTAAATTTTTCAAAACATAATATAAAACGTATAGAAAGTTATATTATTTAACTTTTTTTCTTCTTCTGAATGGTAGTCTTATAAATTAAAACACAGTTCCACTTCAAATTTAAGACATTCAGATTGATTTATTCTTGTACTTCATTGTGATTAAGTCTATAGACATTCATAAAAGAAGAAAGAAATAAGATCCACAAAACTATATGCAAATAAATTTAATCACAGAATAAATCAATCTGAATGTCGGGAAACTTGAAGGGCACTGTTTGTTTTAATTCATGAGATTAAACTCTACTCAAAAATCTGGCCTAAGGGATGAGTGTCACGCATTATTGTATAATATTTATAATACGCAATGTTGCTGGTTGATGCGTGAATGTCACCAGTGATGAGTTTATTTTTTTCTTTTAACAAATGCTCTTTTAAAATTTTGTGTGTGTGTGTGTGTGTGTTTTTGTGTGTATGTGTTTTGTTGTATGTGTGTGTATGTGTGGTTGTGTTTTGTTGTGTGCGGTGTGTGTGGGGTGTGTGTGGTGTGGGGGTGTGTGTGAGGGGCTGGGGTGTGTGTGGCGGCGTGCGGGGTGCGTGCGTGGTGTGCGTGTTGTGCGTGCGTGGGGCGTGTGCGTGGTGCGTGTGTGTGTGAGTGTGTGCGTGCGTGCCGGTGAAAGTAACCCGAATTGCGGCAAAGCCGTTTGAACGGCCCCTACGCGGAGGCAGCAGATCCCGCCCGGCGCCGTGCGCGTGCGCCGGGGGCGCCTGAGGCGGTTTGCGAAGCAGCGCGCGACACAGCCCTCATTTGCATCCGGAGCGCGTTCGGGTGCGCAGGGCCTCCAGCCCGGAAACCCTCCAGCGATGGGCGCGCGGAGGTGGAATGCCGCCTTGAACATGAAACGGCGCTTGCGCTGATGTTTAAACTCACCGCGGCGAAGCCGGGTATTTCTACTTGTCAAGATGGCGGTAACGCCTTGCTCCAGCCCCCGCTCACGTTTGCGCCTAATTCTTGCAAAAGTGCCCAACGTCATCAGTCTTTGCTCTGCGCGGCGTTAACACCGCCACGCGATCGCGTCTGTTCCAGTTTTTTTTTTCACGAGGAGATGAATATGGAGAATATTTTAGTAATAAAAATGCTAATTATAATGTAAATTAAATTAATTGATTATTCATTACGTGTAATTTGTGGTGATCCCAGAGGATTTTAGCAATCAACATTCCTAATACTTACAATTTCTTTACTTCTATCTACTTACTATTATGACATATTTAGATAGCTTTCTTCTCTCTCCTCCTTTTCCATCTTTCTTTTTTTTATTAGATTTGTATCTTATTACTCATTAGATTACTATTTTTATGCCATTTTATATTGATGTGTTTGTCATTAGAGTATTTTCTGAAGGAAAGTTAAAGACTGATTTTGCAGATTATCTCCTGATAAACATCGCGTCCTAGGCACCTGCGACTTTCCGCGTCCTAGGCACAGTTACCAACGTTTCAGACGCCATTCTATGACCTTCCTCTTGACAAATCGGACCTGTACTATCGGACAGCCAAGTACGTGGCTACAAAAGCCTTCTTCTTTTAACTATAGCCTAGCAATTAAAAAAAAGTGAAAAAATTCACAAGTGTTCTGAGATGAAGGTATAAGATTTATTCGTGCCTGGGTCGGTGTTCTACGACAGGAAAACAGGCCTGGCACATCCAGGTTCAACCGGTTCCCTTCCACACGTCCCCACTTATCCCTTGTTTGTGACCGAATTTTCTCGTAAACTGCCAAAAACATCGAATTTTTAGCGTATAATATATTTATTCAATGGATTAGGGGGATTTAAAATAATAATTTGTAACTAAATTCCAAAATTAAAATATTACTGGGTGCTTAAATAGTGTATACAAATCTATAATGAATCCCAAAATGAATCCACAGTCATTTTTAAAGTATATTTCAATTCAAGGTGCTTTAAAGTCGGGAAATTGGTTTTTTTTTTTAACTGCACTCCAGTAGACAAAAGCATCTGAAAATATTACAACCACTTGTGTTTTAAGAAGAACATCTGAGTTTTTTTTGAGCCTGATCCATGTTTTAAGACACAAAAAAAAAATTTTTTTTGTAAATGTTTTCAAAAATATTTTTTAGTGAATTTGGGTCTAAGAAAATATCAAAATATTTTTCTGATAGTATACATTTTCTTCTTATTTAGATCAGTCAGATAAAATAGTTTTAATTTCCCAAAAAAAATTTAAAAACGAAAAAACAAGTTTTTGGCTCTTAGGGTGGGTGGTGGGTCGGGGGCCAAGGATCCTATCAAAAATATTACTTTATGTTAGAATTATAATGTAACCACTCATATGTCATTTGGTTAAGGGGAATTTTTACCATCTTATATGGGGGTATCCTTTTAAAAAAGAAAATCGGGTGTGTACGAAATATTATTCGTAAAAGTGAGACTGTAATATCAGAAGATTTTCTACTCGTGTAAACCACATTCAGGTTAAAATTCCCGCCAAATTGTAATCCAGCGGCGGCTTCTGTAACCACGCCAGGACGGCGAACTGCGAGTTGTAGAAACTGGAGCACACACTCATTGTGGGCCACATCACCTTGGAACACATACAGGTTTACCTTTGTTGTTGCGCCCCTGTTACAATTAGTGAACCTAAATCATACCCTGGGGATTTTCTACTTGGCAAGATTTTTACTACAGTTATCTGAAAGCGGTCCTTGGTTGCTCGTTTCTCTTCAATCGTCATTGCTTCTTTCTCGCCAATCGTCATACTGTGGCCTCTGCACAGGAAGTCTTACTCAAATTACAAGATTTAGTTCAGGAATTTGGCAGGTAATTTAATTTGGAGTGAAGTCTACTTATAGAAATTTATTCATAACATTTCTTTTTTGAGGATAGGGTTTGCTCTTGTGGCGTCGATGTAAGCAAAAGACATTAAAACGTATACAAGTTTTATTTGCAAAATGTATAAGTAGTTAAATGGAACTGCCCGTACACATTTTCCGGATTTCCTGACTCCAGCCGCGATCACACAGTCCTGTGGATACATCACATTAACTAGAGGGCCCCGTCTCCAGTGCACGAGCCCACTGCGCCACTCCTGTGACTTTGGTCACACGTGAAAACGCACGAACACGCTCCAGCCTGGAAGTGAATTTTGCGCAAAGCGCCAGGTTTCTAAGAACAAAACCCCCGGCGTGAGCGAGTCGGCCCAATTTATACTCGCCGGTTCACCCCCACGTGACCACCGCTGAGCGTGGAGGGAGGTTTGCGACAATCACGTGACACCACAACGCCGGCGTTCGCCTGGTTAAAAATATCTCCATTGACTATCAATAACACTCAACTACCCTGGCTAAACAACTCTACCCTGCCAAATAGCTAGGAATATTAATTGATAGACGACTAACCTGGGAAAAATCACATCAAATCTAACATACAAAAAACTACAGCAAAAACTTCTAAATTACCCACTCATAAACCCGACATCTCACTAAAACTTTAAACTAAATTACTACTATATAAAATTATTATAAGACCCACACTAACATATGATGCCCTGCCTGGCAAACACTGCTCCAGCAATACCAACACAATTCAAGTTTTTCAAAATAAATGCCTCGCAGACTTCTTAACGCACCCTGGTTTATTCCTAACAGTCAAATCATCGTGAACTTCAAATGCCTTACATCTCTGACTATTTAATGTTTATCCTCTAAATTTTATTCACTTCTTCCATCTTGCCCAAGCACTTCCTTTTTCCACTGTACAAAAGCCATACCCCGAACAGAATAAAATCTCTTTTCCCAAAGATATTTTCAGACCCCTGTTTCAAATTTTCCCCAACATGTCCTCTCAGAATATTTTATTTATCACCCTTCAAACCTTAACAATATCAATCTCAAACTATCTTCCTGTCTCACTCACCATAAAACATCAATTTTTGTCTTTCTTTGTGGTTTAACATCGCAATAAGACAATCAACTTGGGAAATTTTCCAAGAATTATGTGGTATGTATTCTCAACCTTAGGACCACCTGGTCGAACAGATAGAAATAAATTTAAAAAAATTTCGATCCTGCCCGCGCGCGCCTAAGCTACTAACCCTTTTCAGGTGTGCGAGCCATCCGCGTCCTTTCCCACGTAGTGCCAACGTGTCGCTGTATTAATCACACGGTTCTTGTACAAAGAAAAAGGTGGTGCTGCCCCCGACCGCTGAATGCAATTGATTGAATGATTAGGATTAATGATTGGGAAACACATTAACTGCTAAGGTCGGGGCGGTGATCTTCTAGATGAATGGCGAGATCCGGCGTCGACCTACCGTTGGCCAGCGGAGTTTGCCAACCAGATATCTCCACTAGGCACCGCCCCAAACCGAGAAGCATGAACTCGAGCTGGTCTCCCGGCATGTGGTAGTAGTACATGTTAGTGTAAGGGGTGAAAGGGGAGAGGATAGGAGAAGGAAGAGGAAGGATAGATTACGCGCGGTCCGTGGCCCGTTTGGTAGGGTACTGCTCCGGCATTCACCTGGTTTTGATCGGAGAAACCACGGAAAACTATCGATCCGAGGGAAACCTCTAGAATCCTCCAGTCAGCGGCTGAACTTGACATAGCTATGTTGCTAGTGTTGAAAATCCTGCCACCGTCGGGACTCGAACCCAGGATTTCTCTGTTCGAGGGACTGCAACACTTACATTGAATTGGGAAAAGGTTCAGAAACGGTGAAAAACGATAATCTGTCCATTTAACAGGAATGTTCTACAAAGTTAAGGCTAGGGGGTTTTTTGTGTTTTCTAACAACGAAGAGCGTAATAGTTTAAGGAAGTTAGTTTCTACGCGTTACGAAGAGCGGAAGGTACGAGTACGATATTCAATGATTAGGAAAAGGAAGAAACCTGTGAAGTGTCGTCCAGAAAGTGAAAGTGATGGTGAGTGGGGTACTTCTGACAGCGAAGTAACGAAGTGCAAGTGCTTCAGAGACGCCACAGCATATGCTGTTGATCATATCAAAAACCATTCAGTTAAAGCCGAGGCGTTGCTGACGATATATACCGTTTTGGGTCTGGGGAGCGTAACGATCCATATTTGATTCGTCAAAATCATTAATTTAGAATTTGTAAACAGTAATACGGAAAGGACGTTGCAGTGATAAACGAGTGAAGAAACATTTATTCAATTAGAGCCGAAGCTGAGGAAATACAGAAGACCGGACGTAAATAAATAAAGAGGAGAATTAAAAGTAAAATAAACATTACCAGCTTAAGTATCGGCTTGCACTTACAACCATGCCCCGAAGACTGAGAAATCACAGAGTTAGCTGCCAGTGGTGGCGGACTGCTGTCAAACCTTGTAAAACTGAGAGGAACCAAGTTCCCGTAACTAGTAGTGAATTTCAAACTACAATTCGTCGCATTCTGAACACTGAGAATAGATTATACAGAAACCGCATCGTGTAGAAAAATTTCAAAAACATCGCATCGTGCAAAATTTCTTCTTATTACGAAAAGTAGATACTCTGCGTCTTATCCCTATACAGTATTTATGTAACTTTTTCTGAAGATGTTTTGAAGAAGTTCTGGGGGACGTCTCGGGGGAAGTCTTGCAAGAAGGGCGCGGCGAGGGTGCACGTTTCGAGAAGAGAAGAGCGTAGTGATATTGAGCGTACAGGCTGCGGCGGGATCAGCCTTATGTTTTCAGAGACTATTGAGAAGATAATTTTTTATGAAAAATGAGGATGTAACTGATCCAGAGGTGCAGCAGATACATGCGTGTTGCTGACATCGCGGGGTTATCAAATTGATTTCAAAATTATGTACTACGACAAATTGAAAGACAAACATTTCTGAATTAACTCTTGAAATCAATTTTATGAGACAATTATTACCTAAGTTTAGGAAAGCTAAGTTAGAAATCGTGCTCAATATCACAAAATAATTACAATTTAAGAGGTTGGCTTGCAAACATCTAAACTGAATAACGAGGAGTCTGAATGGGAAAAAGTCAAACAAGCGAAGAAAGTTTAAAGTGTTGGTGACGTCTCATTCAGCTAGTACAATGGTATTTCAACTCGGTTCAGGTTTATAGTCGAAATATTTTAGTTTCATTAGTACATTTCTGCACAGAGGTTAAGCAACAAGAGGTATATTATACATGCATGCTTAAATAGTACAATATGAAATGATGATGTAATGATGGGTATTAATACACGAGTGGATATTACGATACGAGCGAGTATGGTAAACATCACACGAGGTATTAACACCCACTGCATCGAGTTTTATACGTACTTTTCTACGACATGCTAACATTTATGTTAAACTTTTCCCGTCCAATCGTTTCGAGCAGCTGACATGCAGGATTCTGCCGAGGCCACCTAGGGGCAGGCTCACCCTTTTTCTCAGATGGTTTTGGTGTTCCAGTCAGCAACAGTACAAAAGTTGCAGTAATAATCCGACACACCATTTTTGCTTTTTCTCTTATTTCGGGCGTGCTAACTCCACTTCTAATTCACTGACATTTTAGATTTAAAGAATTGACCAGCTTTTTGGTAAAAACACGGCAGCCGCAGATGACACAAAATCACTTGCGTTCAAATCTTAACGTCATTCCCAAAAATTCCTCCAATAACTATCATTACCACTACCCTAGGATAAAAATAGGATCAAAGTGAAATTACGGTCCAATTTATTTTAAATAATGTTTCCCTAAAAAAGACTAATAATAAAAGAAATTAAAACGACAAGCATAATACAATATTAAATATAATTTTAATGTACACAATCGAACAATACATTTAGTATAAAGATTTCAATGATTAATGACGTGTCAAAACTCTGTTTGTAAATTTCTGTGATTGGTCAAGAACCGTATCAAAATGAAATCTGTATCGTAATGAGTATCATAATGCAAGAGTTGCAGCCATCAAATGACATAATTATACAATGGAAGTAGAAAACATCTTGTTGCCCCTCGATGCAGAGTCCTCACTCCGGTGAATTGCCGGATGCGTTCCGTGGTCATTTTTCCCTTTTGCACAACTGCGCAGCAAATAGCAGCCGCGATTTGAGAGGGGCAAAGAGGGTACAATTCAGTGTAGTTTCCATTTGAGTAAGGCATAGAGAACTTCTCGCACCAGTCGGAAGTTTTAAATAATCTTGAATGTGTAGATATCTAATTAAAACATAATATTTGAATTCCGCTTTTTCTACGGTAAGACGTTGGCCGCCCTTCTATGCCCCTTAGAGGGGCCCCTCAGTACACGTAGAAATCCCTTTAATACACAAGAATGTCAGTACAGTTTAATTCCAACAAGCTTTTCTTACTCTATCAGACTATTACATTACAAGAGAATACGAAACGAACACCGTTGAAACAAACTTTTTATTTTTCATGATCTTTCAATATGAAAGTGCAAGGTCATCTTAGAAGCACTGAATCCTGTGAGCTCTTTTCCCTTTAACTCAAAGAAAACTGGCGTAATCGGGCTTTGACTTTTTGAGGAGGCAAAAAGGGGTCAGGCGATATTGACGCGGGAAGCAATGAGGATACGCCTACCCCCTCCCCATCGTCAAATGGAAACAGCTGGTATCGTTATTGAACGCCGGAGATGAAATTGTCCACGGAAAGCAGGTTATAATAATAATAATAATAATAATAATAATAATAATAATAATAATAATAAAATAATGATAATAATATAATAATAAAAATAATAATAATAATAATAAAATAATAATACAATCATAATACATATAAAATGGCAGGGGAAAGGACTCAGTCCGTTGCTCATTCGCCTGACTACTTGAAAATACATTTGTACAGAGTTTCTACATTTACGGTTTTGGGAGGGACAGTCGTCAATTAAACTTTTAGCTAGATATTTTTATAAACGCGGTTCACCTATGATTCCCGGATGCCCACTATGACCCTCTGGAGGACACATATTAATCTTTACGCTAGATACTTGCCCTCGGCCTGTGGTCAGCGATTCATAAGACCTTTCCCGCGACATCTTAATGCATGAAAGTCAGTAGACCTCGGCGAGAGTTGAACCCGTGACTATTTCGCCCTGAGGCGCTGAGTCATACGCCCAAACCCAATTCGGCCATCCTAATCGGCACTATTCAAGTTACATACCAACTGATGTATTTGGTTTTTTCTACAGTTTTATATTTGATTAATTTTATGATCAAAAATATTTTTTAAACTATTGCGCGTACATATTCTTGAAATATGTTCCTTCTACATTATTTTTTTATTTTTCCAAAAGTACAAGAAACAAAATTTTGCATATTCAAGCCGTTATGATTCTAGATGATTATATCTAGGCGAACAATTTAGGCGATCCTCCAAAGCTCTCCCACATTTCATGGCGCGACGGAACAAACCGGGGTTCGAACTCGGAGCTGTCTGGCAGACCGTCTCGTTGCGACGCTAAGATATTATAGATCACTATCTAAAAAGCACAAGGAACAAAATTTGCATAATTCCACCGCCGCTTAATCTCGAAGATTACATGTTGGCGAGGAATTTAGGCAAAAACCCCCCCAGGTCTCCCACGTTTGGGTTGGTTTGGTTTGGATTGTTAGCGATCTGGGCGCGACAGCAGCTTAGGCAGTAGTCCCGTTAGTGTAGTGTATATTTTTTCTCGGGATATGGCGGTGATCTTCCCCCGCTGGTTGGCGAGATCCGGCGCCGACCTACCATCGGCTAGCGAGGTTTCCCAACCAGGACTTTCCTCCAGCGGGGGAACGCCCCCGCCGAACAAACTCTAAGCTCCCGACCGGTCACCTGGAATATGTGGTAATGTAGTGCATGTTAATGGTGTTTGTAAGGGGATGGGGAAAGGACAAGGAAGAGGAAGGAAAGATGGCGCGCGGTCCGTGGCCGATTGTTGGGGTATTGCTCCGGCATTCCCCCGGTGTTGATCGGAGGAACCACGGAAAAGTACCGATCAGTACTGTCGGTCGCTGGAATTCTCCTTTAGACCGCGACTGAATTCGACCTAGCTGACAAGCTCGTGTCAAAAACCCTTTCTACCATGGCGAGTGGGAACTTGGGACTTCCAGTCAGAGGCACTGCAGGACATCAGTGATGCTCTGAGCCACCTCCCCCGGTAGAGTGAATATAGAAAATTCTGCCGCTGGGGGGCCCCTCCCGGTCAGAGGTGCGCAGGACATCAGTTGCTGCACTGAGCTGCCGCCCCGGTCCCCACATTTGATGGCGCAACGCAACGAACCGACTGACCCCAGCACCGAGCGGTCGGCGCCGGATCACAAAAACGCCCGCCGCCGATAACCGAAACCCGCGCCGAGGGGCCCGTCGCGCGCAGCCGACGCGTCGCTTGGTGGGCGGCGACCGCAAGGGCCCTGCCCGCCCTTTCCCCAATTCCCTCCCTAATAACACACCAGCAGCGTCAGATACGGGGGCCGCCCGCACGAGCTCGCAGGCTCTGATGCCACTGCACTCCTCCGACGGGAGTGGGCGTTGAGTCTTTAGGCACCAGCTTGTCAGCCAGGTCGAATTCAGTCGCTGTATGGAGGAGAATTCTAGCGGTCGGCTGCTCTGATCGGGAGTTTTCCGTTGTTTTCCGATCAACACCTGGCGAATTCTAAGCAGACCCAACAAACGAGCCACGGACCGCGCGAGATCTTTCCAACCTTCCCTTGCTCTATATTCACCCCTTACACACATTTACACTAGCATATTCTACACTGTTACACTTGCCAGTAGATCGGTCGGAGGCTTAGAGCCTATAAATGGCTGGGGCGGTGTCCCGCTGGTGGGGGATACTTGGTTTAGGAAAACCCGCTACCCGACGGTAGGTCGGCGCCGGATCTGGCCGTCCAGCGGGGAAGACTACCCCACCCACGAGAAAAGAACCAGCACTAGACTTACGGGACCAGACCCTAGTAATTGACGCACCGGGAATCACTAACAATCTGTAAATCAATGTAATCAGAGCTTCGTTTTTAGCCACGTCGGATAAAAGAGGAGGTCATGTTCCTAGATAATTTTCCTTCGTGTCTTTCACGCGTTTCCCCGAAGCATCGAGAGTGGTTGCTGGAGAAATGGGCGAAAATCTGCGGTTAAACATCGCAGACTCCGCCGTTCTGCCAAGGTAAGTACATTCCTCGTCAGGTATATCTGAGATTGTCCTCCTGCAACAATGGCACCATGCGTTGCTGGAAGGATGTAGAAGTTTCTGTTCAGCATGCCTTCAGTAGGGAGGGATGGGTGTTTAAACCGATTAGTACAACAATCAATTATTTTAGATTAATTTAAAATTCAAATCTACACATAGATTAAGTTTCCGATTTTTAGCATCATTATTTTAATTCAAACTAGTGGGAACCCATAAACGGTGAGATCTGGGGATAAAATGTAATATACTGTGCCTAGACTAATGTTTTAAAGCAAATTTAAATGGGAAGAAGAAAGAGCGGTCTCTAAGTGAATGCTAATTTTTCATCTCGGCAATATTCATTTAATAGTCAGAATGGTTAGATATTATAGTACAAAATCAATTGTTTTATTAATATAAAACAATTACACAACACTTACACAATTGAACACAAATCGCCCATGGTCAGGTGGTTATGTAATATGTGCACCCAATGACATAGAACGCAGACTATAAGTATAATGACGGATATTATTAAGTTTTTTGAGGTCCCATCATATCCTATAAATAACTGTTTCATTTCTTCTGAATGTTGCTAGAAGGCAAACTTATTTTTTTCCCTTTAAGCAACACAAAGTAATCTGTTTGCAGAATTTCTCACACAGGAAGTACACAGCAGAACAATATAGACATTTCATAGATTAAGACCCAACAGTATACGAAATTACTTCACTACCTCAGTAAAATCGAATAGAATCCACTGTCCGAATTTCTCTAAAAATACACCACGAAAACAAATTATGCAAATATACTACCAACAAAACGCAAATATTGCTCCGAAACACAACTTAGACGAATTGTAAATAATACACGCATCAGGGCGAGGACGTACATCTAGCGATATACTCATATCCATGTATTGGAAGAAAACAATTGACTACTGATAAGCGTACTATTAAAGAATGATTTTAATTAATTTACACCAAATGCTGGTGAATCAACACAAACAATAACTGATAAATACATCTAGGGATAAACATTCTCCATTTAAAGGAAATATAAATAAATCTTTTAAATAGAATCTGCAAAGGAAGCAATGGCAGAATACCTCATTTTTTAAATATATAGATACAAATTTTTCAAGACGAGCAAAATATGAAAGTACATCTCTACTTTGAACTTTGGAAACTGATCTCGTTGGTTTATGTCTCTTCAACTGTTTAGTTTCTATTCAATAGTGATCATTTGAAGATCTGTTATTGTGATTTATATTATATCAAAAAAGTTCTTAGTAAAGATAATTTTATTTATTTCGTAATTTATTAGAAGAAAATAAAAGAATTGAGAGTAGTTTTATTACATCATATGTGCATGCATCATATTGCATCATATGTGTGGAAAAAACCCGTGTGTATTAAATTCTATATTTACTTGAAAAAGTTAATGTTATTTTCGTGAATGAACATCCTTTCCTGACTTCATTAAAATATCAACCAAATTTTACTTAAAAACTTAAATTTTAATAAATAAAATTAAACAAGACAGAAAATAGAGAATGATTCGCACTGTCGTGAAAAGGTTTTAAATACGTTGTTGTTAAACGATTCATATTTTTCATTTAAGGCATTATTAAACAAAGAGACCAGTTAATCCATTGTATAAATTAATCATTAATTCGGAACTATTAATTTAATAAAACAATCTATTAGATGTAAATCGATTATAATTTAATAATCGCCCATGCCTAGTATGCAGGAGCCGACATGTTAAACAAAGCCCCCTCTATTCACTTCGTCAATCCCGTTTAACAACACAAATTGAGGAATTGCGGACAGCCCCGAGCAAATAACACGTACACGCCATCGCGGGAGAACTCTTTCATGTAAACACCTCCAAAACGCTGCATTTTACTTTCGGGGAGTAGTAATGTAATGCTGCGCGAAAGAAACGGAAAAGCCTTATTACAGGCCATGGTAACGAAAAGTATAAAAACCAGTTCAAATTTAGAAACAATTTCACGTGCGAACCATGTTTTGGGGTCATTGATACCGAAAAATCGAATGACAACAAAACGTCCGTTCGTCCGTCCATGAACAACGCCAGCAACTGAACTGTCCAGCCGATTTTGTCCAAAATCGATATTCCGTAATCGCACTAGCTGATGTCGAGGGCCCTTTGGGATTTGAAACCGATATTTTAATTTCAGATGGCACTTTCATGAAGCCCCTTAGACAATTTTCAAAAATATAGCCTCATCGTTTTTAATTAAATTTTGTTGGTGGGTATTTTAAAGAACATTTAAGAGAATGGGCAGGTCATTGTTTATTGAAAACTCTGACTTTATAAAATTGCAAAGTTCAAACTTTTTCGAGTCCTTCCCACCAAAAATTTTAAACATAGAGATTTTTTTCTTAATGAAATCTGTTCCTTAGAGACAGATTTTGAAATAAGGTCAGGAACAATTGTTTGAAAATTTGAGTGCTTTTCGCGTAATTTGCGTGAAAGTACGAGCGAGAAAGTAAATGCTGTTTTGGGACCATTAGTTTAACAGTTCCTGTCCCTATGAGAACAATAAAATATCTCCCACGTCCAAACCTTCACGACTGTAAGAAAAGTTTATTTAACATTCTCAAAAAAAAAAATATTTTTCCACATCTTGATGCATTTCTAAATTCTATGACCGTTCTAGCAAGTCCCTGCCAAAATTTCAGCAATTACAGGAGTTAATGAAAAGGTTTGCTATAAAATTGTAAACTTCTGTGACCTACAATGGTTCACGGACGCAAACCATCGAGTTGTATGTCTTGTGAACCCATATGGGTCACAAAGAAAGTGAACGTATTAATATACTGAATAAAATTGCATTAAACAATATCCATTAGCGACCAGGTTATATACTGCAGACGTTTGTATAAGTACATTTGCATACAAGAATCATGACAAGTAAGTTTAAATAATAAATTTACATGAGGTCTTTATACATGTTTATTTATTTTAAAACTTTACTTTAATAATTTCAATATCGTATTGTAAACTGTCACGTACCTACCTCCTGATTACGCGAATTACTAAAGTAAATCTATCATTTCTTATTTCGGACGTATGGTTACACCGTCACGCAAACCTGGGAATCCCCTCAATTAATGGATAAAATTCCTATCGGTGGTGGGTCTTTCGCTAAACTAAAGATCAAATAACAAGCAAACACAATTTTGTAGTTTTAAATAACAGATAACATGTATTCTAACGAATGAAATTCTCTGTACAATGGAGTTCACATATCCTTCTATGTTCTCACTTTTTTTTTTAAAACCCATGTAGCTAGTTCCTACCTAAACTGCAGTTTTCACTAAAGGATAATAACTTTGATCCCGGGTTTACAAAAAACAACAACAAATACATATGTACACTTCACAAAAATATCACATATGAGAACAAAAATACAGTTCAAATACTCATCCTGCAAAAAAAAAAAAAAAAAAAAAATACAAACAATACTAAAATTTCTAATACCTTTAAATCATGAATAATGCTACACTTAATATTCATATTTGATATCTGGCTTCTACAGCCTTTCAGTACGAAGTTTTGTTTTATAACGCCTTTGACTGTCCATGAAGTAAATTTAAAAGGAATAATTGAACGGCTTTACCCTGTTCAAAATTTCACAGGCAATTTCTCTTAAAATGGTTTGAAACAGCATTAAATCAATTTAAAATGAATCTAGATAAATGATTATGTACAAGAACAACTTTTACCATTAAATACAAGGATTACTTGATCTGATTCCTCTACGACTGTAGAAAGAAATGAATTTACTCAGCAAGACCAAGTTCAATGAAACTTTGCCTGATCAACGTCTGTTATTGAGGGAAGCTCACATTGCAACGTTTTAGCTAGTACAATTTTAATTCTATCTTGAAGTTTCCAGACTGGGAAAATTTTAAGAATGTTCTTCTGTTTTTTTGTGATCACGACCGGCGAATTCCCCGCTGGTCCTGCGCTGTGTAGTCGGCGTCGAGCGATGCTCACGCCTCAAGGTCGTCGTTCTTCTGCAACGGTCCGTGCGCTGCCTGTCGCGTCGAAATCGGAATACCCCGAGCGCCGTCCCTCGTTGTTCAGCGAGTTTTACTCAGCTTCACAGACGCGATGGTCGCATCAGAATGCGAGTCCGAAACTCCGTTATACAGCAAAAGTCGAGCTAGTTGTTGGATAAACCATTTTTCTAAGAATTCCAAAATTCTATAATAGGATTTCCAAACGAAATTCCAAAATAAAATAAAATAAAATAAAATAAAATAAAATAAAATAAAAATAAAATAAAATAAAATAAAATAAAATAAAATAAAAAAATAAAATAAAATAAAATAAAATAAAAAATAAAATAAAAAAAAAATAAAATAAAATAAAATAAAATAAAATAAAAATAAAAAAAAAAAATAAAAAAAAAATAAAATAAAATAAAATAAAATAAAATAAAATAAAATAAAATAAAATAAAATAAAAATAAAATAAAATAAAATAAAATAAAATAAAATAAAAGCTGAACAAAGAAAAACATGTCCTATGTTACAATAATCCTCCGTTTTCAGCAACGAGAATGCAGCAACGTGGTTTTACAAATTCATTTCGATTATTACCACTGTCGTTCTTTCATTCGTTGCATTCTTGTTTAATATTCATTTTAAATTTCATGTAATCTCGTGACATTTCACAGTAAGAAATTTCCATAAAAAATGTTCAGGCATTTATCTTATTAAGCTTTTAATCTCGGATCTTCCGCGTGCCCCTCGTCGACTGTGTGGTGTACCTGTAGCCTTCCGTTTACCTCGGCGACTGAACAAGAAAGAAAACGAGCTCTTCCGACACAAGTTCATCCCGCGTCCGTATTTCCACAAAAGTTTGATTGGCTATAGTCTGAATGCGTTCAGAAATCTTTTCGGCTGACGCCATCTCTTCGCCACTATAGAAACTACTGTAGAGCATGATGTCGGGGATTATCGCTTCTATTTTTTGTTGGTCATAAATGTAGCCGACGACAAGCGGTTAAGTATTGGAATATCTACTATAAATTGCAAATTCCTAGACTTGTTGTTGGTTGTTTGTTTGTTAGTGATTGCTGGACGTCAATACTTAGGTCTTTTGTTCCGTAAGTGTAGTGCGATTTTGGGGTGGCGAAATCCGGGGCCGACTTACCGTCAGCCAACAGGGTTTCCTCTAATAGACTTCCCACCAGCAGGGCACCGTTCCAGCCGAAGCTCTAAGTTCCTGACCGGTCTTCCGGGATATGTGGGTATAGAGCGTGTTGGTGTAAGTATGTGTGTAAGCGGTGAGAATAGGACAAGGAAGAGGAAGGGAAAGATCGCGCGCAGTTCGTGGCCCGTTTGTTAGGGTATTGCTCGGCATTTGCCTGGCCCCGGGGAAATAACGGAAAACTCCCCATCAGAGCAGCCGGCCGCCAACACTCTTCTGGGAGACAGCGACTGAGTTTGACCTAGCTGAAAGCTAATGTCGAAAATCCTGCCATTGTCGGGGCCTGAACCTAAAGTTTTTTGGTCAGAGGGATTGCAGTGATATCAGTTGATGCCTGAGCCATCTTCCTTGTTTAGCCGCAGGAAGAAGGATTTTACGAGCTTAGTTTGATTCGAGTCCAAATAACGAAAGATTTTTTTAAAATAAGTTGCTTCATCAATTTGCCACAACGAATAGCCAACCAAATTATAATTGGCTGAACGATTTGGCGCTGTTCTTAACACGCAGGTAGACGGACAGAAAACCTTTGCCGTAAACTAATTTCGGGGTCAAAGGCCGAACAAATTTGGGTTCTGGTCCACATAACCTAAAAGTAATTTACTACACAAAACAGGATATACCCACTTTAGATATTAGACCCACAACACGAGCTTTCCACAGCGTTGTATTTTTGTTTTACTTTACGTGTTATGCTAGAAAGTAAAATATCACCCTATGACGCTTGATAGTAACTCTTGTGGAGCTGCTGATTTTGAATTACCTGGATTTGCCAATATTCCAACTTCTTCGAATAGAAAGATGAGATTTTGATAACTGAAAGATCAGTTGGAAAAGTTCGTATTTTAAGCATAATTTGTTAATCAAATAAGTCAATGAAAAACGTTTGTCGAAATTAAGTGTGAATGCAGAGTAGAGAGGAAAAAGTTTCCATATTGAATATTGAAATTTTTTTAAAAGTCTAGCTTATACGTAACAGTAATTTATTACAAACGTTACATATTTTATATAAATAATGTGACAACTCTACATTCTGTTGTTCAAAAAGTGATTGTTTATTATCACGACAAACATTTCTAGATTAGTGAACTTTGGGAAATCTCTTTCATTCGATACAAAAATGCAAAATTCATTTCTGTAATTACAAAACATGCCAATCATATTGTTCGAAATTATACGCCTGGTGATCCAATGAAGCAATGTGCGTTGTTATTATCATCATTGCACGGCAGATTGAAACACAAAATCAGGAAATTTTTAAAAATGCAAGTAATTCAGCGTGATAGACATAATGGCTGCGGTAGAATAGCTGCAATGCGTACCAGTTCCGGGGTTTCAAGTTGAACTGAATTTCCCAGAGCGTGCAAGAGGAATTTTGTTCCACACCGCTGATCTAAATGACACCGAAATTGCATTGACTATAGTGAAAGCAAAGCTTTAGTTGCAGGAAATACCAGGAAAACTTTCTGTGGTCGGAAAATTTCGGATTGTGCTTCCCGTCCTAGCTACAAAAACAGAGCTTTTTTGCGCGCAATCCATACTCAGGGGAAAAAACCAAAAGGGAAACACATAACTTCATTATATTTCCACTCCCTATAATTCAGTGGGAAATATAGTTATTCAAATTATCGTTTTCCATGTTACCCGGCTGGTTTCCCTTCAAGAAGACATGGGGGATAAGAGCCCAAATTTATTGCTGATTTAGCCTTGAAAATATATTTTATTACATCGGTGCAATATTGAGTTAACAATCCTTGCAAAACTCTCTCATTTCTTTCTTGTTCATATTTCAAGTAGTATAGGCTAAAGGTAGGGATCACAAAATTTAGGAAAACTTACACAGAAAGTTTTTCCCGTAGCATGACACACAAGTTGTACAAAATGTTTGACGTGTACTAGTTTAAAAAAAACTAAACACTCGTTTTTATTTCCACCTAGTTTTCTGACTATCATAAATCTCTCTTGAGGTACAGTTCAATGATTTCCAAGAAATTGACCATTTTCAATATTCCAAATTGATTCGAACTTACTCAACTCGTTAGATCATTCCCAAAACCCTTGTAGCAAAAATTTAAAGCAAGAGTGTAGGTTACCATGAGAAAAAAGAAAAACATGAAGATTATCCTCATATATATTTCTCTATATTATTCAGTAGTATAATACCTTTGCAGCTTCACACGCAATCTTTCTAAATAGATCACCAAAAAAAGAATTTCACTGAGACGTGTCGAATTACACTTTACAAATTTGAAGGATTTATTTAAAGAAACACATTTAAAAATTCATGTCAAATGTAACCTCCACACTGGGCCGCATTTTTCCATTTATATTGTTAAATAACTCCTAAACGAAGGGATTTGAGGGCCTTAAAACTAAAAAATTATGCCTTAAAGATACTTTCTCATACAGGATAAACATTCTATTACATTTCCTGAACATTCTATTACATATTTACTGGTTCGCAGATTCACGATTCTACCCCACTTGTTCAGAGATGTGCAGAATCTGCAAAGAATATGAAATTAAACTAATTACTTGATATTCAGGGATATTTCACGGGTTTACCTCTCTGCTCGATAATAATATTAAATAAGAATAGCTTGTATTGACTAGGTGTATTGATTTTATCAATTTCATGGAGACATATAGAACAAGGATGGAGGATAAGAGGGTCTAAGAAAATATATCATGGCTAAATATGAAATTGGGAAAATAGAGAAGAGGAGGGGGATTAACATGCTGGAGTTTCGCACGGATACGCTAGAAAAATGATACTATTAGAAATATCGGGTTGCCTGTTAATTATTAATCGATCGTGAATTAAAAAGGAAAAGAAATATATGTAGTGTTTCCCCACCCTTTCCTGACCTGTTCTTCACAGCCAAACCCACCCGGCTCCATCCTACGCTCCCCGGTACACCCCCACTATCTGTGCTGCTATGCAGCTGAAATAGATGTGTAGTTGATATACTCCAAACGGCAGACGTAATGGTGCCCCTTTATCTCCTTTTTCGCTTCCCTCTCTCTCTCTCCATTTATCTCTATCTATCTATCTATCTATCTATCTATCTATCTATCTATCTATCTATCTAACTATCTATCTATCTATCTATCTATCTAACTATCTATATTATCTATCTCTGTCCTCTATCTATCTCTCCGTCTTTTATCTCTATCTCTCCGTCTCTCCGTCTCTCTCTATCTATCTCCTCCTCTCCCCCTGTCTCTCCGTCTCTCTCTCCGTCTCTCTATCTCTCTCACTCCCCCTCTATCTCTCTCCGTCTCTCCGTCTCTCATCTCTCCGTGTCTCTCTCTCCGCCCTCTCTCCGTCTTCTCCTCTTCCCCGTCTCTCTCTCCGTCTCTCTCTCTCTCCGTCCCTCTCCGTCTCTCTCTCGTCTCTCTCTCCCTCTCTCTCCTCTTCTTCTTCTCTCTGCTTCTGTCTCTGTTCCCTGTTTTCGCTGCCCCCGTCTGTTGTCTCTGTCTCGTTGTTCTGTCTCGTTGTCTCTGTCTCGCTGTTCTGTCTCCCCGTTCCTGTCTTTTGGGCCCCTGTCTCGCCTCTGTCTCGCCCTCTCCGTCTCGCCTTCCGTCTCGCCTTCCGTCTCGCCTTCCGTCTCGCCTTCCTGTCTCGCCTCTCCCGTCTCTGCCCTCTCGTCTCGCCCTCTCCGTCCCCGCCTCTCCGTCTCGCCTCTCCGTCTCCCCCTTCCGTCCCGCCTTCCGTCTCGCCCTTCCGCCCTCGCCCTCCGTCTCGCCCTCTCCGTCCTGCCCTTCCGTCTCGCCGTCTCCGCCCCCCTCCGTCTCGCCCTCCGCCGCCCTCTCCGTCTGCCCTCTGTCTCCCCTCCTTTCTCTCGCCCTCTCCGTCTCGCCCTCTCGTTCGCCCTCTCCGTCTCGCCTTCTCGTCTCGCCCTCTCCGTCTCGCCCTCTCCGTCTCGCCTTCCGTCTCGCCCTCTCCGTCTCGCCTTCCGTCTCGCCCTCTCCGTCTGCTCTTCCGTCTCGCCCTCTCCGTCTCGCCCTCTCCGTCTCGTCCTCTCTTCCTCCGTCTCACCCTCTCTCTGTCTCACCCTTCCTCCGTCTCACCTCTCTCCGTCGCACCTTCTCTTCTGCCCTCCCAGTCTGTCTGACTGTCTGTCTCTCTGTCTCTGCCTCCCAGCCCCTCTCATTCACCTTTAGTTACAGATTCTGACGTCTGGGGAAGTGGGGAAATATCGAGAAGCGCTGACGAGCAAAAATGTAATTATTTGAGAAGATTTCATCCTGTCAATTACGGTGATATTATTCATTGAGGCCTGTGGCTCAAATTTTTTTTTTTAATCCTAGTTTTTAATTGTTTAGAAATTGTTAAACAATACAGATTCAAAAAATGTCTATAGCGGCATCCAGTGGATTGAGTCTTGCTTGCAATGTCGTTGTAGAACACCATTAATAGCAGATAAAGCTCCTGGGTGAGAAACACCTAGATGTTCTGTGGTGCCAACTTCATAGAGATCGGTTACACGGTGTCGGATTTTTTATTTCAAACATCCATTTTTATATAGGATATTTTATCAAGAACATAAATCAGTGTTTGTTAGTCCCGGATGGAGTTTACTGACTGAAGTGTCTCGGGCTTAACGGCTGTCTTTGAATTGAAGACGGGGGTCGGTCCCGACCCGGGATTTTCAAACAATTTTATAACTTATAAGGATTAATCTCTGCTTTTATCAATGATTTTATTTTTTGGTTGTCCTGCTATGCTTAAATTCTCTCAATGTTAAAACGTTATTATCTTGATTCTACTTTAAATTTGATTATGGTTTCACATACAACATATTACCTTCTTACCTGTCGTATGTGAAATTCTATACTTTCCTGGAAGTTCTATTGATTGAAACCAATTATGGAATTGGTGGCAACTAACAAGTTATCAGACATTTTTTCAAAATAATACGAATTTAACATTTATTATGATAAAATTCTAATTTATATTGATTTATTACTGAATTAAACTTTATGTACAATAATTAAGGTTCATAGGACGATTAAAATTCATGAGCTATGATGATTTTTCGAGCATCCTCCAATCTTCTTGGCTTGAAATCGTCCATATGATGTCCTGATTGATGTCCCTTACTTATCTTGCCTAACATTAGAATAGGTTTACATTTTGCATTGTTTAAGAGAAATATTAATTTAGAAATAGTAGTCCAGGTTATACGAGCAAATATCCTTCATTTAATTAAACTAATCAAAATCGTTCAGCCATTCCAGGGATTGCCTGAACAAAAGAAATGTGTGTGTGTGTGTGTGTGTGTGTGGGAGAGAGAGAGAGAGAGAAGAGAGAGAGAGAGAGAGAGAGAGAGAGAGAGAGAGAGAGAAATGAGAGGGAGGAGAAATTGTAAAAACACTTGAATTTTGTTTTATATCTTCTAAATAAGCATATGAAATTATGAAAAGGAGTTATTTTTCAATCAAATCAAACACAACCAATTTTTATTTACATTTATTTCAATCAGTCATTACAAAACGACAGTTAAACAGCTATTTTCGCAGCATTTTGTATCATGTATAATTATTAATAAAAGTCACACAGCCCAGACGGTTTCCCATCAAAATTCCAAAAGTTTAAAGCGATAACATTTTCAAAAATAATTCTTGTATGATGAAGATATCGTCTACCTGGCAGAAATTATGTCCATTGTGTTGTAGAGCTTTATCAGAGAGATAGGAGGCCTTCGCCAGTGCCTTCCGCGTCAAACGTAAAACGGTGGTTCGAGATTTATGATGCGGTTCAGAGAAGCTCGATATCAGCAGAGGAGGGCCTCGTGTGGATTTCCAGTGACGATGACCACAAAACAAGGGGGCTCACACGCCCCCCGGCGCTTTAAGGGCACGGGCAACTTCCCTGACTTGCACACATTTCTCAAAATCCTGAAAGGGGGCATGCGCAAGCTGAAGCGGCGGATGCATTGAAGAGTGGTTTCATCGTTGTTGTTTTTAAATAATTTTTTTCCCGTTCAATTTTCTACATTTTCGGATTTTTCAATAAAATGATACAGAACATTTTGGGGATGTTTTAATTTTATCATAATTATTAGTAATTATGATTTTATTTTAAAATATGTTGAGTAAAATTGGATTTTATTAAATATTTTGTATTTTTAATATAAATCTGGGGTTTCAAGAGAAATTATTATTTAGCATTAATGTAGAAAAAATTTTTTATGGACGGTGTGTTAAATTTGGAAATTTAATGCCTACAGTTCACTGTGTTTTGGATGTGAAGCCTTCCCAAAGAAGCCATCAATCATCCTAGAAGACCATCTGAGAAGAAAAACATCCATTATTTATAAGGTTTATTTATATAATTAGGGTTAGTATGGTACTATATGAATAATATTTTAACCTTAATACTTTTAAAAGGTAATACTTACAGTTGAACTGTGATCTCATGGCCATGAGAAGGTTTGAAAACCTGAGTTTTTGTTAGTAACACCCAATTTTTTTGGCTCCCCAGTAATCTGAAAAAAAAATTCATTTTTTTGGCAACAATTTTTTTCTTTTTAAAAACGGGTTTTTTGTTTATTATAAGAGAACCTTTTTGTCCTACCGGGATTCTTCAATAAAATCCGGCATTCATCAAATTTGGGATTTTTTGACACCTCATTCACCCCCAGCTTCAGAGAGGGGTTTTTCCACGAAATTTTTTCAACCCATATTCGAGCAGCACCACAGTGCTTGCAGACACTCACGGGGTTTCCCTAGCATCACACAGGTGCCAAGAGGACTGAAACCCCCTTGCAGGCGCTACCCTTACGTATTTTTTGGCAAAGAGGCCCAAATTATCATCCATTCTCCCCACTGTTGTAACCTCCCCTTCATGGCTTTTTCCCCCTTCACAAACCCCCCTATATAAAGGTGGGGTTTTTTGGGCCAAAGCGCCTCATCCTCTTTATTTTCAGCTTCCAGTGGCGTATTTTTTTAACCTTCATAGACCCCGGCTCCTTCAGAGTCTTATGTAAAACAAATCTGTAATTTTTGTTGTAAATGGTTTTTTAATTTTTTCCGGAGATGGGGTATGTTAGTTTACTTAAAAAGACGATCAAAAAGAAACTAAAAAATATTGTTTCACCGTAAAAGTTTGGGGACCCAGGGTTGTTTTTTTTTTGGGGTTCCTTTAACCCAAACGGGGTTTTAAAATGAAATTGAGTGATAAAGGTATTTAAGGGTTGTTTTTGGGACTTGGAAATGGAACTCTTATTTTTGAAATGTTAATGATTTACTAATGTTTCTTGTTTGCAGTCGTTTATTCAAAATGTTATTTTTTATGTATGTCCCCGACCTCGATTGGTGGAGGTGCGGCAAAGTTCACTGCATTTACTTATGAATGTTGAAAAATGGTTGCAGTTCCTGCCATAAGTAAGACGGCATTTTGGCCGTTTTGGCAATTTATAAAAGGTGCCCCCTTGAGAAAGGTGGGCGGCCGCATTCGGCCCCGGGAGACTACGAAAGGTTTTTGGGCTTGGCCCGTGCAGTTTGGGAACCCGGGGGCCCGGTTGCAACTTTTACCCCCCCAGCCGGCAGAGGGTCGGGGGGCTACAGCTGTCACCGGGCACCCCAGCGGGGGGGGTCACGTTGACCTTGTTGCGGCACGCTGATGGCGCCCGGCGGGGAACAGTTTTGTTCAAGGAGCAGGGGGGGCCCCTGCGTCCCGCCCACTCCCATGAAAACCCTTGCCATTCCTAGTTGTCTGGACAAAGGTATAGTAAGAAACCTTTTCCCAAAAATTTTTGTATTATGCCCCCAAAGAAATTTGGGTTTCCATGGCCCCGGCGTAGTTTTTGTTTATTACGAATGTTATTTAGAAAAAAAACCTAAAAAATTTTTCCCAGAAAATTTTTTATATACGTTTCTATCCCTGTCCAAAGGGGCATTTTAAGGTAGATTATAAGAAGCTTTTCTTTTGTGTTTAGGTTGATGTTGAATGCGCAAATAAAGTTAGTTTTCCCCCTTTTTCTGTTAAAGGTTTAGGTTTCACTTTCAGCTTCCCCGCCTAAAGTGGGTTCTTTCAAGAGGTCGACTGAAATCTTTAACTTATGTCGGCGCTTTTTTACGCGCCTTTTTATTTTGGGGCCCGCCCCACCCTTCTTCCTGTTTTAAAAATTGAAATTCCCTGCTTTTTTTCCGCAGCTGCTTTGCAACCTGCGCATCGGGAAAACTAATAAGAAAAAATTTTTTTATATAATAAAATGTTTATATTGAAAGTTATTTGTTTTCATTCTCCTGATTTTATCCATAAAGTTGTGAAAATTTTTCTTTAAAAAACCGGGGCCCCATTTAAAATTTTCGGGGGGACGACAATTTTTTAAATTTTGGATAGCTTTTTTTGTTTTTTTGCATAATTATCTCCGGGCAAAGGGAATGTTTTGCCCGGCTTTTACGGGGAAAAATTAATGTTTAATGTGCTGTTTTCAACAGCTGGCGACCGAAATTAAATAAATTGTCATTAAAAAAAGAGGTCACCCAAGTTTGAGTTTTAAAACAAAACTGGCGACCGTGACAGGACAAAAGGATCCAACTTTATAAAAACAATCAAAACTTGTATTACTAATTTGTATTTTTTTTTCAGCTTAGTTTAATTTTTTTAAAGTTGATTTTTTTCCCAGGGTTGTAAGGTTTTAGAGTTCACCTCGTGTTTGTCTTTGAATTTATTTGTCTTCCAATTTATTTTTTGAACGCTTTTTTTGTTTTTTTCCCAGTTCATAAAATTACAGCATGTTAACCCCCCGGACCCTGTCGGGGAAAATTTTGGGAAACTCGAGACGAAGAAGCTTTGGGCTCGCCTAACTCGCATCGACCAGTTGCGGAGAAAGAGGACCCATTAAAAAGGACGTCTCGCCCCCTTTTTGGAAAATTTTTTCAACATGGGCGGTAATGTACAGGGAAACCGCACAGGATTTGGGGGGAAAATAGAATCTGATTTTGAGAAGTACAGCGTAGTTCGGAAAAAATTAAAGGCGTGCTTTAGTGAGGAGAGCCAGGCAACAAAAAGACTGATTTCGAAAATGGGTTTTTCCCGCCTTGATAACCAGAGCCCCCAGCTTGCTAGGAATATAAAAGGGGAAAGGCCGTCTGTCCCGGCGCAACTGAGTTTGTTCCCCCCGGGTTCTTAGAGCCCATGGCCTCGACCGGGGCTGGTCTCGCACCGGCTCAGAGCACCCCCATTCGGATTCAAATCCGTTCCGCCTGGAACAAGCGAGGCAGGCATTCTTGTAGATCCCGCTCCCGCGTACGCCAGTGCCTAGTTCTGATGACGAATATGACGGGGCCCCTCCCTTTCCCCCAACGCCCCGCGTATTCACGGGCATTCATTTGGGCCTGCGCCTACCTTTTTTAAAAATTTTTTCTTTTTCCCGGGCAATGATTCCGGGGGGGCATTTTTTCTCTTTATTCGGTTTATTTATAATTCTGCCCTGCCAGAAAAATTAAAAAAGGGCATTTTCAAACAACTTATCTTACTGGTAGCGCTGAAAAAGCCCCCTGCCGGTTTGGGCCTTAGGAAAGTTATGCCGAAGGATTCGTATTCTTAAAAATGAATAAAAACCCTTGTTTCCCAAAGCATAAATTAATTTCATTTTTTATTTAATTCAAATGACGGAAAAATTTCCAGCAAATGTTTTTTCGGCGTTAGTTGACCATAAAACGTAATGTCTGTCCCTTTTTTAAGGGTTTCCTAAAAGAACCCGTGGAAATTGGGATTCAAATTCCTAATTTTTCCTTACCTCCAAGTTAGACGAATATACGAAAAAAAACGGGAACCCTTTCGGCGAAAACACGCCATTCCCCCTTGAAAATTTTACCTTTCCCTTGGAGGCCAACCCTGCCTTGCTAAGGGAAGGCCCCGATAGGAGAATTTAAAAAAAGGGGACACGCCCCAATTTTAAACCCGGAATTTTCTTTTTGATCAAACGAAGTGTAATTTGGGAAAAGGGTTTCCCAAATCTCATAAAGGTAAATTATTTTTGAAAATCCCCTTTTATGATAGATACACACCCCCAAAAGAAAACCGGCTTTTTTTGTGTCCCCAAGCCCGGGGCATGGCTTTTCCCACTTGCGCAGCCAGGTCGGGTAGAAATGCAAAAGAAAAACACCACTCATTTTGGGGGAAAAATTTTGGGGCCGCGGGAAAATTTAAACAAAACGGCAGTTGCAAAAGACGAATGTTCCGAGGCCGGAGGCGAGCCCTTTTAACCCCACGTGAATAAAAATTTTGCCTGAAACCCGGGGTTGCCTACCGTCCGCGATTAGTAAAGAACGCGGAAAAAAGCTTTTTAAAATTTCGGTTTCTTGACAACGGTAGACGATTTTTTAATTACTGAATCCCAAAAAGAAATTAAGGTACAGGCTAACATTACTTCAAATCTGTTTTAAAGGGAGGGGGCGGCATGTTTCAAAATTTTTAAAAATCAGTTCGTTTGTCAAGGGCCCCCCGAAGAATTTTAATTTCCCAGTTTAAAAATGCACTTAGTAAAAATTCCCCCCCAAATTTTCCCTCCACTCTCTCGATCTCACTAATGTCAAAATTCCTAAAAATGTGTTTGGGGCCCCTAAATTTTAAAATTGGTCTTGTTGATATTTTGTTAGGGGGACGTTTTTTGGGAATTGTTTAAGATACGTAAAGAAAAACCCCGGCGTACAAACTGTTTTAAATTTTGACATTGAAAGAACCCCCGGGATACAGAAACCCGGCACTATAAAGAACCCCGTTACCCAGATCTGTTTTTTGAAATTTTGTAAGGAACAACTTAATTTTAAAAAGTTCGGGGAATCGGAAAAAACCGCGACAGTGACTGCGTTCGAATGAAAATGAGGTGAAAAAGTTTCAAATTTTTTTTTCTCGTGACTCCGATGAAGGTTTATGGGAGTTACCCGTTCTAGAGCATAAATTCCGGCATCCCGTTTTAAGAAAAGGCCCCCAATGTTTCTTTGCACAGAACCCAGATTTGAATAATGGGGAAATTTTTAAAGAACAGTATTTCGAGTTCTTTAATATTTCGTTTGGATCATAGGGAATTTTGAAAATGATAAATTTTTGATGGCGGAAAAGGTGAACTACGATCCACCATCCTGTTTTTAAAAAGAGGGAAAAAAAAAAAAATTTTTTGACGGGCCCTTTTTGTAATCGAGGGGCATTTTTTAAAAATAATTTAATGCCCGGGCCCAGAAAACCAACCCGGTTTTGCCTTTTTATTAATAAATTTCCGCTTCGGGAAACCGGTTTTTTGGGACATAGAGAAATTTTTATCGTCGAAATTTTGTTTCCCCCGAGAAAGAGACCTTCAGCGTTTTTGGGCCCTTGCCCGTTTTTTATTTCCACCGCAGGCGTCCCGGTTGAAAAATAACTTTGGTCTTATTTAGCTCGGGTTTTCTTTGCCACCCCTTTCGTTGAACTCCGGAAAAAAAAAAAAGGAATGTCCGCTTGTTTCCCGCCTAAAAAAAAACAATTTTTATGTAGATGTTTTTAATTCACCCGTTCTGATGAGAATTTGCAGTTGATGCTCTGCAGAATTGATTCAATTATTAAAAAAGCATGTTTCCCCGGGCCCCAAATGGCGGTAAAATTTTTCCCCCAAACCCTTTGATAAACTTAAAGTCTAAAGTCCTTTGGGCCCTTTTTCAACTTAGGGACAAAGAAGTTACAAAACCTTAGGTTTTTGTGGATTAAAACCCGATAAATTAATTTTTACTACATGAATCTCTAATTCCGGTCACCAAACTTTCGATTCTTTTTGGAAATTTGTTTTTTATTTCCCCCTTTTTAGATGAAGCCCTTGCAAAATTTAAAAAAGGCAAGGGTTAATGCAAAAAGGGAAGTTTAAGATAGGTTGGGATGACTGTGTGCCAGCTGACCTTAGGGGCAAACTGGCCCAAATTTTTTTCAATAATTTTTTCCCTAATAATTTTCCCCATTGAAAGGCATTTTCCCAAAAAGGGCGACCCGGGGAACTTATGTTTTTTTGGACGCAAACCTTTCGGCCCCATGCGGGCAGTTTATTTAATTTCAACAATTTTCCCCGATCGCTTCGAAAACCAGGTCCCGGCAAAAGAAACAGTAACAACCAGGTTTTAGCCCTGCGCCGCCTCCACTCGGTGACGCTCGCCCACAAAATTATTAAAAAATTTGTTCCGTTCGTATTCGGACGGGATTTCTGGTCCGATGCTCAGGTCGTGCTTCACTGGCTTTCAAAACCACCCCAACTGGGTCCCCATGTTGGGGAAACGAGTCTAAAGATTCATAAATTAACTAAAAAATTTAAATGGTTTAGGCCACCAAAGAAAATCCCGGGGAATAGCTTTTGAGAGGGATGGCCCCCAAAAATTAATAAAAAAATTTTTTTTGGTGGATGGCCCAAAGGGGTTTTTGTTTTTACCCCGCACCTCGTTCCCCCAAGCCCGTAGACGAATCCTTTGGTCTGCGTTGGTTATGCTACGCCGTTCAATGCCCCCCACCGCCCAATTCTTTTTTCAAACCCGACAACAACAAATTTTTTACGAGAAACCCGGGGGGATCTTGGGTTTGGGCAATAATTGCCGGGAAAAATCGAAAAAAAAAAGTACGGAGCAGGGGAGGTTTAGGCTCCGGAAAAATCAGCTGAAATTAGAATTTTTAAATGTTTGCAATCAAAAGCTTTCCCCCAAAAAACCATTAATTTTTCAAAAAAACATCTTTCTTGAAAAGTCCCTTAACCTGTCTCAATCCATTCTTGGGTGAAGATGATTATTAAAGAGGAGGCCGACTGCAGTTTTCGATTTGGAGTTTGACCAAAAAAACCCCCTTATTCTTCCATTTAATCACTTTGTCACTTTGGGTGATTATTAAAATATACTTATAAAAAATTCCCTTTGGGCCCCCAAACCTTGGTTTTTTCTTCGTTCCCCCGGTTTTGGCCTCTTTAAGGGGGCCCCGTTCAAAGGAGCCCTCCGTAAAATAATTTGGGTTTAAAGCCAGTCCCGGGCCCGCTGGGGCAGATTATGGCTCCGCCCCCATCACCCTTGAAGATCTTTTTCCTTTTCCATAACAGGTTTTGGATTATGCCGGGCCCCTTTTTTTGCTCCATCCTCTAATGGGATACTGAGAAAAAATATATCTTGATTTTACTTGTATGGCTACTCGTGCCATTCAAACTCGGAATGAAACTGGGGAATTTGATGCATTTTTTTTTTGCGCCCGACGTTTTAATTTCAGGCGGGAAACCCAGCGTTTTATACAGTGAAATGCTGAAATTTTTTAAAAAAAAGAAAAAATGGCAGAGTGGGTAAAAGAAAAGTGTTCCCCAAGAATGGGTTAATTTTTAATAAAAAAGATAGAATGGAAAATTCCCTACGCCCACATCATGGGGGGTGGGAGCGTATTAAGAATGCCAAATCTTTTTTTTTAAGTTTAACCCCCAAAGAAAGTTTTTATCTCAGAAAAATTTTCTAATTTTCTAATAGAAATAGAGGCAATTTTTAACCAAAACCCTTGTGCTCTTTATCAGATGGGTGCTGACCAATAGAAGCCCTTACTCCTCTCACTTTTTACTAGGCAAGAAACTCAACACCCTTTGGGTCTGCCACCCCCCGCCTACCAATTTCTAAATCTTTGAATGTATTCCAGGTTTTACAGGGGGCAAAGGTCCCTGTTCTAAAAGGGGGGAGTGCCAATATCAAACCAGTTTCAGACCAGGGCCAATGGCGCACCAGCAGCCCGGACCTGGGAAAGGGGGACAGCTAGTCCCGGAGAGGGAAGACCTTCCCCCCCTCCCACCCGGCCCCCTGGGGGGAAAATGGGTGAGATTCCCTTTCCCCGGGCGCGACTATCGAGTTCGGGTAAAGGGGGAAAATTCCCCCAGGGGGTAATCACTCGCACCTTTTTCGAAGATCCGCCCCCTTCCCCTTTGCTGAGGACGCCGATAACCTGTGGGAGAGTGCCATCTCCTCTACGCGTAGGGTTTCCGGGAATAGAGGTTGGGGGAGCGCATTCCACAGTGACTTTGGTTTCACTCTGTTCTGGGACTCCAGTTCCCCCAGCATGTTAAATTTGGAAATTTAAGGGGCCCAGTTCACTGTGTTTTGTGATGTGAAGCCTTTAAAAGCCATCAATCATTCCCAGGGAAAACCATCTGAGAAGAAAACATCCATTATTTTAAGGATTTATATAATTAAGGTTTTGGTTTGGGACCATATGAATAAAAATTTTAACCTTTTAAAACTTTAAAAGGGGAATACTTTTTCAGTTGAACTGTGATTCATGGCCAAGAGAAGGTTTTGAAAACCTGAGATTTTGTTTAGTAAAGCTGTTTTTTTCCCGGGATCTGAGAAAAAATTCCCTGTTTTTAACAATTTTTTCTCCCCAAAAAAGGTTTTTGTTTTTTATAAGAGAACTGGTTTTTTTCCTACTTTGGATTTTTTCTATCAAAATCCGGGATCTACATCAAATTTAGGGCTTTTTTACACCTCATTCACCCTTTTGTTTTAGATTTGATGTTTTTTGGGCAATTTGGGAAAAATTTTGGGTTTTATTCTGAGAGCACCTAAGGTTTTTTTGGAGACACTCAGGGTTTTGCCAGCATCACACAGGTGTCAAGAGGGGCCATCCCTGCAGGCGCTACCCTTTTCGTATTCTTTGGCAAAGAGGTTCCAAATTATCGATCCATTCTCCCCACTGTTTTAACCCCCCTTCATGGCCAGCCCCCCTTACCAACCCCCTTAATATAAAGGTGGTTTTTTGCGCACAGCGCCCCTTTATTCTCTTGTTATTTGGGTGCGTCCAGGGGGAAACCCAAATTTTTCCCCAGAGCCCGGCCCTTCCAGAGTCGTTATGGGATATCAAATCTGTATATAGTATTTGCTGTAAAAAAGGTTTTAATTTTTTTCCTTGGAGATAGTATGTTAGTTTACTTACAATAGATCAGGGTCAAATTATGAAGACTAAAATAATATTGTTTCTCATTTCGTCAGTAAAGCCTGAGCCATGGTTGTTGTTTTTTTTTTTTGGTTCCTTAACCAAAAAAGGGGGAAATTGGGGTGCATTGGTATTTAAAAGGGGTTTTTACTTTGGGAAAAGGGAAACCCTTTCTTTGAAAAGTTAATGATTTTTAATGTTTTGGGTTTTTTGCAGCTCCCTTTATTTCATATGTTATGTTTATGTATGTCGCTGACCTCTTTATTGGTGGGGGTCCTTTCACCGCGTATTTACTTTATGAATGTTTTTAATGTTGCAGTTCCTGCCAAAATAAGACGGCACTTGGCCGCTTTTGGCAATTTATGGGGGGGCCCGCCGAGATGGGCCGCTTGGCCGCATTCGGGACACGGGGGACTACGTAAAGGCGTTTTTACCCCCGGGGTAGCCGGGAAACCCCGGCCCTTGTTGCAACGTTTACGGCCCGCAGCCGGGAGAGAGGGTCGGCTGGGGTAAATTTTCCGGCACGCAGCGGTGGGGGACGGCCGACCTTTTCATGCGGGGACGCTGATCGGCGCTCGTGTTAGGAACAGTTTTGTTCAGCGAGCGCGGGGGCGCCCTACCGCCCACTCGCCATGCAAACTTGCTGCATTCCATGTTGTCTGGTTACGAAAGGGATAGTAAGAAATCCATTTTGGGAAATTTTGGGATTTTGCACTTACGAAAGTTTGGGTTTCCCTGGCCCCCGGGGAGTTCTGTTTATTTTTGAATGTTATTTGAGAAAAGAAGGCCTAAATACGGTTTCTTCCCGCAAATTTGTTTATATAGTTTCATCTACCTGGGCCTAAAGTGGGCATTCAAAGGTAGATTTAAAAACAGATTTTGTATGTGCTAAGGGATGTTGTAGATGGCCCACTGGGTTTGTGTTACCTTTTTGTTGCTAATTTATGTTTCAATTTTTCAGCTTCCCCGCCCTAAAGTGGGTTTTCTTTCAAGAGGTCGACTGGGAAACCCTTAATTTTATGTCGGCGCATTTTTTCGCGCCTTTGTTTATGGGAACGGCCCGCCCCAGTCCCCCCTTTTTAAATTGGTTTGCTTTTTTTTTTCCGCAGCTGTTTTTAACCTTGGGATTGGGGAAAAATAATATATGTAAAATTGTTTTATAAAAAATGTGTTAAAAATTGAAAGTTATTTGATTGTCAATTCCTGATTTTAGATCCAAAATTGTGATAATTTTTTATTAAAAATCCAAAGGCCCCCTTTGAAAAGTTCAAGTGTGAGAAATCTTTGAAATTTGATAGCTTGAAGCTTTTTGTTAGCTTTTTTAAAAAAATTCCCCTTTGGGGAAAATTTATATTCCCATAACTGCGAAAATTAATGACAATTGGGTTTTTTTAAAACTGGGACCGTATTAAATTTAAAATTTTCCAAAAAGAGGTCAGCCAAGTTTGAGATTTTAAAACGGTGAAATATATCTTTAAAAGGGGGAAAAAATTCTTTTGTAAATTTTTCCCGATCGAAATGTTATCAGGATAATTTTTAAGGAGTTAAAAATATTAGATAATGAATAAACCCCCAAAAAAAAAAATAAAAAATGATAAATGTTTTAATTTACTTTATTTTTTAATTCAGAAAAATGTTGGAGGATTTTTTCCCAAAAGGAGAAATTAAAGTTTTTTTTTTTCACTGGTACACTTTTTAGATGTTTATTTTCACTAAATTTTTCCCTTTTATAATCGTTTTTTTAAAATGACAGGAAATTTTTTGAATGTCAAATTCTTCCTTTTTTTGTTTTTTTTTGTTAAAATCATTTTGTTATTTCTGGTTTGAATAATTTAAATAAATTAATGAGTTTTGGGTTTAAAAATTCTCGATTACTTTAGACAGGGTTTTAAAAGGCAAGAATATTTTCTGTTAGAAAGCCCTGCTTTATATCATTTAGAAAATTTTAATTGTAAAAAAAAGAGGATTACAAAATGAATATTTTTTTATTCTTTTTAAACAAAATACCCTCAGTTTATAATTTGAAATTGTACATATTATTTGAATCGTATTATTTCATTTTAATGGATAATTTATTTGGCCTTAAAGAGAAAATGGGAATTAATATATTTAAAAAGAGAATCATTTTTTGACAAACCGAAACTAAATGATTAATTTTTAAAAAAATCACATGCAATATTTATTTATCAATTGGCATGTAGATTCCCTGTTCTCTTGTTCAAGAAAAAAAAACCCTTTATAAAATTTGGGAAAATAAAGGTTTTCTTTATTGGGGTATCCTTTTAAAAAAAGTAAATTTAAAACTCTAACTAGGATTTTATTAATTTTTCCCTTGGGAAAACAAGATGAAAAAATTTTTAAAAAGACAAGATTTTTCACAGCATTCAATTTTAAAATTAAATGTATTCTTTTTTAGGGATTTTTATCTAATATAAAGTGCAAAAGCAACAATACCCGGGTTTAAAAAAAACCCATACCAAAAAAATACAAGAAAGATGCAGAAAATGGGAAAATCTTTTAAAAGGAACATTTGTTTTATAGAATAAAATTTTTAATTTTTCATTTTAAAAATTTTAAAAAAATTCTTATTATTGCTTTATTTAAAATTTTTTTGGGAAAATTTTTTTTATCTTTGTATACAAACACCTAAAAGAGTCCCCAAAAGGTGAAAATAGGAAACCTATTGCACACATCAGATTCTGTAATTGTGACCATTTTCTAAATAGTTTTCATTCAATACTCAAACATGTATTTCATTATTTTTACTTCATTGTGTATCCTATTTTAAAATACATTCACTTTTGCAAATACACCCGCAAACTCTTCGTTTGCGAGGAAGTTATAGAATGAAAATTTATTTTTAACACAGGCCTTGTGAATGGGTGGTCTACCTAATCCGAGTGGGCGTATCCTTGTGTTTTGAGGCGAATTATGGTGAACTGTATATTTGAGCGCTTATCAACATTAGTACGTCCAGATAAGCTTCATGCGCCATATACACGACTTATCTTGTGTCAACGAATACTGCAAACAATTTGATTTTTAAGAATCGATCTCATAAGTTTACGTTCTGAATTTCTCAGAACTGTTAGTGAAAATATTTGAACGCTGATATCACATCTAAACTGGTAGTTTCTGGAACATGTTCCCGGTAAAACTTCCAGAGAATGTGAAGAATGGTTTATGTATTCGATGTACTTATCAAAGATTTACTAGATGCGCCACGTCGATAAATATCGTTGCTTCCAGTTATTCCAACAGAACAGTTGCAAGTTTATTTGCTAGCGGCCTTGAGTGTTTGTGCTCTTACGGTTAGTACAGCGTTGTAGAAGTGCATATCGCCAATTAAGAATATTAGAAAAGAAAGATGTGCTGTAATGATGTAGGTAGAATTTTCCATCGGTTGTATTGTCTTCTGCCACCTTGAAGGACGAAGTTCGCTTTTAGGCCAATTAATTTTAACGATGTAATTAACATAGATGCATGCATAGATGTAATTAACACATTTATGCAGGAGTGCCACAAGGATCGGCACTCTCCTCATTCTGTTCAACATTTTTAGCTACGATATCCCTCACCGAGGGTGACTCCAAATTAGCGCTGTACGCAGATGATGTCCCCCTTTTCGCAACGCACAATGACATTGCTGTAGCCAAGGACTATATTCAAACGCGATTTACGAAAATACAGTGAGTTTGCCGGAAATAAGACTAACATCAACAATTGACATTATTTAAAGATGTCTTTAAAGAACAAATTTCATTACAGAAAAAAATATCTACCTTCAATATTGCAGTTGTAGGAAGAAAAAAATGAACTATTGCAATTTTTGAGAATGAAAGAAAATCAACGAAAATGAGACCCATATCATTCTCTTAGGCGTATACGATATTCGAGGATAAAGTTTAATCAAGCAATTTGATGATATTTTTTAGAGAAGTTGAGTGAAAGAAAAGTGAATCAGCTGAACGGTTTTGGTGACAGAATAATTTAACAGAATATATATAGAACTCTGTTTCATAGTTAAAGATTAACTTGCCTATGTTTCTTTTATTAAAAAAAAAAAGGTTAAAAGACGAACCCACTCCTGTAGAACAGTTTAGGACATTGAAAACAATTCCTAATTTTTGGTGTGACATTGTCATAACAAGTCACAGGTCAAGTAATACTACTAGGTTACTTGAGTGACCCGCTGTAGGCTTTTTAGAGAATAGTGAAAAGGTAGAGCGGTCACATATTTGGCGACCAACTGGTTGGCACGAAATTATTGCAATTTCGCTTGCTTATGTTAATATTAAAATCAAAGAAAATTGTTATCTAATTTCCATATAGCTTTGCTAGGACTAGGTTACGGGTAATTATTATATTAGATAGTATTCTAATTCTTTTTGTACATCTGAATTCTAATTACGACTGGACAAAATGGCAGATAAGCTTGATAGGGCAAGAAACCTTGATCAAATCTCGTCAGGTAGTGAGGAGGAAAGGGATATAACTGAAAAACCGTTAGAACAGCCACAAATGCAAGGGGAGCTATTGAGGTAACTTAGACGCCGAAACCTTCATCAACGGAATCTGCGTCTACTTCGCGAGATCAAGCCGCCACCGAAGCTGACCTCGACCGCGCGAACCAAATTATGGCTAGGTTAATGTCTCAGTTTATGACTCAAATCGAACATAAATTCGATATTGCCTACGCACAATCAGCTAGTTTGAACGAACAGCTTTCCGGGAAGATAGAAAATCAAAATCAACAGCTTTCGGAGAAAATTGAAAACCGAAATCAACAGCTATCGGAGAAAATCGAGAATCAAAATGCACAAACAGCAAGTTTGAGTCAACAGCTTTCGGAGAAAATCGAATAGCGTAACAATCAGCATAGATAGCGAAGCAGTCAACAAGATTAAATGAGCAGTTGTCTAATAAAATTGAGCAACAAAATGAACGACTTACGGCTAGGTTAGATGAATAAAGTCATCAACTGTCGAAACTTGCCAAAGACTTAGTAGAAACAACCCAGGCGTTAGAATTAAAATTAACGGAAGCTACAGTTCAAATTAAAGCAGAATTAAAAGAGCATTTTAATACTCAGATACAACAGGTAAAATCTAATTTTGAAGAAAGGCGTGACAGGGTTTATCTCTCACGTCCTAAGGATGACAGGCTGAGAGCAGGCGATCATACGTATTGGAGTCATGGCCTACGCAAGGTGTTGATAGAAAGGGTTCGACACGCTGTAGGCCGCTTGGCATTCTGCACGTTTACAGTGTGCCTACGAAGTTTTAAAAATGTATTTCATAAATAGCAAAACAATTAATTTGTGCATAAAATAAAAAAATTAGTATAAAATATCTATAAACTATGAGCTTGGTTTTATTCGATTGTGCTCGTTCGTTCTCTGTATTTTCAAATTTGAATATCTGGCTTGGTTCAATAACTCTGAAGCAGTTTTAACCAGGACCGAATACTGAAATAATAGCGGTAAAGGTATTTATACCGGTATTCTCTCATCAAAATACCGGTATTTTCATAAGAAAATACCGGTATTTCAGTAGAATCATACAGGTATTTGGGGGAAATTCATTGTGATTTTTTCCGCTGAGATGGCTCAGAGGAACAACTATTTACACGGCAGAGTTTCTGACCGGGAGGTTCGAGGGTTCGAGTCCCGAGGGTGGCGGATTTTCGACACATATTCTAGCTAGGTCGAGTTCGCTCGTGACTGGGAAGTCAGGTTCTGTCGTCAGACGGAGGGACCAAGCCAACGGTCTTTCAGACATCAACACGAGCCTGTTCGCTGACCTTGGACTCACGTCCGCGCAGAGCTTGGCGACACGTGATACAGTGTTGAAAATTTATCGAATTTCTCTGGTATAAATCTTGTCCTGTCAGTAGCGATAAAAAATGGAGAAACGTGTCTTCTTATCCAAAATGAGTCTTCCCACGCGTGCCAAACTTCCGTCTTGACGACTGTGTTTATCACTAAATACGATTATTTGCTTAAATTTGATCGATCACTAACATTCCCAAAAATATTTTTTCAGTTGGCCAGTTTCCTTATTTGCCCTAATTATAACTAAAACAATATTAAAATTGATATTGAACGCTAATAGACATATAACTATTCTTACGCGAGGAAACAGAAGCGTTATGTTTAATTCAAAATTAATGATTGAAACATGTTTATTTTACACCCATGTATTATTTAAGAAATTTCATTAAGAAAAATATTAATAGTACTAAAATATTAATTAATTTTAATAATTTTTTAAATATTAATACTAATGAAATTTTAAATGTTTGCATTAAATTTGTGTAAATTAATTTATTATTTTGTTTGTTAATTTATACATTTATTTAAATTAATTGTTAATTTTAATTAAAATGTAAAATGTTAATATTAATAAACTCTTTTATATTAATTAATAATGTTAATATATATTTCTTATTATTAAGGAAGAAACACTTCTCGAAGTGGGCTCTCCAGATGCATTTTACAATGTAAGCTACCCTCGTAGAAGGGAACCCTGCCACAAGCAATGTTAATAGCCAATAATAATAATAGTAATAATAATAAAAATAATAATAATAATAATAATAGTAATAATAATAATAGTAATAATAACATAATAATTTACTTTATTACAAATTTTCTCAATATTTGCAGTTAATGTCAAAATATATTAAACCCTAAATATAAACTAGGAAAATAACTGTTTATTTTAGCCCTATTTATTAATGTATAATTAAGATTTAATTGTGAAATGAAGTAAAAGAAATCATTTTTAACAATAACAAAACTGGGCCTGAAAGCCTCAGCGTTCGTGATTATCTCAAGGTGTCAAAGTATCTCAGTTCGCGGAAGGAGGGGTCGGGGAGGGAACAACGGTCCTACGCCTACGGCACGGCGCATACGTTGACAGCCTCCAAAAGGAAATACAAAGACAGGCTTAGGTCATCTCTCAGGTCAGATGGGAGATAACTCAATGAAGGACACTAAGATAAGGTTCTCTTCAATGGAATCAATTTATTTCATATTTCAACTTTTCCGAAGTTTAAATTATGGAAGGTTTCAATACATACAACGTATGCAAAACGTAACGCCCGAACACAAAACATTTACAATAAGAAGAATAGAATTTAATAAGTTGTTTAATATATATATATATATATATTATATATATATATATATATATATATATATAAAATTAATAATTTGAACAATAAATATCAATTATGAAATTATATTTGATTAATAAACATTGTTGAGATATTATGAACTAAGCAACCTATTCTGTCAACATGTATGGATAGTAAGCTACATTTCTTCATTGAAAATACCGGTATAATACGGTATAACCTTTATGACGTCCATACCGGTATAGACGTCACATAGAGGTATTTTAGGTATAAATGAATAAAGGTATTTGAATTATGGAAAATACCGGTATTATACGGTATTTTTACCATTTTACCGGTATTTTTACGGTACCGGATTTACCGGTATTTTTACCGGTATTCAATACCTTTCGGTCCCTGGTTTTAATAATGTTATATGGTACACGGACACATTTATTAATTTATATTTACTATAATAAACTAGTATTGAACGTGTAGGCCATTTAATTATTTAATAGATTTTAGGATTCGTGCTCGTTCATACTCTCGCATTTCTATTCCAAAGTCGTATGTGGTTGCATAACTATTAAGTTTTTAAAATTATTTATTTCATAAACGGCATGAGCAATTAATATGAGTAGAGTAATTAATTAGTACCAAATGTCTATAAACTATGTTCTTGGTTTTATTTGATTGTGCTGGTTGGTTCTCTATTTTCGAATTTGAATATCTGCCAGGTTGGATAACTCAGTTCGGTTTTTAATATTTAATATTATTTATTACACGGTCAAGTTTATAAATTTATCTTCGTGTAATATATTAAAATGGGATGTACATTGAAATATATATGAGGTTTTAGTTGTTAGTATCGATTGGTATTCTTCAATTACTCATTCGATTGTGGTAAGTGGTTGCATAACTATGACTATTTTAACATTATTTATTTCATAAATGGCTGGAGCAATTAATTTCTGTTTAGAGTAATAAATTAGTATCAAGTGTTTTTAAATCATGATATTTGTTTTATTTGATTGTGCTCGTTTGTTCTTCTATATTAGATTATTTTCGATTATTTTCGGTGTTGCGTTATGCCTGCTGACATTCACATGGATGATTTTCGCTGAAAATACGCGGTAATTAATTCAACTTGTGGCAATTAATTAGCAATAAATGTTTTGATGGTTTCAGTTGAGCTACGACTCGAATTTAACTTATTATGTGTGCTGGCGTCGCATCAAGCCAGCACACACTCCGTTTTCTCCACGAAAATACGTGGCAATGAATTCCAAATTGTGGCAATTAATTGGCAATTTATTATCAATAAAGGATTTGACATGTTTCGTTCTGGTGTGCTGACTTGGCTGTTCCACGCACGTCCTCTGAACGGAAATCCAGGTTCGAGTCCCAACGGTGGCACTTGTTGTCAGCTAGGTCAATTCAGTCGCTGTCTAGAGGAGAATTCTAGCGGCCGGCTGCTCTGATTGGTAGTTTTCCGTGGTTTCACCGATCAACATCAGGCGAATGCCGGAGCAGCCCCCTAGCGAACGGGCCAGAAACCGAGCGCGATCTTTCCTTCCTCTGCTTGTCCTCATCCTCGCCCCACACACTTACATTAACATTCACCATACTATCACACACGCCGGGGAGACAGGTCGGGGACTTATAACTTGTCCAGGCTGGGGCGACGCCCCGCTGATCGGCGCCGGATGTCGCCATCCACTGGGGAAAGAACATCACCACCTCTGATGAAAAAGCGTGCCCCACTCACACCAACTAATTGACGTGCCCGGAATCACTACCCACCAACGAACCTTCATTATAACGGGAGTCAACTGTACTCGGTTTGTTTTCTTCATGTTTCCGGGCGTGTCAACTGCTTTGGTCATTAGTCCCGTTAGTGTAGTGCATGTTTTTTTCTCGGGAGATGGCGGTGATCTTCCTCCGCTGAATGGCGAGATCCGGCGCCGACCTACCGTCGGCTAGGGGATTTCCCCCTAACCAGGACTCTCCCATCAGCGGGCACCGCCCAGCCGGACAAGCTGTAAGCCCTGACTGGTCTCCCGGATTATGTGGTAGTGTGGTGCATGTTACTGTAAGTGTGTGTGAAGAGGAGAGGATAGGACAAGGAAGAGGAAGGACAGATCGCGCGCGGTTCGTGGCCCGTTTAGTAGGGTACTGCTCCGGCATTCGCCTGGTGGTGATCGGAGAAACCACGGAAAGCTACCGATCAGAGCTAGAATTCTCCTCCAGACAACGACTGAATTGACCCAGCTGGAAAAGCTAGTGTCGAAAATCCTGCCGCCGTGGGGAGGAACCTAGGACCTCCCGGTCAGAGGCACGCAGTGGCATCAGTTGATGCACGAGCTACCGCCCGGTAACTGTACTGGCGAGATTGAAGGACAGGGTGGGAGGCAGAGGGAGGGGGCGTGGCGGGTGGCGCCCGCGAGGAGGAAGAGGACGCCGATTCGCGAGCGCAGATTCCCCGAACGTAATCAAACGGGGCGGCGGCGCACGTGGCCGGCGCAGGAAGCCGACACTTCCCGGACAGCGAGCGCCGGCGCGACGCCACGCCAAGCGCCCCCGGAAGTGACGTTTACGCCTGGCGGCCGCACGAGAAGCGGCGACGCGCCGAAGCACCTTCCAGTGCACGCTTCCTTCTCCTGTCCTCACCCCTTACACACACTACACACACGCTAACATGCACACTGGTTTCGTAATGTGGCGGATGGTATTAGCTCATTTTTACACCTTCTGCCTTATATAATGAATATTTACAACAGTGATAAGCACATGCTTGAGGCCATGAGCCCCGTTGAGAAGGACATTCGCGAATGAATTAAAAATATTCATTTTATAAGGCGAGAGTTGTAAAAATGACCTCATGACATCCGCCACGTTACGAAAACCCAAGTATACCACATATTCCGTGAGACCGCTCGGGAGCTTAGAGCTTGTCCCGGCTGGGGCGGGTCCCGCTAGTGGGGCCGGATCTCGCCATCCAGTGGGGCAAGATCACCGCCATCTCCCGGAAAACATGCACTTACGGGGCTGACCTAAGTAACTGAAGCGCCCGGAATCCTTACCAAGCAGCTACTGCCGTTTGTACCAGACTGGCCTGCGCCCCAGCGCTGTGCCATTTATGAGTGGAGCATGAGGCGAGCGGTGAGAGACACAAGCGGCCTTGCGCCGACTTATAAGGCCGAGCTTCACAACTCGCGGATGATTCATCTGGCGAAAGAGGGCATTACACGGCATGCGCAGCTCGGATTCGCCCTTAATAGTGGTGTGAAATTATTGTTTAACATATTTGCTAGTTATGCGTTTCTAGCTACAATCAGTGATTCTCGAGCAAGATTTTAATTCGACTAAGAATGATGTGCGGCTGTTCACTTGAAAGAGAATATTTTGATTTTTCAAGGTATTTTATAAAGTCCCTGGGACATTTTCAAAATTTTCTAAAAATCTATATTGTCAATATGCAACTTTTACAAAGTTAATTTTTGCAATTTTCAAAAATACAGTGCTCACCGAAAGAAGACAAGCGCCAATATCCTTTTTCCGTCCTATGCTACATTCAAAAAGTAATTTTAGCCGTTTTGAGCTCGTTTGTTTGGTCATCAGCGAATATGTCATCTTCGTCATGCTGACCTCTACGCATATACGGGAAATATGAGGTTTGTACTATTCATGACTCATCAATAGAGGTTTTGTACTATTCATGACTCCATCAACACAAAACTCCGTATGTTCTTAATTGACTTACCCCCAACAAACATATTTAATGAGAAAAAAATCATAGAAAATGAGATTAGGACAAAGTAGGTGTTCATGTAAGCCGGGAAAACACTTTACGTTGCACCATCGTCTCCTATATTATTTCAGTAGTATACACACCTTTAGTGAAATTGCAACATTACACAACATCATTTATGTACCAGAGAGTGTAATAACATTGTACTGAAATAGCAATTTTACTTACGCGAACTACATAGTTTTGTAAAGATCCAAAAACATCGATACCCAGATATTGAAGAAAATACTTTGAAAATCTGATACTGAAAACGTTTTATTTTTACTTTTTAAAGTTTACCTGACCAGGAATCTCCGTCGCTGGGGCACCGTCCCAGCCTGGACAAGCTCTAAGCTCGATCGGTCTCTCCAAGCATGGTAATGAAGTGCATGTTAGTGTGTGTGAGGGGTGCGGATAGGACAAGGAAGAGAAAGGAAAGATAGTGCGCGGTCCGTGTCCATTTGTCACGGTACTGCTCCGGCATTCTCCTGGTGTTAATTAGAGAAACCACGGAAAACTACCGATGAGCAGTCAGCCGCTCTTCCAGTCAGCGACTGAATCCAACCTAGCTGACCAGCCTAGTGTCGAAAATCCTGCCAAGGTTGAGACTCGAACCTAGGACCTTTCGGTCAGTCACTGCGATGATGCTCTGAGCTACCTAAACCGTCTGACTTGACGAACTCCAGACGGAACAGACTACATGTGTTATCTACACATATGGTAGCTCTGCAAATAAAAGCTTGGTTTCTATCTTTAGCAGAATTCATTGTGTTCCGTTCCCTTTGTTACCCAGTTCTTCCTTTTCCGGTAATTCGTTTGAGCATCCGCATACTACGAATGCAGTGAAGAATATGCGTACAACATTCGCGTAAAAGACGCGAGGAAAACAACACGGAGGAGTTCGTAGGAACCGCAGATGTTCATCAACGAGGATCGCTTCCATTTACATTTTGCTCTTCGTGGAAGACCTTTTAGAGTAACTATCCTTTTTATTACGAAAAAGCGAGTAATGAAAACTCAACTTGACCCGAAAACGACTAGGTGACACATTCCTCCAAAATGAAGGAAAATTGACTGATTGAATTATGACAACAATCCTTCGTTACAACTAGATAAACAAGCTGACGTGTAAATAAATTGCATATAGAATACGCCAATGCAAGATGATGATTTTGTATCATTTATAAGAAACGATATAGAAGACCCGTAAGTGTGTTACTGCAAGATAGAGAATTACCACCAGCCACGCATCTAACACATTTAAGAAGAAAACCTAGAAGTTGTTACATGAGGAAAAAGCAAGTGCACTTGCACATGCAATATACGTTACGCTCCTACAATTCACTACCTACTGGGGCCCCTTGGGCCTGCGATAATTTGGGGACCCATATTCTTACTTTCACCGATCTCCCACACAATTTAAAGACAAGTTTTGTTAAAAAAAACTAAACTCATCGTGACATTCTCGCATCAACCAGCAACATTCCTGGTTCCCTGTTATAAATATTATCCATTGAGGCGCGATACATCAGCCATGGAATTTTTGCGTGATTCATAAATCACTTTCTTATATTTTGAGAAAAATTAGTATTATTTTTTTAAGAACTATCGGGGCCCCTTGAACGCGGGGGTCTCTGAGCTCGGATCCTTCGAGCCTGTCATGCGTAACTTGGAAGAGATGCGTACTCGGCTTTTAAAACTCTCGTTTTAAACAATGATTTTAAAAAAGCGTGGAAAGTTCTCACGGGTCCCACAAATATTTACTAATATCAAAGATTAGACTAAAACCCAAACCGTTAAAATCCTTTTAAATCATGGGATCTAAATCCAAAACAAAATAGTTATTCTTTGTTAAATGTACTTAGCAAATTGCAGAAAGAAACTGATTTGTAAATAACGTACGTATATAATGTTTTATTTTTGTATTTATCTGTAAATAACCGTTTTCGATTGAACTAAATTAACATCTTTCCTCTCTAATAGCTACGCTGCGATCGCATTTTGAGAGGTTCATGTACACAACAGATAACGTTTTCAAATAACATATATAGTCGACTCCACTTATGGTGAACTTCTGGGACTGGACATGCTTGGTTCACTATATCAGAGATTCACTATATCCGATTATGTCAAAAGTAAATGAATTTCTTCATAATAATTGATTTTGTTAATATACAGGAAAAATATTAACAGTGCGAACTGAAAATTTCAATATTTTTATTTCTATGTAAAAAATAATTATTTTTAATTGTTGGTTCGTACGCTTTTCATTCGATCCTTCTCACAGAGTTCGTGCTCTCTCCATTCTTGTTTATGCATGGCCATCTGTCTCTGGCATCGTAACGCAGTCTTGACACCTTTCAATGCCTAGTAGGCATTGAACAACAGTGCAAGAGCTTGTACTGTTGGAACATCATCCCGCTTTTCGAAGGCCCTTCTGCCCCGCCTAACAACATGGCAGATCCAATTAATTTCAAGATTATTTCCACATTAACTATAGCAGAGGTTCAGGTTCCAATATCGGAATCTTCTTTGCTTATTTGTAATAGAGTAGAACGGGACCGGTGACTTAAGTTCACTATAACCGAGGGTTCACTATATCCGAGTTCACTATAACCGTGTTCATTATAACCGAGTCGACTGATTTAATTATTATTTTTATTTTAAATGATCGGGTTTTGCCCTGACAGGAGGTATCGTACGTAATGCACCCTATACCTATATTACATTATCACATCAATGATTTAAAAATTATTTAATACAAATATAGGAAAATGTTTGGAATCTTTTTCAAAACCAAAACGGAAACGTTTTGTGATCAAAACCGAAACCTTAACTGAAATATGTATTAATCGAAACTGAACATTATGTAGAACGGCTTGATGTCTTGATATATTAAATAAGTATGACTGAAATTAATACAATATAAATCCATACTAATTTGCAGAACCTGAAAGATGAAAATACCACTTTCGTATTAGATCTTTGTTCTGTTTTATTGAGGCTAAATAATTAATTTTGACTTACGGAACAAATACATGTATATTATAATATTACCAATACCTGGCAATACAACAAATGAAAACACAAATAAAATGCACACACGAATTTACATTCAGCCTCGTAATCCAATTCCGCAATAAGCCATCAGCAGATAAATATTTGAATTCAACACCATTACTTGCGAAAGTAATTGTTTTGATAATGTGTTTTAAGCAGAAATATTCATATCATAATTGAAAGGGTAATGAACATTTTCCAATTTCATTGATGACAGTATAAAAACATGGGTTTACTCTCTTTTTGCGGTGTCTGCTGATTCTTTTATACCCTTTCCGCCAAAGGCAAAAGAGGGAAAAAAATCAGATGTTCGCCTTAACATCATCGCGTAAACTTCTAAGGAAATTCCGTGAATGGATGCATGATACAGTGCAGTTACAATTAGGTTATAACAGCTCATTTAAATCTTTCACATTTTAACTTTGTTAAATGCAGGATGGAAACTCGAGTCAAATTCGAAGAAATGTTGTGAGGAACTTTCAACTAAATGATCATGTGCACGTATGTTAGTCGAACAACACGATACAACTGTCTCAGGTTATACTGAACTTAAAGCCACTAGTCCCATTTAACTTACATTACAAATAAACATAAAATGATTCGGTTATAATGAACCTGATCCTCGGCTCTAGTGAACGTAGGAAATAAGTCTTGAAAGTTAATTAGATCTCATATGTTATTAAGCGATCGGAACGGCCTTCCGCGAGTTACACGGTGCACACGACAGAGCAAGAGGTCTTCAAAGCTGTCAAAACTGCATGACGATATTTGGAGACAGAGGTCCATTTGGAATCAAGAATGAAGAGAAAACGAACTCTGATCTAGAGAAATCACTAATGAAAATGTAAGTAGCAACAATTGTAAATAACTGATTTTTTAAAGTTGAAATAAAGATATTGAAAGGTTCAGTTTGTGCTGTTAAGTGTGTGTGTGTGTGTGTGTGTGTGTGTGAGAGAGAGAGAGAGAGAGAGAGAGAGAGAGAGAGAGAGAGAGAGAGAGAATTTAGCATATTCTGTATTAATAAAATCAATCATTTTGGAGCAATTCCATTTACTTTTGATATAATCGTAAATAGTGAACCTCTGATATAGGGCACCAAACATGTTAGTCCCCAGAAGTTCATATAACCGGAGTCGCCTGTAATTTGTTAGAAATACAATACTGAAAACTGTAATGTTTAACTAAATATGAATGTTATATGTAATAATTGAACTAGTAATTGACATCAATTTTATTGTATGTTCAATTTAATTATGTTAAATGAAATAAGTTAAAGTAGAGGAACAATAGCTCATACTTTCTCATGATATTTGTAACCATTATGTAAGCTCCTTAAATTGTATATATGTAACAGAATCTATTTTTAGAGAGTTAATACGAAAATCCTTTCAATTTTATAAGGAGTAAGTGAAATCAATATGGTAAAGTCATTATTATTATTATTATTATTATTATTATTATTATTATTATTATTATTATTATTTCACAATAGACTGATCCAAGAAGTGTAAATAAGTAGGAATATAATCGATCCTTCCCCGTAGGTCCATAGCCAAGTTTCAGTTGCTGTCATTTCAACATATGTTAATCTATCGCTTTTTTAAATTCATTATTATTACTATTATTTTTTCATCTTTCAACTATTAATAGTTAAATTGTTGGGAAGGGATTCTGAAACTCAAGAAAGCGTGCGCAGATGATTTTCTCCCCCATACGTCACATACAGTTTTTGACTGTTTTGACTAAATAAATAAATAAATAAATAAATAAACACTTTATATATCGAAAGGAAGTTGTCTGTGAAGACCTGAGTTAATAGTTTGATTATCATGAACACTATGCCTCCGAAATATCAAATGAAAACAATCAGTAGTTTTTACTTCAGTAATTGTTCATCTCACTACAATTACATAGATCCATGCACCTCTACCAATATATGATCCGTCCGATACTAAGCGTCTGGGCCACTGCATTCAACATAATTCTCCTCAGCATTCAAACCTTCCTAAGAACAATCACAATTGCACCTTGCTCTATCTCAACTCCACTTCAAGAAGTCAGGATCATTCCATCACAGTTAATAGCTCTCTTCTGTCATTAAAATTCTACCGCAAAATTAGACGAATACAGTCAGCTATGCACTTCAACATCGAAATCAAAACCCATATCGGAAATGTATAAAGCGAAAAATTATCTCGAGAATTCTTCGTCCCACCGTAAACTCATTAGATGCGATTAAATTCTTCAAATAAATTAATGCACGCCTCAAATGTATTGCCTTCCCCTCTCCCACACACACACACACAAAAAGACCTCATGTAAACATGACCTTAATATTCCAACCATCACTGAGCCTTTTACAATATCACCAATCGATCACGACCGCTGTGGGTCATAGGCCAGCAAGAATGTTTTTTAATACACGAAAAGTTTTTTTTGGTTTGTTTATTTTGTGTCTCATTGACAGTTCTGGTCATGAACAATTACAGAAATTTACATTATAATAAATTGCAAAACAGTACGATACATTACATTACATTAGTATATTTCCATAAAATACAATAGCAGTACTTATCCTACAAGTACAGAAATATAACTTTTCTATTCTATTCTATTTTATAATGTTCTAATTTATATTCTATTCTATTTTATAATCTATTTTATAATAGAAACGTTTACAATCTTCCTTATATTGAAAAGTTGCATTATTTTACTTTTCGTGAATTAAAAAATTCTTGCTGGCCTATGACCACAACAGTCGAATGATTGTGCTATTGTGATTTTGGTGATTGGCGCCACTCATGAATGGAATATTTAGGTCGTGTTTAATGAAGTCATTTGCTGGTGAATGGGAGAGGGGAGGGCAATACATTTGAGGTGTGCATTAATTTATTTGAAGAATTTATTTTTTGGTGTATTTAACAATATTTTGAAAGATTTTTACAGATTTATATTTTGTTTACAATATTGCTTGTTTACAGAATTGTTATATTTTTCTTTGATAATCTTTGGATGTTATACTCTCGAACTGTTTTGTACATTGGTCTTAATACCATATGTTGAAATAAAAGACATTGATGAAACATATTTGGATGTTGAGAAAAGTGTTATATGGCAAAGAGATAGGACGGGTATTTCCAATTAGTAAGTGTTCGAGACTGAAATTGCAGTTTCTAGAATTTATTTTCACGAATAGTTATGTACATACGATCAAGTATAGAATGTGAGGCTTTAGCTACGAATGAAATATTTCTGGTCCAGGCAACGATAGGAACGGAACCTGGAATATTGAAATGTGGATGCTAAACACTCTGAATGTTGTACTAGTTGCGTACGGTTCGTATTTTCAGTATGAATTCATGAAACTTACCTTATATAATCTCTGAATCATTTACAATATACGAATCGACAGATAGTTGATTCATGTCGTTTAGTGTTTTGTCTGTACAGCTGTTTTATTACACCAAGACTACTTCCCGGTACGCCCTTCGAAAAGTGCAACTTTTTAAACAACGAATAGCAAACGGAAATAGTGGTTTCAGGCATGAAATCTGACAAATATTTCTTGGCTTAATACGTACATTGATTGTAATTAATTCTATTTCCGTTCCATAATATTTATTTGGGATATTTTTATTCGAAGAAATATTCGAGATAGCTTCAGAAGAATTAGAATATGAAGGAATAATGCGTTGAGGTGTGCGTTTATAACTGTTTTCTCGCGATAACGTTTTCCTTTCTGGTTGTTGATTGAAACGTACGTGTTTGGTGACCGCAAATGACTGCAAATCTGACACAACACATTTCCTTGCATTAGCATCTACACTACCTTTCGGGATTGCACGGCACTCACTTACTCCTTCTCTCTTCTCTCTCTTCTCTCTCTCTCTCTCTCTCTCTCTCTCTCCCCTCCACACACTCACTACACTCCTACACTCATTTTGTGGTTTCCAGCACCATTTGCTACTCTGTGCGGAACTGACCAGCACCCGGAATGAGAAACGCACACATTTGCGCCGACAGGGCGATTAGAAATTAATTGAACAATAACAACGTAGAGAACAAATCTCGGCAGTTGTCTGTTGTGGAATATTGCACAGGTTTTCTTTTCCGTCAAGTAGATATTTCGAAGTTAATCTAGAGGTGCTACAGAATGGCACAGACTTTCTCGTAGCAATATTTTCTAATTCCCTTGGTGTGCACTGGCTTTAAGGTTTTGCTTCCATTCTCTGTCCAGCTGCCATCTATCGATGCCCAAAGTACATTTTTTGACATTGTTTTCAACTTTTCGGTTTCTTAATAGTAGAACCGAAAAATTACTTAAGAATAGTAAAAATGCTAAAACTGTCGTAACATGCAATTTTCATTGAAAAAATTGGAGCCGTTTTTAAGAAAAATGGAGATTACTGTAAATGCGAAATTTGAAGCTCTTCTTAACAGGAATATAATAAGTTTTCGAAAACTTAATTTAGAAACGTTATGTATGTAAACTTACGCATATTATTACCGAAACATACAAGCATACGAGAAAGTAAAGAGTTGCCCTAGCCCTGAGTGCCCCTGGCTAAGAATATTAGATTAGCGTTCTTAGACTTTTGCAATCCTCAGTTTCTTGTATGCATCTGTTATATTCGCATTTTGTGCTACGTGTGCTAAGGCAAATTTTAGAGTTACGAATCATTTGAATTATTATTGTTTACAATATTTCCTTTTAAATAGAATTGTTGTATTTCCTTTTAAATGGCTTTTAGCTTCCCTACTTTAGCCAGAATAAGTGACGTTTTATGTGCCTCATTTACTAAAACCAAATGCGACTTTTGCCTTCCTATTTTTGGTAAAATAAATGCATACACTTGGGCACTCAATTCCTTCAAATGCTCTGGTCTGTCCGAACGAGTCCGCGTAGAAGGTCGAGATGGCGATGTTTCGACTATCATGTAGTGGTCTCTTCGAAAGTTGGAAAGTGACGTTATTGACCATGAAATTATAAAAGGGCAAATCTGATAGAATGAGTGTGTTTTGGACCGCGTCAACTACCTACATCCTTAGTCCCATAAGTGTAGTGAATATTCTTATGCCGGCAGCTGGCGGTGCTCTTCAGCTGCAGAATTGTAGAATTCGTCGGCGATTACACGTCGGTTGCAGGTTCCTGATCAGTCATCGCCGGGAGCGGTGGCTCAGGCACCAACTGATGTCACTGCAATGCCTCTGACCGGGAGATCCTAGGTTACACATCCCATAGTGGCATGATTTTCGACACTAGCTTGTCAGCTAGGCCGCATTCAGTCCGGACGAGAATTCTAGCGGCCAGCTGCTCTGATCGGTAGTTTTCCGTGGTTTCTTCGATCAACCCAGGCGAATGCTGAGAGTACCCTAACAAACGGACTACGCGTGATCATTCCTACTTGTTTCTGCCCTGTCCTCACCACACACACACACACACATGCACTACACTACCACACATGCCGGGACACCGTCGGAGCTTAGCTCCCAGCTGGGGCGTTACCCACTGGTGGAAATTCTGCTGTGAAAACCCGCCAGCCGACGGCAGTTCGGCGCCGGATCTCGCCACCCAGCTGGGAATATCACGCCACCTCCCGATGGAAAACATGAACTATACTACGGACTAAAACGTCAGTAGCTGGCGCGCCCTATATCACAATCAATCAATCAATCAAGTCAAGCTCTAAGCCCCGTCCAACGTGTGTGCCTCGTGCATGTGCCCCGTCCAATATTTGTTTGTGTGTGTGGGGAGTGTGCGCATGCTAGGAAGAGGAAGACAAGATCATCGCGCACGGTTCATGGTACTGTCCATGTTTTATGGAACATTCCCGGTATTCACCTGGTATGGATAGGAGAAACCAGTGGAAACTACCGATTAGAGCAGGTGATTTTTTCTCTAGACAGGGATTGAATTCGACCCAGGAATGTTGCTATTGTGGAAAACGACTCACTGTCACTAGACTTAAGAATTAGAACCTCACGGTCGACGAAGATTCTGGAGAAAACGGAGTTGCCTCTGCGAATCTCCAGGTAGAAATTGAATTGGTTCTGCTTGGTCTGGACGTTTTCTTGTTCGCTGTTTCTCTTACTTCCTGCCAGACACTTCGCCAACGCACGCCCTCCATTCTTTGCGCCCTTGTTTCCTCCCTACCCTGTCAGCCAGAGGAAGGATTTGGGGTCTTCATTGGGGAATGTGGGGTAAGTACTTTTATAAAAATTTGAAAGAACCGTTTTATAAAAAAATTGTTTCAATAATATTAATTTTAAAAATATACGAAAACCAGTATGCAGTATGCTTGTATTAAACAATTGACTTTTTAATAATCTGTATTGCTCACAAAATGTATTTGAAGCATAACTTATGAATATAATATGTGTATATAAATATTATATATTATATTGCAGCTGCTTGATTTTGTTTTACATTTTGAAATTTGAGTACTCATGTATCATTGTGTATAATAAATGGGAAACATTCTTTCTGTTTGCGAGTTAATTTGGGTGTTGTGACTCATCATTTTAAGCATGAAACTGTATAATTTCGAAGTAAATAACGTTTAAAACAAAATATAATTGAAAGTTAATTTATTGATACGATATTAAACAAACGCTGAACATTATCCCGCAAAAATATGAACTAAAGTTCACCAATTTGTAACGTAGTTTATTAGTGTATCCGCGCGATCTTACATTGACAAAACTGTTCAGAAATTTTACTTTAATTTAGAAGGGCAACAAGGCATGCTTTCTGTTCAAGAGTTGTGGGTATGTTTTCAACACGTGAATGCTTTGCACGCAGCTCGCCATGCAAAACCAGCACTTGTGGACGCACTCCAACACATTAACATTAAACACTAGCGAATGTGTTTCCAACAAACACCTGTCGAAAAAGACAATAAAACGAAAGAGATCACTTAAAAACAGACATTTCATACGCTTCGCCCACCGCTTCTGCTTCATCGTCGCAAAGAAACTAATGACTTTTTCGCCCACTCTGCGGCGCAGCGCCCACGCCCACGCCCACGAAGCAGACCCCGCGCGAGAGCCATCGATTCTTGCGGATTAACGCCCACAACTGTTTTTTTTCTGCTCGTTCTCAACCACTGCCGCTAGCGCTGCGTGTAATCCCGGCGGCATTGTCCCCGGATGACAACCGCTCGTTGTTTCTGCGCATAATTGAAGTGGTACGCGCGTTCGGCCTGCAAGATAACTGACGGCGTGCTCTCGCTGCGCTGGCCGGGATATTCGACAGGCGCGCGGCGTCTAATCGGCCGTGGGAAAATGAGCGACGCGCCGGCGCGTCAATCGCCCCACCGAAATAGCCGCGCGCGGGAAGATGCGGCGCTGCAGATCGCTATCGGCGCCCGGCGCAGCCTGCCGGATGTGCGGATCCATCGCTCTAATCCGCTTCAAAAAGCGCGAATGAGGCGGGGCGTTGGGACGGAAATCGAACAGTGTGAAGGAGCGGTGGCTCAGTACGTCAACTGGTGTCACTGCAGTGCCTCTGACTGGGAGGTCCTGAGGTTCCAATTCTGACGTGGCAGGATTTTCGATATTGATTTTCAGGTCGAATACAGCAGCCGCTCTCTGGAGGAGAATTCTAGGGACCGGATGTTCTGACCGTTAGTTTTGATCGTGGTTTCTCCTATCACCAGGCGAATGCCGGAGCAGTACTCTAACAAACGGGCCACGGGCGATCTTTCCTTCATCTTCCTTATTCTATCCTCACCCCTTACGTACACACACTTATACTAACATGCTCTACACTACCACATCACATGCCGGGAGACTGATCGGCCGGGAACTGAGAACTTGTCCCGGCTGGGGCTGTGCCCCGCTAGTGGGAGATACCTGGTTCACGAAAGCCTCGCTAGCTGAGAGGTAGGTCGGCGCCGGACCTCATCATCCAGCGGGGGAAGAACTCTCACACCTACTAAGATGAAAATATGCACTACACCTCAGGACCACAACCTGTAGATGACGCGCCTGAAATCACTAACAATCAATCAATCTAAATCAATTAAACAGTTAATGAATACAGGATGTTTCAGACCCACTGAGTTAGCCACTGGCTCTACACAAGTCGGGACATCAGAGCGATTTTCAAAAGCTACATGACATCAACGGATGTCACAGTATTGACTTAACCAATAAGTCGAATTCAGCTGCTGACTGGAGGGGAATTCTAGCGGTCGGCAGCTCTAATCGGTAGTTTTCCGACACCGATCGAATGCCGGAGCGGTATCTTAATAAACGGACCGCGCGCGATTTTTTCTTCCTCTTCCTTGACCTATTCTCGCGCCTTACACACACTTACACATGCATGCTCTGCACTATTACACTTGTTGAGAGATCAGTCAGGAGCTTAGAGCGTGTCGTTCGTGCGAGAATGTTCCTTGATGCGAAAATAACAGACGAGCCAAAGTATAGGTCGGCAACGGATTTCTCCATCCAGCTGAGCCATCCAGTGTTTTAAAAAATACATTTCCCGCGCAGACTGAAACGAACGTTGAGTAATGTTGTCGCTACTGACATAAAGTGAGAGCGAACACAGCCAACTTCTCAGGTTGATCGTTCATCATTAACGAGCACAATGGAACAAAGAAGACGCGTCACAGACATAACAATCAGCTTGTTTATTTGTTATGAAACCCACAACACTGAATTCAGGAAGAACATTTTTAACACTTCTTGATTATTGACCACATCCAGGGACTACACCAGTGTTTTTAAAATACATTTCTCCTCCTGCGTGGGTCATCAAACCAAATGTTAATATCAATTGTGTTGTTTCACTGATGATATTGAAGTGTAATTACTAATTAGTTTTATGATCACTAATAACAGTTGTTAATATTTGTGATATACACAATGGAAAAGCCCACAAATAATCATGATCAAAACATTAACAACTGTTAATAAATTCACAGTGAATTGTGTAAAATCTAGTACATAAAAATCAGTTTACATGTTGGTTACTGTTTTAATGAAAACGTTATTTCAATATTGATAATGAATTTTAAATTATAAACATTTTATTTTAGGTGAAACAAATATGCTATGTTTGAACAATTATCTATTAATGAATGCCACTCAATTAACTGTAAGTGTTAGTTTTAACATACTCTGTCTCACAGCTTGGTTCATGATCTGGGAATAAGTCTCATCTGACAATCATAAAACAGAAAAATTTTAAGTCAAATTGAATACACTGGGATGTCTGGCACCAGATCTGTACGCAGTCAAACCTGATTTACGTGTAACTGTTATGTCCACAACTAATGGACATACAGCAAATTATACTACATATTCACAGTACAATTATTCATAAAACTTTCTAAAAACTCTTCTTCAGTGTAGGGCGGTATTTTAAAAAAAAAAAAATAATAAGAAACAAATGAAGGGGCTGCAAACCAACTGTAGATTGATGTAACTCGTAAAATCAAATTTTATGTGAAAGACGTGCTGACAACCAAGTCTAAACAAGTCTCAGGTGGCCTTTACGAGGAGGAGTTTATGTCCAAACATTAATGTGGAGGGATACTTATGTGCAATTTTCTCCTGCTCCACTGAAGCTGGCTTCAGAGTAGGGTTTAGAGCAGGCTGCAGACTTTATGTATATATAGTAGAGGAAGATAGGGACATTTGATAGAGTAATAATATTACCGACGGACAAGATCTGATAAGAGTTGGAAAAGAAAGAAAACTCATTAGTGTGAAAAGGAAACGTAAACGCCGAGGACATTTTGATGGTAAGACAAAGGTGAATAGAAAGCTAAGAAGAATGAGAGGAAGAAGGGTTGAGCTCGATAAATAGTTTATATATGGTAATAAAAGTACTACTCGTAAAAGAAGTCATGCAAACACAATGATTGATTTGCAGAACCTAGTAGCAGATATAGGCGATGTGTGTAATGAAAGCTTAGTAAAGAAGCAGCAAATTTCAAAATTATTATTCCTCTTTAATTCGCGATTAAGGGCCTTATACGCCGACAAGCCACTGTTGCAGTCATGGTTTAAAAGCTGATAATAAAATCGTCGCCACCACCATTATCACTGAAAGAACAATGAAGCAGACGAAAGTTATGTATTTGCAAATTCAATATGCAGATTTAGCTGATGATTTTCGTGGGTGCTTCACTTTATTTGTAAATTGAGAAGTTGTTGATCTAGAAGATTTTAATTATTAAATTTAATAACTCTTCATGTAGACATTTGATACTGAATATAGTTTCACTAAGGTGAACTCATTTTGCCAGTTCTTTATTTGTAAGTGTCGTGTAATTCATATCTTAATTCAAGTATTTCTTTTGAATGTATTATTTAACCCTACATGATCCCATAATCCAGAAGCTGCTTCAGGACGAAAGTGAAAAATTAAAATTAAAATAAATTTATAGTAATATAACTTGTCTATTAGTAACATAATCATCTTTTATAGATACTAGAGTTAGTTATATAACTTTCTACTTATAGATAAATTAGCAGAGAAGGATTGGCTGTTGTTTTGTTTCAGTCAGTCTCCTGGTTTTTGAGATGAGAAACGAGGTACACTTCAGATACTTTACACTAATTAGCCAATATTTAAGCACATACTTTGAGGTTTATCAAATTACCTTCAGCTGTATTTGTAGATGTAACTTTGTACTTAACGTTAATTTATACGTCTATTAAAATGGTATCACACATCATACATAACACATTTGGATTTTAGAAATAAACCCATTCTATTTCAAATATCATACAGTATGCCGTTTTTGATGTCTCAAAAAACAGGAACTAACATAAGTAATTAACAATACAACAGACGTTTACATGCACCTCGAAATTTAGTTACTTGTATTAGAGCCCCCTGCGTGCGCTCCGACATGCAAATTTTGCACGGAAATCTGCGCCCGGCGCGAGGCAGAAAAAAGCGCAGGTGCGGGCAGACACCTGGCGCAGGAGGATGAGTTAAAAGGCTTTTTTCGCTTTCGCTTCGTCCTCGAAATGTCCCCGCCCGCAGGTGCGGCCTGCCCCGCCTTCTTCCGAGCGTTCTCATGAAAGTGGACGCAACCCGCACTGCACGGGTTTCGCCAAGAGCCCACTCGATGGGATTTTCAGGGACGCTGAACAGAAGTGGAACGTGTAACTGGTTCTTTTATCCTTACCGCTGACAAACATTCATTGCTGAAATATAACTAGCCCTCACGTACCTTCATTAAACACTCCTGTTAGTTTATATACTGTTGCTAGTGATAGTTCAGTGGCAATGATTGATCGATCGACTGTTTCCGGCACGCTCGACTGTCACAGTCATTAATCGTTGATTCCTTCTCTAAGGTGCAAGGGGAGATCTGACGTCGTCATACCTTGATTTGCGGAAATTGCGGAAAAACATTAATTCCTCATTTATGAAGATTGGTCCTACATAGTCCTGACCTACATTCAGTGTTCCTCCCATCCTAACATCAATAATTATAATACTGATTTGTTCTATTGAACATTGTTCTCAGCAAATAATACAGGTTTTACCCACATTCAATAAACGTTAGGCGAGAGAGGGAGATGAAGGGAGAGAGAGGGATATTAATTATTGAGCTGTAAGCGGTATATATATATTCACAAATACACGCACACTCCTTTTTCTATGTTCCGTAACTTCCAGCTCAATAATTTCCTTGCAATTAAGAAGTTTGTTCTTGAAGTATCTTATTAATATTCGAACTTTGCTCTTTTTCATTCTAATTTCTTTATTAGACACGTACCTTAACATCGGTATTTACGTACACTGTTAATATACTCTCCCATTCTTCAATCCCAACTTCCTTCTTTCGCTTCCACCATGAGTGGTTCGTATTTCATATTGCTTTGGAGCAGGAGAAACGCTCGCCGACAGAAGGAATTGTATATACAGATACATTTATTGTGAAAATAGTTACAGAAACTGGTGGCAGAATTTGATGATGATAATGATAATAATAATAATAATACGATAACAATAATACACACACACAATACAATACCGAACAAAAGTGGCTGAGTGCGTCGTGCGCTGACTTTGCAGTCGGGAGGCCCGTGTTCGATCCCTGATCCGACCATTCTGAGCGGAATATTAGTGGTTTCGGTCGTGACGGGGAATGCTGAGATAGTTCAAAACGATTCACAATCACTCTACAACTTCACTATCACCTTCATAATTCATAATTCATGACTAACAACTATGCATTAAGCGGAGAGCTTAGCTGAAAAGCGAATCTCATAATTACACATCGCCCTCTACAGGATAGAATATGACTGACCAGAGGAGAGTGTGTAGTATGGTCAGAAATGGTCGATACGCTAATAATATTGATAATAATAGTAATAATAATAATAAAAATAATAATAATAATAATAATAATAATAATAATAACAATAATAATGTTATTATAATAATAATCATACAATAATAAAACAATATTGATAATACAAAATAATATAGTAATAATAATGCAACAATAATAATATAGAACATAACAAATGAATAGTAAGCAAAATAAATAAAAGTAATTAGAACCACTATTGCATCAGTTTGGGGTACATTTTTGCTTCTTGTTGTTTTGTAATTTAGCTTTTTACCTTACATTACACTACACTACGTTCCATGTCCGGTCATTTCACCTCTTTTTTCTTACCCGACTTTCTCACTGAACACTTTCCTGAACCTACCATTACACTGCACTACAGTCACTGAATGTAACTACAAGTATATTTCTTTAGCAAATACAAACTAGATAATGCCGTTAATATAAACTTAATTATAGTAGATTATAACTATTTTTAAACATTTTACACTGGAAGGAAATGTTTCATGTACGGTTGAGGTTGCTGTAACTCTTCATCGACTGATTTATAAAAGAATGCCTGTGACGGCTGTTTGCTTTGTTTTATTCGATTTTGCAAGAAAGATTCTATCTGCCAGTGGAATGGTTTCTCGATTCTTACTCTGAATTTTACCCCGTGGCAGGTCTCTTCTGTAAGTTTTAAATAGAGTGCAAAGCTTGGCCTTTTTCTATGTGTTTTGAAGGTTCCCAAATAAATGTAAAGATTCCCAAACATCGCTCTGTATTTGCAGACTAGTGTTTAATCGGACATGGTATGAAAATTCAAATACTCTATAATAACCGTAAAAATAATATTTGACCAAATGCTTCCTCTCCGTAGATCCCTTACACAAAAACTAAATGCGTCGCTGATATATTTAACATTATCTAGGATCATAACTTACTGGTAATTTTATTTACTTTGAAAGTTTTTACAAAAGAAATTATGTTAATGCATACAATTTTTGAATAATAAAAGGTAATTCATCTCTCTTATTTACAATTCAACATTTTACTGTAGTTGGTGATAAAGTAATTATATAAGAGTGTTCATAATGTTTACAAATATTTTCTAACTTTGTAACTCTGATTTACAATTGTGTATTGGATCTGACCTTGTGAAACAAAATAATGGCTAATACTGTTATACTTGCGTGTGCGGCGAAGTAAAAACGATATGAACTAATGAAAGATATTCAAGTGCGTATACAGTGTAGGTTGGTCTGCAGAACACGTCTTTCTTCAAAAGAATTGGCTACAAAAGTTGGCAGTTACAGTTTAAAAATCTGTCACCCGGATTGTTGCAAACACCCTGGATGAAGGTACATTCTGTTAAACTCGCATCACTGCACATATCACAAACATTGCGCTGACCGGGAATAGTCCTGTTGTGTAACCTACCTGGGCGTTATGTTTTCATTAAGCCTCGTTAAATACCTAAACACATATTGAATACAAATCTCTATCCTGCGTGTTTGAAACTCCCATTGTGTTATTGAGGCCAAACGGGCAATCATCGGCATGGTGCGGAGGGATGAAAAGAAAAAGGCGGCGAACTCGTCTAGTTTCGCGCGGGCGGTGAATAAATTGGCTTCGCCAAAGTGGAAGATCAGTCATTATCGCTGCTCTCTTCGGCTGAAGTGGTAATTTCTGAAGCACTTGATGTCCTAGTGGTTCCTATTTCGCGAATCATAGAGCCACAAACGTCGCCCAATTTCACGGCTTCACGCATGTGCTTTTCTGCCACCATTTTTTCATTCAGTGCTCACCTTTCCTTCTAGCCACCACGTCCTTTCTTCGTATTCATTGTGTTTACCGTTTTGTTTGTTGAGCTTCGTGTGATGTGAAAGTGTGTTTGCGTGTGTATTTACAAGTGCTTTTGTTTATTGCGGATTGTACATATTGGTGAATGAGTTGTTTGTTCTGTTTGTGTGTATGTGAGATTCTAATTTATCTTTTAGTTAATTAATTTGACAAAAGAGAGGAGTCTGGTTTTTTGGTGCATTGTGTGACTGTAAGTTTGTGTGTTTCATTTAAATAAAGGCAGTGACGAAAATGAAAATAAAACATTGTTGTGACTTTCTTGATTGTACTTGCTCGGTTAGACTTCAGTGTTTTCGCTTGGAACTGACTTTAAATATGTTTGATGAGATATGAATGTAATAAAATGTAATAACAAATTACAATACGGATTTATTTATAAAAGTTTTAAGGAAGAAGGTTAGTCTATTACTCTAATGTAAATAGCATGTAGAATAAATGTAAATTGATCAGTGTTTGTCCGAAAATTGACTTCACGCGACCGGGTCGGGAGGCTGATCGAATCAATTTCATTGGAATTATAGTCCAACTTAGTTTCATTAGAGTACTGCACCTGTGCTTCCTGTTGACAAATACGAATGAGGTAATGCAAGAGATCCTGAAGAAAGTGCATTGGGCAATCACATGACGCATCCTCCTTTACGATAACTAGTGACAAAATAGTATGAATGGTAGAGACAAGCGCCAGGACAAGGAAGGTATTATCCTGCCTGTCCACAACGCACCTGCTTCCCCTCGTCTCATCATATATTCCTCCTCCCACTCCTACTCCTACTTTTCAACAGTCCTTCTTCCTCCTCCGTGTCCCTCTAACTCCATCCTCCCCCTGTTCCTCCAACTCCCTATCCTCCCAGGTCGCTTCATCCTTTCTCTATGAGGAAGAGGATCATGCCGGAATAGAGATAATCCTTGTCAACTCCATCTTTCTCACCATAGAGTCAGGCTCTCTGCGGCCGGAGTCGTTGAATTTTGGCTGTCCAGGATTAGTACTGTGTCAGTGGTCAAGGAGCTGGATGTTTCGGCCATCGTGTTGCGTCCCTTCTTCAGAGCCATACTGCTGCAGAGATTTTTCAATTTTTCCTCTCGCCAGTTGCCCTGGCAACGCGGGGAAATTGGCCCATTTACTAGATACACAAATGCCCAACCGCAGAGGTTTGTGGAGCTGCAGGAGGGCGATAACTTAAAATACTACTAAAACCAATCTTAGACTAATTAAAACTGGTGTGCCGCGTTATATTGGGTGGGTGCGCGAGACGATTGGCCGCAGACCAATAGGAGGAGGGCAGGTGGCCCGCGATTGGCGGAAAGGGATAGGAGCGATAACGGGAGATCAGATAATGTTGGGGAGGGGGAGGGCGGAAAGGAAGAGGAAAGAGAACTAAACAGAATGCACATCTTAAAAGTCAGCTCCCACTGACCATGACGGCTAATCCCGGACGGCCAAGAATTCATTTCCTACTATTCTGCAAGAAATATCTGGTGGGTGCATTAACTCAAAAGTAACAAATTAAGAGAGAACGAATAAATTTGGTGTGTAGATGCAAGGAAATCTGAAATATGAGTCCCATTCTCAAGCCCAGAATGAAGTGAGGAGGAGACTAAAGCCTGAAAACTCTGTGCTGAGATGAGCATGTTGGTTTGCCATTTTCACTTGTCTGATGATTGGATTGATTATGAAAGGTGAGTGGCAGTAAACAGTGATTGAGGCTGAGTCTATACACACTTTATTTGATTGTATGTTGACCTATAAAGTCAACCATGCCACAATTACAAGCAAAATGCCATCATGTAAACGCTTCACATGGGACTCAAAATAGCAACTTTAATGCACCTCCTTCTTTGATATCCCCAATCCCAAAGCAAAATAAATTTAAGTGTACAGCGGGGCTTGGATAATTCGAAGCTAAAGTGTCCAAAAAATCGAATAATTCAAATGTTATAATTAAAACTTTTTTGGTGTGGTTTCAGTTTTACAAAAGAATTGTTTGATTGTTTACTAAATATTTTGTCTATGCATTTTATGTCATGGAATGTGAAGTACCCCTATGCAAAACTCTCAAATTAAAGATGGTAAAAATCGAATTATCCATTATTATTTTTCATTAGATATGAATATTAAGAGTGACATAAATCTTTGAGCTAATCACAAATTCGAATTACGTGGAAGTTCAAAATTATCCAAGACCCATTGTGTTCTGGGAAATTTCCTTACCAATCCTTCCTTCTGCAGTCCCAGTGTCAGCAACCCACCCAATCAGCTGGCCGGTCTCACAGGAAGAGCCAGTGGGCACACGTTACGGACACTTGCCCTTATTCACTATCGACGTCCTCCCCCCGCCCACCTTCCCTTCCTGTCACTTGAGAGGAGAAGGACTCGGCATCTGGTCGGAATGCAGAACGCGTAGAAATCGCACATAACGAGATTTAAGTCTCTCCTCAGCCTTCAAGGCATGTTTCATTGAAATTCAAGGAAGAGAATCGTGGTTTAATGCGAAAATAATTATGGGGAAGCCCCTATTAAGGAAAGACGAGCTAAAAGAATTGAAGAAAACCTCTTCTTGTGAAGGATCCACTGCTGAGGAGCAAAATGAAATTGGACTGCATTTAAAGAAGAGACGGAGAGGGGCGGGTTCCTTTAGAATCGAAAATCTGAGAGTTGCATTGAAGGACTTTCTTGCAAAGCGAGTAGGTTAGTTTACTATAAAATAAATAAAAGTGCTATAATTGAATTCATACTTCAACAAGAAGAAATATTCATATTTTTTAATATTATTTTAATACGACACTATGTAATAATTTTGTTTTAAATCAATTGTCTGTACCATGAGTGGCCCCAAGAAGTTATGAGACTACTTTTACAGTTCGCTGACAAGTAGTTCAAGAATCAACATATCTATACTAATCCATATCAGCATGAAACCAATAACAGTTACAATGCGATGCAACAAGGACTGGTTGCATTGATAGATAATTATGGAATATATACATGCAATCACACGCATATTTTCAATAATGTCTTGAGCATTGTCATTCTTAAAACAAAGTCTATAATTTGTGGTATTAAATATTCTAAATAGAAGTTCTACATTTTATTGCTATATAATGGATATTTTCTTACTCTATCTAATTTCATATTAGAGAATGCTGCAGCTCGTTGCATTACGATAGTTATTATGATACAGCTTATATTTTAAGTGTTAGACAAATCTCTGAAAAGCTCATTGGACATTCTATTGAATGTTTCATTGTACTGCGTGCATTACTTCACCGAGACACCTGGTGGGACGGTGTCATACTTCGCTAATGTCTTCCTCCTTTTCCAAAATGAGGACGGTGACCCCCTATGAGGACTGTATCAATTATTAAACTGATAAGAAATCAGAACACACTGAACATTGATGTCATTTCTTTAGTAAACTGAGTCCTAACTTGACTCCTGACTGCAGGGTTTCAAGTCGGATTCTGCTCAATGGTAACCAATGCCACCTGGGAGATCTGGGTAACTATCTGCTAATATTGATGTTTGTTGAATTCTGCATGCCAGTTGCCACGTAGCAAAATATTAACTTATAATCGCTATAATTAGTCATTGCGAAAGTTCTGTATGAAACTCAATGTAATTGGTATGAATACACTCGTATGAAGTTTCACTCGTCCCTCGCTCTTTTATCAGTTTACACCGGTGTATTAATACTCATCATTACAAAATCGTTTCATAATATACTACAAGCAAACTTACATCTTTCTAAAACAGACAGCAAGAATACAATAAGACTGAAAACTCGTTATGTACTTTCCATAATAAAACAAAGTAGGCCGCGAGTTCTTCTCTGGTTCCAACCTTTGCTCTTGTACTTATTGTTCTTCCTCCTTTCACGTAGTGAGCACCTGTGTTGCGGCTCATCAGGTCGGTGAATAAGGAGCATGGATGGCTCTGGGAGGAGGTAGCGAATTGGTCAAGGAAATGCTTGTCTGACCGCCGCCAAGAAGCTCTGCCAACCGAACTCTATCAGCGACGCAGTTCTCTCGCGATAACGACGCGGTACGATCGTCTTTGCTTTGTGGAAAGGGGGGGTGATTCTCCTTCAAATCGCGCCCCTACCGAAGAGCGCTGAACGCTTGTGCTTTCCCCTTTCGTCCCCTAAGCTGTGTGTCGCTTAGGAATACCCTCGACGCAACAAAAGATAGGTAATGATGATGATGTTTGATAGAATCAGTATTGTGGGGGGGATGGTTCTGGCACCACGTGCGCGGAAGTGGAAGGAGGTAAGGGCAGAAGGTGCCCTCTGGGCCATTCCCTATTCTCTTAAAAGCCTAAGGCGAATGAGAGGAGCAATAAGAATAGGGATGACCCCAGTCATGGCAAACAACAGTTTATTGGGATAATGTTACTTACATAGGAACCTGACGTAGCCCATCCTTGCCAGGTTCTCCGGAAAAGGAATTTGCAGCGTCCAATCGGACGGGTTAGCGACACTCGAAGAGCACAGCAGTCAACGGAGACGGCCGGAAGTTGCTTGCAGGACCCCGGCAGGTCGATCTGAACTAGCGGGGTGGAGGAATGTCGGCAGGGCCAGTTAGGGCCGATCTGAACCGACGGAGGAGTGGAAGGTCCGTGCACACGGGCGACGAGCTCACGAGTAGCATTCGTCCTCCCGCTAAGCGGAGGTCAAGCTGTCTCGCGACAATATAATGAAAGGCGTGTCGCTGTGGTTTCACGAGGAGTCACGAGGACTGAGTGAGGATGGAGGAGTCATTAGTCCCGTTAGTGTAGTGCATGCTTTTTTCGCGGGAGATGGCGGTGATCTTCGCTGGATGGCGAGATCCAGCGCCGACCTACCGTCGGCTAGTGGGTTTCCCCAACCAGGACTCTCTACCAGCGGGCACCGCCCAGCCGGGCGAACCCCAAGCCCTGACTGATCTCCCGGAATACGGTAGTGCAATGGCGTTAGTGCAACTGTGTGTGTGTGTGTAAGGGATGAGGAAAGTACAAGAAAGAGGGAGAAAAAATCGCGAGCGGTCGTTGGCCCGTTTGTTAGGATACTGCTCCGGCATTCGCCTGGTGTTGACCGGAGAAACCACGGAAAACTACCGATTAGAGCAGCCGAAATTCTCCTCCAGACAGCGATTGAATTCGACCTATCTGACAAGCTGCGCCGAAAACTTGCCGTCAGGATTGTCTGACCTCCCGGTCAGCGGCGCTGCAGTGACATCAGTTGATGCACTGGGCTACCGCTCCCGGTAGTTGATTGGAGAAAGACGAAATACCAGCACTGAGAGCAGCCGGTGGCCACCCAGACAGCAGCTGACGTAGACCTAGCCATCTAGCTAGTCTCGGAAATCCTGACCGGGACTGGAGCCGAGTCTGTCCGATGCACTCAGTTGATGCACTGAGTCACCTAAACCGGTTAGGGCTTCGAGAAAAGGAAGGGCGGCGCCCGTGGCAACGCCCTTTAGAAGTGCGTGAAGTAAATTGCCTTCTTCCCGGACACCGCCCTCGCTATTGAATAATGCGCTGTTTTGGAGCTTCTTCGATTTATACGAACTGCGCGACGGAATAACGCCATTCGTCGCTTTATTTCTGCGCTTCACGCAAATTTTATTTATTTTATCTGGTACTTATTTTACACGTGATACAATTGTAGGGTAAGGATTAAAGGTTCTACATGTCGCAATCAAGATTTGAGTATTTTATCTCCGAAGAGTTTATGTGCAATAGCCGATGGAGAACAATGAAAAGCATATGGCTTGTTGCCTGTTTATTGCAACAAATGGTTCTGATCTAACTTTGAGAATTGTAGTTGTGAAGTTTTCTCATTAATTAAAAAAATGTTTGACACTGCGATGTTTATTCTATTATTCCGCAATTTTTCTAATATTTAGCTTTTGTGTAAATATTTATATTTAAATAATGTCGGTGGCTCAGGCATGTAAACTGATGTTCTTTGACCAGAGGTTCATGTTGGAGACCCGAAGGGTTGGTGGCAGAATTTGACCTGAAGCTATACAAGTAGAATTCCATCTGCTGTCTGAGGAGATGGTAGTGGCCCGTTGTTCTAGTGGTTTTCCTCTGTTTGACCGATCAGTACCAGAGAAATCTAGGAACATTAATCTATCAAACGGGCCATGGACCGTGCACCCATCTTTCCGTCCTCTTTCTTGTCATTTTCACCCCTTTCTTCTTACACGCACTTTCACTTACATGCACTGCAATACCATAACGGGCCGGAGATTCAGTCGGAAGCTTAGAGCTATCCGGCTGGGAGGTACTTGCGTGTTAGGACTCTGGTCGAGGAAAACCGTTTTTTTTTTATAGTTTTTCCTCAAAGTGTTTCCTGCTTCTCTAAGAGGTATTGTTTTTGCAATAGATCATGTTGGTGGCGCCGTTATTTTCCACCATTTACATCGATTTATAAATAATCGTATCTATCATAATTCAATAAAGAACAAATTAATCAATATCTAATACATACTTCTACATTTGAAATATGACGTCACTAAGTTCCTCAAAAGTCACCAATAACAAATAAAAAGTGATGCACCGAATTTGAAATGTTGTAATGTTGTCAAAGGAAAAAAAAGAAGAATTAAGCATGTAATAACAAATATATCTAAAAAACTATACGTTATTTTATTAAAGTACACGAAAAATATGAAAAGCAAAGTTAAACTGATACCACAAATCTGTCAATATATGTGCTTCTTTCTTATTGATTTAAAGTAATCCTCAATCACTATATTATTTTTTATCAACATTTATTATATAAAACATATATAATTCTTTGAATATCATCGTATAAATCGCATTTCTATGTTTGATCTAAAATTATTCACCCAAAATTTGTTGATGAGAGGCTTAATAAATCGACTTCCAACACAAAACGTCATTTAGCTCAGTCAGAGTGCGGGCGCGGGGAAGCGCGCGGGCTGATGACCCTGCGGTCGTTTACTGTCTCTGTGGAGGGGGCGACTCCAGTCCTAAATGCCCCGCCCCCTCCCTCCCTCACCCCTACCCCTGTCCAGTCCACATCACCGCGATGTCTTTGTCCCGTGGAGCTACGAGCTGCTCGTCCGCTGCTCCAGTGTAAATCTCCTTTGCAAAACTCTTATCGCGGCGTTTTATAAACAGCGCCACCTATAAAACGCGGGCGGGAGAGGAGAATAAAAAAGCTCGTTCCTACGTTTCCCTCTGGAAACTTCGCGGGCGCCTCCGAAAGAAGGACAGTGGGTTGGGGTTGGGCGGACGCGTCTTTCCTTGAATTTTCATCCCTGTTTCTTTATCACTACAGAATATGGTACATTAAAGGTCCTTAAGGCCATATTTTTACGCCTGTTGTAAATGCACGTCCCATTTCTGTACTAAAGAGGTTTGCAGTGGAAAAAAGGAAAAAGAGGGAGCTGACATTGACTGCTTCGAATGAAATGGCAGGGCGGTGAGTCATGGAGTGGTTTCGTATGAACGCGAGTGAGTGAAGTAACGCTTTATGATAGAGGAATCTGCGAACTGTGGACTGTAGTGAAATGTACCCGCTTTGAAGTACAGGAGGCATGTGAGCAATGCCAAGGACGAGTGAAGTCGTTGTAATAGCGAATCCTGTACGAAAGGTATCTGAAGGATTTAATCGACATAGATTGCGTTTCGTTGGAGAGATCGCATTTTGTCAGTTCCAGTGCACAGAGATGACACAAGCCACTGAGACACTGCGCTCCTGAAAAGAGCAAAGAATAACCGGAGGGAATGTGAAAGGAAAGCGACGCAGGAGAGGTGAGGAGGCGGTGCGTGCAGATGGATTCGCCGAGATAGCGCCTGCTCGCCCTTCGCCAGGGACACCCGCCCGTCCGCCCGCAATGACTTTCGCGCAGCTCCCGACTGCGCTGAGGAGACTGCGCGCGCTCACATGGCAGTGGGCCGGAGCGAGTGCTTGATGCGCGAAAGATCTCTTTCTCTCTCTCTCTCTCTCTCTCCTCAAACCGGGAGCGGTAGCTCAGTGCATCAACTGATGTCACCACAGCGCCTCTGACCGGGAGGTCCTAGGTTCGAGTCCCACGGCGGCAGGATTTTCGACACTAGCTTTTCAGCTAGGTCGAATTCAGTCGCTGTCTGGAGGAGAATTCTAGCGGCCATCTGCTCTGATCGGTAGTTTTCTGTGGTTTCTCCGATCAACACCAGGCGAATGCCGGAGCAGTACCTTACCAAACGGGCCACGGACCGCGCGCGATCTTTCCTTCCTCTTTCTTGTCCTGTCCTCAAACCTTACACACTCACTAACATGAACCATACTACGACATATTTCGGGAGACCGGTCGGAAGCTAAGAGCTTGTCCCGGCTGGGGCGGTGCTGTGCAGTGAGAGTCCTGGCTGGGGAAACGCCACAAGCCGATGTGTAGGTCGGCGCCGGATCTCACTGTTCCAGCGGGGGAGGAACACAGCCATCTCTCGCGATAAAACATGCACTACACTAACGGACTAATGACCAAAGTAGTTGACGGGCACAAAATCAATCTCTCGTCGCAGTGCTGAGTCCTTTTGTTCGAAGCAACTTTTGTTTTACCTATTGATAATTTCTTTGAATGTGAAGATTTATTTTATGGCATGCCGTCGTCAGGTTTTCCAGTCACATTACCCGCGTTAGGACCTGTGTCACAATAAGAGTTGCGTTGACGCACGGGCGCGCGTTAGTTGTAGATGCTCACTGTACCTATGCGGAACGGCCAAAGTGCCTGGGTACCATTTCGCATTAGATACAGCGTTAATCTACGATGCGCGTTACGTAACGCGAGGTTACCAAATGCAATGCAACGATCGTGTACAGAGACCTCAATAGACTCGGAATAAATGGTACAATCTTCTAAGGATGGTGGAGTCGAAGATGATTACGTTCCGTCTAAGTACTTGTGAAGGAAAAATTTCATGAAATAAATGTAACAAAGTTACGTGTCATTATTCCTGATTGATGGGTAATTCAGTAATTCACTAAAATAGTGAACGCGTTCTTGTGTCGTCAAGAAGATTTTTCCAGAATAACATTGTATGAGAATCTGCGCTAATATCACATTTGTGTTCGTTGTAGAAATTTCTCACACCATATGTTAATTATGAAAGTTATAACATTCAACCCATGTGTGTTAGAACATCTTTTATTAGTTTGTGAATAACTATCGGTTACTATTAAATACATATTAAATCGTGAAGTATTAATAGGAACCTAATTATTTAGAGTATACTATTAAACTATTGAGATCATGATTCAGGTGTGACCAGAGGCATCGACACCCACACGAAGGCGTGTAATTTAAAAACGATAACTTGTTTCGGCATCAGAAAGTCAAAATGCTGTTTAACGAAGTTAATTTTGTACTGTAAGTTCTCTGGAACTCGTTTGCGGGGTGGAAAGAAGAGTTACCTCAATGAAGTCCTTTCCAGAGCACTGTGCCCAAAGGACCAACTGTGCCCAACCTTTGCTCTGCCCTCAGAGAGGGAAGTAACTGAGTGCAACTTTCTACATCTTGCGCTTTTCTTCAACAGCGCCGCGCCTCGCCTCGAGATCCTTTTCGTATTCTCATTGTAAGGCGGAAGCGGTTCCAACCATATTTTTATCATTGCGCTCCAAATTTCTTCCTCTTTTATCTAAATACCTTTCCTGCTCGAGAAATTCATACAAAACATTTTTGTGTTCCGCACATTAAAGTTGGAAATATATGAAGACGTTTGGAAATTAAAAAAATGGGTAGTATCTTCCAACTATAGCGTGATATATTATTAAATATATCTGGCTATTTGTGACATTCTGCGTAAACGAAAAAAGTACACATTTGAATGTTTTAAAATGCTCTATTTTTAAATAATCTGCATAAACCGAAACAAATATTGTAATACATGCCCCACACTAAAATAAAAAAAAGCTGGAAAATAAATAAAAATAAGTCTATTACGTAAATACGTAAATGTATCAGAAATATAGTTTTTGAATAATTTAATAAAAACTGAGTGCTCTGAAAACTGTTTCGTAAGCTTTTAGATAAACTATTGTTACAAAGAAATAAAAATACGTGTTTTATGATGTATGAGTTAGCAAACAAATCGATATCCTATAGATTTCACTTTAACTAGGAAAATTTTTGAAACTCGATGACCCAAAAAGAACGGCTCTTTCTCACAGAGAAGCAACATAGTCGTCTTGTCTGGAATAACGAAATGCGGGGTTTGAAGGAACAAGCAAAGTAAACATTAAAACATAGGTTTTGGAAAGAATATCGCATCTGACAAGCCGCCCTGAGAAGGATGGTCAACTGCCAGTTTAGTGATGGTCTCTAAACCACTGCGTGAGTAACTGTCTACAGGAATATTTGCCATGCTCTGTAGATACCACACAATTTTGCGAATATAAATCTTACACGGACACAGTGCCACTTAACTTATCTGATACATGTAGGAAGAAATGAGAGTCCTAGACCGAGTTCAAAATAACTAAATTTTTATGTAAGTCGATGGTGCAGTACGCGAAATTGGCGCCAGAAATTGTGTAATTTTCATTCTTATGAACTACGGAAGAATAAGGTGTTTCATTTCTTTGCATTTCACAAACATTTTATAATGATATTAATGAGTAGTGTAATGTCTTTCTTGCATCTTTAGAATTTGAACTATGTCATTTAACAATATATTTATAGTAGTACATAATTAAGAAATGTTGCAAAACGTAAATTAGAGGGTTTGGAATAGTGACTCAATTAGAGTGATTTTATACCTTGAAAAGTAAGAAGTGAATACATTTACGTTTTCTCACGTGCCTGGGTTTGTGTATACTTGTTATTTATGAAATAATTAATGTTAACCCTTATGCATACGAAAAATTGCTTCATTCTCCCAAACAATCGCTCCAAGCAGATCCAAATGGAAAATTACCAGGGACTACGGGCAGCGTTAATGAGTTACCTGTATTATCCTTTTGAAGAGTAATAACGAGTAGAATTGCAGTTTTATTTAATTTTCAGTTTTGTTTTGTCTTTTATCTCAAAATGATTATTGGGCGTTGTGCGCGCGTTGTAACGGTATCCCGCTAATTCTTGAGTGTTACGAATTTAAAACACAATTTCATTTGGATTATATTAATGCCAACGAACATTTGCTGAATCCCCTCTTTGTAGTACCTGCATTAGAAGTTTATATACATTGATAAACCGATTAAAAGTGTCAAAATGTTTAATTTGTAATCGTCACGAATGCACAATTAAATTAAACCCTCAACAATCGATGAGTATATACATCTTATAATTGTTATTCAGTTTGCATTAGTAGCTACGTTGAAGGATTTTTCCGTTTAATAAGAGTGTTAAAATGAGAATATTGATTAAATTGCAATAATCAAGTGCATGGTGTACAAACCACTCTTGACTGAACAAGAAATTCGGAAGTTATTGATATGTTAGAAAAGGGGGATGTTTAATGAATTATGTTATAAAAGAGATTTTCATACATGACAAGATAGAAATAATGGCTTTCCTAAATAAATTTCTAATTCCATTTATATTCAATTACTATGTTGAGATGATACTAATTCAGTAAAAAATGATGGAAGACATTTGAAATATGGAATAAATACGAATAATTTATGTAAAATAATAATTAAATTCTATTGCAGTTTTTAAGTTTTAAATAGTATTATATAAATTGTAACAAAATGTTCACACATATACTTAGACGAAAATACGACTTAAACACATTTCATAAACTCTGGAGTTAACTCTACCGATTAGATCTAGTGTGGTAACGTTAGTATTCTAATAATGAATAATTGAATTAACTGAAAAGAAATTAATATGATTTGATATATTGTGCAGGAGGTACTCACCTTAGTTAACCTCCAGAATCAATTTGAAATCATAATGTAAGAAATACCATAATTAATATGCGGAAACTCTCAAAGTAACATTTGTGACGAGTATTGAAGAATATAAAATGTGTTAATAATGTAATAATAAATTATCATCATAGCACTACCTCAAAAAATTAATAAAGTTCAAAAACATTACCATTATCGTGATTCATTCTTGAAAGAATGTGTTAACAATGAGAGAACGAACGAGAATGATCTATTCACTTACAATATGGACGTGGATTATGCCAGAATTAACCACGTCATCCGAAATCTCGTATTCTATAAGAAACATAATTTTGAGAGTAAGCTATGTAGAAGAGAAACAATCTTTCTATTGAGAACAGAATCAACGCTCGAGAACGATTAACTAAATTAGGTACGCAATAAAATATATACACGCATCAAAAACATATACACTCGCAGTTGTTCTATGCCTTCTTTCTATGTAAACAATCAATCGCTACATGAACATTCCTATTGCGTTAGCAACGTTTCAAGCTGGATGAATTTGGGATTTTTTAAAAATTTATTCTTCTTGCCTAGTAGCCACTCAGCAACCAAGTATTGATGTAGATTTACATTTTTAATTTCTTACTTATTTCATTCACTCTACGTTATTTGATTAATTTTATACATGTTTTTTGTGAGTTGGTAATGGAAATTTAAATCGGCTAATAAAAACTGATGCGATCACGAGTTAATTCATTCAATATATGAATTTTGTTGACCAATGTGCAGTTGAATGAAGCTCGTTGAATTTTAGGACAGAAAGAGAGGGAAATAAAATAGAGATTGAGTAATGTCAAGTTCATTATAAAATTTGAAATTTGTTCATGTTTGCCTAAGTAAAATGACAAACATCCATGAAATAAATGGAAACGAATTATTTCATATCTTCAATCCAATTAGGCGTCGTAAAGAAATAAATTACGCAAAGTACTCATTTGTAAGTACTGGGTTTAGTATGAGAGGCTTAAGAATCTGCAGAAGCAGGATTGAAAGGGAAATTGTCCATTAAAATATTTTAAAACACTGAAAACATGCTTCAATACACTTTGAGCTGCACTTCACCGAATAATCTCTGACTAGTGGAAGCAAACATTAATCGTAGTAAGGTTTTTAGAGCCAATCCCTGTTGAGGTTTAAAATAGCTTGAGTTTTTGGGGGGAGAATATCTGTGGTGTTTTTGTGTTGAAGAACAATACTTCTGCCTTTACCCCGACACAAAATTCTGATAGTCAATTATTTAAAGCGAAAAGTAACGATTGAGTATTAGTTGTCAGTATTACCCTGGTTCAGCGAAAAAGAAAATCGTTTCTCTAGGCAATGCAAGTGGGAGAGTTGCTTGCGCACCAATAATCCTGCTGGAATCGTAAAACCAACCCTTCACATTTGAATTGACTGTCAGTAGATAAATACGTACGCATTAACAGAAGCTGTTTACTCGAGCGGGTGAGTCGCCGTAAAACTGTTTCGGCGACCTCGTTTTCAAACAATGCGATCCCATCGAGTCTTTATTTGGAAAGACGTTTGAATCTCGGAATATCGACAATATGAAACATTATCTTTACCTGGTCGTGTTTTGGTGTCCGTCTCGTAGCCATTCTTAGAAAGTAGTTCAAACTTTGAAACCAGTTCAGCCGTTCCGATGAGTTTTACACGAAAAATGTATTGCCTTTCTCTCTGGAAGCCCGCCCGCGATTTTACAGAAAAAATATTAAGTTCAAGACGAGATGTATGAAATGTACACCTTTTGCTGTTAATTAGCGCTAAAGAATTGCTATAAATGATTGAATTCGAAGTAGAGCGCCAAATTTAAATTAATTTCGGCTGCCTATGTGCCAACAATCTCTATTTCGTTTTATTAATGCAGTGAAGATTCCTCTGGTAAACTTTGGCCTCCCTGAGAGTCCGAAGGAGGTTATGTAGGGAAATTCCTGCAACGTCCTCGCGTTTTCCCTCCTTGGAGCCTTCATATATCCACAGTAAAATCGCCCGACTGCATTACGCGATCAATCCTGGTCCATTCATTCGATTTGCAGCGAATCCGCATTTCACGTTTGATTCTCCAGATGTCTTGCTCGATTGCATCCCGATCGATGCTAAGAAATGGTGAGTGAAATTATCGTAGTTACATGTGCATCAAAGAGGAAAGCGTGTGAATGTCTGCGATCTGCTGAACGAGAACGCAGAATGTTATAGAAATTTACAAACTCTTTAAGTTGTAATGTTTAACATTGGTAGTGCCTGGGGTAAGGGAAATGTTCGGAGCAGTGGCAAGCTTCGGGGAGGTCATTTCTCTAGCAATCCGCTTTGTACTAAGTGGAAGCACTATTTTATTTTTGGTTGTTCCTGCTTTGTCAGTCTGTAACCCGTTTCATTAGCTCAGTTTCTACTTCTACGGTTTCAAGTAACCGAACTGGTTATGGCTTTAATTGATTGTGGACGATTGCACAAAAACACGATTATTCGTTACCACGTAAGTCACCGCACAAGTAACAAATGTACAGTGTTGATCATTTAGTTATAATTGACACATTTTACACCGCTGAACGTCAGCGTGAGATTGAGAAAGCTCTACATTCGAAGCTACATGCCCAAAGAATTAAACTTAACTCGCGATTGACAGTAATATATTACGACCGCGTGTTCAGATTAAGTTCATTATGAGGCATTGATGTTCGGCGAGAACATCAACCATACATGAAGCTGAACGCTTCATTGGAAGAGGTTTTACGTAGGAAAATCGTATATCTCCACACGGAGCTCAAGGCAGCGGGCACACGCGTGCGCTCAAACGCTGTATGCGAGAGCGGTAGCTCAGTGCATCAACTGATGTCACTGCAGCGCCTCTGACCGGCAGGTCCTAGGTTCCCACTCCCCACGGCGGCAGGATTTTCGACACCAGCTTTTCAGCTAGGTCGAATTCAGTCGCTGTCTGGAAGAGAATTCTAGCGACCGGCTGCTCTGATCGGTAGTTTTCCGTGGTTTCTTCGATCAACACCAGGCGAATGCCGGAGCAGTACCCTACCAAACGGGCCACGGACCGCGCGCGATCTGTCCTTCCTCTTCCTTGTCCTATCCTCTTACACACACACTTACACTAACATGCACTACACTACAACACATTCTGAGAGACTATGCAGAGCTTAGAGCTTGTCTGGGCTGGTCTCTGCTGGTGGGAGAGTCCTGCTAGGGGAAACTCACAGCTGGCCGACGCAGTAGGTCGGCGCGGATCTGCCATCCAGCGGGGGAAGACAAACATCTCCTCAAGAAAAACAGGCGACCAAAGCAGTTGACGCGCCCGAAACACATAAAAACAACCAAATTGTATGGGGTGACCTGAACTGAATCCCTGCTGGCCACGGAGCGCCGGAGGTTCTCTGCGCGGGAGGGGGGATTGAAGTGACGAATCGCAAATGCATGTTTAAATCTTTAGAACAAGATCGAAGCTTTTGGAAGCTTCTGGCAGTTAAGAATCGGTTGTGACCATTGTGTGTTCAGACCAGTAAAATTTCGTGAAGCCACTTTCGCGCACGTGTGCCGAAAGAGATGTCATTGGCGAGGGGCGCCCACGCTGCAGGCGCGCATCCTGTGACTACTGTAAACACAACCCAGCAAATAATTTAAATTAATCTATTTTTTTATTTATTTATTTTTTATTTATCTATCTATCTATCTATCTATTTATTTATCTATTAATTAATTTATTTATTTAATTTAAATTTATTTTTAATTTAAATTTATTTATTTAATTTAAATTTTATTTTAAATTCAATTTAATTTATTTATTCAATTTAAATTTATTTATTCAATTTAAATTTATTTATTTAATTTTAATTTATTTATTTAACGTAAAAACAGTTAAAACTGCGTATGACATGCTATGGGGAAAAGTGAATTGTGTGCACATTTTCAAAATTCTGTGATCCCTACACTGAGTCATATACTACATAAATTTTGAAAATGAAAAACCTCATGTAATAAAATCTATTTTCAAGGATAAATAAGCAATAATGAGGGTTTCTGGTCCAGTGATGTCCTTCTGTCAAGGAATACTTCCTGCCGCAACATCATGGAAACGATAATTTGAATAACTACTGTAATTCTGCATATTTCCCAATCCATTTTAACCGCAGGGCACAACGGGGATATCTTAGTACACATTTCCCTCTCGTTTCCCTCAGTCTTATCCTATTTGCGTAACGTCATCAACTTTGCGTGCAGAGATGGTTCAGTGATAACAACCACTGTTATTACAGCGCCTCTGAATGTAGTGTTTTGTTCTTCAATTCTTGGTGGGGGTGGATATTTTATCCTAGCGAGATAGGAAGGTGGGGTTCAATTTTTCTCTAGACGAGAATTGTATCGGCCGTTACTCTGATCTCCCGTGGTTTCCTCTATCAGGAGAAGGCGAATATAGTAGCAGTAGTTTAATGAATGGCCCACGAACGAGGCGCGATCTTTTCTTCTTCATCCGACCACCTCTCTTACACACACACACACACACACACACACACACACAAACACACTTATATCCACTACACTCTCATCCTCCTCGGGCTGTCAATCGATCGGTTATAATTTGTTCCTTCTGGTGTGGGGTCCCACTATGAGAGATACCTTAAGAGTAAAATTACGAGAATCAATATGTAGGACGGCGCTGGATTTCACATTCCAACGGAGAAGAAATATTGCCATGACCCACATATATTGCACACTGCTCTCAAGAGACTAATGACCAATGTAGTTGACGCTCCCGGAAACACGAAATCATTACTCATTAATCTTGTTCTTGTTTTTCTTCTTTCAGTTTTCACTCGACTCTTTAAATTCGTAACGAATTACACCTTTAAGTGAAACTAATGCTTCTTGCAAAATAAATCTACTAGGTTTGAAAATCTATTCTCAGATTACATAATAAAAGCAAAAATTAATGTAATAATATGATAGAATGTGTGTTCAAGAAACGTTTTCAATTATAAAGCCTTTTAAGCTTACGTTTCGAATACAATGTTCGGTTCGTGTATCTTTTGTGCGTTAGGAAATTTTGAATGCTCCTATGCATATACTGTTCATGTTCAAATATCATGAAAAGGCACGTCAACTCCTACTTTTCGGATTTTAATGTGTCTGTAACATAGTTAATGTTCCAGTTGGGAGAGGCGGGTTTGGAATTCGAGAAAAACGAAAGCTGCGCGCACCAAATGACTTTCATTTACGGCATCATTCGAGCGCGAGCTGCGAATGTAAACAGGTGAAAGCTTTAGCTCCCTCTGGGACCTCGCTATCCACGCTGTTCTCTCCATCCCTCTATTCCTTTTTCTTCCCTCTTTTTCTCTCCCTGGCCTCCCGCGTCACAACTCCCCTCCGCTCCATCATATCTCACTGTGTCTGTCTCTATGGTCCCTCGTTGGTAACCCAGTCATATCGACTCAGCCTCCGTCTACTCCTCCTCAACCAAACTCCTCCCAAAACCTCCCCGCCACCCTCACCTTCCCCCTTCCCCCCTCTTGGTGCAACCTGCTCGGTGTCTTCTTGACAGCTGCGTTGATTTTCGTGTGTCATCTTGTTGATAACAGTTAAGAATACCAGGGAGGTTTTCTTCTAGGTTTAGGGTACAAAATCCTGCAAATTCTATTTTTGACTTTCTGATTCTAACATCCAATGAAATTCACACTATTGTTTAAGGCTTCAATTGTTATATGTAAGAGTAATATATATGTGTTTAGGAGATGCACCAAATAGTTAATTTATAAATAATGTTTTATGTTGTAAATATATCACAGATTGAATCTTCTCCATTCTAATACACTCTTCATGTTACTTTCAACATTTTTAAAAAAAATGTTCAACACTAGATTAGTAAAGCGAAAACTGTTCAAAGAAAATTAGAATTTTCTCTAAAAGAACTGAATGAAAATATTATTTTTAAAAATCATAAAAGACTTATTTTTCTGTATAAAAAAGTCATGTAATATTAGAATAATTACTCCACTTTACTCATGTACTGTTAAGAACAAATAGAAAACCATGTAGATCTTGTAAACATATGAAGAAATTTTAACGAAACACAATAAGAAAAGTTCTCAAGAATAAGTTTATATTATACTGTGTGCATGACGCGTGAGTGCTTGCTGATACTATACTTGCTTGTCGCGCTCGCCCCGATGCATGACGTCATAAAGCCAGAGTGGAAATCACACGAATGCAGCATGGACATACTTTTCCCTCTGTCAGTTGACAGTTCTTAAAGCAATTTCACATCATTTGTTGTAAAAAAATATTGGTGTAAATGAGAAATCTGGCCGCTAAGCTTAGCCATTCCTACTCCCAAAACATTACTCCTTCGGCAAAGACCTCACGTTCTCCTCATTCCTCAGGTATGAAACCGGAGCATTTTGTTGAAACATTGCGTAGATTGAAAAAGTGGATTGCGTAGGAACATCTCCGTGTCGAATTGTGACTAGTTTTATTCGTGTCCTCTATTGGTCGTATTTTTCATTCCACACTCAGGCTATTTCGAAGGCAGGCCCTGTAGAGGATTATTAAAGTGGAGTATTAACTGTAAGTATTAATAATTAATTCTCATAAATCGTAATAAATTAATAATTGATAAAATTATTTTGCACCAAGCGCGACGCTGCACATTTCTCTCAGAGTTACCAAGAGTGAAGATATCGTACGATGGTTTGGGTTGGAAGCTACGCTGCTCAAAAGACTTGTAACCAGCGAGACAAAATAGGAATATTCGAATCTGAAGATAAATGACTGATTTTCTAATCTGTCGTGATAAAATATCCCAATTACAGACAGCCTTGTCGGGTATTAGGTTATTATTAGGTACTGTTAGATTATCGTGAAGGTAGAGCACGCAAAACACGAAATAGCAAGTGCTAATTGCTACACTGGGCACACTCTTAACAGTATTCATTATATGGATTTCGTAGTCGTATTTCCATGTATCACATCAAGGAAATGTTCTAGTCGGATATTAATGTTCAAAAGTCCCTGGCCGTTATTTTAATTCGAATGAAGTGCATTGGGAGGGAAACCTCTTTGACTCCCTCCATTTCGAGATGAGCCCGCCCTCCCTGACTCTGGCACCATGCGTTCGCTGCGTGTTCGCGCTCTGCCAGAGTCGCCAATCTCCCCTTGGGCGTTGGTATGCCGCGGGCGACGCCGCGTTCCCGCACGCGCTGCAGGCGGCGTCGGGCGCAGGCGTCGGGCGCAGGCGTCGGCGCAGGCGTCGGGCGCAGGCGTCGGGCGCAGGCGCGTCGGGCGCAGGCGTCGCGGTGGCGCCGGGCGTAGGCGTCGGGCGCAGGCGTCGGGCGCAGGCGTCGGGCGCAGGCGTCGGGCGCAGGCGTCGGGCGCAGGCGTCGGGCGCAGGCGTCGGGCGCAGGCGTCGGGCGCAGGCGTCGGCGCAGGCGTCGGGCGCAGGCGTCGGGCGGCGTCGGGCGCAGGCGGCTGGCGGCGCCTGCAAAAGCGCAGGCGGAGGCCATTTGTCTTGCTCCGCGCGGTTGGCAGCGCCCACCACCCCCCACTCCGCCCCCACCCCAACCCCGCCAAATGGGAACAGGCGCCCTTAGTGTGCAATCCCGCGCAACTTCCCCTTGCTCATACCCATTTTACTTTCTCGTATAAATTGTTTACGGAAAGTTTTGTCATGCTACAAAGAAATGAGGATATTTGACGGTTGTGTACTTGTTTTCGCGGAATCTTTATAAAAAGTGTTTATTTAAAAATTGTCTGTCTGTTGACAATACCAGAGCGTACATCCTTCATAGGGTATTAGTGTTAAAAGAAAGCAACAAAATAGTTATTTCCCGATCTGATCGCACTTTAAGCCTTGTGAATATGGATCCATTAACACTTTACATGAAACCCCCAGCATTGATTCAAAATCACTTGAAAATACTATATCCCAATGCTTTTTGCTCGAGTCATTTGTTGGTTTTCGTTCGATAACAAAATTCGATTCGAAAACTATTCGGAAACCTCTGATATGTCTAAAATTGCAAAACTTCATTTTCGTTTACTTGCTCGTATTCTGAAACTGTTGTAGACCTTAATATTGAAGCGAAATATTTTGTTGTTGTTACAACATATTTCTCAATATCATTAGAATGCACATTTATCATTAGAATTATAAATAGAGAGAAGATATTTATTAGGTAATTCAGAAGAAGATCATCAAATTTGTCCAAAACAATAAATCTCCGATGATTTAGTTGCTCGACTCGTCTCTCGCGTTACCGGAGCGGTTCCTCCGGTCACCGACAGGGGAGATCCTCGCCGCTTCGGAAATCCTCAGCCGTCACCGCCGGCTGCCTCGCAAGGGCCGCTGCCCCAGTTGAGCCGTCTCCGACGTGGGAGGGGGACTCTCCCGCTCCCATATAGTCGCCCCGAGCCTTCCCCGGCCTGGGCGCCCGCAAGGGCCCGCTAAGCCCCACCGCTCGTACAGCTCCTCAATGTTTTTGGGGCAGCGTGTCCTGTGGAGCCGCTGTTTGAGGAGAACTTGCGCATTCTCCCCCCTGGACGCTATTAGTCCGATACCTCTCATTTGTCCTTCCCGCCTCCTCGAATGCTCTTGGGGGCGAGCGAGGTTCGAGGAAACGCTGATTGGGGATAACTTGCATTCTCCCCACCCCCTGTATACTCCACGGGATACTATAGGGGCTGTGGTGTCGGAGTGCAACTCGCTACCAACTTGCTCTCTTCGCTCCGTTGATTAATTCCTACACTACCACACATCCTCACTCGTTCCTCAAAATCAGCGCTCGTTTCCCAACTAATACCATTTTTGTCCCTCGTCGCAACTGTTGCCTATGCGCATCTTTTGATCGAGAGGATCTAGGGTTCCCAACGGTGGCGGATTATAGGCACTAGCTACTTAACTAGTCGGTTTCAGCAATTGTGCACATGCTGGCTGCCCTGATCGGTAGTTTATTTGTAATCAACACCTGGCGAAAGTCGAATCAATGTCCGAATCAAACGGAAACGAACCGCGCGCGTTATTTCCTTCCTACCAAAATGACGAACAGTTTTTATTATGGAAATGTCATTTTATATGGCATAGAATATAGGGATGTCAATAGACGATCGCAGGAAGCAGTGGCAACAAATAACCGACGTTAAAGGACTGCTTAATAATGTTGAAATGAAAGAGCAGAGGCGGAATAAGCATTGTTTTGAGAGACAAAAAGAAAAGGATATGAAATTCGGATGCTTTCAAATTTTTTAGTGGAACATTCATTCGCTTCAGTGACGCAGTGATGAGCGGGTCGGCTCCTTATATATTTTACCATTTTACCAGGAATGACTGTAATTGACATTTGTATAAAATTAAATATCGTTTTTTATATTAGGATAGAGCGTTCTTGTAGGCAGTAAATACATGTCTAGGCGTCCACCCGAGACGGAAGTGAGGGGAAAGTCACGGGATTATAATAGTGACGCCGGGAGAATCTGGAACCAGACACGGACATTAGGTGAGAACTTTATCCAGAAGCAATATTCTGCTGCTGCTCTTCAACGGAAAGGGTTCTACGGGTGCCATCAAACGAAGAAGTGGAGAGTGCGCGAAGACCCGCGAACGAATAACAAGGTTTTATAACTATTGTAATACAGAGAAAACTGGTCATGACCAAAGCTTAATTCATTTTTGATTATCATTGTAATAAATTCTAATTTGTTAAGTTGAAAGAAAGCTGATTTCATTGTTCGTTAGGTGCAATCCAGAATTTTAATAAGATTTTTAGATTCTCGCCACTCTGCATAGATGGCAGATTCACAATTGGTTGCAGTATAAGTGCAGCAAATAATTATGACCCTGAAACCCCAATTAACTGAGGTAAGCAACATTATTTTTTGAAGGAGAGATATTTAAATTATGAGAACTGCCAGGGTTTCATGTAACATTTTCTGTCCTCAAATTACGATTAAATAATGATAATAAAACACTGAAACGGAGGCTTGTTTTTAAATAGAAAGACGGGTCTTGTTTCAAATTGGCACTAGTCAAGGTCGGATATGTTTCAATACGAGATGTATTGGGAGCTTGTGCCGGATGTGGTTATTGATCCTCTGTGGGAGATACCTGAAGAAGTGATGCTAGCGCTTCCGCGGTCAAACTCATGATCTGAGCTGTCCGTATCGCAGCGTAAAGACTGAGGTGACGATTCGTATTCTTTCCTTAGGGATGGTGCCGAATAATGAGCATTACATCCTGAAAAGACTACGATGTGGACAAAACGACTGCATCTTCAGCTATCGATGCCGCGTCACCACAGCAAGATATCTGGAAGAAGAAAATCTACAAGCCGATGAGTAGATAGACCTGAGTCCCAAGGTCCATCAGGAGAGGAATTCCATCTCCTGCTCAATAGAGGTTTTTGCACTCACGGTACCGACGACCAAAGCATTTGGCGCCTGGAAACACTCACACACACTTTAGCCGTCCGGGAGACGCCGCGTCCTAGGCACATAAAAGCAACGTTTTGGCTGCCATTCCGTTGTCAACCCTTCCTCAGGAGAAATGGCAAGGCGCCCTTTGGCCCTGTAACTAGGTCGCCGCGTTCAAAGAAGCGGCAGTTACTCGACCTGGCCGCGGAAGGAACGCTCGCATTCGCTCAGTGCGTCCAATCGCCGTCCACCGCCGTTCAACTGCTGCTCCAACTGCTGTCCAAACGCCGTCCAACCGCCATCCAACTGCCATCCAAATCTCGCGTCCAACCGTCGTCCGAACCCGTTCAACTGCGTTCAACTGCTGCCGTTCAACTGCTGTCCAACTGCCGTCCACCGCCGTCCAACTGCTGTCCAACCGCGTCACTGGGGTTGCCCAACAAGCTGTCCAACTGCTGTCTGTCTGCTGTCCAATTGCCGTCTAACTGCCGTCCAACCAAGGTCCAACTGCTGGCAGTTCAACTGTTGTCCAACTGCCGTCCAACTGCCGTCCAACTGCCAGTCCAACTGCCGTCCAACTGCCGTCCAAATCCGCTTTTCGTCCAATCGCCGTCCAACCGCCGTCCAACCGCCGTCCAACCGCCGTCCAACCGCCGTCCAACCGCCGTCCAACCGCCGTCCAACCGCCGTCCAACCGCCGTCCAATCGCCGTCCAACCGCCGTCCAACCGCCGTCCAACCGCCGTCCAACCACCGTCCAACCATCGTCCAACTGCCTTCCAACCGCTGTCCAACTGCCGTCCAACCGCCTCGATACGCGAGCGGAGCATCTGGCGATTGGAAAGCTGCCGCTTCAGGACACCATTTCGTCCTGGGCCCGCTTCTTAATCAGCGCGTGGCAGAGGCAATCGGCCGTTTGGACGCCGCTTCCCGAACAGAGGTGGCTTTCTGCCACGCCGTTCGTCGAATGAACTCTAATGGTCACATTTTATGTACTACCTCAGACACGCCTCTCACTCAGACATTTACGGTGCTGCCCGCACAGGCTGTGAACCATTCGCTTGAAGATAAGGTGCCAGTGATGTTATGTTATGCGCTAGTTGTGAACTACTGTTTTTTCCCCATATTTCACCCACTGTCTCTCACTTTATGAATTATTAACGGAGACGTTGCAAACGGAAAAGTTGTCGACACGAAGTGGTATTAAAGCCGGGTTTGTAATCTGGGTGACATTTAATGATATAACGGCCCATTCTCAATTTCTCATGAATTCGCTATATTTTAATTTTACAATAATCACGGGATCTCTCACCATATTATCACTTATGATAATGTAAATTTATAGTCAGTGTGTTTCAACAAAGTTTACCAGAGAATGATTAGATGTGTTTGAACTATGTTGGATAGAAACAATAAAAATTAATACCGTCTTAATTTTAATGTTTTACTTGTTCATGAATACACGAGTGGAAAGCTCTTCATGTTACCAACCAAAGCAGATTCATTGATTTCTAGTATGTCTCCAATACAATATGGGTATTGAGTACAGTCACACAAGCGTTGGTCACCATCGGGTTCCTTTTGGGCAGTTGAACAAAGAAAGTAAAGGTGTATAACGAGTACCTGCACTTGCCAGAGAGTTGCGTATGATGATGATGTCATCCATGTAACACATTCTACACACCGTTGACATCAAATCAGCCTGCTGGCATACAGGTCTTGTTAAGAGCGTGTGGTGGTAGTAAATGCATGTTGACATGCATGTCATTTGCGTGCAAATGTATTAAACTAATAGTAAGTTAACTTTCAAAATTTGACAGATTTTACAGCTCGAACGATCTGGAATTTTGAGCTAATAAATTGAATTATTTTCAGAATACTGGGTTAGACTGATATTATGTATGTGAAATTGTCTAATTCCTATTTATTCTCGCCACGTTTCTGTTCAAAACTATTTTTGTGGACCTTCGATATAGAGGTATGCATATCGTTCGACAATATACTACACTATCCCTATGAATGAAGGAATCCATAATTACAAGCTGGGAGAGATCGCTACTGATGGATGTTAGAAGATAGCTCTGGTGCCCATCGTTGAAATATTTTACTAGCGGCAATCGGTGTAGATTAGCTACGTGAACTCACTTCACGAGAAGTGGCAACTGGAAGAAGAAAATGGCTTTTCCTTTAGAGTGTACTCTGAGAGAACATGAGGAACCTGTTGGTATCCTGGTAGAAGGGAGGAAATGGTGTAGGTACGTATAAGCAGAAAACTCGAAATAGAAATGCCCTCGAGGGGCGTGAAGGGCGACGGGCAATGGGCGAGAGCAGCGGCCAACGGGCAGTGGGCGGGGCGTCGGCTGCGGCAGAATCGGAGACGGAAGTGCGAGGAGGGCCGGCCGCCGTCCGTGTCCAATTAAATGAAGCGCCTGCGGCCGCCGCGACGCACGAAATCACACGGCGAAGGCGACGGCGGCGAAGGAAATGGAGCTGCCCGTCGCGGAGACACTTCGCTCGAAGGAGAGGCCGCTCGCTTCACTAGAGAAAGATGGGAAAGGGAAACGCTTGCAAAGCACGTATGGCGAGTGCAGAGGGAGGAATGTGAGCGAAAGTGAAAGAAAATGGGAAAAGACAATAACGTCGTTTTGCCACATTCAATAAGGAGTTTCACGAGTGCCAGTGAAGTGTGCGGTCAGTCTGAAAATGTGTGGAGCCTACGGTCTCTCCGAAAGCGGTGAACCTTTCAAGAAAGAGGGGAGGCATGAGAACGATGCACAAGAAATAGGCATCACCTTCACATAGGGCCACCGGGCGATAGGAAACGGAACAAGTGCTAAAACAGCAAGTACTTTCTCGCCCGTATTTTCATGCAAAATTACGCAAAAAGTAATAAAATTATCGAGAAATAGTACCTGAACTTATTTCAAAATCTATTTTTAAGCAACATATTTCATTCGGGAAAACCTCTATTTTGAATGTTTTAGCTGTAGAAAGACTCCGAAAAAATGTTGAACTCGTGCAATTTAAAAAAAAATTACGGTTTACTACGAACATGAGACCTGCACAATTCTCTTAAACGTGCTTCATACTATCCAACAACAAAATTTAATCACATTGAAATTTGAAAGTGTCCCAGGAGCTTCATGTAAAGAACCCTTCAAAATTAATATTGCGGTTTCAATTTCAAGGGGCCGCTACATCAGCCAGATTCATTGTGGATTATCAATTTTGAAGAAATTCGTCTTAATGGTTTAACAGCTAGCGTTGTTTGTACACGGAAATACACACAGACGGACTGACGATTTACTGTCGTTCGATTTGTCGTTGTCAAAGCCTAACAAAACGTGGATTCTGACAAAACCACGTTTTAGAGGATTTTCCCCCTAAATTCAGCAACTGGAGTTTTCCACTTTTTTGTTGTTTTTAGTATTACAAAACGTTCTGCTCCGTAGCGAGAAAGTAAAATGTCCGGAAGGGTTTCAGCAGGTGAAGTTGGGGTGGTGATAGGGTCGGAGATGAGACACGACGGAAGAGGAGATGAGGTGAGAAAGGAGCGGAGATATAAAGGGGCGGAAGGGAAAAGGGTGAGGAGATGAAGGGTTGAAAGTTTACGAAGTTACTGGGACGTGAGGGAGGGGACGGAGAAGGAACTTGGACGTGTGATGAGGGAAAGATCGTGTGCGGAGGGGGAGTATGGAGGCAAGGAAGTGATGGAATATAAAGAAATTGCCCAGACGTGACGAAGAATGGGTGGGGAGTTGAAGAAGTTTAGGGTCTGAAGGCGTGTAGAGGGAGACTGTGATGGTGTGGAAGCAGCAGAAAACAAAGTGAAGCTGTGAGGAGTGGAGAAAATAAGAGGGGTGAGGCTGAGGATGGGAATGTTGAAGGCGGGGATAGTGGGGGGGGGGGGGGGGGGGGGGGGGGGGGCGGGGGGGGGGGGGGGGGGGGGGGGGGGGGGGGGGGGGGGGGGGGGGGGGGGGGGGGGGGGGGGCGGGAGGGGGCGAGGCGAGGCGTCCGTGTCCAATTAAATGAAGCGCCTGAGGCCTCTGCGGCGCACGGAATCACACGAAGTAGATGGAAGGGTCGAGGAGCTGCCCAGGCGGTAGTAAACCCTCCGGAGAAAGGAGGAGACTGAATGATGCGGAAGAAAAGGGTCAAGCCTGAAGCTGCAACCATCTCTTCCTGTCGGCGCGGGGTGCGGAGGGGGATGCGGAGCAAGACAGAGTGGGCGGGGTACAGTGGGCGGGACAGAGCGCAGCATGGAGGGCGTGGCGGGAAGGAGCGGGAGTAGCGGGGTGGCGGTCGTTGCAGGGTGTATTGGGGCGAGGAGGGTGGGGTTGAAGTGCAGAGAAAAAGAGGGTGGTGTGGCGTGGTGTGAGTGTTGCGTGGCGGGGAGGAGCCCAGGCGTGGAGGGGAGGGCGGAGCGGGGCGGGGCGGGCGGAGGGCGCCATGGAGGGGCGTGAGGCGGCAGGATGAGGCAGAGGGGCGGAGCAGGCAATGTAAGGCGGTGTGGAACGGGAGGAGAGCGAGGCAGTAGTGGCGGGGCTGTTTGGGCCTGCTGTCTGGGCGGTGTGTGCAGGAGCTCGAGCCAGCGCAGACGTTCACTACTTGCTCGCCTGCGACGTCACAGACCGAAGCTTGAAGCTTTTGCACATGCGCTATCATTCAGTTCACTTCACCAGGTTACTATAAATATTCTAGAAATTCTAGAACATTGTTGATATAGAATCTAATTCGAATTCCATTCCAATTCGAAATACCTTGCATAAATTTGATGTCTTGAGTTTTCCTATTTTCAAGTTAATATCTTTAGCAACTTACATCATATTCATGCAAAAAAGCTAATTATAATAATACATGTTAACGAAAACCGTATCCAGTAAAAAATGATTACAATTAAGCAGATGTTTAATTTTTATAGCGTTTTGTTACACTTTTATTTTCGTTGACGAAATCATATAAACATTTCAGAACGCCATATAAAATGTTCATTTCATTGCTGATCCCGGATTACTTTCCCTATCTTGCAGATGTCTTGTGGATATCTAAAAGCAGTTATTAAATAAATGTACGTTTGTACGTATATACTAACTGCCGAAAGATTTATCTCCCCGTTTTGGGAGTTTCACTCACAGCACTAAACGCCGCGTGTGTCTTGCGGGGGAGTCGGGCGCTGAATGACGCCTCTGCAGGCGTGACGCGGCAGTCGGAAGGGGAAGGCGAGCCGCAGGTGCCGGAGCGAACCCGACTCTGCCCGGAGGCCCGGCAGGCGGGCCGCCTCTCTCCCACGAAATTCAGGTAGCGGCCGACGCCCACGTCACCGCTGTCCGCGAGGCTGGAAACACGGTCCCCTACCTTCCTTCTAGCCCCAACTCACCGCCGCCACGTCGCCCACTCTCTCGCCCTCCCCACCTCCGGCCCTCTCCGCTACACCTGTTAACTTAGTTCCCCGTTGCCACTTCTCAGCTTCCACATCATAACACCGGGCCCACCCCCGTCCTTGCCTTGCCCGCAGCGCTCCGGCAGTCCCGTCCCTCTTCACCTCCCCCCGTGGGGCTTGAGGGCTACGCCTCCCGCGCCGTCTCACCTCCGTGTCAGCTCTCGGCCTGGGGACACCGCCGAAGCGATAGAGCCCATTTCCAGCGACGCAGTCCAGGGACGTCCTCGCTCACACACAACACGCCACACAATACACACACACCACTGCGGCGGCAGCGAGAAGTGCATCGTGTTCGTCCGCACCGAGGGTGACCGCCGGCGCCGGCTCTCGTGGTTTTTTGGTCTAACCTCCTCGCATGTCCGTGCGGAGACACCACGCAGAAAGAAGGACTGAAGTTCAAGGGGAAAATAGAAATGGTATGGTGCATATTACGAATAGGTAGGTAATGGAGTGGCATATAATGCTGAGAAGGGCGATAAAGGAAAAAGAATAATGGAAAAAATTATAGCTGTTATGGTTTTGTACCATTAAATGACCAGTCATTTTATGACATGATTTGATTATATTTCATGTTTAGTATAAGACATAGAACTATCTTTGTAGTATCAATTGAGAGAGAAATGAGTGAAAGAAGGTAAATTAAAGTATAAGAGTGGATGTTTGTTTTTGAAATAATGTTTATAGTAGAACTGATCATCGGAGTAGAAAATGATTGGTTACTTTAACGAGATAACAGATTCCACTATAAGGATACCAAAAGGGTAATTTTGTCATTTGTCCTATCATATACAGAAATAACAACTGTTGAATCCATACTGCTGACAATTGTATCTTGCAATTGAAATGGAAGTTCCACAGTTTGGTTCCCAACGGTGATGATTTGCTTACAATCTTCACAGCTGAAATAATTCAACTAATTCCAGTACACGCTGGTTTCATGAAATAAAATAAGCAATGATTACAGAAAACAATGCATTGTCGAATTCGTTGAATAGCTGATGTTTTCAAAACTTAATAGCTGAAAAGTTATATCGCGTCTCATCTCTGTGTCGCTCGGGCGTGGTGCTAATTTCATCCAGAGATGCAGCAACACGAGGCAAAAGCAGCGCTAAATGGAAGAGAGCTGCGGTAGTCGCATTTCATGCGCCAGAGATCTAATAAGTGCTGCTTCGTGCCGGGAGCCCATGGAAAGTTTAACGCGCAGCAAGCGCTGTAACTGCGTGCGTTGCTACCGCTGCTCTTGCAATCCCGAACCACCCAATTCGGATCGTGTGCATCTGCCACCTCAGCATCATCACCGCCTCGCCCCGCCCCCTGCTCCGCCCCCTGCCCCGCCCCCGCCTGACCCCGCTCCGCCCCCGCTCCGACCCCCTGCCCGACCCTGCTCCGACCCCGCTCCGACTCCGCTCCGACCCCGCCTGACCGCCCGACCTCGCCTGACCCCGCCTGACCCTTCTGCTCCGACCGCTCCGACCGCCCACCTCGCCTGACCCTGCCCGACCTCGCCCGACCTCCCGCCCGACCCCGCTCCGACCCCGCCCGACCCCGCCTGACCCTGCCCGACCTGCTCCGACCCCGCCCGACCCCGCCCGACCCTGCCTGACTCGCCCGACTCTGCCTGACCCTCTCTGCCCTGACCCTTCTGCCCCGACCCCGCCCGACCCCTGCCCAACCTGCTCCGATCCCCGCTCCGACCCCGCTCCGACCCTGCTCCGATCCCGCCCGATCCCGCCCTGACCTCGCCCGACCCCGCTTCGACACCCTGCCCGACCCTGCTCCGACCTCTGCCTGAATCCCGCCTGGCCCCGGCTCCGACCCCTGCCCGACCCCGCCTGACCCCGCTCCGACCCCGCCCGACCCCGCTCCGACCCCGCCCGACCTCTGCCTGACCCTGCCTGACCCCTGCCTGACCCTCCTCCGACCCTCCTCCGACCCTCCTCCGACCCTCCTCCGACCCTCCTCCGACCCTCCTCCGACCCTCCTCCGACCCTCCTCCGACCCTCCTCCGACCCTCCTCCGACCCTGCTCCGACCCTGCTCCGACCCTGCCTCGACCCTGCTCTAACACTGCCCGACCCCGCCCGGACCCCGCCCTGACCCTGCCTGATCTCTGCCTGCCACCACCGCTTTTTTTCCCGCCTGTGCTGAGTTAAGATATCGCTTGAACAGCTAAACAGATTTTGCTAGAGGTAGCCGCTGGTTCACATTCATTAGCACTCCCTGCCTCCGCTAATACTGCAGGTCCGCGGAACCCCTTCTCCATTATAAACCTCCTTTTCCTCTACCGCTCACGACTATCAAATGTATCTGCAAACGCTTTTGCACATCTGAATTTTCCCTTCAGATAATTTATCAACCATTTATCCCTGCCTGGCAAACATGTATTTGTATACTATTCATAAAGTCATTGTAATGACTGTTACTTCACACCTCCCTGTGTGTCTTTGTATTACTTCATTGAAGCGTTGTTTTGTTCAAACTTTTCTGTTATATTGCATGAATGTTTCTATTTATCAAGTTTTACCACAAGATTTATTTACAAGTAAACAGCTTACATGGTAAATTTCATGAAATATTTGCTTGTTTTGGATCTTTAACATCTTTCATTTTGCAGGTGAGGGATGTTTCTTTGAAGCTGTAGCAGATGGTGAGTTAGGAGCAGTGGGGTGCAGGCAGGGAAAGAGCTTGTAATCCTGACAGGCAAGTTAATCAACATATGGGCTCTTCGCTTTCTGCTCTGAAGTGTGATCTAAGCTACACATACAATGTGTAGTTGGTTAACAATACATCTATATGTTTAATGAATACTCTTCAATTTATTTGTAAACTTACGAAATAACAGGCACAAATATATACTTTAGTTGTTCTCATATATTCAGACATTTAAACATAAATATTTAAGATGCTGTGTTGTAGGTGTATGAATAAAAAGAAATAGTCAAAGAAATCGTTTGATTTGCATAAAATACCTATGAATTTTTAAAGAAAACAAACAAAAAATTCTCACCCATTTTATATCTCAGCTTTACCTTGACGCTTTCTAATGACGGGAAAGTGCCTTCTAAATCTTCTTTTAGTTTGTTTTCGCTTCCGCCCAACACCGAGCTGCTGCCTGTCTTTCGCGAGCCTGAAACCAGCGCCTTTCACCCAGGGGCCAAACGTCTCGCAAATTCATAATCCCATCGGTGTCGCACGACGACCCGCGACAGGCAATTCCAATCGTCGCTTCCAGATCGAAAGCTATGCTCAATTTTAATAGGAACTTTGCGGCTGTGATTTCTTTTATTTACTTGGAAATCAATGCGGGAAAGGAGTAAAATATCTTTATGGCTCTCAAATGGTTGAGGGGAGTTTATTGTTGGCGATATGTAATGAATTGAAAAAGAACATGGCGGAGGGTCAATCATCCAATGCAAAGCTTGAGAGCGCATCAAGCCTGCGTTGAGAGTGAGGGAACGGCTAGCGCGCGCAAGGGGGCTGCCTTACCAGGAAGGATAGGAGATTGATCTATTGATTCATTGGCGAGATGGGCCGGCGGCGGCTTCATCGGTCTGCAGGATTTTTCACAAACGGGGCGGCGGCGCTAAAGGCCGAATTCGTTCACTACGTTCCGTGAAGTCACGAAGGTTAAGCGAATTCGAGACCTGCGTCTTGGTTGCGACCGGCTGGGAACCCTAGTTATCTAACGGCGTCCAGCCCCTGGCCGAAGGGATAAAAGGCACTGACTGACTGCGACGTGACGAGACTCTGACAAACATAGTAATTATTCAGTAAAGTAATTACCTGGTAACGGAGGATTACTCCAGAGAAAGCGCTCAACGCCCAACAAGGGTTAAGAGACGCGTTGCATCAACAACGACGCAACGAATTAAAAAAGAAACAGGTATCTCCCATCCGCGTCGCATCGCCCCAGTCGGGGCAAGCTCTAAGCTCCCGACTGGTCTTCTGACAAGCGTGATATGTAGTGCATGTGAGCATGTGCATAATTAATGAGTGAGGGTGTGAGTGAGGGGTGAGAAGAAGGAAGAGGAAGGAAAGCTCGCGCGCAGCCCGTGGCCCGTCCGTAAGCTCCGGCACTTGCCTGGTGTTGATCGGAGAAACTACGGAGAACTTCAGACCAGAGCAGCCAGCTAGATTTCTCCTCCAGACAGCGTTTGAATTCTCTCGGAAGAAGCTACCCCTCTAACTATATTGTGCGAATAATGCATAATAACGACTTACGGATTCTTCGAAAAAAAAAAGAATCAATCAATCAGAAAAAGCCGTCGGCGCAACCTCCACCGTAATCTCTTGCCGACAGAGGAAGAAAAAAGTTCTCGCTGTAGTTCTCCTGAGGTCGAGATCATAAGGGTATAAGAACAGATGGAGACCATGGGTTCCTTAGAATAAAGAGATTGAGCATGTCATCCTACACTGGCACACTCCATAAAGATCGTGTGTGTCACTGGTCGCTTCATAATTTTAATAAACATCGCTATGGAGTACGCACGACAAAAATTAGAAAACAAATTTTCCAAATTCCTAACAACGCTCTCCAAGAAATAAATGTCAGAATTCACCAGAAGCGACTTAATATAAACCCGCCACTTATCCTCTTTCCTCCGGGAGTTTCATAATTCATGTACACGCCCTCCTTCCCAGCGACAAGAAAATATAGTCTGGCATCGGAATATCGCTACTTCAAGGCCGGACACAGTAATTTATAGCTTCTGTTTATGTGATCGGGTGTACAGAGAACATCGCCGAGGTAAGAAGTGAGCCACTGACAAAGTCAGGTCTCAAGTATCTATCAATCATCATTACTTAGTTACTATTATAATATTTGCAGGAAATATTTTGTGCTATTGATTTAAAACTTATTTCATTTGACAGTTAAATAAAGGAACCCTAATTCAAATTGCAAGATTCTAAACTGTGTGGAATGTCATATAGGAAGAGAAAATAGTAATGATAATCAACTAGTTATATTTTATCTCTTCCCCATGTATGTACGTATATATACAATATATTTGAATATGTGTGTGTGTGTGTGCGTGCGTGCGGTTTTTAATTTTTTTACGACAGTAGAATAACGTTACATGGGCGATTACAAAGGTAATGATCATTTTCTCTCTGAGGCTTCGTTATCCCGGAAAAATCGAAAACGTTCATAAAATACGCCGTCTTAGACCAAAATTCAATCTATAGAGTCGCCGTTCTTTTTACGATTCCCGTGTTCAAAATACCAGTCGTTAATAGAAAGCAAAGAGAAGAGTACTCTTCATTTGTCGTGCAGATTTCAGCGTCGTTGGGCGAATAGTTTAGGAGATACAGCCAGGCAAAGATGACTGTATTTTGCGAAAGTTGAAAATTTACGAAAATTGAAGAAACGGGTCTGCAGGCCGTATTTTTCGTCCGAATGAGGCAAATGAAGTATGTTTCGGAAAACTCAGAATGTGCTGAACACGGCAGTGAAACGAGAATCGCAAAATTCGCAATAGTTTAGAAGATATCAGCCAACTTTTCTTGTGGAAATGGTAAAATTTAATCCACCCCTATTGAATTTTTGAAATTTCGACCGGACATCGATTCTTCCGAAAACACTTAAAAGACATTATAATACATACCTGGCTGGGGAAAAGCCAGCGAGCCAACGTTTAACTCGGCGCTGCCACCCAGTTGCCATCCAGTTGGGGAAGATCATTATGATATGCAGCTCTAAAACATGCACTACACTTAAAAGACATTATCTTAACAGTTGACGCGACCAGAATCATTAACCAATCGATGAATTCATGAATCATCACCTCGCACTTCTACTAACCAGATGAAGTGCACTGCGTATTCTCCTCATCACACAGCACAGCACCAGAGAATCTCATTAGATGGAGATTTTTGTGTAGAGAGACACTCTGTGCGACGGAATGTCTCTAGGTATTTTGAGGTAAAAAGAAAACATAGCACCATAGAATTTAAGGAAAGTGGAAGAAACTTGCGGCGGAATCACATTAACATGGAGGCCCCCCACTCCCATGAGATAGGGTTGTGAATCCCTCCGGTGGTAATCTGGCGCTGTCCGCTTCGGTCCGTTGTACTCCTGGTCCCAAGGGAGAGTTGGGCAAAGGGAGGGTTGCGGTTAACAGCCACTTGCCCAACACCTACATAGCAGCAGCAGTTGTCGGCAGTGCCTCCAAATCCGTCGCTGTCCTCGCCCACTAACTATAAGTTCAACAGCGTGACTTTGGTCTTTCTCAGTCATTCTCGTCGCCATCCACCGCTATATGCTTCGCCACAGCTATCGCCTGTGCCCTAGACTAACATTGTCCCGACCTTCTATGCCTCGCCCGTAGCAGTCACGCCTTTCCATGCCCCACCCTTTCCAGTTTTGACTTTTTCTCACCCCGCTCTATGCCTCAGCCTTCCCTGCCCCCACCATTTCCTGTCCCAACCTTCTATACTACTTCTCTGTCTTACCCTACCTTGTCCCGGTCTACTCTGTTCCCTCTTCCCTGCCTCGACCTTCACTCCCCTATTTCACCCTTCCTCGCCCCGCCCTTCCATGACCAGCTCTACTCTGCCTCGATTTTCCATACCCTCCCCTCCCATTCCTCACCTTTTCTACCCCACCCCTCCCATCCCTTCCCCACCCTTCTCTGCTCCACCTCTTCCCTTCCTCACCCTTCTCTGCTTCACCCCTTCTTTCCCTTCCCCGCTCTTTCGTCTTCCTCTCTACCCTTTTCCCCACCTATTTCTGTCCCTTCCATCCCTGCTCCCACTCCATCTCTGTCTGGCCCATCTCTGCTCCTACCCATCTCTGCCCCCTGCCCCCATCTCTTTCCTGGCCCACCTCTTCCCTTGACTGGTCACCTCTTCCCTTGACTGCCCATCTCTTCCCTTGACTGCCCATCTCTTCCCTTGACTGCCCACCTCTTCCCTTGACTGGCCACCTCTTCCCTTGACTGGCCACCTCTTCCCTTGACTGGCCACCTCTTCCCTTGACTGGCCACCTCTTCCCCTGCCCATCTCTCTTCCTCCCCGCCCATCTCTTCCTGCCCATCTCTTCCCGCCCATCTCTTCCCCTGTCCATCTCTTCCCTGCACATCTCTTTCCTGCACATCTCTTCCTGCACATCTCTTTTCCTGCCCATCTCTTTCCTGCCCATCTCTGCCCTGGCCCTTTTCTGTTTGCCCTTCCCCTGCTACTCTTCTTGCTTCTTCTCTCTTGCCCATCCTTGCAACGCTCTTCCCTGCTCTGTCCTTCTTTGCTCCGCCTCTCCCTGCCGAAATCTTTTACGCCTTCCCCTTCCCTTGTCCGTTCTTCGCTGTTTCTCTCTTCCTTGTCTCATCTTTCCTTTCTTTTTCTGCCTCGACTTTCCTTGCCCCGCGCCACCTTGTCCTAGCCGTGCGGCCACCTGCCGCCTGCGAAACGCTGCAAGACGGATGAGGTGCGCGAGCATTAATCTAATCTGCTTTAGCGCTGGAGGCTGCCGCCTATCGATTGTTGCGACCGCGAGTTGACCGCCGTCGATATTCCGATACCTGGAGAGGGGTCTATGAAACGGTGACAAGGCGATGCTAACGGGGAGAGTAACCCTTCTGAAGACTGTCTTCGAATTTCAGGAGTGGTGAGTTGGGCGGTAGAGGAAATGTGATAGGACGATGGCAATTGAAGGCAGCTGCCGCAACCCTGGAACATAAAATATCAAAACCCCACCACTTGGCGCTTGGATTGACGTAAAAACTAAATTGGATGTTAATCACGATTTTATAACAACTTCGACATTCCTTTATTATTATTAACATTATACAATATGAATATCTGAGATGTGAATAATATTTTTGCTGTTTGTAAACTGTTAAAAGCTACGTATTTGCATTACAAACGTTATTTTAAAAGTATACACCTAATACAAAATTTTAGACGCTGGATTTGAAGCCTCTGTCGAGGACTGTCCAAAAGTACTCATTCTTTCCAAAAGAAATGGAATTGAATGTAGCCTTTTTATTTCTATCATTCCATCTTTACCCTTTTTTTATTCCCTCCTTCAGACTCTGATTTTGGAGTTAGTTAGCTTTTGAATGCAAATAATTTAATTCAATATCTCTACACTTACACTTACACACAGTAAATTAGATTATTAATTAATTAAACGCCTTTATCGTCTTTTAAGACTCCTAATTTGGAATATCATATGTTCGTTTTGGGTAAGTGCAGCTAGTTTGCTTACACCACATTGTGGACTACCTTTCGTTATAAATTCTACTGGGTATGTAAATTGTCACGTCCAATATTTCTCGTAACGAGACAGTTGGCCGTCTCGGAATCACGTACACTCTCACCCCTGTTGCTTGAAGTGAACATTGAAGTGAAATAGAACATTTAAACTGCGTTAAGAACATCGCGTGGCAATGAGCTACACAAAACCAATGCGATGATTGTTCGCGGCAGCATTTACTTTGCAGAACAAGAGAATCCGTCTGAATGAAGCAGGTCATTCACATTCTCCCAGCTCCACTCGATCCAACATTGAAAGGACGGGATTCATTCATGGATTCCCTCATCGAGTCTCTAGAACAGAAAAGGATAACTTAGACAATAACTACCTTAAATACCATACATCTGTATAATATGGGTAATTAGAACACTATTAACACTCGATTTTAATTATAAAGTACCAATACTTATCGAAGGAACATTTTTAAAGGGGTATTAAAAATTACGAAACATGTATTTAGCAATATATTACAATAATTTTATGCACGTTTCGTGTTTATAAAACTATTTTCAGTTTTTGAGACATAGGAGAACATGTTTTGAAGGTTTTCTGTACTTGCTGGCCTTTCCACAGAAACACAGACGGGTACATCCTATTTTTGAAGAGCTAATTCAACATTTATTACGTTGTTTGCATTGTGAAAATGTTATATACATCAACAGATACAAAAATAAGATTAAAACGTTTTAATGGTTACACCTGGCTGAAAGAGAATGATTGAGATGCATGAAAGCATTTCGCATACAACAGTTTTGATATTGCTTTTATAAACATCCGATAAGTGCTGAATGCCGAAACTATCTCTAAGGGTTCAAATAGCATCTAAATAGCAGAGTATTAAATTATTGAATATTAACTCATTAACTGAATATATATATATATAGATATATATATATATAGATAGATAGATAGAAAAAAGACATTGGTGTTCTTCGTTGATCCCCCCCCCCTCATTGGTAGGCGACGTTCAAGACTTCTTAAGTGTGAGGCAATACAATGAAACACAACTAAGAGTTTCTTTTTCCTCCCGTTCCCTTTTCCCTTCCTTTCACACTTTCTCAACCTTTCAGAACTTACAAACATTCTGTTTACCCATTTTTAACAGTTACATTGCGTCATTCCTACGATTGAACTTTGTTCAAATATCCATTTTTTCTTAAATATCGAAGACGTTTTTGTGTTGAACGTGGTAGATTTCCCGTTTTATGATCCTAAACACTAGTGAGTCTTTTTAGTAGAAATCGTTGCGACATACACTGGAACTAAAACTGGAAAGATCAGACTATGAAAATGTTTTGAAATAATTCGACGAGGAAAGAAAAATGCGGATATAAACAGAAAGGAACAAATCGAAATTCATTAGTCACAATTATGGGTACGATGTGCTTCAACGGTTAGATCTGCAGAAAGAATACAAAATGATCATTATAATTTTTACAGTTGAAACACTAGGTTTTTCGTTGAGAATTTTGTTTCAGCTTTCTATTCAATAAACATTCTGTGCTTTTTGTATAAATAAAAGCTAATGAATCATGAATATGTTACCACTTGCTCTTATTAACCACTTTTGAAGTGTAAATAATATTATATTTATTATGCGTTACAATTAACGGAATGAACGCTTACCAGTCATCTTTTGTTTATTACGTTGCATGATTGTGCGAGTTCATGAAAAGAATATAATGAGATTTTAGACCAAAGAGTGTCCAAATTCGTTTTCTTAAATGCAAAAAACAGTGCGTGAATATAAACAGTAAAATTTTGGGATATTCCCATTAGTAAGATAATTATGTAACTGAATTTGAAAAGGAATTATTTGTTTGCCTAATTTCTGCCCCGCGCGTGTGTGGTTCCTTCTCCGGCGCGCCCTCCCTCCCGCGGCCTAGGCCAGCAGCAATGCGGAGGTCGTAAGGTGCCCCCGAATTACGCGCCCTCCCCCTTCCGTTGCAAAACGAGGCCTCCGCTGCCGCTGGGACACAACGTGCCTGGCGGCGCGACGCGGAAACACAGCCACGCCCCCTCCGCACACACGGAGGGGGGCGTTAACGACTTTGTGTTTACAGTATCCGCGTTTTCTGGGTCCTTGATGCCGAACAATTGGCTGACGGCACTCTCCATCTGTCTGTTTGTCCTCCTGTCTGTTTGTCCTGTTTGTCCTATTTGTTTGCCCTCCTATTTGCTTGTCCGCCTGTCTGTTTGTCCGCCTGTCTGCTGTCTGTACGCCTGTCTGTTTGTCCGCCTGTCTGTTTGTCCGCCTGTCTGTTTGTCCGCCTGTCTGTTTGTCCGCCTGTCTGTTTGTCCGCCTGTCTGTTTGTCCGCCTGTCTGTCCGCCTGTCTGTTTGTCCGCCTGTCTGTCCGCCTGCCTGTCCGCTTGCTTGTCCGTCTGTCTGGCAGTCCGCCTGTCTGCTCTGCCCGCCTGTATGTCCGCCTGTTCGTCCGCCTGTCTGTCCGCCTGTCTGGCGATTTCATTCACCGCCTGATTGTCCGCTCGTCTGATTGTCCGCCTGTCTGATGTCCGCCTGCCCGTTTGTCCGCCTGTCTGTTTGTCCTCCTGCCTGTCCGCCTGTTCGTTTGCCCGCCTGTCTGTCCGCCTGTCTGTTTGCCCGCCTGTATGTCCGCTCGTTCGTCCGCCTGTCTGTCCGCCTGTCTGTTTCGTCCGCCTGTCTGTTTGTCCGCCTGTTCGCTTGTCTGCCCGTCTGCCCGTGTGTCCGTCTGTCCGTCTGTCCGCCTCTCCGTCTGTCCGCCTGTCTGTTTGTCCGCTCTGCCTGTTTGTCCGCCTGTTCGTTTGTCCGCCTGTCTGTTTGTCCGCCTGTCTGCTCGTCCGCCTGCTCATTTGTCCGCCCGTCTGCTTCTGTCCGCCTGTCTGTTTGTCCGCCTGTCTGTTTGTCCGCCTGTCTGTTTGTCCGCCTGTCTGTTTGTCCACCTGTCTGTTTGTCCACCTGTCTGTTCGTCCACCTGTCTGTTTGTCCACCTGTCTGTTTATCCGCCTTTCTGTTTGTTGCCTGACTGTTTGTCCGCCTGTCTGTTTGTTCGCCTGTCTGTTTGTTTACCTGTTTGTTGCCTGCCTGTAGCACCTAAACTGCTCTGACAATTTGCTCCAAAATTGATATTTCCTGATCGATCTGATTGAACTAGAAGTCCTGCTTGAAACGAATATTTTGATCTTTTAGTGATACTTTACATGAAGCTTTAACATTTGAATATTTTTCTTAATGGCTCTAATTTTTTTATTAAATTTATTCCGGAAATAAAGCAAAGAACGTTAAGAATGGTACATTTCTAATTTTCATTTAACTTTGTGAATTTTCAAAAATTGCAAAAGTTTAAAATGATTTCGGCGTCGTACTACAACTACAATATTGAAAATAGAGATTGTTCTCCCTAATGAAAACAGTTCTTCAAAGACAGGTCTTTAAATAAGGTCATGTAGAATTTTTAAACGAATTTTAAAAGAACTTAAGTGGTTTTTGAGTTATTTTGCGTGAAATTAAGGCAATTTTTGAACAATTATTTAATCAACACATGGCCACATTTTTTCTTTTCTTCGAATAGACTTACTCATGCTTACAAAACTGACTCAGATCCCACTTTCGGTGAACTATCTTTATTTCCGATTGTAAAAAATAACATTTAAAATCTGATGTAGTATTTATTAGGATTTTTCTTAACGAAATCGGTTCTAAAAATAGGCATATAAATAATGTCATATACATTAAAAACAACGAATAGTTTGTGTAATTGATGGTAGCAATAAAGGGAAATGAAATTTATAATTTCAAGTTTTGTGTAAAAGGATTCCAATTTTTTTATCGCGGCGAGCAAAGAACGCCTAAAAATGACGATTTTTTTTGAATTTTAATTTTGAATCAAGAGGAGGTGCGTGGGCTGAGAAATCTTACTCCACTCTTATCTTGGACTTTAATCTCCTACTCTCCCTGAGAAGATCTCAAAGTGGTTTTTATAATCTCCGCGTCCGACAGTACGTCCCTTAACCCTTGGAGGTGCTTCGCGCTGGAGGTTTTGGCCGCGCGCAAAGCGTGCATGCAGACACCCCCTCGTGTGTGGTAAGTGCGAGATCTACGCACGAACCTGAACTCTGCGCCATTGCACCGCATTGTGTTGACTGCGAAGGTACTATCCGCCAATCACAAGTGCAATGTCCAACATTTTTGAGAGAGGCAATCCAGAAGATCCGAGCTGCTGAGAAGGTGTCATCTCCTGAGGCCAAACGTCGCTACCTATCATGAACCCCGTTGATCTGTTCCCGCTCCTTCTCCGCCGCTGTGAAGGTTAGACCTGGGGTAGCAGTGGCTGTCAAACGGAACGAGCTATCCCCCAAGCTGTGAGTTTCGCTTGTCAGGTGTCTCCAATGGACCCTCCTCAGGATACCTCTTACCCTGCAGGGTGGGAGAGCGATTATCCCGACTAAACATAAGACAATTGAAAAAGAGCTCAACCTTCGCAGAAGATCAAACCTCTTTCTAATACTTCAATGGAAGGTGATAAACGAACACCTACTTCTGACCCGGTCAATAGAAACAAAGTTATGTTCACACCTAACGAAAACTCGCACTGAGCGAGCACCAGCCCCTCTGGCAATGTCAAGGGAGGTTTCTGTCTCGGATGAAACTCCTGCTGGGGCGGAATCCTGAGCATCCGGCTCCCAACGCCGGAGGAAAAACTAATTATTCTCCATGGCTCTTGGTACGCGGAACGTAAATGGTTACCCTCGCGGCGGACGATCTCAAGCCGTTGCTGTCCTGCCTGGGCAATAGCGTCTTGGTAATCTGTCCCAAGAGGGATCACCTTACCTGAGCCGTCCCCGTCTCTTCGTGGTTTTTCCTGTTGCGGTTCGATGTGATGATGGCCTCGTGTTCATGGCGTGGAGTCGCTTCCATTGGTTCACGATTCGCTGCGCCTCAGAGGTACCTTTCAGACCGATCGCAGTGTGCAGGTGCACCTTTCCATCCTCACACTCACTGCTTGCAAGGATTTACATCCCAGGACTGAGTGTATCTGCTCATGAACTTTTTGGGTCTGATCAAACCAACTGCCCTTCCGTTTGTGATAGTCGGGGATGTAATGCCCACACAGTCCCTCTCTGGGCTCCTTTCCCGCACTTGCCCGAGAGAGGTAAAGCGTATTAGAGTCGGTTATAGACTCAGCGAACCAGGTTATTCTGAATTCCGGTGAACCAACTCACTCTTGCTGTCGCCATAAACTCAAGCACGTGCATCGGGATCTAGCACTCTGCAGCCCTTCTCGCAATCGTTCTTGCAATGGTCCATCCGTAGATGACCTGTGTCGGAAGCGACCATTACCCCATTATCGTCCACATTGATGGGCTAGCCTGGGTTGGCGCGCCCCACTAATGGTGTGTCGGACGCTGACTGGCCGGACATTTCGCGAACGTCAGTGTATCGGAGGAAGAGTTTGTCAGTGTGGAGGAAATGGCAGTGACATTTTAACAAAGTCATTGACTGCAAATTGTAATCCCGAAGTCAACTGGTACCGCGACACCCTTTCGTCTCGTAGTGAACTCTGACTGCTCACGGGCTGTGGTGCTCGCGAAAGCTGGCGAGATTAAAACATCATCCAACCGCGATAACTTAATCGAGTACGTAAGGTGCAGAGCAAAGGTGAGTAGAACCATTTTAATAAGTAAAACATGGATACGCACGCCCTCTTTGAATTGCCAAACGCTACCACGTCTGGTGGCGGAGGAAGGTGCGTCAAATCAAAGGATATCCTCCCAAACTCTGTGCCAGGTCTTCAAAATGGTCAGGTTATCACAGCCTGAGACGCCATTGCAGATACCGCCATTCATTATGAAACATGTCGAGTTCAAACTATGCTCAAACTTTATCCTTCCTAAAGAAAGAATGGAAACCGCGCTTCTGGATTAGGCTTTGAGAGTGTTGAACTTTCACATTTATGGTGTTTGATTTATTAAACAGAAGAATGACCTTCATAATGTTTGATGTTAAGTGTACTGTAAAAGCGTTAACAACGTGTTGACATAAATTAGGGCAACTAATGTGGGATTGTCCGTTACAGTTACAAGGTGACATATCCTCTACCTTGTCGCGGCTGGGGCGGTACCCCGCTGTTGGGAGATACCTGGTTGTGAGGAACCCTGCTAGCGGACGTTAAGTCTACGCTGGATCTCGCCATCCAGCGGCTCCACCTCCCGAAGAAAAACATGCACTACACTAACGGGACTAATGACCTCGGTAGTTGGAATCACTAATAACCAACCCCCCACCCGGCTACTGCCTGCGCCTCCGGCAACGCCGTCGGGGCGCTGCTCTTCCGAGAACGTTGCCCAATGACGCCACCTGACTGCGTTGGCCGCTTGCGACGCGCCTAACCTTGTCGGCGCGCGCCAGGGATAGTGCGGCTCCACCTGCTGCGTGTACGCGACGGAGGTTATTCAACCCTCGGGTCTACGATAATTGGCCTGCCAACCAAATGAAGTAATGGTATGGCACTTCGTTTGCTATATTCAACCCCGTTGATTGTGTGGATGTGTGGCCCTTCAATCTCGCGTTGCACGGAGCGCCTCCATTTATACCCAAACCCACGCGTCGGCAACCATTTTTGTACCTCAGATATAAGGTCTAAAGGTGTGTTAAGGACAGCAGACTCAAGTTAGAGAGACCCTCAAAAATCGTGATATTTTTAAGTGTTAAACTTTAACTTTAAAAAAACTCTCCCGCGCGAAGATTAGAGATTAGTTTGACCCACTCCCCCCTAGAGATATCACGTAATTTATGGATGGCCCCTTATTGTGATTGTATGCATTTTCAAACGATGACAAAAACAATTGTTTTGACATTTGAGCCTGAAGGAGAAAATAATTATTTTCCGAAACGTTGCTATTACTATTATTCATCACATTTAATGTATTGCAATCATATTGTAATTGTTATGTAAAACAGTTATCCTAAACAATTTTCTGACTTTAAAATAAAAGACCAACTACAGGCTCACTAAGTTGAAAAATCTATAGACAGAAAAGTAAATAATAATTTCAATAGAACATTGTTAGCACTCTGAAGATAAATTCTTTACTCGCACAGTTCAAAAAAATATTACAGAAAATTGAAAAATATCTTATGAAATTCATGTGAAAGAATGACCCTAAAAGTTCCCTATTGCTCTACCAGTAGATATACAGCACACGTTTTTTATGTTCTACTAGAAATGGGAAATACTTGATTTTATTTCTTTCTTAAGTGTAGCAATATTTTTGTTAATACTACACGACCCTCTTGACGCATGTTGTATCAAGTAACTACGCTCTTTAAAACGCAAAGACATACAAAATACAATGAAATATGTACGAGTTCCAGGAAATGTCTACGATCATTCCAAAATACATTCCCAAGAAATCCCATTGTTAAAATGTTCAGAGAATCCAATAATTAGAAATGCTCTCTTATAAAATAATTTCTGGAAATAATATTTATCATAGAGCATTATTTCTGAATAGCAGATCTTTATAGTTCCTGCACATGTTGTGTTTCTATACGAAGGTAAAATTAGCCTTCTCATGTTTCGAGCCCTGAAAGAAAATTAAAATTCGTAGCCTTTACCACCTTCACACATTATTGCTTCTGTCTTCACCCAAAACTATCACGGTGAGTAAAGTAGTTCTGATTTGATTATTTTCTCTCTAAAAAAATACCGGGAGCGGTAGCTCAGTGTCTGAACTGATGTCACTGCAGCGCCTCTGACCGGGAGGACCTAGGTTCGAGTCCTGTCGGCGGCAGAATTTTAGACACTAGCTTTTCACCTAGGTCGAATTCAGTCGCTGTCTGGAGAAGAATTCTAGCGGCCGGCTGCTCTGATCGATAGTTTTCCGTGGTTTCTCCGATCAACACCAGGCGAATGCCAGAGCAGTACCCTATCAAACGGGCCACGGACCGCGCACGATCTTTCCTTCCTCTTCCTTGTCGTATCATCTCCCGCAGAAACACACACTTACACTATCATGCACTACACCCCACATATTCCGGAGACCGGTCGGGAGCTTAAGCTTGTCCGGCTGGCGGTGCCCGGCTGGTGGGAGGTACCCTGGTTAGGGGGAAACCCCACTAGCCGACGGTAGGTCGGCGCCGGATCTCGCCATCCAGCGGGGGAAGATCACCACCATCTCCAGAGAAAAAGCATGCACTACACTAACGGGACTAATGACTAAAGCAGTTGACGCCCGGAAACACGAAAAATCAATCAATCAATCTAAAAATAACACACATGACGTATGGGGAGGCAGAATCCCATCTCCGTACTTTTACCATACATAGTTGAACAATGAAAGAATTAGCAACAAATATACCTTTGAATACTATATATACTATACCTTTGAATACTAATACTATAATTGCTAAGATTAAAACTTATTTGGCAGTAAAATTTTGTTTTGTAGTACTGCTAAAAAGACAGCAAGATACCCATACCCCCGGCACTACTCCTACCAGAACTAGCAAAAGGAGAGCTCAACAAAGCATGCGTGAAGTGAAGCAGTGCTTTTCTTCAGATGCAAAACAAAGGGCCATCTCAGCATTTACTCAATGAATTAAGGAAACTGGACAGAAAAACCGACTGCAGATGGGGGGTGAAGTCAATGAATCAGAAAATGAAGGTCATTACTTGTAAGACGCATATTTTGAATTATTATTATATTATTATTATTATTATTATTATTATTATTATTATTATTATTATTATTATTAAATAATATAATAATAATAATAATAATAATAATAATAATAATAATAATAATAATAATAATAATAATGGTAACTGATGGGCGGAAATAATGGTTAAAGACAATTCATGTTACTTACCAACGTGCAATGATTGTATTAGCTAACGGAAACTTGCTGAACATAAGTAAAGAAACATAAAGTAAGAAGGTATTTTGATTGTCAATTTTTTGGACTCTATGCGGAATGAAGTAAAATTGATTCTGGGAACATTTCGAAAAGAGATCATCGCAATCAGAAAAGTGGGCAAGGAAAGTTGTTCGGACGCAGCTCTTCCAATGATAACACACTCGAATCCCCACTCCCACCCTGCGGGTAGTTACAATTAAAACGTTAAATCGTTTTTTATTGCAAATTCGGACACTCCGTGATGTATACGAAACTTTTGCATCTAACGTTTTTTCCGTTTCGTGGCGCTGTATTCGACAAAATTGAAAATAAGCAAAGGAACGTTAAAAACGAGTTCTTCACTACAATTACTATCAAATCGAAAAAAAAAAAAACATGTTCAATATTTTCCAAGAAACTACGCAATGATACCATCAGATTTCTTCCATGGGATAACCCCTTCCTCTCTCCAGTGTGGAATAATGAAAAGTCGGCTCTTCTTATTTCATAGGGCAATCCCCTTCCCTCTCTGAAATGGAAGAAAGAGTGTTGAAACTATATTATTGTGAAGGTGCGCACGGAAGAGGCAGCCTGAAATGCTTCTCCTGCATAGCTGCGATCATTCGTTTGGCACACGCTCGTTATTTCGCGAAAGTTGTGGAACAGAAATTTTGAGCAGACGATTTATAAACGAACGCATGCTCCCAGTTATTGAAGACAGTGACAATCATGAATTGTCTGTAATGGTCTAATTGTCAATGATTAATAAATGTGCAACTGAGAAATATCATTTATATTATAAACATAAGTGATTATCAAGACCCCAATCCTATGTTAATGGCCGTCCTTCCCCGTTGCAAATTGAAGCTTTCACTAGCAGCCGTATTGGGGGCATTTACGCGCCAGATTCAATACCTTGAATTTTTGCAGCCTTGTTCGCGTTCGTAAACATGAGTATAGTTACGAATGGAAGTAATATCTAAATACTGACACATTGTTGAAATGTAAGACGTGCAAAATAAGTCAAAGATGAATATTTTATAAACTTCTAACATGTAAGTGTATCGGTTTTATAAAGCTCAAATGCGACTGTTTATATCGCGTCGTCCACATACTTTGGGCACGTGTAACGGCATGTTTGAAATTTAAAGAATGCATTTAAACTTTTACTCTAAAAAGGTCTTTCCCTTGATACGTTCATTTAATTAACTAAATATTCTTGGGAAAATGTGACTTCGTTCCATGTTTTTAGGTACGTAATAGATTTCTAAAAAACCTTAGGCCTCGACCCACACTCCATTAAAATTTATTTAGGTTAATTAACCATCCTACAGTATTTCTTCAATAAGAGTACACTACATTAGGAGAATTTTTCAAAACATTTTACAAACTTATAAAGAAATAAGTTGTTCCTTGACATATTTCCAGTGCATGAGAATGTTCAGTAAACAGGGTATGCAGTTACCTTGAAAAGTCATTTGAATCAATATTAAAATATACCAATTCTAAAGCTCTCACCAACCTACAGGTAGAATCTTGATATGATGAATCCTGTGTTAGGTTTGAAATTACGGATAATTAATGGTTCTTTACCTACGGTAGAGAAATTGAGTTTTTTCCAAACGAAAATGGCCACTTACAGGATGAAAATAACATCCTTAATTAGCTAATACCCTCCTCTCTAAACTAGATCCCAAGTGAGAATAACATCTGTAAGAAAATAATGTAAGCTTGCAATGAAAATATAAAATTGATTTTTCCCCACATTTTTGAATTACTTGTTTTCTATATACCAATCCTGCAAAAATTGTAATAAAAACAAGATTGTACAGGTTGCAGCAAAAATTACCAAAATTACTCAGAAGGCAAAAGAAGACTGTCCATCATTCAATACATTTAAACATTTGACCTGAAAAAATAAATTTTCCAAAATAAAATTTGTTATAGTACTTCCATCAGTGGTTAACAAATACAATGCACATGTCTCATTAGGAATAAGAAGTTTATTACAAACACTTTTTTACTCTATTGATTCATAAAATGAATTGTTTTATGGCAATGTTGCCTAACTAATTTTTTATGCAGTAAACTGCTGTTTGTTTTGGCTATATGGTTTAGTTGAAATGATTGAAGGCGTTGTCATTGTCAAGAATAGTATTTAACATATTACGCCGCCAAATTCACAAACGGAAATTGAAAATGTACACTACACTCTCTAATGTAACACTAACATCAGACAAGTACACTTGCTTACCATATTTTGGAAAACTTTCAGAAAAGTCGCACACAATATACACAAAGCCGGTATCAAAGTTTCATTCAAAACACAAAAGTCTCTCCGAAAAATCTTATCTCCTAAAACACACAGATCTTCTAGAAAAAGCGGTGTCTACGTACTACACTGCCACGATTGCGAAGCAAAATATATTGGTCAAACAGGTAGAACTTTCAATACAAGAATATAAGAACATATACGCGCTTGGAAACACAACACCTGCAAATCTCACTTTGCCAATCATTTACTTCAGACAGGTCACACATTCAATATACACACAGACATTCACGTATTGGAAATAGAAAATCAATAACATACCAGATTAACATTGGAAAACCTTCACATTCATCTCAATAGTAACCTACTGAATGGTGTTCTACATTAACTACTACCCTCCTCTGCTAAAATTACTTTTTGACACCATCCTCACACCACACTCATCGGGGGTGACAACACAGCACACCGCACCCAGGCCATTAACCCTCCTCCTCCACCTCACAAGCCGGTACTTAAGCTGCTGACATTCTCGACATTGGTCTAACCAACACAAACCTTAACTTTCATTCATCGGTAATATTCGAACTTGATTCTGACCATACCCCAGTCTTACTTACTTCGCAGCAAATGTCACCTCAACATGCCCCTGTATCTAAACCGAACTCATTAAAAATTAACTGGAGGAAGTTCACGAAATAATAAAAGTACAATACCCAAAATAAAAATACTAAATACTCCCTTGAAATAGATCAATCCGTTAATTTTCTAACTGACCTCATCAACACAACCATCCAAAATTCTCAGTTGACTAACACCCGAATACATCCACAAACCCTACAATAAATTACCCTCAGACATATTAAACGCTATATCGGTAAAGAATAAGACTAAAAGACTCTGGGCTCAGCTAAGAACACGAGAATTAAAGAGAGAACTCAACCTAATCTCCAACGTGGTCAAACGACTTATCAGAAAACATAACAGCGAACAATATTATAATCTCATACAATCACTCAACACCAGTAATAAGACATTATGGCAATTCACTAAAAGTTCCCAAGAAACAAAACACCGTCCCTCCTTTAAGTACTACGACAGGCAAGGCCTTATCCTCACTTCAGAAGGCAGAAGTGTTCGCCATGCATTTTGAAACCACATTCTGTGAGAACACGAATGCCCACCCGCAACATAATACTATTCTACAAGCCACAAAATTAAACTTCTTCGGTCCGTATCAGAGAATAAATTTCTCATCTCCCATTGAAATTTCTAAAATCATAAAGAATCTTCCTAACAAAAAAGCCCCAGGTACGACAAAATAAACAATTTGGCATGAAAAAAACTACCACCAACGGCAATCGCGTACTTAAATAACATATTCAATTCATGTTTCAGAATCGGATACTTCCCCCATAAATGGAAACATGCAATCATCATCCCCATAGCAAAGCCAAATAAAACCCCATCAAATCCGAGAGTTACCGCCCAATCATCTTATTAACAACTTTTCCAAAATATTCGAGAAAATCATATTGCGAAGACTGAAAACCCCACCTGTATTCAACCAATGCTATCCCCAAGGTACAGTTTGGATTTACAGAAAGAATCTCAACGCAACACCAGCTACTAAGAATTTCAGAGTACATTTATTCCGCTTTTCAAAAGAAACACCACTCCATAGCCCTATTTATTGATATTACACAAGCTTTCGACCGAACTTGGCACCAAGCTCTTTTATATAAACTAATCCAAATAGGCACTCCACAATACTTAAAATCAATAATAAAAATTTCTTAAGCAATAGAACTTTCTCAGTCAATGTTAACAACCATTTATCCAACCCAAGAACAATAAACGCTGGACTTCCCCAAGGCTCTCCGTTATCACCCACCCTATTCAACCTCTATGTCGCTGACCTTCCTACACTCAATAAAATCACTATCGCTCAATTTGCCGACGACACAGCCATATTTGCCTCGGTACAACTCTCACTGAGTTAAGAACCCACTTACAACTTTATTTACATATGATAGACAGCTGGGCTGCTGAACTTCATTCAACTAAATCCTAACAAAACCGCTGCAAAAATATTTATTTTAAGACCCCACTCTCCCCACTTGCTCTCACTCTAAATAACAACTCAATAGAATGGTACCCCAATAAACCTGTAAAATATTTAGGATTGTATCTTGATACCAAGCTAACTTGGGGAAAACATATAAATGCCAAAGTGACCAAGCTAAAATAAAACTGGCACAACTACGACCACTAATTTACAGCAACAGCCCAATACAATATACGTCAGCCATAGCAATTTACAAGACAATTTTAAGACCATTAATGTTGTACGCCAGCCCAATTTGGATCAATTCTGCTAAAACTAACATCCATAAACTGCAAGTCCTGCAGAATAGGTTCTTAAGAATAGTTGCTCATGCTCCATGGTATATAACCAACAACCAACTTCACAACGAATTTAATTTGGAACCCATTGAACAATACAACACATATCTGGCCACCAACTTTTATCATAACCTACCTCAAATCCCAGCCCTATCACCATTTAAACTAGCCAAAAACCCCAATTACCAAACACGAATCAAAAACAAATATCCATATCACATATTCCTAAAAAAATTTGCAGATTTAGATCCGGACTGAGGACCCAAAAGGGATTTCCTCCCCCTTGTTAGTATGTAAGATTATATCTAAGGTTAGCATATAAGTCTGTAAATACATATGTATAGTTATTTTTACTGATCTATGTAATCTCTTCAAAAATTAATAAATTAAAAAAACTTAAGCTGCTAGGCACGCCTGAGCCCAGTAGTCGTTTTGTGACTCCCAGACAGCAGGTAAGAAACAGCTTACTTTTCGTATTTTCTCTTTCAAAATTGTACAGGCATATTTTCATTCATTTTCTTGCTTAAATTTAAAAACTACTATATTACAAAAAAATCTAACTCTCCGTCCCTTCTTTCTTCCTTTCTTTAATTCTTCTTCTTTCATTTCTTAAGATGTTTTAAATTATATAAATTATTTTATATTATAAAGATCTAACTCTTCGCCCTCTTCTTTCTTTTATTCTTTCTTTTCTTTAATTCTTTTCCTTTCATTTATTAAGATATTTTTAAATTAGGTAACTATGTTAATTCTAATTTTATATTTTTCTTGTATCAGAAAACTGATGATGTCATCGAAAGCTGCTATTATTGAAATTAATACTATTGTTGACAATGACAACACCTTCAATCATTTCAATTATGTAAATGTCAACTACAACTCACCACTGAATCAATATATGGTTTAGTCTTACCTTAAGATACAGTTCTACAACTAATTTTACAATTTGTAGAATATGATTTTGTGGATACATTTCATTAAGAACTTGTTCATGGATGTTACCAAAAAGGTTCCTCTGACAGCATAACTTAGCACCACATGCTAACAGAAACCAACTCACTTGGTTTAGGAAATTTTGACACCTTCATCAGGGTCCTTAAACCCTTCTCTGCCTCCATGCAGATATCTACCACTTCCTGACATGGCGTATGCAGGCCTCCATTATTCCTAGCATGCAACAAATTTGAAAATTGGATTCCCTCCTTATGCCTCAAACATCTCCCTTTGCAAATATTGCACTTCAACTTTGTTGTTACATTTCTAACAACAAATCCACATATGTAAACAACAACATTGCAAGAATATTCTGAGATCTGAGACCCAAAATAAACAGGCATACCTTTATTCAGAATGCTCTCCATTTCTCTATTCTGAAAAACAGAGTTGGTCCAGGAAAGCAGAGGAACATTTTCTAGTAAAGCAGCATTGGCTTTGCTTTTGTGTTTGACCTCATTCCTCCCCAAGAACCTTCTGTACGCACCCTTAAACTGCAGGGCAGAAGGGTATTTTCCACCCAAATCTGCTTCTAATGGCACAGAAGAAAAGTTCCAGGTGGTCCTGACTGAATTTGTCGTACTTCAATGAAACAGTTTCCTGTCTCACATACATTTGAAATAGGCTTTTGAGACTCCTACAATTCATAAGAAACCCGATAGCAAATGTTTTTCTGGGCCCTTCAGCAATAAGCTATTATTTACATCTCTTAAGCCTAATAAATACTGCTCCACACTGTCAGAAAGGGACCCCAAACATGTTCATTATGAATTTTCAGAGAACCTTTATACCACTTAGCTCACGGGTTCCTAGAATTGCAGATGTCAAAAGTCTGTCAAAGTCAGTTTATCAGCAGATGTACAGCAGACTTTGCCTATAGGCAAAAGTCTGCTGTACATCTGCTGATTAACTTTCAAGTTAATTCTCCTTCCAAAATTGGAGTGCATGACCTACAGAGGAACTCAACACTTGGGTGGCAAGCGTAACCTTCATTTTCTGTTTCATGTAGCTAATATGTTTGTTCCTAAGTTTATTGCTGAGTGTCAGCCCTCCTGGTACTGAATATCATTCAATTTCATAATAAATTCCCACTTTATGAGCCTACCTTCTCCATCATATAGTAATTTCTTATCACCTAAGAAATTCTTTGCTAATTTAAGCATGTGACATGCATCTAGAAACACATGCACTCTCTCCCACTCACAGGGTGTGGAAACCATGCACTATGGTACGGATTGACAAAAAGCGGACAAAAATAGTTTTACGCAATAAAATGAAATGATTTTAATCCAGCACTCTATTTTCAATGTTTATTTGAAGTTAATTTGCTTTTAAAGTGGTTAATGCTTCTTATTGCAAAATATTATGCATCTTTAGTGTCAGTAGTGTCGGCTTCTTCAGGGTTGTTTGACTCTTCCTCTGCAGTTTCGTCTCCTCGTTTTGCTTCGGTCACATTTTCATGAAAACTTTGAATGGAAATTGTCTTCTGAACAGACACAACATTTCATTCATATTATTGTGAAATTTAGGACGGAAGTACTGGAAGTGAAACTCTTAACTATCGAACACATTCAAAACGGTGCCAACTTGTAATTTATGGAATGGTCGGCCAAATCTAAGACTAAAATATGTTCTACCAATAGTGGCTCTGCGCATTTCTTTCCCAAGCAAATCTGACCACAAATAATGCACTTGAAAATTGTTGTCATGATATACACCCATAAGTAGTACTACATGAATGAAGACATAAACCTCGATTTCAATCTCCTTTCAATATTCCTTCCTTAGCTTCTTCATTTGTATGTGTCATAATTATCGGAATTCTTGATTAAAAAACAACCTTTTTAACGCTTTATGCAAATTAGGAGTAACCTCAGAAGAAACTTTAACAATGTTGACAATGTGTGTTTCAGGAGTGTTAAGGAAACTGATAAGTGATTTTCTTCAAACTTAGCAATCATTTCAGTGAAAGAATTATTTACTGTACTATTCACCTATTATACTATTCACTTGATTGTATTCTGTATCCTCTTCAACTGCAAATACTTCTAAAATATCTTCATCTTCACGTTCTTTATGTAATGACCTCAGTAATGTTTCAATTTCCGTTTCAGCAAAAAATAGTCTCACTCCAGCGTCAATTCTGTTCAGGGACGTGTTTACTACAAATGTATGAAAGTTAACAACATAGCCAACGCAAAAAACATAGCCAACACAAAATGTTCCTACATACACGAAAGGGGAAATAAAATACACCCACTGCACAATGGAAAAACTACGTCTTTGCAAAGTGGGTACCAAACCCGCACTAGAAAAATGCAGATTTAAAGACGATTCATGTGTTCTAAATTATTAAGAATTAATGTAATTGTTGAGGCAGCTATTGATATGAGGAAAGAAAATATATCTTCTGTCATTGTCAAGGCAAATGAAGAGTGAAACAGACTCAACAATTACATTAATTCTCAATCATGTAGAACACATAAATGAAGTGAACTGAAAGTTTATATCAAGGTGGTGGGTTCCTTGAGAGTCCCCTTCGTTTTTCTAGGATTAAGTCAAATTTGTTCATGAAATTTGCTAGCACAAACTGTTCTTGTTTTGCGCCACAATCTCATTTATTGTCTCTAGTTTTTCGAAGGAGCTTACTGCGATTCACTGAAAACATTTTTTTTTTTACTTCTTATACTGCACATGCAATACTAGGGAAGAATTCAACCAGATTACACTCCCACAGACCTTTCATTGATAACAACAGCTAGCGAGCACGTGCCTTGGTGTAGTCATGGGTACAAGCAATCGGATCGATGAAAGAGTTTCTATTCGATATCTTTACCGGATATCTTGTTCGTTTTCGATCTATCAAGTGCTTGTTTCAATCAAACCCAATATGCGCGGCGACCTACGCCCTTGCCCGCTAAAACCCAATCGCCCTCTCATTCGACCACGTGGTTATATTTAGATTATAACATTATATTATAAACACTGCAAGAGCCCTGGTTCCGTAATATCCAAGTGTGGCCTAGGTCGAACGTGTCAAAGCAGCCCTCGCCCTCCAGCTCCTGTTTCTCGTCACAGGCGCTGCCACGGCCGGCCGCGCAAAGAATGTTCTCTTTTGTAGAGTTGCAAATAGTTGCAGATAAAACCTTCACGAACGTGTTCCCGGATGTTTCTTGTATTATTACTGCAAGTTTAATGACATACATCGCGTACATTTTTGTAAGTCAGAAACAAATGTAATGTTGCTTCTAGCAGGCATGTTTTCAATAATTTATTTACAATTAATGTGAAAGTAAAAATATGTTTTTGTAAGAAATGTATTTATAAAGTATTGAAGAATAACTACGAAAAAACTAATTTCATAACTTTAATAGTAATTGAGAAATGTGCATTCTAAAATGGGATGAATTTATGACCGTCGGTTCTTATAAATCTCTCATTTTGCCGCGTTATACACAATAATGGACAAGAAAATATCAAAATATAGTATAATACATAAAGCATTGGACATTTTCTGTTCATATGTGCTGAATAAACAAATCAGACAATTTTGAAAAATTGATTTTTGTCCCTTTTTCGCCTTTCAAACCACAGTGCCATGGTTCCATATTCGTAACTGAAATATTCGCACCAAGATGTGCAGCCATACATGTATTACACGCTAGTTCATCAAACGTAACTCCCACCACAGTTACATTGCACTCGTGTAAAGACAACAGACTGCACCACAATGGAAGCTTCACTTCCACAGTTAAACCATTACATAAAAAATATGCTATGAGCACTTCCCATGAAGCGTTAACAGCAATTACCATTACAACTAACACTTCCTTAGCTGCAACATCTGCATTCCCACAAATGTTCGCTCCCATATCTACACTGCCAAAAAACTTGGCCATCCCAATCCACCTGCTTTCTGATGGCCATTTCATCAACAACAAGATTTACGTATATTTGGAAATCACTTCTCTCATTCTTTGCGTCAATGCTAGAAGAGCTTCAGACGTAAATCCTGGATTTCCTCCACAGAATTGTACCAGGACCGTAATGTATTTTCGTGTGGGAGAGACATGCGGAATGTGTCTCTAACAAACCTATAAGCAGCTCTGAGTAGAAGTGAAGAGTGAGTGAAAAAGACTTTAAAATGTCACTAAATGGTTCATTTTATGACTTAACACTCTGCTTGACATTTCAGATCAAATTTCTCCAAAATTATCTTGCAGAACATTAGAGGTCCACTGATTTAACAAGTTCTCTTCCTTAAGGGTTTGAAGAAGAACACTTAGAGATTCAACCATATTTTGCTGTCTTTTGCATTTAGCAACATATGAGCTGATCTTCGCTCTTTGTTTTGAAAGTTCAGATTCTTTTCGAGCAATTGTGCTCTCAAGCTTTATTCTCACTTTTGATGGACTCGAGTTGAAGGAGTAATTATGTTCACTCAACACTGACTGAGTAGAAGGGCCAGGAGAATCTTGCACAAAGTTCTCCAGTCTTCTTGTGGCAAAGAGAGTCTATCACCTTCGTCTGCTCTACATCTCCCACACCGGCTTCTTGGCCTGCAATAGAAAACTCATCTGAATTTCAATCGGGAAAACTAGATTGCAATATACTTTTCCTTAAACAATTTAGGTTTTATAAATTACAACTGGAAAGGTGTTAAACATATCACAGTATTTATTAATCCATCAAAACTCAGTAGAGCTCAAACATCAGTAGAGCTGGAAAGTTCATACATGCTTTTAGCACTGAAATACACGAGCAAATATACATATAAATTCTTAAAACGTGAATGTATCTTGTTGCCTTGTGCATGAATAGGGAATAGGCAAATGTAAAATGTATCTATTCTGCACTTTTAATATCTCATTAACAGCACAAAAGTCACAAGGATTTTAACGTTTTAGGACAGGTTAGACAATTCGAAAAATCTTTTTCTTCTACATGCAAGATGCTTATTTGTATTACGATATTTGTAATCGATACATTTTCTGCAAGAATTTGCTTTCAAAAATCTTTTTACCACATTATCATTTATTCATTCTGTATTCTAGAGATTAATTTTTACTATGCTAACCTCCAGCTGCAAGATGTTTATAATTACAACAGTACATGAATCTTAAAGTGCATGCTTTGAATAAATAATTAAACAAATATAAATATATGTTCTTCTAAGCTCATTGAAAACTTTCAAATAAATAATTACTGACAAAAACTTTAAAATATGCAAAAGATATGCTAAACTACCTCAGACTGAGAATATTTTGTTATAAAACATATTATAAGTTTCAAAAAGACAAAACAATTCCTAAAAAAAGTATTGTATGAACTTCCCAGTTTTAATCATCCGACACACAACATACAACCAAAACGTACCTTAGGAAGTAAATGATGAGGAAAGTTAAATCTAGAAGGAACTGCAGTCTTCTTCAGAGTGCTTTTTCCCCCTCCTTTCCAGAAGTCTTCAGGCGCAAAGTGTTCTGAACACAACTTGTGATGTTCATAGGGAGCAAAATCCTTCCTCTTCACTGCATGTAATCACAAGTTCAGAAGAAGATCTTTGTTGTTAAGACGAAATCAGTGAAACACCGCGTGCATTTAAAATGCATTTACTTTATCGTTTTTCACGAATATCATATTCATTATCAAAGGCAAAGGCACATTTAATGGGTTACAGCAGAGTGTTAAATGAATTACTTACTTGTGAAATGATAACTTGCAGTCTTTTGCCGCACGATTTGTACATCCGTATGCCGCACACGACTTCACCATTATGCTTCTTGTCTAGTAGAACCGGAGTATAATCTATCTCTATCGAAGAAAAATGAGAACGAAACATATTCCTAGGCCTACTCGGAGTCCACATGTTAGCCCCCATCATGGCTGCCACGAAACGATTCAATTTACAATGCTACACTAGCGCTGTGTGTGGGTCTAGTATACTATTCCAATGTCTTTGGTGATTATTATACCATAAACTGAGTAATTTGATTTATATTAGAAACAATACATAAATCGAAAATCAAAGAGGTTTTGATGATTTTATTTCGATAGTATAAATAATTTCGTGTGGTAGCGGATTCGGTGGTATAACGGTCAGCGTACCGGACTGTTGTACCCGAGTTTGCGGGTTTGAACCCGATCGAAGCCGTGGATTTTCAAGGGCGAAAAAATCCCTCGTCCCCCTTCCTTCGAAGGGGAAGTGAAGCCGGCTGCCCCTGTAGTAGATTTACTGCATGTAAAAGATCCTCAAATCTAAAAGAAGCCTCTGAGCAAAATTGAGATACGCTAGTTTCGTCGCCCAGGATAATACCTCCTTTCTCCGATAGGTGGTGAAAGGAGCGTACCGAAATTTGCGTGGTTAGACGGAAGAGCGGGCCTGATGGCCCGAGTCTCGCCACGTAAAATAAGGCATTAACTAAACTAAACTTTCCACATGAAACAAACATTTGTCAGCAAAGAGTTGAGAATCATTCTTGTAAGTGGGACGTTTCAATCACTTTAATATAAATTGTTTATATATTGGTGAAAAAAATTCCAATTACATTTTGGCGCGAATTTCAAATTTTCAATCTAATAAAAAAGGTTTAAATTTTTTTCACTATCGTCCACATTGCTTAAAAATCTGAAAGAAATGTATATTATAGAATGTTATGAGACACGTTCTAGGGGAAAAGCTAAGACAGTGCTCCAACGATATCACTTCGAAAATCAATCAAAACGTCGTTTCTTTTATATGCATTTGGCATCAAAATTGGTTGACAAAAAGACCTTCAATTCAACTATTTTTCTCCGTCTCTGCATTTTTTTCAGCCTGATACATGCAATAGAAAGTGAGAAAAAAATAAAAAAGCGTTTGTCGTATCTCTGCAACAGATTTGTTCTAGGAGGCTGCCTTTTTGTGAACCTGCAGCATTTTTTATTCTCTTTCATTTGAGCATCACGATTATCGATTTGGCTTGGTAGCACTTTTCACCTACTTATTCGGCTGTAACCTTTGAAAGAGTTCCGAATGCGTAACATAATGAACTTAATTGAGTATATTTAACTTAATGAACTTAAATTAGGTTTTTTCTAGACCTGTTGCAATTGACTGAACAATTGCATTTCTGTGAAATGTAAGAAAATAATGGAATGAGGAGGAAATTAAAATGTCTTACTATAAACTTGAGTATAAGTTTTCTTGAACATTATGAAAGAAATTGAAATTTTTTTACTCTTTGATATTCCCAACATTTTAAACACATTTAACACAATTTTTTTGAAAAAAAAATTTAAACCGCTTTGAAAAGTGAAAGAAATGAAAACGGTTCTGTAATTAAACACGAATGGCTCTCCTGATATTTTTCAACCAATTATAATGATTAGTTTTAAAAATATGTTGATTCTTGTTCTGATGTCGGTTATGCTTTATGTAAATATTTTCTGAAGAAAGCTTTGAAAAAAATTTATAACTCTGTTACTTCTCCTTAGAGTTACGCTATTTTTCAACGAAAATACGTATTTTTCAAATAGTGTTGGCAGAGGTTCACAATTTGTGTGAACTGTTCCCTATGTCTATTTCTGATTCACTAATTAAAAAATCAAAATAGTGAACATGCAAAAATATCTTATCGAATGACGAAAACAACAACATATTGTTGAGTAAACAAGTATTTGTGGAGCTTTTAGTGTTTATTATGCCAAGCTTTGAATCTCGATTAGCTGATTCTACTCTCCTGGCTACTGCGCAGGTCTATGCAGTTGTCTTAGTTTGGTAACTATTTGTAATTCGTATGTCTTTGTTCAAGGGCTGCGAACGTAAGCTAAATGTGTCTTTTATAAATTTTCATACATACACTCCTTTAACGAACTCCTGATGGATGCTGACTCTATTGCACACGGAGAATTTTATTTAAAGATTTGAACTAATGTATAAAATATTTATTCAATTTTATACAAAAGCAAAGCTCAAATTCACACTTGGCTGCATTTTTAAATGATAAAGAGAATATGTTATTAATACTCAAAGATCCACTCCTCTCTCACCCCTCAGTTCACTATTTTCTCAAAACATTTCTGGTAACCCAATTTTCAAACAATTTAACTTGCAAATTTGCTGCAGTAGAACGATTCTGGTAAATTGGTGAATCCAATTGAGTACATCGATATATCGGGGTACCTGTCTGATCCAACATGCTATTGAGGGTATTGCGAATCATTGCGTTCGTCATCGCTCTGGGAGGAGCCCGAGGCAAAACTGTTTAAACAGTGTGATTGAAGGCAGCGCTTTGGTAGGACAAAGAGAGTTTCAACCTAATTACAACGTAGTCGCTTTTCCATCGGGCTGAAAGTTCTGATGCATTTCACAAAGCATTTCGGGGAAGAATCTAATTAATGTTCGTATTTACGGACCACAATCCCCGCAAATTACATTATGCATCAAAAAGCAACGTCAAGTTTCTGCCATCGAGAGAGGTGACTCAGGGCATCAACTGATGTCACTGCAGCGCGTCGGAACGAAAGATACTAGTTTCGAGTCCCCACAGTGTCAAGATTTTCACACTAGCCTGTCAACTAGGTCGAATTCAGTCGCTATCTGGATGAGAATTCTAGAGGCGGCTGCTCTGATCGGTAATTTTCCATGGTTTCTCCGATCAACACCAAGTGAATGCCGGAGTAGTACCTAACAAACGGACCATGTACCGATCTTTCCTTCCTGCGCGCATCTTTCTTCCTCTTCCTTGTCCTATCCTCTCCTACACACACGTACGCATAACATGCACTACACTACCACATATTCCGGGAGACCGGTCGGGGGCTTAGAGCTTGTCCCGGCTGGGGAGGTGCCCCGCAGGTGGGAGATATGTTTGAGGAAAACCCCTCTAGCTGACGGTTGGTCGGCGCCGGATCTCGCTATCCAGCGGGGGAAGATCACCGCCACCTCACGATGAAAAAACATGCGTACGGAGTGATAAGAAGGTCTGAGAGCCTCACCAACATGAAATCAGAAAAGAAATCGTTTCTGATGACAGTTTTTCGAACTTTTTTACTGCCTTCCCTTTTAGGAAAAGGGTTGTTATTCTCAGCATTCTATGATGATATGGTCTTTTTTTAACTAAATTACACATTATTACGGACAGAAAATATTCCTCCCAACAAAAAATATAAAACTTGAAAAAAATTATATGAAGTAGTCAAATGTAAATTTTTTTAAGAATACGAAAATGTAGGTGTGTGCTTATTATTTAAAGATTTTTTGATATATTAAATTCTTAAATAAATGTAATTTGGCTTCCACATTGTGTAAAATATTTTATAAGCTGTATTGTTGAATACTTTCAATACTGACACAAAACGAGAATCTTCTCCTGTTGTCGGTCATTATTTTGATCTTTACAGAGTTGCAAACTTTGCGCATTATTTTCACAGGGAATGGATTTTGGGGTTCAAGAATGCGTTCGCAGATTATACTTCTTCCCCGTACGACACATACAGTTGTTGTCTACTGTTTTGAAGGATAAAATCAAATAAAATAAGAACTAGTCGTGCTACATAATAGCAAATACTTTCTCGTAGTACATCAATATCTTCCCTAATCGGAAACTTTTGGCTACAAGCAATTTAAAATGGTGAACGCAAAATATAGCTTCATCATTAAGCCACTATCGCGTTCTTACTTTTCTCCACTACATACATTTTAGCGTATTCTCTTTAGGCAATTTAAATATTAACGTAGGTGCGAGACAAACTGTAATATTATCGTTCGAAAGCAAAAGCATTTCACAAATCCATAATAAAAGGATTCCAACTAAAGTACTTGAAAAACAACACTACATAAGTAGTGCACTATGACACTTACACCACCGTGTAGTTTTCTAACAATATTTCACACATTAATCACTTTATTAAATAAAATTATTGAAAAAGTTACCATGTTCTTCCTAAACGAAACAAACACAATTGTTAATAACAAATTTTTGTCATGGTTACAACTTACAAATTTTTAAGTGAGCGAATACTAAAAATTCACATTTGCGGTAATAATTACAAAAATTGATCCAATGTTATAAGACAATGTATTTAGAGAACTTTTCAATTGACGCGATGGTTTACGTGATGATTTTTTAATTTTGTGCAATACATATTTTTATTCGGCGATTGATGCCTAAATTTTTCAGTTTTTTTTTTTTGACTTTTCGGACCCCAAACACCTTGGTCGAAATCACGCTTTCGGAGTTTCGGAGAAAATTGAATTCTTTTCCATTATAGATAATTTAGGGGAGGAATTCTCATAGCATTTGAGAATATTTGGTTCGAATGATTCCGAAAATTCGCCGCTTTTTTCCCATACATAAAAAAACACAGATATTTAAAAAAACATTATTACAGTTACTTTGAATCTTATGTGTTAACAAACGCCTTGAACGTTGAAATACATGTTACAAAGTTCTCGGGCATGTGTAAAAAGAATTCTCCTCCAGCCAGTGGTTGAACGCAACCAGTGTTGCCGGACGTACCACGATCCTGGTATTTTTACCAGGATCCTGATACATTTAACACGATCACCAATATCACAAATAACTGTGATATTGGTGAAAACAGTGCCTAGAAAACATTAGGAATGACATAAAATGTTAGTTTTTCAGTATATGCTATAAGAGAAAAGAATGCGTTTGAGTCTTCCGCTTCTGATGAAATGAAAAAATCCATCATGCTTCCAAATGGAAGGCAGGACATCATGCTTCCAAATGGAAGGACTTTATTGGCATAAAATGACTCGCTATCGAGTTAAATTTAACGAACTTTCTGTGCGCGTTAAAAATATAATGGTTATAAATTAAACAATTTCAGAATCAAGTGTTATTGATACCAGGAATTTTAGCGAAAATACCAGGATTTTGGAGGTTGGTACTGGGATTCACATTTAATCCTATGCCAACGCGAATGCCACCGGCTATGCAGCTGGTGTCGATACTCCACAGCCGTCGAAAGGAGCGGCGAAGAGTTCTCGTTGAAGCGTTTTGGGATCAGCGACCGGTGGCAAAGGTAAAGGCATCTGTGTGCTTTGCGGTGACAGGAAGACTGGATCCACATCCTTTTAATTTGCTTGCGACCGAAACATGGAGGGAAAATCGATGGAATGGGAAATTACTACTTCCAACATACGAACGTAACGATCACCCAAAACATTTCAGATGATAGAAGGTCTAACTTCATGAAAAATAGGAACGTTTCTGGAAATGTTCGATCCATTAGGAAACGGAAATTAGGGAGTGAGAAAAAGCAATGCTTAGTATGAGCGGAGCCTAGACTGAGAGGAAATATATAAATAAGTCAATAAGTAAACGATGATTAAGATAATCTATAATTTAAGTTAGTAAACAGTTAAGTAAGTAAGTCATAAGTCTTAGTCAACTGTTAAGAAATAAGTCAATAAAATAAAATAAAATGGAACTATCAAAGTAATAAGCAAATTAGGGGCAAAGGGGAGTATGTATCGGAAATGTAAGCGCAGAGGCATTGGTGCGGACGATCTTTTATGGCTCGGTTTGATTTGAGGTGCTGGGGAGGCCAAACACTGGAAATAGAATGCATGACGTCCGCGCCAGAAAATAAATAAATAGTTTTAAAAAGTCGAATAGATTGGCGTGTAATCGGCTTCTGACAGCAGGTTTTTTTCCTCTTCAGGGTTTTTTTTCTCAGCCGTACCTTATGGTCTCTTTTCCGCGGCTTTGATGCGATGGAGAGACCATGTGGGGTGAATACCAGAATTCGAAAGGTTAAAAAAGATAGAATGTGGGTATTGTATTGACATAAAGGCTTTTCGGCCTAGCCACTTAGCATCAAGTTATCTAATTGTTCTGTGTAACAATTACCTACTAAATAAGAAGCGGCGCCCCTGGGGGTTGAGGGCGACCAGGCGCCGCGCGCTGCTGCGAGATTTGGCCAAATGGCAGCAACTCACTCGCTTCTCGGCCGCATCGCGCAGCAGGGCGCTGCAGCCGAGGAGTTGTAGTAGTCACCGCTGCCGGCGCGCGGGGCGAAAGAGCAGTCCCATTAGACACACACACACACACACACACGCGCGCGCACGCACACACACGCACACACACACACACACGCACACACACACGCGCCACCACACACACCACGCGCACGCACGCGCACGCACACACACGCGCGCACACACCACCACACGCACGCACACCACACACGCACACACACCACACACACACACACACACACACACACACAAGCTAAGATCAATCGTTTTTGACATCGCACACTCTCTGTTTCATAGAGAATAAAATATTTCTATAAAACGTTACGTGTTTTAAAAAAAATTCGTGCGATTCCCTGAAGACAAGGAGATCATTATATGAATGGATTAATGCTGTTGCTTAAAAAGTTCCGTAGAAACAGCAGGGCAAGAGGGTGAGGATTTCAGATCACAAATCGCATTCAATTCAATTCAATAATGCGTCATTTCCGTGGCGAGGCTCAGTCCATGAGGCCTGCTCTTCCGCCTGACCACGCAAATTCCGCTACGCTCCTTTCACCGTTCAGCAGAGAAAAGAGGTATTACCTGGGCGACGAAACAGGTGATTTGAATGTTGTTCAGAGGCTTTATTTACACTAGAGGGTCTTTTACATCCAGCACACTACAATATGGGACAGCCGGCTTTACTTCCCCTCCGAAGGAAAGCGTACGAAGAATTTTTTTCGCCCTTAAAAATCCACGGTTTCGATCGAGCGATTCGACCTTCGAACTTCGGTAAAACAGTTCGATCGATACACTAACCGTTACACCACCGACCTGCCAAATTACACCACTGAACCCACACATTCTCGGAGAGTAGATGGCGCTTCGCATCCTCGAAGTTTGTTCTCCGCTCGCCACCGCGGAATGCTAATTCTCCGTTCGCAAGAACTAATGACTTGAGAGTGTTTCGCTCGCGGTGCAGGCGCAAGAAGAGCACGTGCTCTGTCGCAGCAGTTTGCAGGACGAAAGCAAAGTCCATCGAATTGGCTTCGGCTCTGAAGATGTGTGATAGTGGTTCCGGGCGCGTCAACAGCTTAGGTCATTAGTCCCGCAAGTGCAGTGCATCAACAGCCCAGGTCATTAGTCCCGCAAGTGCAGTGCATGTTCTTCCCCTCGGGAGGTGACGGTCATCTTCCCCTGCTGGATGACGAGATCCGGCATCAACCTAGTGCCGGCTAGTGGGGTTTCCCTCAACCAGGTATCTCCCACCAGCGGGGCACCTCCCCAGGCGGGACAAGCTGTAAGCCTCCGAACGGTCTCCCGGAATATGTGGTAGTGTAGTGCATGTTAGTGGTGTGTGTAAGGGGAGAGGATAGGACAAGGAAGAGGAAGGAAAGATCGCGCGCGATACATGGCCCGTTTGTTAGGGTACTGCTCCAGCATTCGCCTGGTGTTTATCGGAGAAACCACGATCAGAGCAGCCGGCCGCTAGAATTCTCCTCCAGATAGCGACTGAATTCGACCTAGCTGAAAAGCTAGTGTCGAAAATCCTGCCGACGCACACTCATGAAAAATCTCGATTGTCAGGCCAAAATTAGCAAACATGTTCAAATGATTTTCAAAATGAGACCATCAATATTTTGGAGGTCAGTGTTATTTGTTTGTCAAAAAATGGTGGATCCAATATGGCGGACCAAATTTGGAAAAAGGCATTAAATTTTGATAAAACTTTGTGTGGGTGTGTATTTCAGTATGCTAATTTGAAATTTGATATTATTTTCGGAAATATAGATGGACAAATTGCAGAATAAGAAAACTAAGAATAAATTTAATACAAAAATATGTAGCACAAACCCGTGTCATTAAAAAAACAGCATAATATTCATCATCAAAGCGTTCGATTTCATCCTTACTGCTTTCAGTTGTTGGTATTTCAATTTGTGAATTAAAGCTTGTTTCAGTAATTCAATTGCTTGAGGTTCTAATGATTTGAATTTCCTTGGGAGTAATTTACGTACACTAGATATTAGGGATCTGGGATACTAAAATGCAAAAACATCTTGCATATTTTTAGTGCGACCTGTTTTGAGCGCAAAGTCTCGCATATATTTTTGTTTGTTTGTTGTAAGACTCTTGGGCTTCCTTGGGCATTTATCCAATTGAAAAAGCGATGAGTCAATATTTTGTGCACTGGCGATCAACAATTTCTGGACAGGTGTGGGCCTATAAAACCACGGATATAATTCGACAAATATCGAGAGTTTCTCTTGATACTTGGTACTTAGGTAATCGATTTCAAAATTCAAAGAAATAAATTGTAAAATTGTGTGAAACTGTTTCAACAAATTATGGTTGATTCCAGTAATTCTGGCAGAAATTTTAGAAGTTTCAACGAAGCATGGCGCAGTGTTGCCATCGTTCGTACTTCCATATCTCCAATAGTCCTAATAGCCATATCTACCAATCTACCAGTAGTCCAATTGTTGACGAAATTGTTTCTGAATATTTCTTTCTATTTTAATTCTTCTCTTTGGCTTCACCAAAGTTTTGCCATTTCTTGACTTCTTATTTACACGAAATGTGCCAAAGGCTCTCGAAAAAACTAATCCAAGTATGTAAAAAGAGTATACCTAACTGCAAATATTTTTCCTTAATTGTTTTTTGAAGCATTGTATCTATATTGGTAAATTGTTTTGAGGTAGAGTGGCAAAGTAGCACGTTTGGAAGATGCTTATCAAAGAATTGCACACTTGGTAATCGACCATGATTAATGACAATTTGTAAATTATTGTCACTTATTTTCCGTCAACAATCGTATGATAGAGAATAAGATTTCGGTTTTGTTCTTTAATTCTGTAAAATAAATAATTCGAGATAAACCAGCGATCAATATAGACTGAAATTTAAATCAAAATTGATTTTGTCAAAAATTTAGTATAGTATAAAATATATATTATAATATTGCATGCTTTTGCACGTTTTGGTGTTTTTTCTGCACGTTTTGTAGAGTTTACCGCACGAAAATCCTGTCTTTATTCATAATAAAACAACCAAAAATAAAGCGCACAATATGCGCCTTGGAAAGAAGTCATGCGCTGCTGGAGACAAAGTGTAATTAAGAAAACTTGTGCAATTCGGGGCAACTTTTTTTTATAAAAATTATTTAAGAATAATTGACGAACACCATAAAACTCGTTTCAGACCGGCGGACCGTGGAGGTTTTACTTACACATATTTGAATTAAAAAAAAAAATAAATTGTATTTTTAAAAAATTGTAAAATATACTATAAGTCAAAACCAATCAAACGTTATTATGTGATATTAAAATCTCTGAATGTACTTACTTTGACCTTTTTTGCCAATTTTGAATCACCAAAATATCTTTAAAGAAAAAAACTACGACACGATTCAAATGTGTAGAAAAAAGTGCAGTGTGCGAACAACCATAGACAACACACTTTATGGTTATGTTGTACCCCAACTCACGCAGGAAACGTTGGCGACTCTGTCCTCCTATCGCTCATTCGTAACGCTTAAAATACCAACCTAACTATTCAGACACATAAAAATCCATAAATTGCTACTTCGATTGTTGGATTTTTGGCCAAGAAATCGGGCTTTGGCATGATTGTGCGCCGTCAGGACTCGAACCTACGATCTCCCGGTCAAAGGCACTGCAGTGGAATCGGTTGATGCACTGAGCTACCGCTCCCAGTTTTTGCTTTGAAGAAGCATAGCCCGCTAGTATGTCTAATATTCAGTGGAGTTGACTGATCCCTTACGAGATCCGCCAAACTGGCGCTTTTTCATGTTCCAAAGTTGAAGTGCTGGTTGGCGCCAATTCGCGCGACATTCCGGCCGCTTTAAGAAGGAAATGGCCGGACATCGGCCGACATTAGTTCCTTATTGTCATAGGAGGCATTGCAATAGCATGTTGATGGTCATCAGTCAATCAGCATTGTAATTCACTAGTTTGGAGACTAAATAAAAATTAAAGGCTACGTGCTTCTGTAGTAATTATTACAGAAATATATATGCTTCAATTTTTATTTTCACCCTAAAACGTTCAGCCGATTTTTTCCAAAACGATATTCCTCTGATATGATCGATTTAAATGAATTCGAGGTCCTCTGAGTTTGAAATGGGTATTTTGGTTTTGGAGAGTTCTTACCATCTCAAATACATTTTCAATATTTACTCAAAATGGTTCCTAATTTGTTAATTTAACTTTGACCTCGCGTAGTGTGAATGACATTTAAGAGAATGGTGTAGGCTTCATTTTCGTTGAATTCGAAGATTTTTTGAAAATTTAAAGGCTCAAGCTTTCTTGTGTGTGTTCCTGCAAGTACGAGTGGAAGATTGAAGATAGAGATGTTTTTCATTAATAATTTTTTAAATCATTGTTTTATCACGTTGTTGGATTTGGTGGTGGGGGTGGGGTTGTTCCATTTAACCCTAACTCTAGAATTCACCAAAGCCTTCACGGATCCGATATTCCCTTGAACATCGGATCCACGTAAAAAGCATTGTATATTCTACGAACGTATTTTATACATAGAATAGAAAACTCTAATGTAGTTCTGAGGAACAATTACTCCTGTAGCCATAGAACTTTCTTTTACCCGCTCCGAATCCGTCTTAATATCTGATCGGCGACCTTGTGTGCTTGGTAAATTCTTGTATAGAGGAATTTTAAAATGGTTAATAAATTTGATTTTACAGATTTTCTATGTTTTCTTACATATTTCGAGAAAAATAAATATACATATACGTAGCACATCTTTTGAGTATTTATTACAATAAATTCCGTTCCCGAAAAATTAATTAGGGCTATGGTATTAACTGTAAACTCACCAGTCATGGCAACCTGTCATACTACTGAAAATGTGGGGTAATGTGCGCATCGATATGCAGAAGTTGATGTTGTATACATTGTAAAGCTATTTACAATTATTACAATTATGTATTAAGGTATCGTTAAAAATGAACGTTGCTTTAAAGAATTGCTGAAAGTGCGTGTGTGTGTCTCTCTCTCTCTCTCTCTCTCTCTCTTATATATATATATATATATATATATATATATATATATATATATATATATAATATATATATATATTTAAAATATGACATATAGTTGAGCATATTTCCCGGGTGGATCAAATTATGTGAATGACGGTGAACGGATCATTTCGGATTTCATCCGGTTAATGTTGATATTGGTGTCAGAGCGTTCACTTTAAGGTGACTGGCTATGTACGACTCGATTTGAATGTTTGCAATAAGTATTTTGCCATACAAATGGCTAGGAAATTTGCGTACTGACTAAGTAAGTTTACGTAAATCACAAAGAAGCTGTATTGTAGCTCTGAGTGAAGTCACGCGCCTTTCACCAAGGAGGTCGGGGTTCGATTCCCGTCGAATCTCATGTGAAATTTGTTCCAACAAAACGAGTTTAGCTGCTTCACAACCCCTGTGAAGTGTCCTAAACCCTATCCTTATTCCTTCCCAATTCTGGCCGCTGGGTAGTGATGCAGGAAGTGCGTACGCGGAGATGCTACCTGGCGGTTCTTTTGACAACGACAAGGACTACTGTACGGGCTTACTGTATATAAAAAGTTAAGGAGGATTACTTCTTAATAAGAATAAATATATAAAGTAGCGGAGGATTACTCTATAAGTGCTCAACGCCCAAGGGAAGGAAGACACGTCGTTCGGAAGGCGAAACAAATGTAAAAAAATATTTAACAATTAAAAAAATTTAAAATAACAAGACCTAGAGCTTCGTCTCCTTTTCGCAAATGTGTGGAGAAATCGTCAATTGAGGTATATAGTTAGCTTACGTTAGGACATGTTCGGTTAGTGGGAATCGTATAAATAGAAATTTACCACTGGCATAAACGGCACAGCTTGTTTCTCATTAAACTTGGAAACTTCCCCGTCAGTTTGATTCCCGTTTATCCCATATCTCCTATTGTATTGGAAGATATTTGGCAATTTTTATTTACCAGTTCACAGAACATGACAAACATTTATTAAAACATATTAATTCATAAGGTTCACAGAGTGTTGCACATCACATTTTCACAGCTAAAATTCTAATTCAGAAAATTCACATTTAAAAGCACAATGAAATAATTGTAGCAAACAAACCGGGCCTAAAATAATTTATATTAATTTTTTTTGTATTGTGCTAAGTTTCATGAACAGTTTGTCCACTTCAAATATTTCTTTGAGTTTGTACGTACCTGTGAAGGTTCTGAAGAATTTCCATGTTCATTGTGTAAACCTTCAGAACAAATGTGTTTTAATATTTCTCATGTTCTGTAAATTGGTCTGTCGAAAAATGAATTGGCCAAATGTCTACCAACGTATCTATTAATTTTGTGACAGTAATTTTTATACATATACATATCCGCTATTCATCGATACACTAACATATTTCAGGAATCCCAGCCACCTTGTATTGGGAAATATGCACTTCGTCCGCAAGAAGTCCAAAGAATTCTTCGAAACTGTCCCTAGTTGGTACTTTATCCACCCATTTAGAGTTATGCGAACTTTCAGCGGCTAATTTGGATATTAGACAAATTTGGTCATAAGCGGAAACATATAAATGAAATTCATTCTCAAATTGCACGAGTGGAAACTATCTAGACGTAGGTGATATGATATATTAATTTTAATGGATCTATTACCAAAATGTTTATTAAAAATCTAATAAGGATATGAAATTTTTAGTTTCTCTTAGGATTTCTGTTTGTGTTTTTACTTGAAAATCTAAGTATAAAAGAGTGGAAATAGACCACAGTTGCAGTGAAATCATTGTGAATATTACCGGGAGAAGTGGCTCAGTGCAACAACTGATGTCACTGCAGTGCCTCTGACCGGGAGGCCCAAGGATAGAAACTGGCGGTGGCAAGATGTTCGACTCTAACTTGTGAGGTAGGTCGAATTCAGTGGCTGTGTGGAGGAGAATTCTAGCGGCAAATGAACACCAGGCGATTTCCGGAGCAGTACCATACCAAACGGGCTGCGGACCGCGCGTGATCTTTCCTGTCTCTTATTTGTCCTATCATCACCCCTTACCAACACCTTTCCACTAACACGTACAACACTACCACACATGCCGGGATACCGGTCGGGGACTCATAGCTTGTCTCGGCTGGGGCGTTGCCGCTCTGTGGGAGATACCTGGTTGGGGAAAACTCCGCTAGCCGACGGTGGGTGAGCGCCGGATATCGCTAACATACCCGGAATCACTAACAACCAATCAACCAACCACAGTGAATATTCCGGTAAAACATAATAAAGAAAAATGAAGGCCGCATGATGTGTTTATACCAAAACCCGATCCGCGGCACCGCTTTCATCTTTGTGAGAGACTTCTTCGCTGATCAAACAGCCTTTTCAAGTTCTCTAATCAGCATTAGCTGTATTTCCATGATGTTTGAACGGATTATCTGTTCCCACGTCTTTTATCTGAAGTGCTTTCCGGAAAGCCGGTTTCCGAGAATTCGGATGTAGGAAGGGATTGCAGGTTCGTGGAAGCTCAAATCAGCGCAGTTGCAAGCGGTAGAGGCGAAACACACACAGAGAGATTCTGTGGATGGCGAAACGATACCCTACTTAGTGTTCGTTAGCTTTGTGAAAGAGCATCAAGATGACACTTTTTCCACGTAAAGCCTCGATTTGTGTAAAAGTACACATATCATCGTTTATGTTCCAAGTATTTTTTAACGATCGAGAAGAAGGTTTAATGACCGATTAAATCATGGTTGTATAGTATAGATTCACACAATTTGCACTTTCTTTCTACTTAAGAAAAATACAGGGAAGACGATAATATAATATTATGGATTATGCGTTCATTTAAAATATATTCAAATATGAGTATACTTTCAGCGGTCAAGTGGAATTTCATCACGCCAGTAATTAATATTACATTCATTTATAACATTCATTGTGAAACAACCAGAACAAAAATAATAACTAGAATACGCGTAAAATGAAAGCAACCAAATGTTAAGAAGGAAGAATCATGATTCTGGTTTGTAATTCTAGTTTTTTTCTCTCCTAAATCTAGACAAACAAGATCAAAATCCATATTTCAAGATTATTGGTAGGAGGTAATGGCAAAGCATAGAAGGTGATAGAAAGTAGATGAAAATGAGGACAGAAATGAACAAGCTCTTCAGAACTCAAACATGTATTAGGTGAAGGGATTTTCTAGAGGCTTAAGTTTCACGCTAAATTTACATACAAACACATTGTTTCATTTGGTATAATTAAATTCATCAAAAAATGCTACAGCTCATTTTCATCAAAGTTAATTCACCATTCATCAAAATTACTGTACCTTCAAGAAATTAGTTGTTAATGTGCTGTCACATCAGCCAATAAAATATCTCAATTCAGTTTCCCATGTTAATCAATTTTAATTTTTTAATTTTTTTATATAATCTACAAAACTTTCATTATTTAGAAGCAATTTTGTGACATCTAAGGATGGTGAAATGGTTTGAAGTTACAAGTACTAGTCGCGCACTTTTTCTTGTTTCTGCATAGCGGGGGGGGCGGGGGGCCACGAAAGCGGCACGTTATGGCAGTGCTGTCAACTTCAACGACAGAAAACTCAGGGTAGTAGCTCGTCTTGGACTACATAACAATGAGAAACAAAGCAAATGTTTTAAAATTCTGAAGAATAATTAATAGTCATAGAAACTATTGAGTAACAGGAAGGAGCACTGTACGCACAGGTAGTTAGAAAGACAGAGTGAAAATTGAAAACCAGCATTGTCAAAGACGAAGGTGGGCAGCACTGCAAACTGAGCCGTGACGTTCCGAGTGGAGCTCATATTTTCTACCGGGCCGTGCTGTGCTGTGCCGGGCTGGACCAGAACCAGGGAACCGGAGGATCAAGGAAACGTGCGCGCATAGTATATCAGTTTGGCCATAATCTGTAGTTTATAGATGGGACTCCTAAACAGTATATTAATGATTTTAATTCAACCACAAACCTGGGCGCACACCGAGCAGGAAAAGAAAACACTTAAAATAACGCAGAGGACAATGAAAAGAAAAATACTTCAATAACACTCAAAGATTGCATAAGGAATTCAGAGATATGAAGGACCCAATTGAAACATGCTGCATCTGGCGCAACAACTCAAATGAAAATGGCCAGGTCATGTAGTACGACTAATCACAACCGTTGGGCCAACATTACAACACTATGCGACTTGGGAATTGGGAAAAGACAACACCAGCATATGAGATAAAGGAAGTTGCAGGCAATCTGTGGTCGCGGACAGCACGAAACCGTGAAAAAGTGTCTTGAACGTGTGCATAGAAACGCTAGTGCTTCAAAATGTAACAGGTAGAGTAAATTTGATGTGAAACATATTAACAAATGGTGGAAATCAGAATAATAGCATAACAGAAACCTTATATGAGACAATGACAGAAGTGTGTGTGTGAAAAGAGACAGATATAACGGCGGAAAGTGTTATGCGGAAAAAATAAAAACAAAGATTAAGTAGTACAATGTAATCAGTTAGTTGTATCGATTTCCAGATTTATTCCATTATCAGCACTATAGATGCACAAAAGTGAGTACAGTGAACTAGAGACAGATGTGTAACATTGAGAACGTTGCCTATTGTAAATAATTGTAAGACCCACAAACGTTGCTCAGTACTAAGAGTCATTACTAAGAGCAATTCTCCATAAGGAGAGGACTCAGGTATTCTCAGGCTTTATTATTATTATTTATTTATTTATTTATTTATTTATTTATTTATTTATTTATTTATTTATTTATTTATTTATTTATTTATTTATTTATTTATTTATTTATTTATTTATTTATTTATTTATTTATTTATTTATTTATTTATTTATTTATTTATTTATTTATTTATTTATTTATTTATTTATTTATTTATTTATTTATTTATTTATTTATTTATTTATTTATTTATTTATTTATTTATTTATTTATTTATTTATTTATTTGTTTGTTTGTGTGTATGCGTGTTTATGTATGTGTTTGTGTATGTATTTGTTTGTTTGTTTATTATTTTAATTCGATTCAGCTCCTAAGTGCAAATCCTGACTTCTGCCGTGATTGTGCATGTAATGGGCAGCAATTAGCTTTCGCAACTAATGAGAATCACTAAGATCACGTGCCTGCTCTCAAATACGGTTCTGATTGATGATTATTTCGTCGCTAATTCCGTAAGTGTAGTGTATTTCTACGGAGGAGCCGGTGTTCTTCCCCGATCGATGGTGAGATTCAGTTATGACCTACATGTGTGGGGGTTGAATCTGCAAGAGTTCTCGCAGCACGGGTATGCTAGTTTAGTGAAAATGGAAATAAAATGTAAGGCCAAATTTGATCAGGCCCACTCAGAGGGACTATGAGATAAGAAAATCATTAGAAAACGAAAATAAATTAAATCATTGGAGACGAAAATCGTATGTGAACGAATATCTCAACAAATTTCTCACTTCTCGAAATAAAACCTACAGATTCACCGATATCCGAAACTTTTCGATACCTTTCGTTTCCGCCCCGCCGTCGCGGAATCATATTAGTGGGACGGACGGGTCACTGAAGGGGATGGCTGCCTCCTCTGTGCTCGGCCCAGCGCGGTCGGGTCGGGCGACAGCCCAGGAGGCGCTCAGGGTTTTATTGCATTTCCCAGGAAATATTCCCAGTAGCAATCTCCGCGGCGCAGGGCGAGCCGCTCAGCGCCGAGTTGTAAACTTCACAAACCAATATCTCATCCACGTGTGCCGCGGCCGCGGATTCCGCGAAGCGCAATTACTTGCGCTGGGAGAGCTTGTCTTTCCGCCGGCTCGTCAACCGTCTTGCGAGAAGAGATATTGCCGAGGAGAGGAGGAGTCGAGGAGAAGTCGGAAAAGATTTAATGGTCGTAAAGGACAGAGTGCGGTGGAGAATCGGTTCTCAGGAACAGGGGAGAGGAGTTATATAAAATATATTTTCCAGGTCACGTAGCTTTCGTTAGTTTCTCTGAGGGTGCATCTAATTTGGTTGTTTCTCTTGGATGAAATGCGATACCTTTGAAGGCATTAGGAGATCTGTTCCGTTGCGGTGATAACGAAAATGTCTTCTGAAATGTAGTCTGACTGAAAGTGCCATATGGTCTCAAAAGTTAAATTCAATTCAATGCATGACAATCGTTTAATCTCTTTGAATGTATCCATTAGTGCCCAGAACTAATAATTTGCGCATAGCGCTCGCCTTTTGTTTTCACATTCCTGCGCGCACAGGAGCCATCAGGTAGCATGTTTTTGCAACATTTGGCGCTAAACAATTGTTGTGTGGCTAAATACGTGCTACTAGAGTGGTCGCGAAGTACGAAAAGATTTAATGGTCGTAAAAGACAAAGTGCGGTGGAGAATCAGTTCTCAGAAACAGGGGAGAGGAGTTATATAAAATATATTTTCCAAGTCACATAGCTTTGGTTAGTCTCTCTGAGGATACATCTAATTTGGTTGTATTTCTTGGATGAAATGCAATACCTTTGAAGACATTAGGAGATTTGTTCATTGCATTATTTCCGTTATGGTCTCAGAAGTTAAATCCATGTCAATTCATGAAAGAAAAATTAATAAAAATGCTATATGGTCTCAGAAGTTAAATCCATGTCAATTCATGAAAGTCGTTTAAGCTCTTTGTAAAAGTGTAACTGTAATTGTAGTGTAGTTGCAACTGTGTAAAAGTATGCTGAGATTCTTTCAAAATGGGATTCTCCCGTTTTTTTTTTATTATTTTTATGTTACGTTTTCTATTGGTATAAACTAAAACCGCATATCAGAGAAACGAAGTATCAGGAAACGCAAATGTTCAGAGATTCACTTAATTTAAAAATAAACAGAAGTAATTATTCACGAAATTCAAGAAAAACAGTTTGACGAACACGAACGAAAACACAAGGTATTCGATATGAAATTTTGATGAGAAATCTTATTACGCAGGTTCTTCCTGTGGAGGATTTTTAGGGTGGGTAAGAGAGGCCAGGCCTCCCACAAAGTTGATTAACAACACTACTTGTTGGTCTTATAAATTGTTAGAATTAATTTTGTCTAAATTGACATAAATGTTTACGGCTAGCGAGTAAACATGTAAAAGAAGTCTCATCTCTAGCTGCAAATATAGCATTACAACATACGATGGGAGCCAACAGTTCTATGCGTTACAACACATAGGTAGCACCATCAAGTAGAAACCCTTCTCTTATGGCACTAATTGTGCGTGCGGTAGCCTGCATCGCCTTTGCAGTACCTGCGGCCGAAGCCGAGGCGAGCCTCCTCTGTTGCCATGACAACATCCCTCAACCGATACGAAAAGCGTACTTACGTTTTGTCCCGCTTTGGGGTTGGAGTGGCACGCAGGCTCCCGCACATCTGACCTCCTGTGAAAGCGAATTGCCATCAGTGGGTGCTAGTTAATGGATCTATTGTGTGGCATTCCAAAGGTTTCTGCGGACACAATAACACCTGTATTGTAAGTGCCGTTTACGCGGAGAATTAATCCTGAAAGAAGAGAAATAATAAATGTATTTTTTTTATTTGGAATGCCGCCAACAACACTTTACCAGTAAACCAAAGGTCATTTACTTTCAATTTTTACAATATGTGTGATGAACCAAGAACTCCGGATTTAATTGAATGCTAAAATCGGCCCCCAGAGGTAGTGATTAGGAAATTATACGCAAGTTCGGAAATCATAGAATATACGTTGTTAGGGCAACCAATAAAGTGTAGTATTCCATGTTTGGTGACATAGCGCGGTTCAGATGGGGGTCACGGCCCCGATTACGTTACTCGCAAAAGGTGTGGAGAGGACATTGAAAGCCCTGATCTTGTGGGTGAGCGTAAGGAATATCTCGATTGAGAGATATTGAAGCGTATACACGTAGGAAATTGGTGAGGTGCAAATAGATTTCAGCATAGGCTGTTTTTTTAATGATAGTTAGACGAGAAATTCTGATTAGTATGATAGCTTGGAATTGTGTAAATATTAGTATTGAATTGTAATTGTAAGATTTATTAATGTAGTTCGAATTTTGAATTCAAATAAACTCGTGTTCGAGGGGATGTATATTAGGATAGCTCCGGAGATGGGAGGCATTTTCGATAAGTAGCTGAAGATAGACAGTCGTGCGTAGGTGTTTCATACGAAGTACAGCTAGGAAGGTCGCGACCGCGTACTGACTTTATGAAAATTATTAAATCCTATTAAATACCAAATCGTTGAGCACATTCAGGAACAATTTTAATTTATTCGAATGATAAGCAAGAACGCTATAATGTGGATATCAAGGATTCCACAAATTGAACTAAATTGTAGTAATTTCAAAGAATATTGAAACTGCGGTATTTTAATGTTTGTACATAGGAAAGTAATTATCCATGAGCTCAATAGAAGTTGCAAATACATAAGAATAAATGTTAAATTTTTATTGTTGAGAAAGACTGATAATTTATACTAATTGCCATCAATTCAATAATTGGCATTATTCAATAGATCTTCCAAGAATCGTGATTCTGTATAGAATTACACGTCCACATGCAACAGGTAAGGAGTAAAACGTTGTATGTCGAAACCCATGATTAAATTGAAGGTAAAATTCATAAATTAGTGTTAACATTGAGAGAATTTATGAGCATAGCCAGGCAACGGTATAAATAACAATATAAATAATCACAGTGGAAATGATGCCCTTCATAAGATTGGTATAATAATTTGTAGATAACATCCATAGCTAATAATATTAAAAAAAGACGTAGAAGGAAGGGTATTTCTCAAATGACTAGCCCAACGCATGGCAAGAGACGAGGTAGTTCACATACGATTCCGTGCCTAAATTTGAATGGGACTCCCAATGTTTTGCACCCACCGTCCGCCTCTGATTCTTTTTGTATTATAGAGATGATTTGAAACCAATTCCTCGTTTACGTAATTTATAGAACATCGTTCTATTTTTCAATATAATTTAAACTAATGGGAAAATCATAACATTTTATTCATAAAGATTCGTAAATGATCGAAATCAACATTCATTTTTTTAAATTAAAAATTACAATATTACCAACACCTTTCCTGTTCTACTTCAGGAAAACAACCAGAGGTTTTCACCTCGAGATAAATCCGGCCTCGGTTTGAGTTAATCTACAGCTTTCACATAGGGCGCAGCACCGTACACTCACTGATGGTTAATGGCATTCAAGTCGTTGGCAAAGGCGGTGCATGCGTAAAAGGTACCGCGATTGTTCAAAGCTTCACGTTGCACAGTGAGACGAATTTCGGTTTTCAACCTTACGAATAACTCGCACATTCTATTGTCTTCTCTTCGGTCTAATAGTAACTACTTGTATTAGTTAATTCATTAGTTCTCGATCACTTGGAATGAATGACTCGTTACGCCCTTAGGCAATTTGGGTAAATGAATGATGGTTTGATTGATACTATATAACCGGGAGAGGTGGCTCAGTGCATCAACTGATGTCACTGCAGTCCCTCTGACCAAGAGTTACACTCCCCACCGTGGCAGGATTTTTGACAGGAAATATGCACTACATTTACGGGATTTTGATCTCTCTAGTTGAGGCTCACTAACAATCAATAATCAATCCATATTATGTAGAATGTGACGGTTAACCTGGGGGCGAGGTACGGACACGTAAACGAGTGCCTTCTCGAGATGCTGATGGTTTTGAGAACGTGCTGCGTGACAAATGATAAGAAATAATTCATTCACCCTTTTACCAATTCCAGCTATCAGCAACTGTTTTTCCACTTCAATGTAATTTATACAACGTAGCTGTCTGTTTATTTTTTCTGTGATTTGGTTTAGTTTGTGCAATGATTTTTTCATTAAATAAGTTGATACATTGCACTAATCTGTGGAAACGACCAGTATAACCATTAATCTAGATTTTTTTGGTGAAATCCTTTATCAATTTTCGATCTGAAATTGTACCACACGATTCAAGCTGATACAAAAAGGAACTTATTAAAATAACATCACAATTCACCGCAACGTTTAAACATCATGTGCATTTAAAACCAACATTTGACAATAATAAGTAGAATGCGAAATCCTAAATATAACTAAAGACTAAATACTTCAACAAAGTAAGGGATACATAACTACCTATAATCTAAATATAATATATTTTCTGTAAAATGTTAGATACAAAAATAGGAAACTATTTTATTTTCTTATTTTGCAAAATCTGCTCCAATTGTTTTGTTTAAACTTTGTATATGAATTTAGTACAATGAGAAAATGATATTATAATATTATCATATCTTTAAGCGCCATTTCGTTGTAATGTTAAAATTTTTCAAACGTTTCTACATAAGTAATGTTTTAACATCTTGCACTTGTTATTATTAACAAAGCACAATATCCAAAAATGTTTTAAAAGATCTCTTACGTAGTTCCAAAAAAGAAAAGTTTTCTCACGTAAATTATTTTAAAATGCCCGAACTCCCAAACATTTTCTCGAAATTGATTTCAATATTGTCATATGAAAGAAATTTTTCTCTGCTGATTTATTTTGTCTCATTTGTGGAGGTCGGAAATTCCGACATTTATAATACCTAAAATCATTAGGCAAAAATGCAAAATAAGCTTGAAAAAAGCATTTATTTTATTTAAAGTAGGCTTGGGAAAAGGCATATAAACAATGAAAAACCACATTTAAATGGAATATAATACAACTTTAGTAACAATTAAAATTATTCACATTTTTATTCTAACACTAATTAGCATGTAGGGGCATAATATGTTCTTTGAAACCTTGATTCTACATGCCATCCGATATGAAGGCAACGAATTTCCTTTTCTCGCCACGCTGTCTCTTTCAAAATATATTGTGGAGTCCCTTTTTAGTCGTGCAAAGGCATCATGGAAAGCAGAATTATATTTTTCAGAATGAAAAATGCCCTTGTGTAATTGCCAGCGATGAGAAGGGAATACCATACGCAGAACGTTTTCCCCCAAAAGGGGCTGGAGACCATACTCAAAAGTGGGATAGGATTCTTCCTGAGCAAATAAAGCCTGTGGGCAACAACGAAAAAAATCAATCAATGGTATTGTCTTCCTTTTTCATTTAGAATTTTAACACAGCCTCTGCTTTCACAGACAAACCACGACCGTGCCTTTGTGCTGTCCAGGCTTGCAGCTTCATCAACATCGGTGCCAGGCGAAAAAAGAAAAATAAGGACATAAACGGCAGAAAGGGGCAAAAACAAGACATAATGATAAAAATAAGCATCACAAGCTAAAATTCGCCAAAAAATTGAAATAAAAATCTACTATAACTCCAGAAGAACAATTAAGTGATTACTTTTGTTAAAAGTCGTAAAGTAGTAACAATAACAAAAAGGAATTTTGCCAATTTCTGGGCTCTAATAGTTTGAGTTAAACTATTACACAATCGAAAATGAGAAATGTCAAAAAAATTTTCCGTTTCTGACAAATCACAGAATATAAAAAAATTATTTTACAAGGAAGAAATCTTAATCGTGTTAATTGAGATGTTTGAATGTTACATCACACAAATACATTTGTTTATCTATAAACTAATTCCTTAAACTTAGTTAATGTAGAGTACAAAAGCTTTTATGACAGAAAATCACATACGTTTCATAAGACTATGATCTTCTCGTTTTAAGTTTGTATTTATTGAGTGCATGATAATTAGATGAAGATTGGATGGTTACACAGTGAAATAAAAAATTAGATGTATTACCTGGAATTATTTTACGTCTAATTAGATGCAATAGAGGCACGTGCACATGACTATATTTAAGGGTTTTATTTTCGTTTTCAGCAGGGCAAGAAATGCTTTTTCGTTCTTTCTTGAGCTGCTGAAACAGAAAAAATTTCAATTGTTTTACTTATTTCAGCGATGTTTTAAACTCAGTTCAATTTCTTTAATGCACATCTTCATCCACGATTAACCTGGACAGGTGGCTGAGCATCCACTGGTGCAACTGCAGTGCCTCTGACTGAAGGTCCGAGGTTCGGGTCTTGACAGAGGCTAATCAGCTGGGTCGAATTCAGCCGCTGTCTGGAGGAGAATTCCAGCGGCCGGCTGCTCTGATCGGTAGTTTCTCCGATGAATACCAGGCCAATACCGAAGCCGTTCCCTAACAAATGGATCATGGCACCAACGTGATATTTCCTTCCTCTTCCTTGTCCTATCCTCAGCACTTAGTTACACATCCTTACACTTTCATTCACTACACTGCTACACTTACCGGAAGACCCATCGAGGGCTAAGAGGACCCGGATGGTGTCCCACTGGTGGGAGATACCTGATTGGGAAAACTCCACTACCGGTTGCTTGGTCGACGCCGATCTCGCCATCCAGCGGGAGACGATCACCACCCGAGTAAAAAGCACAGACTACACTATTCATCTTTACAGTTGATGAGTTCAGTTCACGCATTCTGTTGATTGATTGAGTTACTAATTCCGAGCGCGTCAACTACTGAGGTAATTAGTCCCGTAAGTGTAGTGCATGCTTATTCATCGGGGGTGGCAAAAATCTTTCCCCGCTAGATGACGAGATCAGGCGCCGATCTACCGTCGGCTAGCGGGGTTTTCCCCGATCAGGAAATCCTACAAGCAGGGAACAGCCGGGACAAGCTCTAAGCCCCTCCACCGGTCTTCCGGTATACGCGGTATCGTAGAGCCTCTTAGTGTGTGTGTGTGTGTGTGTAAGGGGTGAGGATAGGACAAGGAAGAGGAAGGAAAGATCACGCGCGATCCTAGCTGAAAAGCTAGTGTCGAAAATTCTGCCACAGTGAAGAGTGCAACCATATAACTTCCCCGTCAGAGGCACTGTACTGACATCAGTTGATGCACAGAGCCATCTGTCCCGGTTTGACGCGTCCGGAATCACTAATCAATTTACGATTGGGACGGGGTTTTGGGGACCAGAACCACTGTGCCGGGGGGGGGAGGCTGGGTGGCGAGCGGGTCGCCGGAAGTGGTGCGCCGCGCATGCGTGATCAGCCGAAATGGCAGCAAGCGCGCCCGGCGGCGCGTGAGTGGACTACCCGGCCTCGCCCACAGACGGACGGTAGAGAGCCTGGCTTTACACGCTCCACTAGGTGGCGGCTTTTGGCGACCTAAAACATCGAAACACGGATCAAAAAAAGGCTCTTAAATCGTTGTAAACATGCACTAAAATTGCTCATTAAAAATGAAGTTCACATTCTATTCTTCGAAATATATGCCGAAATACAATTTTAACAATACACTGAAACAACAACTATTATTACAATGAACAACAGTACTTATCATAAAAAGCTCTTCAGGTGGTGTTCGTACACCTTTCTCCAACATTGCAGAATAGGCAAATGGCCGTAATCCGAAAACTAGAGGTAGAACGTCACAATTTTCTTCGCATTATTTCTAACTTTTACGAACTTACTTTTTCAAAGAAAAATAGTGCCATATTTATTAAGTCATTGTACTCTCTCCGATGAAAGAGTTTAACCAAAAAATGTTGAGTCATTTTTGAGAAAATTTTGAGGCTTCGTGTAAAGTAACTTCAAAAAGCCAAAAATCCATTTCAAACTCGCAGGGTTCTGAGTTGGGCCAAATTAAGGAACATTAATTAAGGAACATCAATTTTGGAGAAAATCTGAACGTCTTAGGCAATAGTGCTGATTGCGGTCGGACGGACAGGCCGACCAACGGACGGACGGAAGGACGGCCGCTCCACATTCCATCGCGAAGACAAGTCCCTCACGCGCCACGTTACAAAAATCCAAGGATAGGTAGTAAGGCGGAAAAGTAAAATTATTCACCCCTTTCTGTATTTCATATTTCAATTAAACTCATTACGACACTTCTAATTAGTACTGTCTAAAATATCACACTGATGGCAACGTTACCGGGGCAGGCGGTGCTAATTTTTGATTGAGAAAGAAACCCACTGTGAGGATCCGCTATTACGGCACAGTGACGTCACCTTTATTTGGGTGCTCCCTCTCTTTTTCCTCGTGTGGCGTCACGCCGCCGCATCGCGCGCTTTTTGCGCCAGCGAAAGGATCAGCCGGAGAGGAGAATTACGTGTTTGGGTTTATAGGACGATGCCGTCTTCTACTACGTACCTTCAAGTGATGTGACGACTCTCCTCGGTGCCCTTGAGAATCTAATGCGCTGAAACCACAATGAATGTGCATGCATGCCCTAAGTAGCACATTTTGCCGATTTAAATGGCATTAAAAAGAAATAAGTAATTTTCATTGAACATTTATCAATAGAATACAAACCGATGGCATCGGAAGCGCAGAACCAAACTTTGCGACATGATACTTTTTTCTAGTTACGTAAATTAATGTTAATTAAAAAGAAGCCTTCATAGCGATAGTTTATGCCGTTCCCTGAGTTGAACATACCTTTCAGCCGCTGACTCTTAGATTGCTGAGAGTACTAGTCGCATTGGATTTTAATTATATCAGGAATATTTTTTAAAATATTTATCACGACAGCTATTTGTAAAAATCGCTACTTGTTGGTAGCAGAATTACAATACTGCGCCGTAGACGAGTGACTAAAAACACTAGGATCGAAGAGATGCGATCTTATAAATGTTTGTAATATATAATGTATAATTTTATGCTTTAATGTAACGGTAGGAAACTTAAGAAACGGAACACAAGGTACAGAATGTTTCCACAAAGAAATCTCACATGAGCATATACTAGAATAATTCAATAAGATATTCTTTAAAACAGTTCCAGCCTTAAATATAGCATTTGGCTACGAAATAGCTCTTGTTCCAACAACGAATAACCTTTGATACTCTCCAAGACATTGGAATAGTATACTAGACTCACGCATAGCGCTAGTGTAGCGTTGCAAATTGAATCGTTCTCTGGCAGCCATGTTGGGGACAATCGTATGCGCATTGAGCAGGATTGCGGAGACATTTCATTCTCGTTTATATATATTTTTTGCGAAAGAGCAAGATTCCATATGGTAAGAAGATGCACAAATCGTGAGACGAAAGCCTGCACGCTGTAATTTCACAAGAACAACATTTAAAAATAAAATCGGAATTTTAATTTAAGGAACTCAGTTTAATTTGTAAATTACACCTTTGGAAAGAACTTGCGATATCTCTTCAAGAAAAAAAGAAGTATTTATATTCTCAAAATTCAAATTTAATACAGGAATAACGAGATTTTTATCTAGGGTGAGTGGGGACTTCAAGAACGAATATATTATATTAATATTGATTCACATCTCCCTTTACTCCAGGTGTCTGCATGCATTCTGCACACCCAACTTTCAAATATAACTTATTTCAAGTTTATAATTTAGTAAATAATTCTGAAAATTTAGCGTCATGTGATGTACACTTTTACTGAAAAAAGATTCAGAATGTCAAGGCATACAATTTTTAATCGAGTGTAGATTAGAGGATTACATTTCAGAAATGATTATAAAAGTTTCCGAAAGAAATGTCTCGACATCTACAATATGATGTTTTCTGAGGGAAAATATCCCAAATCTATAAAAAAAACACATATTTTCAAGAAAATATGTTCAATGGCTGTAATATAATGTGAACTTATCACGGACAGGGCAACCTCGTGGAGTACATACAAATCCATTTTTAGAGTAATATATTCACTAATAGAAACTAACGCTTAGTTTTTGCTTTCAAACGTACTATTACAGATTCCCAAAACTACGTGGGCGACCCGCTTTAAACGACAGTGATAATGAAGGCTTTATACAGTTGCACGATAAAGACGTATGATATTATGTCAGAGAAACTTAAAAGTTTGATGTCTGAATGTTAGTTTTGCACATCTTACTTTAAACAATGAGTAAGTGATTCAATAAATCTTCCACTCTACGTATTCAGACCTACAAAAAAGCGGAAATGTCTGTAAAATTTCGAAGTATTTGAATTTGGCGCGTATGTTTGCCGCCATCATGACTGCCAGCACAAGCTTCAATTTTCAAAGAGAAAGGACAGCCATTACCATAGGATAGTGGGGCCTTGGATACTCTTCTGTATGTAGTTGCCGAATGTCGGGGTAGCGAAAATCAACAGCCAGAATGGCACGAAAACTCATTTAAATATATAGTTTTGAACGGAAGAGTGTGGCTCTTGACAATAATTGGAAATATTTAGGCGTTATAAAACACTGAATTTATCTGGAAACCAGGGCCGTCTTAACAGCTTTAGGGGCCCTTGGGCCGATGTTAATTTGAGGCCCACTCTTCTTATTTTCGCCGATCGCGGCGAGCGAGGGACGGAGGATCTAGCGGCCAAAAAAAAACCCCAAATAGAGTGTAAAGCCTGTTTTACACGGTCATTTTTTCATCATTTCCCGTCGATACGGAGCAGACTGATATATTTGTACGAAAAAATGAAGCATGCTTCATTTTTCCGTACAGATTTCATCCAGTTTGACTACAGCGCCCCTAGTGTCTCTTTATGGAACTTTCTTCGATTGCGTGAGTTCTCCGGCAGGGAGTATATTTATCTGGTGCGTAGCGTGGGCACGTGTTGTTTGTGATATTGAGTCTTTGCGTTCAATGATCCTCTCGCAAATAAAACCACAATACACACATCTTTCTACTCCTTACTCTGCGAATTCGTAACTATCTGATCATTCTTCCCGCTAATTTAATTTGTTTCTGTAAATGCGATGTTCAACTGTTAAACTTCCAGCGCTTTTTGCGGCGTTTGGAGGAAGTATTTTCATCACGATTACGTACAGACCAGGAATGACCGTGTAAAACGTTGGAATCACGTTCATCCAGTTTCGGTACGCATAGAACCGAACGTCCTTTTTCCATCCAGTTTCTGTACAGAAAAATGATGAAAAAAGGATGAAAAAATGACCGTGTAAAACAGGCTTAAGGGGTCGGCGGGAGCGAAGGTGTTCGAACGGCCTCTGCAATGACAGCCTCGCGTCGTGTCTTGGGCTACGGACCGGGAGAGGCGGCTCCGGCTCTCACGAAAATCACCTGCCCCTTGCCACGCCGCCGCCGCCGCCTCTTGGGCTACGGACCGGGAGAGGCGGCTCAGTGCATCAACCGATGGCAACCGTCCCTTTGGCCCCGCGGTCCTAGGTTCTAGTCCCAACAATGACAAAATTATCGACAGTACCTTGTCAGCTAAGTGGAATTCAGTCTCCGATTGGAGAAAAATTGTAGCGGCCGGCTGCTCTGATCCGTAGTTTTCCGTGGTTTCTCCTATCAACATCTAGCGAATGTCGGAGCAATACCCTAATAAACGGGCCATGGACCGCGCACGATCTTTCCTTCCTCTTCCTTGTCACATCCTCACCCCTTACACACACTTACACTAGCATGCACTACACTAACACACATGCCGGGAGACCGGTCGGGAAATTAGAGATTGTTCCGGCTGGGGCGGTACCTCGCTGGAGGGAGATACCTGGTTGGGGAAACCCCGCTAGTCGACGGTAGGTAGGCACCGGATCTCACCATCCAGCGAGGGAAGAACCCCGCCACCTCCCGAGAAAAAAAATTAATACACTTACGGGCCTAATGACCCTAGTAGTTGACACGCCCGGAATTACTGTCAGTCAATCATATTTGGGCTTCAGCCATAGGGTTGCCAGATATGTCTTCAGAAAATAGTGAACTTGGGGGAGGGAAGAATAAATAGTAATATAAAACATATATTTTTCAACAATGACATTTTCGTATACTAATATGTCATCTGCTTTAATATTATATGATCTGTGAATAACGATATAGAAGTCAATACGACAACCTTCGACCCATTAGTTTCAGGTTCAGCCAACTGTAATCCCATCGCAGTCAGTTACAGCATCCACCAATGAATTTGTTTATCGAGAGAGTTATTTCATTAATAGACTGATTAGAGATGGAAATCAACATTTTTTAATTAAATGGGTAGATTTAAAGCGAGCTTATCCCGTCCATTTTGATATACCTTTTGATGTACGAATTTCGTTTAAACTGTGCTCGCGGCGAGCAAGGACGGCCGGATGTCCAACATCAAAACTTTTTTCTCGAAATGTTAAAGATTTTAATTGAAAAAGAACGTTTCTCCATGGTTCCAAAAGCATGCCTACACTTCAAAGATTTTAATTGAAGAGTGAAAAACTAATACGAATATGTCTAGCTTCCTTTCCTTTATGAAGTTTAGCTCTCCGCTCGTACAAATGTTTTCCCTTACTCCTGCAATGGACATAGATTACAACTCTCTCATGTGTCATGGAAAGAAAAACACGTGTTACCGCTACAAGATATGGAAATTAAATTTCCTCTCTTATCGGTTTGATTCGGTTTCAAAGCATATACACCGAACATTTCGTTCTGTGAGTAACCGATGTCTTCTGTCAGATAAATTCAACACAGGCAAACGATTACTGACAGTGATGGGTTAAGACAAAAACACTGCATATGAGAAGAAATGAGATTTTAGTTATATCTTAAACGAGGTTTCAATAAAAAATGACCTCTCATATACAAAATCTGTTTCTTTGGCTTGGAATGTGTTACTTAAGTCAAATCCTTTCTTGACAGAACATTCCAGATTTTCAAATCCGAAAAAATAGGCTAATTTTAAAAGGTGATAGTAACAAGGCCTGTTTTATTCCAGGGTGTAAAGGACAGCGAATGGAAGTTGAAATATTGTGTGCCCGTGCTTTTAAAAATCCCTGATGATCACGTCTCTTTTGAGGACTAGATGCCAAAGTTCCCATGAACTAACGCCATCACCACTAGAGACTTCACTAGATAACTCCGTGCAATTGAACAGGAAGAAACTATTTACTCAGTATCTTAGTACTTTTTTGTCTCAGAAATGTTAATTTACCTTCTCGAATTACTTTTTAATCTAAATATGTTTAAAGGCAAAACCAAATTGCTTGGAGAAGCAAAAACACTTTTTCACAGACAAGGTTGGTAATTGATCGCATGCGGTTCATATTCATTGATAGATTGTTAGTGATTCCGGGCGCGTCAACCACCGAGGTCATTATCCCCGTAAGTGTAGTGCATGCTTTTTAATCGGGAGGTGGCGGTGATCTTCCCCCCACTGAATGACGAGATCCGGCGCCGATCTTCCGTCGGCTAACGGGGTTTTCCCCAACCAGGTATCTCCCACCGGCGTGGCACCACCCCAGCCGGCACAGGTTCTAAGTCCCGGCATGTGTGGTTGTGTAGTGTGTTGTTAGTGTGTGTGTGTGTGAGGGGTGAGGATAGGACAAGGAAGAGGAAGGAAAGATCGTGGGTGGCCCGTGGTCCGTTTGTTAACTCCGGCATTCACCTTGTGTTGATCGGAGAAACCACGGAAAAATACCGATCAGAGCAGGCGACCACTAAAATTCTTCTCCACACAGCGATTGAATTCGACCTTACGGAAAATCTAAGCCGCCCCTTGAAGAAAATCCTGCCGCCGACGGGACTCGAGCCTAGAACCTCCCGCGTGACTGCAGTGGCATCAGTTGATGCACTGAGACATCTCTCCCGGTACGGTTCATGTTCTGCCAAGTGATAAAATGCATAGCTGACATACTATCGAGCGCTGGATTCCAATCTGTTCCTCCGCAACTTCTCACAGCACACTATCGAGCGCTGGATTCCAATCTGTTCCTCCGCAACTTCTCACAGCACATAATTTAACACTGTTCAGATGACACATATTTTCAATACTATTGACTTAACCCTCAAGCAATGTAACAAAAAATCAATCGCAACGGCGTTCATTATTGATCGGAGTCTGTCGGCGGATCAGAACAATTCAAGCAATTATAAGCAAGCTGTGGCTGAAGAGGGCTAATGATAATTCCTTCTAAAAATATATATATTTACTACTGATAATTTTTTCTCATAAGAATGTGATATTACGAAAAGTACTGAACGACGTTCAGCCAATATCTCAAACAAAGGACTGGTTTGGTTCAAAATTAGAGTTCTGCATTCGGGCAAAACAAGCGCTCGAGCCTTGCAAGGCTCAGCGCTGACTATCGTCGGAAAGGGGGCCTTGCTCGGGAGGTAGGGTATCGCGCTTGAACGGCCGCCTCTCCGCACTCGGTTATCTGCACAACAGTCGAGCTTCCCCGAGCGCTCGGCCGCTCCACGCATCTATGGGATTGAAAGTACCCATCAAACAAGCCAAAAAAATACTTAGGTCTAAACATTGATACAAAACTAAACTGGAAACATCACATTGACCATAACGTAATACAGGCAAAAAACAAACTATTACAATTAAAACCATTAATCAATAGAAACAGCCATCTACCATACGACACCGCACTGGCAATTAATAAAACAATAGTCAGACCCTTCCCACTGTATGCATGCCCAATATGGCTACATGCAGCTAGAACCAATCTTAATAAAATCCAAATTACCCAAACTCAGTTCCTAAGGACAATTACCAATGCACTATCGTTCATATCTAACGCACAGTTCCATAAAGAGTTCAATCTCCAACCCATACCCCAGTACATTCTGTACCTTTTCGCCCAATTCTACTCCAACCTAATCCAGATACCAAATTTATTAGCCAGAAACCCCATATATACCACAAGAATCAAAAATAAGTACCCTTTTCACGCATTCCTACAACAATTTTCCGAAGTGGACCCCGATTAGAGGTGACAATTAGGTTTCCTCGACCGCAATGCTAGCTGTAAGATTAATTTAGTTTAGTAAGTTCAACAAACATATGTAGAGTTAATGTAACTAAGCTATGTAAATATCATCAAGGAAAACAATAAATTGAAAAAACAACAATCGGATTTAAAGTCGCTGCGCATAGTGATCGCAAAACTCTTCGAATTATTGCTCTACCACTCTCAAAAACCTTCCACTGCGCATGCCCCAAAAGCCTTCCACTGCGGCCCTCCTCCACAGCTCCTAATATTTCCCGCCTGCCTGCTCTCTTTGTCACAACATAGCTCTTCCTTTGTCTTTCTCTCGTGGATCGCGCGGTAATTCAACACTGTGAGTTTGGTGATAACAAACTGATGAGTGAGAAGGATCAGACGAAAGGCAGCTTACGTGTTTCTATAATAAGGGTTGTCCAAACCATCAACAGAAAATAAGCAGTGTCTTGTAGAAGAGTTACGGTCTCCAGTCTCTGTTTTACTGTGGCTAGTGAGCAGTGACAGTGTGTTTTACACAGTAGCTGCTGTTATTCACAAAACCCTATTATTACAAATAATTCAAAGTATATCCACTGAAAACGATAGGTCATTGATCAAATAATCATTGAACATGACCACATTCCTCTCCGTTTTCCACCGTACCATCCAGGTCTAAATCCAATAGAACTTGTTTGGGGATTTATAAAGGGCGCGAGGCAGCAGAAACTATTGGTGCATCCTTAAAAGAAAAGGAAACGTTTTGCAGAGAAGCATTTGCACAATACGATGTATTCATGTCCTTGACACTCTGGGAGTGCGAGTTCCTCTTTTGACGAAGAGGGCGGTGATGACGAGTGGCGGTCAGCGCGATCGCCAGTCGCCTCTCCTTTCGCCTACGCGCTTCCCTTATCGCCGAGAGGGGAAATCTCAGATGCCGCAGGGTGGGGGCAGCTTCCGAGACTTTACAAAGGTACGTCCGCCATGATGTTTTTTGCGAGCGGTTCAGCTGTAATTGCAATTGGGTACAGCGAGATGGGCGAATAACCTTCGAATGGGGAGGTTGCGGAAGCGGCTGGGCGGGTCCCTCTCCGCAGCGCCGTGGCGCGATGGGGAGGGATGGCGCTGGGGAGACAAGGAATCGGAGGGACTGAAGACACGGTGGATTGATTTCTTCGTGTTTCCGGGCGCGTCAACTGCTTTAAGTAAGTGTAGTGCATGTTTTTTCTCGGAGATGGCGATGATCTTCCCCGCCGGACGGCAAGATTCCGTCGGCTAGTGCGGTTTCCTCACAAGGACGCTCTTACCACCGGGGCACCGTCCCAGCCGGGGAAGCTCTAATCGGTCTCTCGGAATATGTGGTAGTGTAGAGCATGGAGTGTAAGGAGAGGGTAGGACAAGGAAGAGGAAGGAAAGATCGCGCGCGGTCCGTGGCCCGTTTGGTAGGGTACTGTTTCGGCATTCTCCGGGATAAACCACGGAAAACTACCGATCAGGTTAGCTGACCTCTAGAATTCTCCTCCAGACAGTGACTGAATTCGACCTAGCTGAAAAGCTAATTGTTGCAATTTCGTAAGTAACGTGAAATGTCAGTTATCATTATTTCCGCCTCAACGACTCAATTGTATGTAAATGTAAATATTTAAGTGGTTAGGTGGAAGTGCAGGCTTCACAGTCTGAACCTCGCCAGAAATACAGACATTATTATTATTATTATTATTATTATTATTATTATTATTATTATTATTATTTATTATATATTATTATTATTATTATTATTATATACATTGTTTTTCTGTATTCACCGGACTGTTATTTGACTTTGTGTCGGGTTGATAACAAAGACTCATACCAATTCATGTTTCGTCGCAATTTGTGTTTAAGATGATCGATTTTTGCATAATTTTGTAGGTATATTTTGGCATTTGAATAAGTTCTAGATTTTTATGGATGTTAGTTGGTAAAGGTCCTGTGCACGAAATGACCAGAGGAACATTATGAACTTTTTGGAGATACCATAGTGCCTTGACTTCAGTTGCTAGTTCTGCATACTTTGTTATTTTTCTGCATGTGCTGTTTGAACATTAGCTGTTTTTCGAACAGTTATGTCAATCAAGAAGCCAATCTTTCGCCGTTTGTCTACGAAAGTTGTCTGCTCTGTTACGATGAATAGTTTTATCTGTAATAATTTCTGTCATATAACAACTTATAGTTTGAACTTTCATTTGCATGGCGTCCATGGAGTTCCTTTCTTGACCACATGTCTATTTTGCAGTTATTGTCTGTAACTCGCGACGAAATATCCAGCTGTTCGTTGTTAAGGTCAAGAGGAGTCAATTTAGTATCTGCTTGAACTATTGCAGCGTTTAGTTCTGAGGTTGCCTGTTTATTGTAATAAAAGTTCCTAATGAATAGATTTGTTTGTAGCACAAGTTCTTTCGATCTATTAGGCCTCTTCCTCCTCACTTCGTGGAGTGTCACTCGTTCTATTGCGCTATTTGGATGGTGATGTCTGAATTTTCTCAAAATTGTGCGGTAAGTCTCTGGATGTCTTCAAGGCCTGTGTCGCTCCACGATATAATTCCAAATTATAATTTAATAATAATATTAATAATAATAATAATAATAGTAATAATAATAATAATAATAATAATAAATAACCTAAAAGGATCTGGATAAGAGATTGAAAGATGAAGAGGAACGTTTGAAACAGAGAATAGCTGCACTCGGTGCAAGAATTAGGCGTTATGATGAAGCAGCAAAGAGACGCCATCACCAGTCAGCGTTTGCTTTCGACCAGAAGAAATTTTATAGACTACTGCAGAATAACAATGAAGACCATCAATGACAATTTCCGAGTAGCAAATCCTGGTTTAGTATTGGACTGATATCTGGCTAAACCAAAGCAACACGATAAAGGAGGCTACTGGCTGCAGGAGGAAATAGAAGCTTGTCGTAACATCGACGAGATGACTCCGTTTCAAATTGTCCTTGCTGATATCAAAACAGCAGTACAGAGAACACAGAGTTGGAAGTCACCAGGTCCAGATGGTATCCAAAATGTATGGTGGAAGTAATTCACTGCCACGCACCCATGCCTGACTGGACTGTTCAATGAGGTTTTGCTAGATCCAACTATATTCCCAAAGTACCTAGTTGACAGGCAGAACGTATATGGCGCCCAAAGGAAGTATGTTTCAATGAGTATTGGATCGACCGATCACTTGCCTGCCAACACTATATAAAATTATGACTTCATAATCTCTTCAAGAATGTACAGTCATTTAGTCGACCAGCACATTTTGGCTCCTGAACAGAATGGGTGTCGCAAGGGAAGTATGGGATGCAAGGAATTATTATTGATTGATAGTGTAATTACGCAGCAAGTACGGAAGAACCAGCGCAATCTTTCTGTAGGCTGGATAGATTACAAAAAAGCCTTTGATTCGGTACTCACTCATGGCTTTTAAGAGTACTCGAATTGTATAAAATCGATCGAAGACTGATTGTTTTCTTGAAGAACTGCATGTCAGAATGGAAAACTCATTTGCAGATTAAGAAGGGAACCTGCTGTTACGTGACGGAAGATATTGCAATTCGTCGTGGAATCTTTCAAGGGGACAGCCTAAGCCCGCTATGGTTTTGCATAGCACTCACCCTTTGAGCAGAATGCTCAGACAATCAGGATATGGGTACTTATTGAAGAAAAACCCTGATGTTCGTATCTCTCACCAGCTCTACATGGATGATCTCAAACTATACGCTTCTAATAGAGATCACTTACAAAACGAGCTCGAACTTGTCAAGAGTTTCAGCGATGCAGTTTGTTTAGAGTTTGGGATTGAAAATGCGCTACCCTTCATGTTGTCCGGCAAGTCCAAAATGAAGAACAAAATATGCAAATATCTCGTGACACAATTATTAAAAATATCGGCATTGAAGACTCCTACAAATATCTGGGAATGCAGCAATTGCTGAAATTTTGATTCAAGCGTTAGGAACAAAATTGTACAGAACGTGCTATCGAGAGTAAATAAAATCTGCAAAACGTGGATCAATTCAAGAAGCAAAATATCTGCTATTAATACTTGGGCTATTCCTATGCAACTTACACATTTGGTGTAATAAAATGGACAGAAACATCCTTGCAGACTTTCGACAGGAAAATAAGAACTACACTTACAAGTCAACGACTGCACCACCTCAGAGTTCAGTGCAGAGGCTGGACTAACCTCGTGCTAGTGCAGAAAGAGGACACCTTAACTTGAGGCACAGTGCCGACAGCAAGAAGAAAAGCTGCGTCGGTACTTCTATCAACTCGTCTGTTCACAAAGCCATCTGTGATCAAAATAGAAAATGACCCATTATGTCTGGCACAACCAAGTAAGAGTTTGATTACCTGAAGCATCAAGACCGCGTGAATATCTGGCAAAGAAAGGAACTTCATGGTAGATTTTTGCAACTTCAACTTCGGAGAACATTGATAAGAAAACTCAGTGGAGTGACTTCGAACCGGGGCCTCTTCGGTGAGACGGAAGGATTTATTTTCTCCATTCAAGACCAAGTTGTCAAAACCAGAGCTTATAAAAATTTATCATGGTCAGCAAATTGATAGCCGATGTCGCCTTGTAAATCCACCAACGAGTCAATCCAGCATATTTGCTGTGATGTCCCATTAGCACAAACAGAATACCTTAAGAGACACAACTGCGTCGCCAAAGTAATCCACCAAGCCCTTGCCAAAAGATACGACCTCGTAGAGAGTGAACAACCATATTATAAGTGCAAACCTGAGCAAGTAATCAGCAATGATCGAGCTCAAATTCTGTGGATAATGTAATCTTCACTGACCGAACAGTGGAAGCAAATAGACCGGATATTGTTTCTTTGATAAAATATCTAAAACATCATGCATCATTGATGTTGCGGTTCCTACAGATGACCGGTTTGTAATCAACTGTTTCGGAGAAAAAGGAAATACCAACCACTGGCTGGAATTGAAGGAAATGTATGGATTGCGCGCAGTGGAAGTGCTTCCAGTAGTGGTATCAGCGAATGGATTGGTCACCAAGGAATGGCAAGAGATCGCGAAGAACTTAGAATTGACTGAAAAGCATATACGGACAATTCAAAAGCCGCATTATTGGGAACAGCAAATATAGTCCATAAATTCTAAGTCTGACTTGACTGATATAAAAACAAAATATATTCTTGTTCCACTTTACGTGCAAACCATTGTTGCCTTAGGTGATTTTGAGAACCCCGGCATCAGTGTATATCTACAGAAATTGGGACATAATAATAATGCTTATACATATACAGACGGATGAACAGATGTTTGGCGTCATACGATTTGTGGTATCAACGACTCACAAAACATGGATAGTGGCTACACTACGTAACAGAGGACTTTTTCTAAATATGGCAAAGGATTTATGCTCTCTTTCGTTTCCAGAACCCTGTAATAAGATTTTTTCTGCCGAAAATTCCCCGTTTTCTCGCGCAGTATTATATAACTTTCTCTCTACTTCTTAGGGAGAAAGTAAAATTAAGTAAACACGTCAGTAGTATATTCCCCAATGGCACTGTTGTACTGACAAGACCTTTGTTCTTCGTATTTCTTCCATATTATTTTTGTTTCAAAATCGGATCCACAAAGTTGACACTCCCTGTTTCAGGGTTATATACGCGTTAATTTAAACCTGTTTTCCATGCTGAGAGCTTTTCACTCTTGTGCACGTAATTGCTGATGAAACGTGCTCGCAAATCTGATACGGTATGCAAATTGCAATTTAATTCGTGCACAAGTAACTCCTAAAAGGTTTCTAATGTTTAGTCCGCAACCTTAAACGTTTAGCAATTTGCAAGCAAATGCAAATAGTAGTAGCGTATTTTAAAAAGTATGCTGACGTAAATATTTTCATCGTGAAGGTTCGTTGACCACTTTTCTTGTGTAAAGTCTAGTTTGTGGCGCAATACAATGTATTTATAGTTATTAACGAAACGAGTGTATAAAGAAGGGGATATTTGCATGCGTGGTATGTTCAAGAAAACGAGCCACGATGGGAGTTTTCTTATACACTACAAGTGCAATTATACCCCTTTATACACATTACGTTCAATTTTTTTTCGTTTCCACTTAAGAATAATTTAAATTTTAAGAAATTCAAGTACATTTTTACCATACATTTCATGACGTAGTATTGATTCTGAAAAGATCTATTTTAGTGGGCCTTCCATATTTTTTGTTTCAACGAAATATTTGCAAATGGAAGGTACTGAACACATTAGGACTAGAATATTAGAAGGAGCTGACAAAGTCATGAAAACATTATTTCCTACGAAACGTAAAGACACGTATGAGAGAGAATACACCATATATAAATATTTAAGAAAAAGTTAGTCATTTCTGACAGAGTTTTGCTATAGCATACTTTTTAGAACTGGTAAACACAAGACGTTTATATTTTTACATTCGTAATCCTAAGACGAAATGTTTTATTTTGTTCCATAAAGGGAGATAGCTTCACGTTTACTTAGCCAATTTAGTTTTATTAATTCGTGGTTTATATGTAGTTGTACGTAATCTGTGATGCACTTTTTTCTCATGTTTCATGGTCGACTGCGAATATCTTGGCTACGTCCGTGTTATAGTTTCTTAATTAAACGATTTGGCACCTTTTCTGAGTTCTGATTGGTAGATGTGTTGTTTTAATTGCATGCGTGCTATTGACATAGAGATAATCAACTATTTTTCATGGAATTAATGAGTATACGTATTTAGTTAACTAAACGAAACAATAGGTATCGTGAATCCACTGCTCGTTCTGTTTCTTGAATGTAAGGACAAACAATCCCACCAATTTTTACCTCCAATCTGAGAAGACATTACCCATAATTACTACACATTCATCACATTTTAAGTAAGATGTAAAGAGACACGGCCGAAGACTTCACTCTGCCTTCAAAATCACATTCCAGGCTATTACTTCTTTGAAATAGAAATAAAATCTTTGAACAACTTAGGAAATAAAAAAATCAATGGTTTCTGAATCCGTATTTAAAGACAATCTGCGAAACAATCATTCTCTCATGTGAGAACGTCCATTCAAACGCGTCCTTCTGAAAAAAAAAAAACGTTTCCCAAAAAGAAACCCGCGTTGCTGCTTCGTTTTGTATGCCTCTGATTATCTTCGGCTCCCACATTCCAACATGGAACAAGAATACAGACCCATTTGCGAGATCCCTCCCAATTACATATTCTACGCGCTGCCTTGCATAGCGATCATTACGGTGGGGCTGGCAGGTGGCCGAGGTCTCCCCGTCCGACCTTGTTATGTCTATCGCCATAGGTGCGTTCGCGGAGGTGAGCAGTTCCGCGTAGCAGCCCCAGGGGACAACGCGCTGCGGAGATTGGCACACGCCGGGCAACGGCCCTCTGCTTTTTTATTCTTTTTTTAAATTTTGGCTCGAGGCAACGCACTCTCCGAACTTTCCTTCCAGTGCCACAAACGTTTTTTGCATTGTGTTTCTCACTTCGATGTTGTGCACGCGGGTTAAGAGTAAAAAGGTCGAGGAAGTTGGTATTTTTTTAATTAAACGTTTATTTATAATCTGTTCACACATCAGAACAATAAGGTAATTTGCTGACTAGGTAATTAACATTTGTTGAAGAAGATACCCAGTAGTTTCTCTCCATTAATATAGTTGATTATACATATAACTATACCTAAAACCTGCGAGGTAAATCTAAAGGTTTGAATTTCTTAAGACGCCTCACTTCCAAACTGTTATCTAATAAATTTATTGCTGAAGTATTTGTATTGCATTCTAATTTTTTAATATATTTACAACTATGATTATTCATTTCTTCGTTAACTGTTGGCATTTTAAAATAGGAGTGAATTATATAATAATAATAATAATAATAATAATAATAATAATAATAATATAATTATATAATTTCGAACATATCAGGGGGCATTGGCAATGTTTCTAAATACTTTGGATTGTAATCTTTGAATGATTTGGATATTGAACTTGCTACTGAGCTCACAGAGCTGTATACAGTAAGTCCTAACAGGCTTTAAGAATGATTTATAAATTAGTAATTTATTGTCTAAAGCTAACACTAAGTTTCCACCTAACAAGCAATGGATATTTTTTTATTTTAACTGGACTTATTTTAATTTACACATTATAAATTTTTTCCACGTTGTTAGTATAGATTGAAAAATCTGGCCGTGTGGCGGGTTGCATTTGACATGATTATTTAGATTTAGTAGGCACTCTGCGAACCTCCCTTCTAGTGCCACGCACTTTTTTTATACCAGCATTATAAACTATCTTTCCTGTTGCAAGAAATCGCTCATAATCGGTCATTGCGCAAATGATCACGTATTAGCTTTTACGGCACGATTGATTGCGTCATCGTACATTCAGTCAATCGCAGCGAGAGAATCGTGGGGAGGAATCGATAAACGGAACAGATGAGCAGGATTTTCGACACTAGCTTTTCAACTAGGTCAACCAACAGGTGGGCAGGTCGCTGCGACATCAACCACGAAAGAATGAGGGTGGTGGGTTTGCTGTGTGCGCAACGTGCGTGTGCGAAGTTTCGAACTTGTGATTGTGCCAGGAAAAGTAGCCCTATCACTACATACCCTAAAATATCTTCAGTATACATAACTTCAAAATTTGCCTAGAAAACTCAAAAATAATTTGTCTGTACTTTGATGCGAACCTCTATTTGGTGTATGGTGTCAGATGTGGCTGTTTATCCTTAATATAGACCTTCAAAATGGATGTAACAATGGCAGTACATTAAGAATAGATAACGAAGCTCTATAAATAGAAGTTCACTATATAATTCACTTCTTTAATGTAGAGAAGATAGATGGAGGAGAAGGAAATGGGGAGATAAATAGAGGTGACGGAATGTCAGAAAGAAGAAGTGATTAGAGTGGAGATAATATAAAAAAAAGTTGCTAATTCTTGTTTTTGAAAATAACAATACAAAAATTTACTTACATTTTAAAGTATGCTTAGGAACTCAATTATGTGACAAAGGACTTGCGTTATTTATTAATGGTAGTTTACTGAGTGCTGTGTATTCCAAATTACAATTAATAATAATGGATGGATACTTTGGCTCAGATACTAAATTTCATGTATTCATTCCAATAAGACTAAATAAAAAATTCTCATTAAATATACAATGGCACATAGCCTATACAAATAGAAAAAATTGTTAAAAAAAAAAAAAATTCCAAAATTGCATTTATAACAAGTGTTTTTTGTTTATTTCTTTCGTATCACGCTCAGTATTAAGTATCTATTTATTCTACCATTACATTGTGATCATACATTACTGTAATAAACATTGTTCAAATTTATTGTACTATTTTGTAACACTACTTCAAATATTGTTTGTCTTTTGTACAAACCATGGTTACCGCAGGGTACCATGGTGCCATGGTCGCTCATGACCTAGAATTTTATGCGACCTTAATTAATAAAGGGGGAAAATGTTGTTCATTATGACAACCAGAATTTCTCAACCTTTTAATAATTACATCCCTCACGCATAACTAAAATTTAATGGGCTCAACAGAAAAATTCTCTTATATGACGGATTTTCATCTGATAATGAAGGCATATTTTCATGATTTAAAAATATTTTTTTAAAATTTAAATAGTAATAATTACAAGAATTTGAAAGAAAACACTTAAATTTTAAACAACTTAATCATTTAACGATTCAGTTAAGTAATTATTTTCTTCGTCAGATATTTCTGTGGAAGTCTAGGTATATTTTTCTGGAAATCTAGGTATATTTTCAGGAGACTTTAAAAAAGCTTTATATATTGAAGATCAAGACATCAATTTTCAAGAGAGCATTCCATTTGGTGTACGGTTTTCAGTGTGTTTAACATAAAAAATACTCTTTGTTTACAATATTCGAGTAAAAAACGTAAACTTTAAAAGTAAATGCCAGACATCTAGAAAATATAATTACCTTCATATTTACATAATATTGAGAATGGAAGAGAATATTGGAAAGAAAATGAAACACGTGTTTCCTGAAATCAATACATCCACACAATAAATTACAGCCCCGGACTTGACTTTGTTAAAACCAAAACAACTCGCACGTTCTTTGAGCAAACTAGAGTCAACTCAGGTTCTAGTGAACTCGGATATAGTGAACCCTCGGAGAACTAAATTCACTGGTCCCGATTCGCTTACATTACAAATAAGCAAAAGAAGTTATAGTGAACCTGAACGTTGGCTAAAGTGAACGTAGGAAATAAGTCCTGGAAATTAATTGGATCTTGCATATAAGACAGAGAACAGTGCAGAATCAAGGATGGAGATAAAAGAACTCTGGAGAAGGATCTAGAGAAATTACTAATGAAAAATGTACCAAGCAAAGAACTGAAAATAATTTATTTTTTAAGGATAAATAAAGATTTTGAAATTTTCAGATCGTGCTGTTCATGTATTTTGCTGTATCTCTATATTAATAAAATCAATCATTGTGGAAAAATTCCATTTAGTTTTGACATCATCGAATGTAGTGAACGTCTGGTATAGTGAACCAAACTTGTCAATCGGGGTCAATTGTATTTAGAAATTCGCAGCAGCTGCTTGTGCGGACTAGTGCATCGCGACCGCTGCCAATCAACTTCGCCACACGAAGACGCCAGAGCGCGCGCCACCGACACGCAAATAGAGCAGCGATCTCACAACCGAATAGGGAAGCACAAATAGTGTACAACTGAGTAAACATCACTCAGGGACACGAGAAGACAGAAATGAATGTAAATGGCGAGATAATTGTCAGGTCTTCAAAGCTTACAGTTGAATATAGCAATGTTCGTAATGTTGGGGTACATTTGCTCAGCTACGAACCGAGGCATTTCTGTGTGAAGTAGAGTTGAAGTAAATAGTGAGGTGATTTTACAAACTAAATATTCAATTTTTAACAAGGTGAAGTATGGAAATCATACCGGCTGATACACCTCTGCTTTGCCTCTGACCGGGAGGTCCTAGGTTCGAGTTCCGTCGATGGCAGGATTTTCGACACTAGCTTTTCAGCTACGTCGAATTCAGTCGTTGTCTGGAGGAGAATTCTAACGGCCGGCTGCTCTGATCGGTAGTTTTCCGTGGTTTCTCCTATCAACACCAGGCGAATGCCGGAGCAATATCCTAACAAACGGCCCACGGACCGCGCGCGATCCTTCCTCTTCCTTGTCCTCTCCTCTCCCCTAATACACACACACACACACACACACAATAACATGCACTACACTACCACATATTCCGGGAGACCGATCGGGAGCTTAGAGCTTGTCCCGACTGGGGCGGAGCCCAGCGGGAGAACACCGCTACCACCGAGAAGAAACATTCACTACATTTAAGGGACTAATGGCGCAAGTAGTTGACGTGCCCGGAATCACTAACAATCAATCAATCGGTGCAGGACCTTTCCTGTTTTCAATTTACAATCGGTTAACACCGAGATTTCGAGAAACTGGTACGCTACGAGGTCATTCTCCAGCAGTTAATCTTCTAACTTATCATTTCCTCGTTATTACAGATCATTAGCAATTGATGTAACTGATAAATATTTGTGTACGCTACACTTCTTTCTAATTCTTTGTTGAATACTAAGTTTTGTTTTTCCAAAACTCTTATTACTACAGATCGTTGAATATCATGTAAAAGCTGTAGTTTGTACTTTCATTGGATTTTAGATGTCGTTTGTCAACGATGAGTCCACTATTACTTAGCCTTGCGACTATTGTTTTCCTACTGCTTTTATTGCGATAGTTTTTATGTGTATTTACTTTACATTATTCACATGTGTTCTGTATTTTGGTTTACTTTATTATAATTGTAAGTAATCTGCACACTTTGTATTCTTTTTACTATATATACGCCTTATTCCACGTCTGATTTAAAAACAGGATTTCCTTAATCACACCTTTTATGCACAAATTCAAGTTTTGTTATATTTATATATTTTTTCAAATAAAGCTTTATATACATTCTCTAAATTATAACAGTGATATGCTAAAAAGTTACTGGAGGTGCTACTGATTGGCACAGACTTTCTCGTACTAGTTAGTTTTATAATTTCTGTGGAGTGAATTTGTTTTTCGGTTCAACCGGATCCTCTTCCCAGCTGCCATCTATCGTCACCAAAACTACCTTTTCTCACATCTCAATTTTTCCGTCTTCTAATAACAGATCTGAAGTATGACTTCAACCCTCTTGTGGGAACATAACTTTTTTCTCTTTCAGTGGGAACATCTGCCTCGGAGGTATTTCCAAGAGCATCGATTACTCACATTTCAATAATGGAATTCAGAAAATTTGTCGTTTTTTCTATATGTTTTTTATTATAAAAGACTTTATTAAAAGTATGTATTGTGAATTTTACGTAAGTCAAAAACCATGGAAAGTACTACCATAAAGTTGTCAGACTATCAATAGGTAATGAAAGTGAACATCTTGTAAGTATTTAACATGAAAATCCAATAAACTCTTGACAGAAAATTATATCGGTAGAATGTACAAAATAATTGAATAAAAAAATGATTGAAAAACAGACATTATATCATGCATATATAGTTACATCTGTGTGTGAGGCATCGATAGATTAAAAAACTAATAGTTAAGATGAAAGAGTGCGATGACCTGTGTCTGCGCGTCAAGCAGGTGTTTCCATCAGAGGGTTAAGAATATTACAGACGAGTAATTAATATGAGAATTTTTTTTGACAAATTTTGAGCCATTTTTTGCGAAAATCCGAATTTTACCGCTTATATTCACCAAAAACATTTGTGTTCTCGGGAAACTTCATCGGAATTCGTTTGACCCAATTACACTCTCAAATGCAATAATCTATACAAAGAACTGTTAATGTAAATATTGACGGCGAGAGAGATTTAAAAAAATCCATGTTGTTTTAAACAAATCAATACGTCAAACTGGCATTAATGCCATACTATTCAGCCTTTTAACACTATTACAACTAACACATCTATTCAAAAATTGCAGAATCATGTACGGAGAGAAGAAAAACTATGGAGAAATATATTGTAATGAATCCTTTCCTCTCTCTCTCATGTATTATTCATAATTGATTGCCCCACCGTTGGGCCGATTTCTGTAATGAATCCACTTCCTCCTTCTTACTTCTTACTATCTACTCTCTCCTATTCCTACAATTTATCTATCATCTGCTATTACTCCGTTGGGTCGCCATTTAATGTAATGTAACAATCTCTCCTGCTCTCTTCCTATCATTCATTAATTTTATCTTCTAACCTCTCTACGTTATCTATGTCCGTGCTGCTATCAAATGTATATATATATATATATATATATATATATATATATAATAATCCCTTTTTTAACTATCTACTGCCGTGGATACGCTGGCGGTCCTATACAGGAATCGCAGTGAGGTAACTGGATTGTGCGTTCTGGGTTAAATTACTACGAACATCTCAATTGATCCAAAACGAACCGCATTTCTGGTTCGATAATTTATTTGCGTTGATAACTTTACTCTATTCTCATTTCTACGGCAATGATTCACCGTCTTTCTTTCCACGCTAACATATAATACCCTATGACCAACAAACAAAACCAAAAAAAAAAAAAAATAATACACAGTAACAAAAAAATCATTCATACACACTAGTACAACCAGTATCAAAATCTCATTCATCCCTCGAATGCGCATTCCCTACTTTTCTTTACTATTTCTATTTTATTCCTACTAACAAAACTTGATCTTCAACAAAAATTGTTTTTGTTTATGGAATGCGTTTTGATACGAAGCGTTTCAAGGAATTCCGACACACACACACACACATGCATATGCGTTTCACTTCCCTTTTTTCGGCTCATCTCTCGTACTGAAGATGTCCGGTGTCCGCTGTTCGATGTTCCTCGATGTTCGGTCGCCGGCCATCCTTCCTCGCGGTCGCCTCCGAAAATCACTCTTCGTTAACCACAATATTTCACATAAATGTGAAAGTCCAGCCGCTAGCCTGTCACCGACTAATCAATTCTATATATTTGCGGCGTACTGCTCGGCAAAATACTTAACACGAAAACAGAAACAATTTTTCGCGTATCGTCAAATACGTCACTTCTAGAAAGTTCTCTTGCTGACTTCCATTTAACTTGGAAAGTAATCGTCTAAATTATACTGATGTGCACTAATTCAGTTAAGTCCCATAATAAAAATATTTACCGCGACAAATTTCCTACACTAGATATAACGTAATTGATTATTCGTAATTGCTTGAAGTTTTACTAACAAACTGACATGAATTCAATGAATTTAAATTTTGCTCCCTTTTCTAATATTCCAAAATATTTATAAATCTTTCGACATTACTTCTCGCTAACTATTTTTACACTTTCCCAAAAAATTAACGACGCACCGATTTCACGTACACGAAACGTTCATTACCATGTCCACGACACATCTCCTCTCACGTCTGCATTCCTACTGGATTCTTCTATCAACCTACATTGTTACTACAGATTTTGTCAAAAAAATTGATATACGCTTGCTCTGTTGGTTCTGCAAGATTTCCTTAACTTCTCAGCATCGCGTCATTTGTTTCTACTATTGACTCCATCACAACTTCGATATATTTTATAATTACTTCGCTCCCGAAAATGCGACAAAGTTGATATTAATTTTGTCGTCTTCCCTGTATTGTATTCTATTCTTTCCCAACGTTTCAACCAAATCGGTCCGTGCGTTCGGTAATTATTCTTCAAAACCCTGTTTGTAATGTTTCTTTTCTAATGCAACAATGGCCATATTCTGTTCATTTTCTTAAAAATTCCAAATATATTTCCGTTTATAACTTTCGAATGCGTCAACCGAATTTAATGCCGTTTGTTTTATTTTGTTCTATAATTTCTGCTTTATCGGATGATTACATTCAATTTTCCTAAATCTCACTGCTATAATTTCTTATTTTAATTTGGATCCACAAACATGTTTCTATCGGCATCGCTGCACTCCACATATACGTTTATTCTTTGCCACTTTTTGGCAACGTTGCATCTGGGGTTTTGATCTCGAAACGTTGGACCATTACAATATGAAGAAATAACAAATGAAAAATAGTAAACATTCGAAAATAACTGATTGTTTTAAGGACAAATAAAGATATTGAAATATTCCGTTCGTGCTGTTAATGCTCTTTTCTCTATCAATATATATTCATAAAAAGAATCATTATAGAGAAATTCCATTTATTTTTGACTTCATCGGCCATAATAGATAAAAAATGTTAGTCCCCATATGTTCACTACAACCGGAGTCGACTGTATTAAACTAGAGAGTTTTTGCAAGTGGAGGATTTGAAAGACATAACAGACAATTCTGGGGAGAGTTGTACTGCGCATGCGCCGGCATCAAATGACGGGATTTCGAGTGTCGGGTCCCGTCATTCCCCCTGATTTGTCGTCTATGACAAACTTACACTTTACGTAGTTTTCGCCACCACCACTAAATACGAATTCAACACTAACACACAATGAGCATGGAAGTAATGAAAAATACAATATCTATACTACCAATATATGGCAGGAACTTAATGGTTAATTTTTTCTCACGTTAATTCAAACATGTCAGGAATAAACTAACGTAACTGTTTAGGATTTGGAGGTTATGTATTAAGTGAGGCTATATTGATTGTCATGAAAAATGTATTATTTATCCATAAGGCTTTATAATTGCCAAACATATCCCGTTCCTAATATAAACAATATAAATATGTTATAGTAAAATTGGGGGGTTATCTAGAAAGCTAAGTTTTCTTGGGAGATAGACAAGTAGTACATATTCCTATGATACAACAAGATTTCATGTATTGAATTAACTATCTTGTAATCTTAATAAAAGCAAAAATAAGAGTCAGAGATACACATATGTTCCATAAAAGCTTTTAGATCCTGATAGAGGTATTCAGTCCCAATTAGTTCTTAGTTTTAACGTACCTTTTGAATTGTACGACATGCAAAAACGCATTTTTCTGAAGATACATTTTGACGGTAACGTACTACGACTTTCGGTTAGCGTATCGGAGTGTTGTACCCGAGTTTGCGGGTTCAAACCCGATCGAAGCCATTGATTTTTAAGGACGAAAAAATTCTTCGTACGCCTTCCTTCGGAGGGGAAGTAAAACCGGCTGTCCCATGTAATAGATTTACTGCATGTTAAAGACCCTCAATCCTAAATGAAGCCTCTGAGCAAAATTGAGTTCCATCTGTTTCGTCGTCCAAGATAATACCTCCTTTCTCCGCTAGGTGGTGAAAGGAGCGTATCGAAATTTGCGTGGTTAGAAGGAAGAGCGAGCCTGATGGCCCGAGTCTCGCCACGTAAAGTAAGGCATTAACTAACTAACTACGACAATTGATTTCTCGCCTTGCAAAATTTACTATCTGTACGAAAAAAAAGCTTAATTTTTGGAAATGAGCCGCGCCTTAAAATCCTTCCCCAAGCGTTGTCCGTCCGTCAGTGTCCGTTCTTATCTGCCCGTCTTCCCGCCCCCGCTGCGCGCAAATAGACCGCCGCCACCTGGCTGCGCCACCGTCGCCGCCGCCGCCGGGGGCGCCTGGCCGCGCCGAATTCCTCGAAGTCGCCGATAAACAAGCGCGAGCTATTTTTACGGGCGTCGCGTGCAGCCATTGGCTCGCCGCGGGACGGACGACCTCTCGCGGATCCGTTTGTCAATATTTCCCTTCCCGCTTCCGAGGGGGGGGGGGCGGCGCGATGCTCCACTGTTGCGACGCGACGGCGCGTCACGACTCCTGGCATAAAGTTGTTGTTGTTTTTCCAATTTGCCCCTCGCCAGTATCAAGTTTGCATTAGCACAAATGCAAAACTGCTGATAATTTCCAATTCGTTCGGTAACTTCTGCCGCAACATCTTTTACAACTACATTTGATTCTTCCCCGGATTTGCTTGAGACTTCCATATTTTTATCCATTAATTTTTTAAGAGATTGAAACTCCACAAACTTAGTCTAATTTGTGTTCACTTCTACTTCTGAAATTACTTTATTAATCGTTTTGCATACGAATCGATATAAACACTAAAAGGTGAGTGATTTGTATGTTTATGTGAATAAGGTGTTTCTGTCTGTCTGTTCTCGGTGCTACAGCCCGCGTACGAGCGATGGTCTCCCAGCAGCGTCGCGGCCTTGGGTTAAGGGGGTCGTGGTTAGCACAAAGACATCCCCACGCCGTATTCTGGCCTCAACCTGCAAAGGGAGTTTTCGCATCGTCACACAACGGCATACACTGGAACATTGCAAGGAAAAAGCACATTATAATCTTGCCCGACCGGGAATCGAACCCCAGGTTCTTCATGGAAAGCGAGCACGCTGACCAATGGGTTAAACCGCGAGGGCAATTTTGTGCACATGTTCGTCTTAATTTGCAGTCGATCACCCCTGGGCACCTCAACGTTCCGCGCCTTTCTTTTGCTTTGCTAGAAACGTCTTCACCTCTATTTGGTGTCAATTTTCAAATGTTCAGAGTTTTTAACTCACCTCTTAAGGAGGCTTTAAGGAGGTTCATGCGTTATTTTCAAAAGAGAATTTAAAGAATTAAACAACAATATCTTTTCCAAAAATAGCTCTTGAGAAACGAGATCTGAACTTCACTGATCTAATGATTGTTCCTATGTTGGGATGACAACAAAAATGGATGTTTTCAAAACATAGATATTTTCGAACAGAAACATCTATATTATAACATCGATGTTTTGCTTTCGATGTCATCTTCAGGTCGATATATTTCTTCAGAAACATGGATGTTCTCAAAAAAGTTTTCATTATATAAAAATAATTTCCAGTATCTATTTTTTTCTGGATTGGTTCCAATCAACAGCCATTCGCAACAGCCCCTGTTGTCGATCCCCAGATGGCATGAAGGCATAAAACCGTTTGCTATTGGCAATCTTTCCCCAGAGTTGTTACCTTTCTCTGATGATTTTGTACGTGGCAATACCTTTAAACTGCAGTTTAAACCTTGGCTACATAGAACATTGATTAATTAAAGTAAATTAAATTAAGATTATATTTAAATTTCAGGCAGGATGTACATTAAACTAATATTGCTGTGTTATGTATTAGAACCAGAAAATTTCACTTCGATATGTTTCATCATATTTAAAACATCGATATTTTCAACATCGATGTTTTTGGTCAATGACATCGACATCGAAAACCTTTTCTTGATGTATCGATGTTTTGCTAACATTTGCCATCACTAAACGTAGGTCCTTTGGCAAACCAGCTCCGTAAGAAGACTTGGCCTATCAGCGGCGTCCCGGCCTTGCAGCCATGATGCCATGGTCATTATTAGTACCATGAAATGTAATTAACATATTACGTGTTTGACTTATATAATTAAGAGATACTAAAACCCATAAATGTACATAGACGGCCACAAGATTAGCCTTATTCATAGTTGTAATTTTTCCTCTTCAAACATTTTTTATAGATAGGACAATCCCTCCGTTACATATCAGCTATAGGGCAATTATATATATTTTGTTGAAAATAATTGATGGAAGAAGAAAATAGAACAAAAGATATTTGTCTGGTGAGTTTATGGAATTTATGTCCTTTGCGATCACAAATTTGTAAACACAGTCCTATTTCATTAAAAGTACAAAATTTGCTATATGAAACCGCACTTCTAATTCTAAGAATAAAAGAAAAAGCTTGTGAGCACCGTATCCAATGAGGAAAGATTGGCGAAAAAGCCCGTTTAGCCAAAAAAGGTTCCCCTCCCCAGCAGGTCATGACAAGAAGATTATGCTTGTAATGACCTGCACTCTGGCGGCTGCCACTCGACTCACAAAAACAAGCGAGGATCCACAGGCGCCCAAGCACAGCGCCCTGCCAACGCAGGGGCCCAAAGGGTGCGGGCCCAGGGTCCCCAATGTTCAAGGGGCCCCGATAGTCCTTAAACGAATTATTTAATGCTGTTTAAAAATATTAAAAAGTACCCAAATTAACGTAGGTCCAAGTAACGTAGGTCCAACGCTGTTAAAACGGCCCTGCCCAAACATCATATCGGTACCGCTCTCAGCAAGGTTGTCTGCTTCTCTATAAAATCAAAGGATCCTGAAGTGGAAAACTTACGCTTACGGCCCCGAAAATAAGTATTATTAAATTGAGATATTCTAGAAGCGTAACGATCTTATAATGAACAAGACGTTTTTAATGTGTTTATGATAAGCCTGATATGATATGTCCAAAAATAAAGCCACTGTATTAATTATTGCAAATGTTTTCAATTTACCCTTTTCGCTGCGAACAGAAAATAATTTTTTCAAGGGCATTTAGGCTACATGCCAAAAAAATTCTCTAATATCTAGAAAATTAATTCGGCACGTTGTCAGTCAAATGGAACTGCACGACGTGTAGAGAGCAGGTTGCCAAATCGTGAAGAAAGCAATCCTGGTATCCCAAACGACACAGTCAAGACAAACATCATCAGTGCAGAAACTTTTATTACATTTGAGAAACTCGATACTTCCATCGAAAATTCGTCATGATTCCCTATATTAATAAAAAACAATGCGATTATCAGTTGTTACTGTTCTCCCCAAACACTGCTACTAGAAGGCTTCTTTTTAATTAACATTAATTTACGTAACTAGAAAAAAGTATCATGTCGCAAAGTTTGGTTCTGCGCTTCCAATGCAATCGGTTTGTATGCAAGTTCTATTGATAAATGTTCAATGAAAATTACTTATTTCTTTTTAATGCCATTTAAATCGGCAAAATGTGATACTTAGGGCATGCATGCACATTCATTGTGGTTACAGCTCATTAGGGTCTCAAGGACAGTGAGGAGAGTCGTCACATCACTTGAAGGTACGTAGTAGAAGACGGCATCGTCCTACAAACCCAAACACGTAATTCTCCTCTCCGGCTGATCCTTTCGCTGGCGCAAAAAGCGCGCGATGCGGCGGCGTGACGCCACACGAGGAAAAAGAGAGGGAGCACCCAAATAAAGGTGACGTCACTGTGCCGTAATAGCGGATCCTCACAGTGGGTTTCTTTCTCAATCAAACATTAGCACCGCCTGCCCCGGTAACGTTGCATCAGAAGGGAACGGAATTTATTGTAATAAGAAAGGAAAATATGTACATGTAAATAAATTGATTTCTTCTAAAATAAGAAATAAAAAATTAAAAATAATGAAATAAAAATTCGTTATAATGTTTAAAATTCCATTCTTCAAGATTTTTCTGCGCACAGTACTTAACATGAACTCAGGGAAGCTGAAAGAAAGTTCTACATCTATAGAAGTAATTATTCGCTATTTTCATCCGAAATATATAATACTTTCGTAGTATATTGAGATATACAAAATTTTCCTCTCTCTACATTTATATCTGCTAAAGATCTTAGCGTCCGGCTTGCTGGGACAATGGGTCACGATATATTATAATCCTTATTACCTCTATAATGGATTATAGGATCCGCCGCACTATACAGCGCAGATGGGAATCTGAAATACAATGATTCTATCCCTAGTTAATTTCTGTTTGGATTGACTAAATGAAACATCACCTTCTTTTCTAAAGAACAAAATTCAACAAAGTTTATTTTTACGCTTTTAGCAAACAATTTAGTGAGTTTACAATTTTAGGCCTTTGATCAAGATATCTTTCAATTTACAATTTATACCGCGGTTAACTTATTTTTTCTTCGTTGATGTCCCTCGTAGACTTCTCAGTCGAAATATCTTGCGAGCTTGCCGTAGTCCAAAGTTCCACGAAATCCTCTTCTGCCCCTATCCAAGCTGGTCTCAAACTATCAAAATTATCAGTCCCGATTACGTCCTATGACATAGTCCCGAACTCGATTACCACTCCCGACAAAGTTCCAATTTATACATCAATATTGCTTCCACATGAAAAATCTGCAGTATCATTCACTGTCCTTAAAATTTCACTGATAACCCAATTCTATCTAGATTGTACCCGTTCCCTCTCACGAACCTACGATCAGTTCAGAAGCAATCTTCCTGCATGATTCATCCTCGAAGACTTCGTATTCAACTCCCTTCATTTTTTCATAACATTTGACCGTCCTTCTCTCACCCAGCCAATCCATACGTTCGTTATATTTTGGTGTAGCTGACAGTTTGATCGTCTAAACTTCTTCGCCCAATCCCAAATTTTCTACTTTCGGCACCAAGCCTCTTAATACATTTAGAAAAACAAAACTACATTGTTTATTCACGGTCGTTGCTAAGCTCTAGCTCTCGTGATATTTCGTAATGCATGTTCCACCATATTGTCTACAATTGGGTGTAACATATACATTGTTTACGAGAAATCGGTGGTCAAGTGAATAGTACCGTGTAGCCAGCGGTAGAAAGAGGGGGCAAAGGAAGCATAGCCTCCCGACTACAGACAAGCGATAAGATAAGATAAAGATTAATGTATTTAAACTGCAATTGGGTGTAACCCGGTGGCAGCTAATTACATAAATAAGATAATAGATGCTACGCAAATAAGACTGATCTGAAAAATATTTCTTTTATCGAGTTACGGATGGGGTCTATCAAACATTAGTGAGCACGTGGTTGAAGTTCCTTTTGCTTCACATACATCCGCTCATCCTTGATCCCGAGTACGCGGGTTCCGGGAAGCAGAAGGGGGGGGGGAGAGGTAAGTTTGACAATTGATTGCGAAGGTCCGGCGTTATTAGAAACGCATTGCGTGGCTTTGTGTTTCGGTAACAAAGTTAGCTTTCAAGTAACATATATTTCGAACTCGCATGGGGAATGATCGTTTTTGACTTGTAAATATATTAAAATGTAACGAACTGTGTAGTAATAATAGATAAAATATGTAAAAACATGTAATATACCAAAATATGTAAAATAAACATGGTTTGAATTCATTCAGAATGTTGTGTTAAGTGTAAAAAATATTAGTGAATGCAGGTATATCGTCACTCTAAAAATATGAATTTACATGAAAATGCGTTCCCTAGTCATCAGTGTAAATACTACGTGATATTTTACCCAGCACTAATTAGATCACTTCTTTATTGTCTAGTAGTTGTTACTTAATTTCTGTATCTTCTAATTTGAGAAGTCATTCGTATAGATTTAGAAAGGAAACGGAAGCATATAATAAATTAAAACACATATATTTGAATTTTTGAAAATGCTACTGTTGTATGTACGACGTTTGGCGTAGCGGTTTTTCGCATCATCAGGGACATCTCTGTAAATAGTCAAATTTATCTAAATTAAAATCGATTATTGAACACATTTAAAAACAATCCACAGGTACAAAGCAAAAGGACGAGAGAGACTCACCATGTCATATTTTAAAATAATTACTTAAATATACCATATTCTATGGATGGATGTGGTATACTCTCGTATTTAAATTGATCAGTTACACATACTGAAGAAAATATTTAGACGATAGATAAGGGATCGTCTTTCACCAGGAGCCATAGCCTTTGAATATAACCATAGTACACGCTTCATCGCCGACGGAAAAAGCATTCATGGCTTTATGCGACCTTTATCCAGTAACTGCTTTATGCGACCTTTATCCAGTACCTGACGGTCGAATGGCGATGATTTTTGTGTTTTGGGTCACAAAATATTTCGCATAGACACAAAACGGCGTTTTGCCAAAACGTCTCAATTATTTTCGCCCTATAAGATCATTTCTCATGTTTACGAAAGAGGTATTTAAAAGAGCAAATATTAAATATACATTTTAACTCAAAATACGCTAATTTTGGTACCGAGCATAAAGGCAACGCCCTGTAGCTTACCTATGGGTGGCTGGTTGTAGTTTCGTTCTCGTTAGGTATCCGAAGATTGCTAGGCGTGTTAAAATTCTTGAGTTCATAGATCAATTCATGATTAGTGGAGGAGAATTCAAGCGGCCGGCTGCTCTGATAGGTAGTTTTCCGTGGTTTCTCCCATCAACACCAGACGAATGCCGGAGCAGTACCCTAACAAAAGGGCCACGGACCGCGCGCGATCTGTCCTTCCTCTTCCTTGTCCTATCCTCTCTCCTTACACACACACACACACACACTCACACTAACATGCACTACACTACCACATATTCCGGGAGACCGGTCGGGAGCTTAGAGCTTGTCCCGCTGAGATGCTGGTGGAGAGTCCTGATTAGGGGGAAACCCCGCTAGCGGACGGTAGGTCGGCGCCGGATCTCGCCATCCAACGGCGAAGATCACCGCCATATTTCGAGAAAAACATGCACGTCACTTACGGGACTAATGACTAAAGCAGTTGATGTGCCCGGAAACACGAAAAAGTCAATCAATCAATCAATGATTGTTGGATTCAAAGATTTCAGTGATGCCTTCATGGCGAAGGCCCGAGCAGAACACGTGTCCCTTCGCCAGATTGGGCCCCCTATTTCCCTTCATAATCGACATAAGTCGGCAAAGAAATAACTTTTAGTCTTTAAAAGTAATGCATATGGGCTTGTTAAAAAAAAATTCATTTGAGGTAGAGTCATTTGAGGTAGAAATGGACTTTACAGCTTTTCTTCAATAACTGTTATCGGAATAACAGTCGTCTTGTAATAACGGCAATTAATAACAGTTGAAAAATAACATGTCCATGATCAGCAACCTAACATGGCCGACTGCTAAGAGCTAAATCGGTTGTGGCGATTGCTAAGTGTTAAACCAACGAATAACGTTGGTACAGTAGAACAAGTTTGCATTCTCCCTTCGAATGCGCATGCGCGGGGAGGGGTGACTCCCACCATCAACCGCTGCTTCCCCTGAACGTATCGCTCTCTCACTCGCACTGGTCGTCAGCCGGAGTGGCCAGCGGGGGAGGGGGTCTGACCGCACAGGCAGGCTGTTGCGCCTGACCCAGCGCGCAGTACAAGTGTCAGCCACCCAAATCAAAACAATTTCAGCGACCTATGCATAAAAGCTAATATAGTAAGGTTTAGTAAAAGAAACATATGTATAAGAATCATCTCCCCTGGTCCTCAGTCCCATCCCTTTCGTCTTCGAGTGCTGTGCAGGCGTGTCTTAGCGTAGGCCTAATTTCAAGTGAAGTTCATAGGCGTAATTATTTGTTTCTAAGACCACCATTCGCAGGTAAAGTGGCCTCAACATCAAGCTTCCTTCTTACTATCACGTTATCAATTCCATCGAATTAGTTTGGGGTTACATTAAGAATCGTGTTGCTAAGCAAGACATCAGTACCACTCTGCGAGTTAAAGAAAATGTATGCCGAATATTATTTTCTGAATATTGCCTATATCGATGGAAGAAGTGTGAACTCGAGAAGAAAATCGAAGGGAAATATATGCAAACGAACATGATCATGATTATTCTTTCTTTAACAGGGCAGTACTTCTGAGGACAATGACGAACGGGACAGCGAAAGCTGCAGTGACAGTGATGACTAGTGGACGGATTTTCATGTAAATACATATTTTTACAGGGACAAGATATCTTAATTTTCTAATATTTTTTAGATTTAACACGACATTCTGAACGAATTGGAACCATTTTCATTTTATATATTTGTACGTATTTTGGTATAATTACATATTTTTATCTATTGCTACTTATTTCGTTATATATTTATAAGTCGAAAATGAATATTTCACACGCGAGTTCGAAATATATGTTACTTGAACACTATCTTTGTAACAGAAATACTTATAAAACGATGCAATGCGCTTGTATTAACGCCGGACCATCGAATTAATTGCTAAGCTTACCTCCCCACGCCCCCACCTCATTCTTGGACACCGCATAGTCTGGATCAATGATGAACAGAAGCAGAAGGAACTTCAACCACGTACTTTTCGTTTTTCATGGACCCCATGCGTAACTGGATTTATCCAGTTACGCATACTTTTACAAATACTTTTCACATCACTGTCTTATCTCTTTTCTGGAGTTGGGGGCGGGGCGTATGCTCCCTTTACCCCCCTCTTCTATCACAGGCTACACGGTACTATTCGCTTAAGCACCGTCTCCTCGTAAACAGCATTGTGTATACTAGGAAAGAATTATGTTTCGGATGAAACTAGCAAATAATTGTAAATCAATATTTCTTCTTGATTGTCAATATATGTTTACAAATAAAAGTATCCAAAGTTTTTTATGACAATCATTTATTCAGGAATTTCACAACGTTTCGTAACTCGTTTTGTTACATCTTCAGGTGCTAATCTTAGGGAGGGAACGCTATCCCATTGAATTACCACGTCAGCAGAACATTCAAGGAAACATTCCGAAATACCTCACATTCACACATTTGATACCACATAACTGATGTGGAACGTTCAAACTGTTCAAACTGTTCATAACTGTTCAAAACTAGTTACGAAACGTTGTGAAATTACTGAATAAATGATTGTCATAAAAACTTTGGATACTTTTATTTGTAGCAAATAATTCTGTAGATGGAAAACTTCCTCTCAGCCTCTCGGAATCCATGTTAAGATCTGATCGGCAACGTACTGTGCTTGGAAAACGCTTGAAGAATGGAATTTTAAACATTAAGAATTTGTATTTCACATATTTCCTAAATTTTCTTACATATTTAAGAAAAAGTAAGTACATAAATATGTACATATTTTGCTTTTTTTATTACAATAAATTTCGTTCCTTTGCTGGGAAGGGCGACGAATCGCGTGCGCGCAGTAGGCCGAGAAATCTGGCACTGAAGAAGCGGTGGGGGAAGCACGCGAAAATAAGATCTGCCCAAAAGGGAGATTTCAAACTTGCGCTACTACAACACCATAAAGCTTGTGCAGTTACCTTTCAGCGCTTATTTGCACAACTTCTCCAAACATGTGTGGACAGAATAACAGCTGATTTGAACGAGACTGGATGAACTGCCAAGGAAGAATTGTAATTCATTTAATAATTAACAAATGTGTATAGAATATTACTAAAATAACTGTGATTCGTGTGCAGATTGAAAATATTCTTTCGAATATGCAGTGGCGAAGCTAGAGTCTTGCAGTTGGGTATTCTGAAAATCTTACATCTTTTATTTTGTAAATTAGTGCCATTCATCATTCTTTGTTTTTTCATTCAGAAAAAACGTCGATAGTTTGATTACTTTAGCAGACACTCCTCGATAGCAAGTGTTACCACTTCTGATGTTCCCCACGGAATTTATCAGGAAAGTCTTTATCCTATTTAATGTAATAATATTCCTTTCACATAATCATGCAGATAAAGAGAAAGACTGAATTGCATCAACCGAACCGTCGCTTGATTATTTTTTTCTTGACGAATTTGTCTAACAAATACTTCAGCTGCAAATCAGCAGCCATGTATTTTGCATTATCAACGTATACATTTGTCAATTCATTTCGAAGCTGCTCACAGTCAAAGAATGGATATTGTTTTATTAGGAATTAAAACTTTTCTGAACGAAGTTCAGAAGTTCAAACTCTGTAGGCGGAAACCTGCCGTTCCTCCAAAAATTCAATAAAATGAAAGTTTTCAAAATCTTGAAACCTATAATCCATCTGAGTCATTACCTTGTCAATAAATTTAAAAGAGACGATTTTGTATCTTTGAAATAATTCTGACCCTGGAAGTTCATTCATAGTCATGTCTACTTTGATGCAGATTTTAATTGTCTCTTCATATCTAACAAATATATATACAAATAAATCTACAAAAAATATATCTACCAATAAATATTACTACGTATATATTACTCTTTCTATCTCTAAGGGATAGTACTTGCCTCATGATTTCACATTGTTGAGCAAAAACGGCATTTCGATATCGTGAACCATTCAGAAGTTATGGAAATGGCGCATAGTCAGTGGGACATTCTCTAAAACACTAAATCTTTAGTTTCATTAATTGTTTCATAAAGAAAACGCGAACAAAAATCGCACAAACAACTCTACTGTCCCACGTCAGGTGATGAATTTGCCTGGCCGAGACGTGGACGTGGAGCGCTGCACAAGTCCGTGCCTCCCGGGAGTCTAGGCTCTCTGCCCAGTGAGTGCGAGGGAGAGGAACATAGCGCGCGCCCTCTTGTGCGCATGCGCGGCGGAGCCATCCGCTGACAGACTCCTCGCTCAGCTACCGCCCCTAAAGAGTATATCTCTGCGGCTATGCTAATTCCCTAGCGGGAAAAAGGAGTCGAAAAGATTTAATTTTCTTCAACGATTCAGAATAAACTATGCAAAAATGGCACACTTATCGACAGATTTGATTGAAAAATAATTTGCGTATTCTAAAGCTTCCAGATTAACCTTCAGCTTCGCCACTGCGAATATGCAACTTGTACTTAGTGAAGTGACGGGTTCCAAAAATAATGAGGAGAAACAGGTTGTACAAAATGTACAGGGTTGTACAAAATGGTTGCCGCGAAAGCTTGTAGTTCGGATTTGCCTCAATAGATTCCAGTTCTATAAATTTCAACCGGTAACAGCCAATAACTTATTTCGCGTAACAGTTAAACGTAACGTTAACTGTTAAGAAATAACGGTTTATCTGTTAAGGGCGCGTCCCTAATTTGAGGTAATAAAATGTTTAAACCAGTATTCTACGTATAAAGCAGCTAAAGGACACTGTTTATAAAGAAATTTTCTTTTCTTCAAAAATGCTTCAAAAAAGGGTCAGTCAAATTTCTTTATTTCTCAATTGCACATAAATGTTTCTTCAACTACGATTACCGTTGACGGATTCCTACTACTAGTTATTAAACACGAGTTTTATGAAAACAACGATTTTTCAGTTGTGGCCTACTCAGAATTTCATATTTTCCTTCTCTCTTCTGGAAACAAAAAAAAATTGAACCAGATTTTCTTCGAACCGTGTGCTGAATGATCTTTGTTTCAGTTTACAAAGGAATGTTACTTAAAAAGTGGTTGTCAGGACATTTATATGACGTAAAATCTCGTTCAATGTTTTGTAAGAATTACCAGAAGGGAGGAGGAAAATACGAAATTCCAGGTAGGCGACAACGAAATAATCTGTTTTTCCATAAAACTCGTGTGTTGACGCTGCACAATAGGTTGAGTTTTTTGGGAGATCTTCTGAAGATGTTATGTGTTTAAAACAACACTCCTGCCTCCTTCTAATTCTTTGATACAAGGGAAAATTTTTGTCTGGGCGAATTAAAAATCGTTTTCTCTCGTAATTCTGGCGAGATAAATATTATGCAGAAGGTCGCCTCCCAAAAAGTTGTTCACGAGTCTGCTATGGTGGGAACTAGACGCACTGCCAACGTTAAAGTCTAACTTCCGATTGCTACGTTCTTTACACGAGCGCGGTGCGTTGACACGAAACAGCTGGACTTTTCGATCTTCCAACAATGCGCTCGCCTCCCGTCTCAAGTAGGAGACAAGTGCAGTGCTATCTTTCTGGTCGTTCTTGGTGTACGGCCCGTGGCCCGCTCTCATGACCTTCTTAGAAAGCAATTCAGTTGTTCCAAAGAGTTTCATACGAAAAGTGTATTGCCTTTCTCTTTGAAAGCCCGCCCGCTGTTTTTACTAAAAAACATGGCGCGATGTTTGAAATGTGAAACCTTTGCTGTTAATTAGCACCAAGGAATTGTTATAAGTGATTGAATTCCAAGTACGGAGACAAATTTGAATTAATTTTGGCCGCCTATGTGCCAACATCGTGTTTAATGAAATTGCAAAACAGTTTATGCAAGAAACACTAGCCTAATACTTTGCAATGCGTCAACAGAAATCGAACTTGAAGCAATTTTTATGTGTAATATAGAAATAAGGACGTTTGACTGTCCCTTTCTTGAAGCTTTAATTGTTGGAAAACCGAAACATGGCCTTTGGCTGACTCTCAGTGGGTGTGTATGAATAACTTTCATCCTATTACACAACACTTCACGAGGAGGAGACAATTGAAGGGTTTCTCGAAAAAAAAAAGACAAAAAAACAGCAACAGCCCAAATGGAGAGAATGGAGTGTGTATATGTAATGTGAATATTTATACATACGTCGTCGTCTTGGCCTAAAGTGCATTGGTCTCAGTGAAAATAGATTATTCTGGAAGAACGTCATACATCCAACGTATTTCCGATAAAACAGCAGTAGTCATGATTAAATGAAGGTTCTGCAGTGGATGTGATAAATGACCAGCTTTCAGCAGTTCTTCACAGTATTTTAATTGCGTTTACTGCAGGTTATAGTTAACCTGCCACACCACCTCCGCTAACAAAATATCACCACCGCCGCCATTATTTAATGAGCGGTGGGTGAGCATTTGGTGAGTGTGTAGTGAGTGGCGGGTGAGCAGATGGTGAGTGTGTAGTTCACGGCAAGTGAGCATATGATGAGTGTGTAGTGAGCATATGGTTAGTTTTTTATTTGGATGGGTATACTTTGCTTAATCACAGAAGTCAGTATGTCAGTACATAAACTCTAACGTCGCTTAATTTTATATAAATATAAACAAACTCAAACACATTTTGGTGCCTGACGCAAGACAGAACGAGCTCAATGGCTGTATCAGAGGTCGAATTTCTTGAAAACAAATTTTATAGAAGTTTGTAAAATTGTAACATATTTTATTTTTATTAATTAAAATATGTTACAAATTTTAAATTGTTAAAAATGTATTACGATTAAATTTTATTTGATTTGATGACATATGTTCAGTACTTCAATATTATTAGGAGCCCTATAATTCGGTCACGGTTAGTATCCTTTAATCTGTCCCTGCCTGGTCTTAAATCGTAACCACCAACTAGAAACGCAGCCTCAAAATCACTTACCCCATAAGATGAAAATGTGGATGAAAGCACATGTTCGGTAGCAAATGTAAGCCTCGTTCCAAACCGCTACCGGCGGATTGTTCTCAAGCGCGCGCTGCCGGCCAAATTCAATAACCGCGCGGCGTTTGTCAGATTGCACGATTCGATCGATCGAATCATGATCGAGAATCGAATCGATCGAATCGAATCGAATCGAATCGAATCGAATCGAATCGAATCGAATCGAATCGAATCGAATCGAATCGAATCGAATCGAATCGAATCGAATCGAATCGAATCGAATCGAATCGAATCGAATCGAATCGAATCGAATCGAATCGAATCGAATCGAATCGAATCGAATCGAATCGAATCGAATCGAATCGAATCGAATCGAATCGAATCGAATCGAATCGAATCGAATCGAATCGAATCGAATCGAATCGAATCGAATCGAATCGAATCGAATCGAATCGAATCGAATCGAATCGAATCGAATCGAATCGAATCGAATCGAATCGAATCGAATCGAATCGAATCGAATCGAATCGAATCGAATCGAATCGAATCGAATCGAATCGAATCGAACGAATCGAATCGAATCGAATCAACGAATCGAATCGAATCGAATCGAAGCGAATCGAATCGAATGGAATCGAATCGAATCGAATCGAATCGAATCGAATCGAATCGAATCGAATCGAATCGAATCGAATCGAATCGAATCAAAATCGAATCAAATCGAATCAAATCGAATCGAATCAATCGAATCGAATCGAATCGAATCGAATCGAATCGAATCGAATCGAATCGAATCGAATCGAATCGAGATCGAATCGAATCGAATCGAATCGAATCGAATCGAATCGAATCGAATCGAATCGAATCGAATCGAATCGAATCGAATCGAATCGAATCGAATCGAATCGAATCGAATCGAATCGAATCGAATCGAGATCGAATCGAATCGAATCGAATCGAATCGAATCGAATCTGCCTTATTTTACGTGGCGAGACTCAGGCCATGAGGCCTGCTCTTCCGTCTGACCACGCACATTTTGTTACACTCCTTTCACAGAAGAGAAAGAAGGTATTACTTGGGCGACGAAACAGGCGATTTGAATTTAGCTCAGAGGCGTCATTTAGGCTTGAGGATCTTTTACATGCAGTAAATCTACTAACATGGGACAGCAAACTTTACTTCCTCCCGAGGAAGGCGTACGAAGGATTTTTTCGCTCTTAAAAATCCACGGCTTCGTATCGGGTTGGAACCCGCAAACTTCGGTATAACCGTCCGATACGCTAACCGTTACACCATAGCAGCCGCCAAAGCCCTAGCTACACAGTTACGTCGAAAAATTCGCTGTCTGGGAATTCTAGCGGCTGCTCTGATTGGTAACTTTCCCTGGTTTCTCCGATCAACCCCAGGCGAATGCCGACGCAGTATCCTAACAAACGGGCCGCTCGCGATCTATCCTTCTCTACATTATCCTATACTCACCCCTTAACCACACTTGTATGAACATGCGCTACACTACCACACTTACCGTGATACCCGTCGGGAGCTTACCGATTGTTCTGGCTGGGCGGTGCCCGCTGGAGGAAGATATCTAGTCGGGTAAACCCCGCTAGCCCGCTATAGGTCGACGCCGGACCTCGCCATTCAGCGGGTAAGATCACCGCCACCTCCCGATGAAAACATGCACTACACATACGGGACTAATGAGGTTAATAGTTGACGCGCCGGGAATCACTAACAATCAATCATACAACCCTCCTTGTGAGGGTGGCGAACTTAGGTCACCAGTCCCGTTTGACTTACAAGTAAGCATAAGAAGATTCGGCTATAGTGAACCTGAACCTCGGCTATAGTGAACAAAGGAAATATAGAACGTTCTGGAAATTAATTCCTCCAGGAAAATAATATAGTGCATCAGTGCCACAAATTCCAACACCGGACAGCTTGAAAAAATATCATCATCAAAGGTGATAACTGAAGAAGTTTCCCTAATGTGAAGGTATGGGACCGCGAATGCTCCTTACTGATGACCTTACGCCACTCAGTTTCACTGCGAAAACAAAGGTCGTGTCCTGCGTGGCCTGCAACTAGCTGTGGCGACGCGCGATTCCTTGCTTGCTTCTTGATATTACTTGATATTCCTTGGAACAAAGTGTTGTGATCGCCCGCACGCTTTCGTAAGTCCCGCCACCGAGCCTCCTAAAGGCGGGGAAGCGCGCGGGCCGTCACGCCAGTATGAGCGTGCGGAGACTCGCCGCCATCCCCGGCGGCGGGCCCAGCCGGCGAGCCTGGCCCCAAGGGGAGTATAGCGAGCCCTCGCAGCGAGGAGGCAGTCCGGATCCAGTCAGGAGTGGGAACCGTGGCGGAGGAGCGCACATGGAGCAGCAAGAGGCAGTGGCGGTGGACCGACCGCCCTCTGTATCTACGCCGTAGGGAGACGACGGACGCCCCAGCCTAAGGGGAGGCGCGGGCCCGGAGCCTGACACGTGGATCGACGCAGCGTCCCGAGACGGCACACCAGCAGGAAAGGCGTACCAAAGGGAATATGTTAACTAGAGAATTTGCCTTGTGTATAAATGATAATAAAATAATGTTTTACAAACACAGTGTTTTGTGGATGTAACAAAAAACGCGTTTAGTTCTGCGTAGGCGACAGGAAGCGCACGGCTGCCACAGCCTGGCGATATCCGCCGCGCCGCGCGGAAAAGCCATCAGTTGCATTAGCTGCTTGCGCCATCCACCTATCGCATGCATCTTGTGTGTTATTAGAGAGTTTTCGCAAGACGGAAAATCCATTGTCGTAGGACGTAAACATTATCGTCAATAAGAAACAACGTATCTTCAGACAAATGAGTTTTTGCATGTCGTGCAATCGAAAACATGTTAAAACTCGGAACTAGTTGGAACTGAATACCTCTAACATAATCAAAAAGCTTTTATTGAACATCTCTGTATCTCTGAGTCCATTTTTGTTTTTATTAGGATTTCAAGATAGTAAAACACATAATAGTCCCCTAGTACTTGAAATCTGATTGTATAATTGGAATATGTAAACTTTGTCTTTATTTCCAAAGAAAACTATAGCTTCCTATATGGTTTTAGAACCCCACTATTTTACTGTAACATTTATTTTATTTATATCAGGACTGGGAAATGTATGGCAATTATAACGCCCTCTGGATAAATAATTAATTTTTCATGAGAAAGTAGCCTCAATATACACATAACCTCCAAATCCTAAACAAATGCGTTAGTTTATTCCTAAAATATTTGATTTAACACGAGAAAAATTTAGCCATTAAGTTTCTGCCTTATTATATTGGTACTATGGATATTGTATTTTTCATTATTCCCAAGGTTATTGTGTTTTAGAATTGAATTCGTGTTCAGATGTGGCGGCGAAAACTACGTAAAGTGTAAGTTACGAACACATTTGTCGTAGACGACAAAACAGGGAGTTTGTCGGGATCCGTCAATCGAAATCCCGTCATTTGATACCGGCACATGCGCAGTACAGTTCTCCCCAGAATTTAATGTTACGTCTTTCGTATCAATGACTTGCAAAAACTCTCAATTTTTTTAAAAATTAAACGTTTATTTACCATCTGTTCGTACGTCAGAACAAGTAAATTTTTTTACTAGGTAATTAACAATGGTTGAAGAAGATATTCAGAAGTATCTCTCCATTAATATAGTTGATATAACTATACTTAAAACCTGTGAGGTAAATCTAAAGGTTTGAATTTCTTAAGACGCCTCACTTCCAAACTGCTATCTAATAAATGTATCGCTAAAGTATTTGTATGACGTTTTGTGTGTTATTAGGCTCGCAAAAGGGCTTCCAAAGCGTGGGACGGTACTTCAACAATGCAAGAGCCATTGAAGGGTGTGAAAACTGCATTACGATACTTACACAAAGAGGGAAATACTGAATCAATTATGGAGTGAGGACAAACTCTGGAGAAAGATCAAGAGAAATTTCAACAAAAAGTGTACTAGCAAACAATTTAAAGTAATTATTTTTAAAGACAAATAATGATATTGACATTTTCAGTTCGTCGTGTTAATATATTTTGCTGTATCTCCATATTAATAAAATCAGTTATGGAGAAATTCTAGTATTTAATTTTGATATCTTCAGATATAGTGAACCAAAAATATTAGTTCCCAGAAGTTCTCTATAATATATAATCGCCGTTTTTTGCTCCCACAGTACATAACTTTCTCTATACTACGAATATTATTCAGTGTATACGTACGAATACGAAAAATGAAAAAAGGAAATGAGTGAAACTCTGTACTAGAATCTTAATATTTTGAAAATTACGATAATTTATTTCCTGAATACTTAGTGCGTGTACTCCTTATCACGTCTTCGGCAGTAGAGTTGGGCGATTTAATCGCAATTAGTGCAACAATCGATTATATTTGATTTATGACAATTTTATATGATTAATCGAAACCTTGAAATCAATTACTTTTACACCCTTTGAATGAAATGAACACATAGATTAATTTTTCCGACTTTCCGGTCGATTATTTTAATTCTAATTCCTCCTCTGCTCATCTATCTTCAACTGCAAAACATAATTTTTCGTCCACAAACATACGCCATTCATTTCTTGTTAGTAAAACTAATAAAATGAAACGTCGCTGTGCATGATCTAATATTTTAATAACTGTATTATATTCAATATGAAATAAGAAAGAAACAGAATTACCAGTTTTCCTAAAATCATCCTCAACTAAATACTTCGTTAGATTACAATATATTTTTCCTGTATCTAGACATTCAACGACCATTTTCTTTTCAAACTGAGTTACAATCCTTTCTCATGAATATGTGTGTGGAATGAATATTATTTAAATAAAGAATAAACAAATATCATTAATGAAATCGTTTTGTGCTTCTAAAAAACCTACTAAATGATTAATTCATTTATAAATTTAAATTATGGATTTTACGCATTTTATAGATTATTTAAGATTAATCGATTAATTCCAAACGATTAATCGATGTACAGAAATCTAACAAAAAATCGTAGATTAATCTATTATTATTTAATGATGCTCATCCCTACGCGTTCGGCGAGTTTTGGTAGAAGGGTGGGATGGGGGGGGGGAACGGGTCGGCTGCAGAACCAATCCGTCAGGACGGGGCATGAGTCCGGCAGTGGGCTGCTGGGCTACTCAATCCGACCAATAAACACCACAGGCGGAGTGAACGATTAATCGATGTATAAGCAAAAATCGTCGATATTAATGGATTATTATTTAATCATCGCCTATCCTTACGAGGTGGCGGGGTGAGTGGCGGGGGCGGGTCGGCTGCAGAAGCACCTTCTGAGGTGGACCGGAGCTCTCACACCGCACAGCCTGGGGCAATCGGATGGCGGGGATCACGGCGGGGGACAAAGGACGCACGGAGCCCCTCTATTGATTACCCCGCGGGGCACCATCTGGGACACTGCCAGGTGGATCCTCCAGGCGAGATAATCTGACACGCATGTCCGTCTCTCAGGCACGATTGCATCTCCTGCCCCTTTGATACATGCATACAGCTTCTTTGTTTGTACCATCTTCGCATTTGGCGAAAAACAGGACGATGCTATTGTCGTAATCATAATTACCATACCAAAAACGCTAGATATTACCCAAATCATTAATCATCACCGAATTTTCACAATTCGACTGCTTTTATATTTCTCTAAGTTTTGTTTGTAAAGAAATATAGTCACTTGTTTGTAAATAATAAACAATTTATATGTTTCTGAAGTGTTGCTATGCTTTCCAAATGCAAATTTTTGCTTAGAAAGCATTTTTTAATCAACTTTTGCGTACTAATTGCGGCTCAGCAATTTAAAATATCAAAGTAGTTTATGCGACAAAATATGCTTAAAGTTCTCTAATTTTCGAAGTTTCAATGTTTCCTCCCCGGGCACCATGTATATAGCGGATGAAAGGAACAAATTATGAAAACTATCATTTTTATAATGGCTTGTATTTGTATTGTATTTTCTTCGTTGTTAATACATATATACCCGTTTTAAATCTCATATTTACATACATATTTTAGATTTCTAATCCAAGCCCTAATGTAATCAGTTGCTGTCTTTCGTATATGTAATGAGGTGAAACAGGTATGTGGATGTGCTCACGTTGCTTGACGAATAGTTTATATGATTGATTGATTGATTGATTGATTGATATTTTCGTGTTTCTGGGCGCGTCAACTGCTTCGGTCATTAGTCCCGTTAGTGTAGTGCATGTTTTTTCTCGGGAGATGGCTGTGATTTTCCCCTCGCTGGATGGCGAGATCCGACACCGACCTACCATCGGCTAGTGGGGTTTCCCCTAACCAGGACTCTCCCACCTGCGGGCACGCCCAGCCGGGAGAAGCTCTAAACTCCGACCGGTCTCCCAGAATATGTGTGGTGCATGTTAGTGTAAGTGAGTGTGTAAGGGGTGAGGATAGGCCAAGGAAGAGGAAGGACAGATCGCGCGCGGTCCGTATGTTAGGGTACTGCTCCGGCATTCGCCTGGTGTTGATCCGAGAAACCACGGAAAACTACCGATCAGAGCAGCCGGCGCTAGAATTCTCCTCCAGAAGCGACTGAATTCGACCTAGCTGAAAAGCTAGTGTCGAAAATCCTGCCGGCGTCAGGACTCAAACCTAGGACCTCCCGGTCAGAGGCGCTGCAGTGGCATCAGTTGATGCACTGAGCTACCACTCCCGGTAATTGTTTATATGTTTAACTCTGAATTTTGTTAAGTATTTCTAATAAACTAAGTGGCGTTTCCAGATAATCTCAGGATTTTACGTTGCATTTTTTAAAAATTTATATTTGTGGCAGTTGCGTTGTACCATATTCGGCATTCTTATACTATAATAAAAGGCAATAATAATTGGACAAATATATAATCGGTTTTGAGGGCGGTTTTCTGAATTGAAAGGATACAATATATTTACTCTTCAATTTTTTGAGTTATTTTGTCATATTGTATTGTTACTGATATGTTCTATTATTAGTCCACGTTAATCTCGTATCAATAAAGATATTAATCATTATTTGGGAGGTAATCAGTCAACTTTTTGATCAAATAGTTTGATTGGTTGGTGGATATCAGTAATTGATATCCTTAAAACAGACACAACGTAAACATTTTCGCTAAACATTTGCTTGTGTGCTCACTGCAACAGATATTTTGTATTTGCTCTAATTCAGTTGGTTTTTCGAAGGACTTTTTCCAGGCTAGCTTTCGGACTTACACATACTTTTGCCAGCTGTCATTTATCGCCGCCCAACCTACATTTTTTGAAATAGTCTTCATTTTTCGGATTCCTAAAATTAGAACCAAAATATTAGTTTAAGAATATTCAAGAAAAGTAAAACCTTCTCTAATAGGAAAATTTTCGTTTAAAAGTTTTGAGCTGTATTTACTAAAATGTCGTTTAAGCGTTACTGTAGATCTTTTGATTATTCAAGAAACTATATTGAAAATAATTTGAAGTACTTCCACTTACAAATGCAAAAATGTATGCAAATTCGCTGGAAATGTGTATATTAAAAACGTAAGAAGTATTTCAAAAAATTGTTTAATTTTGGAAAAACAAAGAAGATAGCAAAATGAATTTGATGGTATTTTAAACAGTGCATTAAACGCAATCTCTACAAAAATTTGAAGACTTTTTGAGAAAATCTTGTTTTGTTATTTTTAACATGGAACATATCCAAGCAATATTGCAGGAAAACTTAAAATTTTCGAAAAAATGTACACTACCTTATGGAAAGAACTAATATGGAAGAAACCTAGTGGTGCTACAGAATGGTACAAACTTTGACGTAGTAATGTTTGCTAATTTCCTTGGTGTGGACTGAATTTTCGGTCTTCTCCATCCTCTTGCAAGCTCCCATCTATCGCCACCCAAAGTACATTTTTGACAATTTCTCACCTTTTAGGTTTCCTAATAGTCGAACAGAAATATTACTTTAAGAATACTAAAGAAGAGTAAAACCTCGTCCTCGTCCTAAATAGCAATTTCCATAAAAACGTTTAGAGCCGTTTTTAAGAAAATGGCGTTTATGCCTCATTGCAAATGCCATAGGAATCTATTGTTTTCGAAAACATAATTTGAAGTCATTTCAAACACTTCCACTCACAAGGGTAATAATGTATACAAATCGATGTAAATGTGCATATTAACGGTGTGAGGGATATTTAAAAAAATCACATTTGAGTAATTTTGTGCATTTACAAATGTAAAATTATCGTTTCCATGTTGTCGCGGCAGGAAGTAATAAGAGCCAAAATGTATTGCTTATTTATCTTTGAAAATAGATTTTATTACATGGGAGTTTTTTCTCCCTTTCAAAATTCAAAATTTATGGCTATTTATCCTTGAAAATAGATTTTATTACATGGTTACATTCTATTACATGGGAGTTTTTGTTTTTTTCTCCTTTCAAAAATTCAAAATTTAAGTAGTATATGACTTAGTGTAGGGATCACAGAATTTTGAAAATGTGCCCACAATACACTTTTCCCCATAGCACGTCATACGCAGTTTTTAACTGTTTTTTTACGTAAAATAAATAAATAAATATATTTGTGTAATTTTTGAAAAACAAAAGAATACACAAAACGAACTTTACGTCATGTTAAAGAGTGCAAAAGTTTGGAAACGTTTGAAGAACAAGTTGGGAGCCAGTTTTGAGAAAATGACATTTTAGTGTTTCTGAAAATGATGAATTTTGAGCTCATTTTCACATAAATCTCTACAGTCTTCGAGAAATTTTATGACATCATGTACTCATAAATACAATGTGAACAAATTGCCGCTAATGTAAATATTAACGAGACAAGTAAAAAAATACATTTTTGTAATTTGTAAAAAGAAAAGAAATACAGCAATAAGATGCTTCTGTCATCTTAGAGAGTGCATTTGCCACTAGCCATTCCAAAAGTTTAAACAATAAATTTGGAGCCGTTTTTGAGAAATTCTGTTTTTAATTACAAATATATCACGCAATATTGCTCGAAAACTACAAATTATTTTTAAACAAATGTACATGACCTTAATGAAAAAACAAATTACGGACAACAAATTTCTTTCAAAGTCGGGCCGGTGGCCGAGATCGCTAAGGCAGTAGTGTCGTAGTGTTCTCGAACCGAAGGGTCGCGGGTTCGAGTCCTGCCTGGTTGTATTTGTATTCGTCCTTTCACCCTTATCATCACCACATCGTTTCACCCTCATAGCTACCATACCGTTAACAGCAATAGTGGTCGCTGATGACCTAGATGTTGATGCCACCTCAAATAACCAATTAAACAAAATTATTTCGAAGGAAAAATCTCCATCGTCAATTCTGTAGTTATAGGAAGACGCGAAAAAATTAACTTTTGCAATTTTATGAAGTACCCCAAATTTTAAAGAATGTTTCTCATAATCTCAAGTCAACTAGAGCCAGATGGACAGGTGTTTCTTCAATTTGGAAAAATTCCTACGCCTCGTTTAAGCACTAGTAGTATTCACACATGAACAGACGGACGGACGCTTTGGCGTCAATTGACTTTTCGGTACGAAGGACCGACAAAACAGACATTCGGGCTTCACTTTGTGTTAGAGGATTATTTTTTAATTTAGCAACTGTCGATAATTCACCGTTTATTCGCGCAGCATTACATAACTTTCTCTACACTACGTATATTACGCTGTTGATAAGTTCGTATACGAGAAAGTCAAAATTGACTTGAAAAATGTCTATCTTCATATTTTCACTCGTAGAAATCCAGCGAAAAGAATCAAAATTCTGCAATTTTCAAAAAATTCAGAATTAAATGTGAAAATTGGAGCTCGCCACCTTTACAGGTGCAGTAAGTGACTAACAAATACAATTTTTTTAAAGTTTGATAGCTGATTATGGAATTTGAAAATGGGAAGCTCGCTCAATGTAATCAAGTCTAGCTTGTGTGAAATTATTCTTTCTTTACTGTCTTCTGTGTTCCATATTCTACAGCAGTTAAATATATTCATGTTTATTTCATTCGTGAAAGTAAGAAATGAGTAGTGTTCATGACTATCAAAATAAATCCAGCTATTGCGACAGGCGGTTCATTTGAATAGGCCTTTTTCTAGGTTGATATGGCAGAAATTGCAATATTACAATATTACGTAAGATATTCCGTTAAAGAAAAAAAAGTATGTGCTGCACTTCTAGTTTTCTTCATTTTTTCTCGTGTCTTTCTTTATTTTTTCAGTATGAAAAACGCTTAAAAATTGCACAGGTTTGATTTTCGTTGAATTTTCTGAATTTTCCAAAATTGTAAATGTTACAAATAATGCTAATTCTAGGTGTATGCTGTTGTAGTACCTCTGGTTAAATCTGCGAAATCTATTGATTATCAAAATTGAACGCCGTTTCAACGAGAAGTTCTAATGCTGCTCTGCCAGGCATTTACAATAGTAGTAATCTCTTACTTGTTAGTCTCAACTTAACGTCTCAGACGCGAGGATTTTCCAGATATCAAAAACGGTGTTCATTAGCTATCCAAAAGGAAAAGAATTCTTCGAAAGGAGGCACAAAGGAATATTCTTGGAAACCGCGCTTTATCAGTCTTATGAAGCTCAGAGTCTCTCAGAAGACGGTCTCAGGGCAGAACACGTCCCCGGAGATTTCTGCTGAGGACCCACATCTCCTACCCCCTTTGCCAGAGCCCAACTCTCCATCAGCGAAGTACAGTCGACTCAGGTTACAGTGAACTTCTGCGGACTAATATGGTTGGTTCACTATATCCGACGATGTCAAAATTAAATAGAATTTCTCCATAATGATTGATTTTCCTTTTCATTCCTCAAAATTCATTAACAGCACGAACTGAAAATGTCAATATCTTTATTTGCGCGAAAAAATCAATCATTTTCAATTGCTTGCTTCGTACATTTTTCATTACATTTTTATCCAGAGCTTGTGCTCTGTTCATACTTGATTCTGCATTGTCCTCTGACTATCGCAATGCAGTCTTTCAATACCTCTTGCATTGTTGGCCAATGACTACCATCAACACCATCCGAAGGCCATTTAACTCAAGACCCGTCAACTCACAACGGAGATCAATTAATTTCCAGGACATATTTCCTACGTTCACTATAGCCGAGCTTCAGGTTCTCTATAACCTAATCTTTTTTGTTGTTATTGTTATTTAAGGTCGCATCAAGATCTAGATCACTAGCGAACACTATTGGAGTTAACGTTATGGTAACTCTGAAGATGAAGCGATATGAGGATGAGGGGTGAAAGGACGAACACAAATACAACCATGCCCAAGACGGGACTCGAAACCACGATCCCGCGGTCTGAGATCTCTACGACACTACCGCCTTAGCGATCGGCCACCGGATTGGCAACCGAATCTTACGTTTATTTGCAATGCAATTGAAACGGGTCCAGTGACTGAAGTTCTATATAGTGTTCACTAAGTATGGTGAGGTGGAGTGCTATGGAAGTGCTTGCACGGTGAAATGTTAGTTTGTAAAGTTTATACATTTTGAAAAATTTTGTATAGTTGTTAAGGTGTGTAATGTTTAGTTAGTGTATTCTGGCACCAAGTTCTCAAACTTATTCGCAGAATTAGTAATAAATCTAAAATAAATAACCGCGGGTTCACTATATCCGGAGTGGACTGTACCTGAAAGTCTCGGGTGGCTCTCCGCTGACATTCAACGTTCAGCTCCGCTCGCCCCCCGACGCAAGTGTCTATCAACCCCCAACCCCTCGCGTGGCGGGGCCAGGCGCCCACAAAGCGGGGCCCTGAGCTTCGCGGAACGACCTCGTGTTCTGCGCCTGTTCCCGACGTCCTTTCCACAAAGGCAAACGCACCAGACACACGGCTTTCCATATTTCATGCCTAAAAAGCGCGGTTCAAAGAAGGTCTAAAAAAGACATGCATACGTAATGAGCGAATTACGGAGAAGCCCCCTCCTCCAGCCCGGTCCTGGGAAGCCGAAACGTGCGGCCGGCCGCTCGCGGCGCGAATGCTTTTTGCAGAAGGCGGCGCGGCCGGTTCCGAAGGCGAGGACAGCTTTGGCCCCCTATTCCTACTTTCACCGGTCTCCCCCCCCCATACACACCTAATGCAAGTTTGTTAAAAAAACAACTAAACTCATCAGTGAGTGACATTCTCGCATCAACCAGCAACATTCCGTATTATAAATATAAAAGAATGCGCGACACATCACTCCGTTATGCCAGATTTTTGCGTACAGTTTAATCATAAATCTTTTTTTATTTTATTGTTTGATAACAATTAGTTTCAATATTTTTAAGAACTATCAGACTTCTGGGGCCTGGACGACGGCGGCTAGGGCGAGAGGGGCAGGGGAGTGTGGGTGGCGAGGGCGGAGGCGGTGAGAGCGACAAGGCTGGCGACGGGAGCGGAGAGAGTGAGGGCGAGGAGGACAACGGTTGTTTGGTTGTCAGTGATTCCGGGAGCGTCAACTACTAGGGACATTAATGCCGTAAATGTAGTGCATTTTTTTCTCGGGAGATGATCATTCCCGGCTGGATGGTGAGATCCGGCGCCGTTCTACAATCAGCGGGGGATTCCCAACCAGGTGTCTCCCGCCAGCGGGGCACCGCCCCAGCCGGGACAAGCTCTAAACTCCCGACCGGTCTCCCGGAATATGTGATAGCGTAGTACTTCTTAGTGTAAGTGTGTGTAAGAGATGAGGAAAGGAGAAGGAAGGGTAAAGAAAAATCGCGCGCATTCCGTTGCCCGTTTGTTAGGGAACTGCTCCGGCATTCGCCTGGTGTTGATCGGAAAAACCACGGCAAACTACCGATCAGAGCAGCCGGCCGCTAGAATTCTCCTCCAGGCAGCGACTGAACTCGACCCAGCTGCCAAGGCAGTGTCGGAGATGGTGGTGGGGGCGGCGAGGTGGGCGGTCAGCGAGGGCGGGGAGAGCGGCGATGGCGGCGCGAATAGTGAGGGCGAAGAAAGCAACGAAATAGTGAGGGCGAAGAAAGCAACGATAGGGCAATTGCAAGGGCAGATAGGACGGCGTGGGTGACGATGGCGAGGCCCACAAGGGCGGCGTGAGAGATAGTGGCGGTGGGCGAGTTCAATTTAAGGGTGTTGCCAAAGCAATGGTTGTAAGAGTGATTAATGGACACAATTATTAAAAATGTTCTTAACATTGTACCTTAAATTTTTAATATATTTTAAAATATTTGGATATCTATCGCTTATAGCAAATGTAAACTCTTAAAATCACTAATAAACAAAGAATGATACGAAAAATTGTCCTTTCCATTCCAAGAAGCTGACATATCAGGTGCAAAACATACGTTTCTTATCGGGGACTCTGTTTTACTGTCCGCGCCACGGAACCTTCCTCTCGGAATCGGGTGACGCAATAGCCTGATAGTGCTGCGCCACGCGGGTTCGCTGCGTAAGTGAAAACATGATCCTTTGCAAGCGACCAATGAAAACATAGAAGCGAAGTCACGTGCTACCCAATGGTTGTTAAGGAACGAGGTAATGGTGTTAGTGTTAGTGGAGTGGAGTGTGGTATGAATGAGTGAGTGAATGTGTTTGTAAATATAGCATAAGTATGACTGAGGGAGTGAATGAATAAAATTAGAAAAAAGATCAATGAACAATCCTATGAACTTTGTAACCACAATCTAAGAATTTTCTTTTTGTAAAACAGTCGCCCAAAGTGCCATTGTATAGTTTTAAGTTAGTTTAAGATAGTTTTAAGTAGTATTTTTTTTAAAGATGAAAGCCTTCCCCAAGCTCCAGAAATCGTAAGATTGGAGCAATTATTTGTACTCCCAAAATTTGAATAAATTCCCGCCTCGCCAGGGATACTGGCGAGGGAAATTGAAAAGAAAAGAAAAGAAAAAAAAAAAAAAAGAGGAACGAGGTCTGAGCGAGGTGTTCCGAAAACGTGAACAGTGATAGTCACATTGGTTCGTCAATGTAATACTGTTATGGAAATTATGAAAAGAGGACCTGAAGAAAGTCATTCTATTAATGAGATTGTAATAACGATGTGTAATAACTATTTTGTACAATTTTCTTGGGTGTTCCGTGAACCTGTGAACCTCATAAAGAGCCGCCTCTGGTGAGAGAAAGCGGGGGCGGAAAAGGCGGCGAGGGCAGTGGGGGCAACGAGGATAGAAGGGCGGTAAGAGCGGCAAAGATAGGAACGAAGGGGCGAGCGATGAGGAGCTAGAAGCTGATGAGAGGCCAATGGGGGTTATGACGAACAAAGCAGGAATGTACAGGAAGGCAGGGCGGTGATATTTCAGATGTGATGAAGATTGAGTGGTGCTGATGACTAGACCGCGGAAAATGGGTTCTTTCAGCATTTCAGTCAGGCTCTTTAAATTTTTAGAACAGAGACAAATAAAACGGGAAACCTGTTTGTACAATTTATTATATATATATTTCTCAGAGATAAAAAGAAAGAATAGAAATAAATATTATAAAGAATAAGTATTGTATATTTTGCGATCATACTATATATGAACAAGTTTGATTGTTTGTCCTCTGGTTAGTTATTCGTACCGTATTTTGCCTCACAATAAATTGTCAATACTTTCTCCTAGTTCTGAAGAGAAAATGAATGTCTCTTATTCCTCAAGATCACTTTTCCTTGGCGGAAATCAATCGCTTTGTGTTAGAAGAAGAGGCAGGCTTCTCAACGAAGGCAGAAAATAGTGGCATGGAGACTTTTATTGCAAGATCCTTGGCCAGAATACTCATTTCCCGCTATCTTGCAGATTAACAGAACTTAAAATTAATATCATCCTTGTCTGTTGTGGCGACACAAGAAAAAGTAAAATGTAGTCACAGAAAAAACAAATTAGGCAAACTAGTATTATTTTAGTTTTTTTAAGTAAAATAGGCACAAATAGGCATTAATGTTAAAATAGGCTCTTTTAGGCGCTCTAAAATTGACGTGTTTTTAGTTCAAATAATTCTAAAATGCGTGTATAAAACTTAATTTAGTACAAGGTTTAGATAAAAAATAGGTTTTTACCTAAATATATGCGGTCTTCTGACGACGTACGGGAGTAATTGCTGCAAGTGTGTGGGAAAATGAGAAAATTGAGGGTGAAAGCGGGCAACTTCAACCTTTATATGGATGAAGCAGGAGATGAAAGTTAAGAAAAAATAATGTGGTCAAAAGGAATAACTCATAATGATTAGATTAAGCTTCTAAAAATTGACCGTAATTGTACAAATTGCGGTGAAGCTTCATCAGGAACAAGACGTCCAGCGATCATCTTAGGTGATGTAACTACGCACAGATGGAGCCCTTGGGCAGCACCAAGAGGACAGACCCGTAGCGAAATCGGTCTAGTCAAGTGATCAATGCCATGATTTCAAGGTTTGTTGATTAGTGACAGCGAGTGATTGAGACAACGTAGGTAGTGCCGTTTATTCCACGGAAGCAAAGGAAGAATTTCTTCCTCTATCATTTCCAAGGATATCTTACATTTAAATAGCGCAAGATTACTAATTTAGAATCTTTTACTTGTATTCCAAGTAAAAACAGATTAAATTAGGTGCGTGTAATCTTATCTTTCCAAAATGAGCACGTAATATTGTCGCCAATAGATACGATAGAGTTCGCCTGAAAAACTGTTTGGAAGCACTGGGCTGCCTGCATCCAGCGTCTCATAGGGAATGCTGTGATCAGCCTATAAGCTGGCGCGTGTGGTGGGCGCGCGCAGGCTCATTCACTGGAGCTCGCCTTTGGAACCAATCAGTAAGTTGCACACAGCGTGACTCACTGCGTCCGTGTGGTGAGCTCCGCATGTGCTTATCGGTTCAGTGGTATTAATTTATTCTTTCTTCGAGTTCTTATTTTCTTGTCCTGCAAATCTGTCAAGGCTTCCTTGAAACTTTGAACAAAATAATAAGTGTTTCCACCTTGAGGCGAGGTTTCAGCAAATACAATTGTGTGGAGAGGAAAGAAATAATTTCAAAATTTAGGGAAACTCCATTACTAAAAAAATTAACCACAAAAATTAACACTTGTGAGTTGAATTTCAAATCACAAATTTATGAAAATGTTGAGTGGGTTGCTACGTGTGAAAGTAAATCCAAATTATTTTGTTGACCTTGTTTTCAACGGAAAGAAGTGTATGAAATAATACAGGATTTTCTGATGTAAATAATTTACACAAGGTAGTGAAAAGACATTCAAGTTGTAAAAATCGTTTGACCAACATTTTAAAGTTAAAAGCTCTTAATTCAGCACAAAGGATTTATCATGCTTAAGATGAAGAAATAAAAATATCTCGCTAGAAATGTAACGAAACGGTGAGAAAAAACCAACGAAAAGAAATATTGAAGAGACTTGTGTGTATTTTCTAGGATTCCATGAACTCAAGTTTTCGAGGTCATGATGAGTCAGTTGACTCTGCAAATTAAGGGAACTTCAAATATTTGGTACACTTAATATCCAAATATGATACACTTTTGGCGTAACATCTCGAGAATTCATCTGTATTTGTTAGACCACTAAGGGAGATATGTCCCTCTGGAAATTATATTGCTTGCTTTGTTTGCATTCACTTTTCCCCGTAGCACGTGATACAGTTTTAAACTGTTTTTGACGTTAAATAAATAAATAAATACATTACAACACAAACAAATGATACACACGAGTGTATTTACACAGAACGTCGACAAGAAATATAAATGGAACTGAATTATAAAAATTAACTTTAACGTTCTTATTGACAATAACAGTATGTGTAATATGTTTACATTTTTACTTTCTCGCGCTTAAGAAGTAACTTCTTATTGTCGTGACCGGCCGCACACAGTTGAAGGAGCCGCCGCCGAGTGACGTCAGCGGAGCGTTACCGTCCCTGGCGACAGAAGGAGACAACCGGTGCGAGCCAGCCGAGCCCGGCTGCGCGCGGCCGTCACGCCCGAGCAGGCGGGTAGAGACTCGGCCCCGCCCCTACTCCACAGCTAGTCGGCGGGTCCATAGCCCGGCCGAGCTATAAGAGAGCTCCGACTCAACGCCAAAGCAGACAGCGAGTGGCAGTATTAGTGAGCGTATCTTGGAGAGTGTTTTGGTGTTTGAAGTGTGGAGAGCGATTACAACGACGACTGCGCTACGGACGTGGAACTCTCCTACGGTTATTCGGTGACTGGGCAGATTTTGGGACTTCCTCTGGATTATAACAACACGACTTCGCTTACGGTACACTCTCCTCGTGATTCGACACTGCAGCTATTGTACCTGGTCTTGAATAAAATCATTTTAAGGATCCTGGTCTTTTTTTTTTTTTTTTTTTTTGATACTTCACTTATGAAGAAAACGTTATATAATGCTGCTCTAAACTAATAGTTTTATTTATGGCTGAAATACGCAGCGTGTTGGTACATACATGTAAAACATGAATACACTGAATTCAGTAGCACGTACTTTTAACTCCAAGAATTTTTTATAAATTACTCCTCAGAATGTCCAGTGAGATATGATATATACCATTTAATATCATATGATCTCTAAAAAAATTTACTACTACGTATTCAATAAGAGAAAAAGGCATATTAACCGTATAACTTAAATAACTTAAAGAAAACTATGCCTGCGAAAGTTTTTCCATAAGACCTAGTACAAATTTGAACTTCTTTTATTTAAAAATTACGTCCGTTAGGGCCAAATTGTTTCTTATCGTTTTTTGTAACAGATTTTACTTTAAAGAAAAGTATTTTTGGAATGTTCTTCACTGTCTTATGAAGTACTCCCTCAAAATATTGTTTTCCAGCGCTTCGTTTGAGGTTGTAATTAACATAACACTGGAACGAACGACGCCGTCATTTTGACGGCTAAAAATATTCAAGTAATGTTATCTTTATTAAAATGAAATTTTTTCATTGTGATTACTTGACTTTATGTATACTTATGATATAAAGTGTACGTAAATATTTCAAAAATATTCATCCATTTGAAATTTTTATATTGGTCGTTTTATATTTGTATTCAACGCCCGATAGTCGTCAAATTGACTGCTTTCCAAAGTGTTCGTGGCACATAGCGAAGTCGCTAGCCTTTCACCACTGAGGTCCGGGTTCGATTCCCGTCGAATCTCATGTGAAATTTGTTCCAAAAAAACGAGTTTGGTTTCTTCACAAGGGTTAGTCCAATGTGAAGTGTCCTAAACCCTGCCCCTATCCTTATTCCTTCCCAATTCTGGCCGCTGGATAGTGACGCAGGAGTGCGTGGCAGGAGGTGCGTACGCGGAGATGCTACCTGGCGGTCCTCTTGACAACTGACTGCGACGTGACTGAAAGTTATAATGGAGAATTACTCCACAAGCGCGCAATGTAATGGAGGATTACTCCCCAGCTCAAAACGCTCAACGCCCCTTACGGGTCTGGGAGACGCGTTGCGTCAAAATGTAGACGCAACAAATTTTTAAAAAATAAAAAAATTGAAAAAGCAACTGAAGTTTGGATGTTATTAACCACTGATTAAATTAAACGTTATCAGAACAGGTATCTTTCGACGAAAGACAACTCGCGAGCAGCCAGGATTTTCGTAATTATTTTTAAGTCAACTGCATGTATTCTAATTACTGTATTGATATTATTACCCAAGCGAATGGACATAGTTTTGAAACGCTGAGCTGGCAACAGTATGTTGTTCGCTTCTTGGTTGAATTGACATTTTCAAATAATAGCTGAAGTGTTAGTAGTGCAGAAAATGCAATATTTCAAGTTTACGTAGCTGTGTCCAATAACGCGAGAAAGTACATGCTGTTGTAGCCAGCGCCTTACTGACTGACTGACTTACGTGCGCTCTAGGCTGTCAAACTTTTTAGCGCCCTTTTTAATTGGCTTTTTTAAAATAAATGTTATTTATAATATTTTAAATTTTGTTACAAACAAATTGGAGTATATAATATTATTATTTTAATTTTACAAACAAATTGGATATCCAAGTCAAAATAACATTTAGGTGTACATATAAAATATGCATTGTCATACGGAATCTCATTTTCTCGCTTTAGTCTCGGCCAATTACTTAAGTGTCTTACTTAAGTGTCAAACTCCACGCGTTCTTAAACGTCAGAATACTAAATATAACAGAGACGATGCATTCAAAGGTCTTGTTTAAGACTCCATCTCAGATATTTTTACGCGCTTCAAAGCAGAGAAAGATCGTTCGCCATTTGCATTAGTCACAGACATAACTAAATCGTCTTAAAATAATGTCCTAATTTGGAAATACATCTTCTATCGACAATTTCTTTAATAAAGAGTACGAATTATCGTACGTTCAATAAAGAGTACATCGAATTATCATTTTCTAAACCCTTTTCTTAAATTAGTAGATCCTTTTATTTCCATACTGAACAAGATGGTCAGCCATAAAGGGATCAAATTAGAATATCAACTCAATGATCGGCATGCCATCAGTGAGTTGTATTTTATTTTATTTATTAAATGTATCTCTGAATAATGTTTCAGTTTTTATCTATAAATTTGTGTATTACGTGGTTAGGCGGAAGAGTGGGTCTAATGGCCTGAGTCTCACCACATAAATAAAGTCATTATTATTATTATTATTATTATTATTATTATTATTATTATTATTATTATTATTATCATAAAATTATGTCTGTGAATCTTGTCCCAGGATTGAAGTGACCTCACGGGCTTTTGCCAAGTGAAGGCCCTTTCCGATTTTGATTCTGGAGTAGGATGTATGTATTAGGCGTGAGTCACGCTGCTATCCAGAACTTCCTAACTATTTTGCATGTGTTGCGGATTGTCGCTTTTTGTAATTCTATATACAATGTTTTTGTCAGGTTTAACTGTTGTAGGCTATTATACAAGGTTTTTGGGATGACTCCAGTTGTGGATACCATGATGGGTACCGTGTAAACTTTCTCCATTTTCCATAGCTGTTTTATTTCTGTTGCTAGTTCAGTATACTTGGAAATCTTTTCCATGTGGGAGGACTGAAGGTTGTGTGTATGTGGGATTGCGATATCTATTAAGTAGGTGATTTTATTAATTTTATCAATTAACGTGATGTCTCGCCGATTGTGTGCTATTGTTTTGTCTGTAATTATGGTTCTATCCCATTATTATTATTATTATTATTATTATTATTATTTAAATGCAGCGAGGAAAAGACAATCCTCTTTATGCTAACAATTTCACAGTTTCTACAATTATTTTCAACATGTTTCTCCAATACTTCATTTCGTTTTTGTGCTGTTCCACAAGTTGTGTATCCACTTGTTCTAAAACTGCAGACCTACATACCAATTTTCTTCTGCAATCTTGATATTTGGAACTGTTATGTTGAGAAATGCTGTATCAATTTTTTTCAGTCGTTAAGCGCTGTTGTAACGAGCATAATAGTTCCACCATATAACTTGCAGGGAGCACAAAACATACGTCCCTATAGATAGTAAATATACTAACCATAACCTTTAAACAACTTCACCATTTTCCATTGTTTTTGAGAAATTTTATTTTTGAGAAATGTTTGAGAGTTTTACAAAAAATGACGACTGAGATACATTGATTTGGAGAGAAATTAATGTATAAATAGCATTACATAACAATTAGTAAAGGCGAGAAAGTTCGTGCTGTTTCAGCACCACTAGTTTAGCAGTGAACCAGTTGCATCAAACGTATTTGATAAATATACAATAATAAATACACAGATCACGAAATTTCTGAAATGAACAACGTACAATTTATGATATGGAAGGTCTAAAATATGACGGTGAAGTCGTCTGATGGTGTCATTATTGTCTAGTAAGTTGATGGCTAAAATATTTGGATGATTATGTAGTCATTGTAAGTATTTTGCACTGCTCTTGTTGATTTCTTCTTTTATTGTTGGGATCTGTAAGTCTTGGAGTATTGTTGCATTCGTTACGTACCATGGCGTATTTACAAATTTTCTTTAGGCTCTTGACTAGAAGCGTTGTAATATTTCTATGTTAGAATTTTGACCTGTTCCCCAAAGTTGTATACCAGATGTCCAGATTGGTTTTAATACTGCTTTCTACACAATTACCGTTTTTGCGATGCTTAAAGATGATTTTCTTCCCAGTAGCCAGTTTAACCGCATACGTTTAAAGAATACCTTACAGGACGAAAATAGAACGAAATAGGAACAGGAAGAAAAGCAAAAATTAAGTATAAAAATTTTGTCGTAGTAAACTGATATTATATCAATATTATGTTCAAGATGTTTTATCCATTTTCAGGAAGACATTAGAAGCACGTTTCGTCGCTTTTTTCGTTAAATATCTCATGACTGTTATGCGATAGTTTTCTGGCCAATTCCGGTTGTGTACAGTAATATATACGCTATCCCAAAAGAGTCGGCGGCAAACAAGAGAATCATCGCGTATGTAAGCAGTTTTCACAGTTACGTAGTACAAACATTCGTAAAAAATTATGTATCAGAAGGCATTAACGTAGTATTACAAACTTCCCAGAATCTTCATTAGCCTTGCTCTAGATGCATAATTTTGTTGTGACGCTTATTCTATCACGAGTATATGACGTAAACTGTTTTTAACAGTCTCTTACCCACTGATATTTACTTTCTTTGAAGGCGACATTTCCAAATACGCAGTGCATATAATGCACTCATTATAAATACATTCATAGAACTCGAGTTATCGAAAATGCCTCTTCCTCACAATGTACTTATTATTTAAAGTACTTATTACTTAAATGTAATTCATGGGTGGGTTTTCCAAAAGATAACAGTGTACGAAGAAGAGCTTTAGGAAGTATACAGACTTCCCGAACAGATAGCATGACGTTCTATGTGACAAAACTGCCGAGAACCGTAACTCTATGCTCCACATTAAATGTGAGACGAAATTAAAAACTTGAGGTTTATTTAATTTCTTTTACAATTATTAAGAGTCTTTTAATGAGAAATATTGTATAATTCTTTACTCGAGTATTAAGTGGAAATAGAAATTATAACGAATAAGTTTTTCCTTTGCTTTGACTTTTCAATTAATTAAAATGGCATTAAATTGTTACGAAACTTGATGTGTAACTTCGAGGATTTTATTATAGTTAACGTAATCAGTAATTCATTTGATAAAACATTACAATAAAGAACACTTCGACAGCTCACAGAATTGACAGCTTCAGTTGGTAATTTAATTCGGATCTTTCGGTACAGGCTTGTTCTCTAACCTCTCGAGCTGCCGAGTCAATCAAACATTAATACATTATTTTGATACATTGTATTACGATTACATAAAAACAGAATCTTTAATTTTTAGATTGAAATAAATAAGTATAGATACATGTATTTGAAATTTTAAAAACACGCCGAGCGACTGTATTTCTGAAAGAATATTTTCCATGAAACCAAAATGTTTAAGTACCCTATACAATCACTAATTTTTACATATTACAAGAAGTATTCTTTAAATCGTGAATGCTCTAGCCTACATGTTCGTGCAACTTCGATGCCACGTATTCGTTGTTTCATTAGTTACCATGTCGTTTTAGTTTCAGAAATGCTTAGTGTTCGTAGATTCATTGTATTAGATCTTGGTATGTATCTTCGCGGAACTCATGTCATCAACCTGTACCCCAGCAACCATTACCATCCTTACAAGCATGCTTCCTTTGCATTTTTAACTAGCTGTGGGGGTACACATCGTTAGTATCGTTAGTATCTGATCTGGGATCTAAAGAGGTCTCGTTACATTTCAACGCGTAAAAATAGGTAAAAATTATAAAAAGAATTGAGTATTTGAAGAAAATATAATGAATATATAGAGAATTTATTGCAAAAATGGAATATTTTAAATTTTGAAAAAAATTGATGAGTGTGATGAAATTGATCTAGAAGAATTGATCTTTTATCTACTATTGTTACTACGCTAAATATTTTGTTTTCTCGCCATAACTTCCTAAGAAGAGAAAGTTATGTAATCGTGTGCCCGAAAACGAATTTTCACCAGAAAAACTCTCTTTCCCGGTTCTGGTTACGAAAAACGGATACATCCATTTGCTAAATATAGAAAAACTATTGGTCCTAAATAATGACACAGGCATACACGTACTAGGTTTATGTCTTTTATCTGGGCTAGTTTTTCGGTGCTCCTCTGGCGTGCTGCGATCTATCACCGCCCAAATACATTTTTTAATTTTTTTCTTCAAATTTTCGGATATCCAATAATAGAAACGATATTTTACTTAAAGAATAATAAAAAAGAAAAAACCTCGTCCAATATGGCAAATTTCGTTGAAAAAATCGGAGTCGTCTTTTTAAGGAAACAGCATTTATGCGCTACTGTAAATGCGAAAATTCAAGCTCTTTTTCATAGAAAGCATTTTAGTTTTCGAAAAAATTCATTGGAAGTCATTTGAATCAATTTAACTCACAAATGCAAACATTTTTACAAATCACTGTATATGTGCGTATTAACCACGTGAGAGAGATTTCAAAAAAATTACATTTGTGCAACTTTTTAAACAAGCAAAATTAACAAATTGTCTCTATTAACAACGTGAGAAAGCAGTCAAAAAATTATATTTTTAAAATTTCTGAAAAAATAAATCAATCGAGTAATATAGAGTTTATATCATCTTAATGAGTACATTGAACTAACCTAACAAAATATGGAAGAACGAACTTGGAGCCGTTTTCGAGAAGATCTAGTTGTGATTATTTTTCAGTATTGCACATATGCCACGCAATAGTGCGCGAAAACCACTAAAAGCTTCAAAAAAAAGTTCATGGTCTGAATAAAACGACTAGTTATGGAGAACAAATTTCATATGAACGAAAAATTTGTATCTTCAATTTTATAATAGTAGGAAGACACCGAAAAAACTCAATGTTTTGAAATTTTCAAAAATCAGTGAAAATTGGACCTATGCATAACCTTCATAAGTTTATTTTATTCTATTCCTACAAGAAATTTCAAGAATCTAGTGCTGCTACAGAGTGGCACAGAGTTTCTCGTACTGGTTACTTTCCTAATTTGTTTGGCCGGGTCTAGCTTTTCGGTCATGTCCCATCCTCTTCTCCGCTGCCATCTATCGCCGCCAAAACATAACTTTTCACATTTTCTCACTTTTACGAATTCTTAATGGCAGACATGAAAAATTACTTTAAGAATTTAATAGAAGAGTAAAACCTCATTCTATATGGAATGAAGGATATGGAATATGGATAGTATCTTTGAAAAAAAAAAGTGGTTTTTATTAATATGGTATTTAAGAGGTACTGTACTACTGATACTACTAAAAACGAAATTGAAAGCTTTTTTTCACAAAAAAAGAGTTTTCGAAAAAAATTCTGAAATGCAATAATGTATACAAATTTTTGCAAATGTATTAAAATTACATTTCGGTAAATTTAAAAAAAAATCAGCAAAATTAATTTTAATTTATCTTAAACACTGCAAATAACGCTATCCGTTCGAAAAGTATGAAGAAAAATATTGGAGTCGTTTTTTGAGAAAATGGTGATTGAGCGCTTCGGAAAATGTAAATTTTTGTTGGTTTTCTTTTTCACAGAAAATGTGAGACTTCAAGAAATTGTATACATTATTTGAAGCACATGTACTCATAATTCCAATAATGTCAAAAAATGTAGATAATGTAAATATTAACAACATAAGAGGCTAGTAAAAAAAATCCACTTTTCAGTTATCAGGGCCTGGAATTTTTTTTTTTTCTTCTGAAAATCCGGCGGTTTTTCGCGCAGTATTACAAACCTTTCTCTATAATACATATATTGCTCCGTATACGTTCGTTAACGAGAAAGTAACAAGTGGTGCTACAGAATAGCACAGATTTTCTCGTAGTAAAGTTTCCTAATTTCTTTGGTGTGGACTGGCTATACGGACTCCCCTCCCTCTTGCCAGCTGCCATCAATCACCGCCCAAAGTACATTTTTTGACATTTTCTCAACTTTTAGGTTTTCTAACAGTAGGACCAAATATCACTTCAAGAATATTAAAGAAGAGTGAAACCTCGTCCGAAATAGAATTTTTATTGAAACTTTGTGACATTATTTAAAGCATATGTCCTTATAAATACCATCATGTGAATAAATTGTCGGTAATGTAAATATTATACGACGGGAGAAATGAGTCAAAAAATTACATTTTCGTAATTTTTTAATTCGTAAAAAACAAACTAATAGAGCAATATGGCGTTTGTGCCATCCTATAGAGGGCATTTAGCACTATCACTACCAAAAAGTTAAAAGAAGACATTTGGGTCCATTTTTTTAGGATAACGGCGGAAATAATCCAAACTTTTGCAATATTCGAAAATTCAGAGTTAACTCGTTAAAAAGAGGGAAAATCGGACCTATGCCACCTTTAAAATGTATTTTAATTATTTTTACAAGAAATTTAAGAAAACTTTTAAGCAGTTTGTGAAAAGATTTTGAAAATGTCCGAGGAGCTTCATGTAAAATGCGCGCACATTTTAAAGAATGTTTTTCAAAATCTCAAATCTTCAACTAGAGCCAGTCGGAAAGCGGTTTCTTCAATTTGGAAAATATCCTCCCCATCGTTTAGGCTCTAGTGGTGTTCACAGACGGACAGTCGGACGTTTTGCTTCCAATTAGTTTTTCGGCTTGAAGGACCGACAAAGAGGGTTTCTGGCTATACATCGTGTTAGAAAACGTTTTTCTTAATTTAGATTCTTCACTTTTTCTTAATTTTTCGTTGTCACGGCTTCGCACTGAATTTTCTCTGGTGAAAATCCGTTTTTCTTTTGTTGCGCAGCATTACATAACTTTCTCTATACTACGTAAACTACTCTGTATGTACGTACTACATATACAAGAAAGTAACTACTGGTGCTACAGGATGGCACAAAATTTCTTGAGGTAAAGCTTTCCAGTTTCCTTGGTGGGCACTGGCTTTACAGTGTTCCCCCTCCTCCTGCCAGCTGCCTTCTATCGCCACCCAAAGTACATTTTTTGACATTTTCTCAATTTTCCAGTTTTCTTATTGGAGAACCAAAATATTATTTCAACAAAATTAAAGAAGACTGAAACATCGGCCTAAATGGTAATGTTCAATGAAAGTAGTTCCGAAGTTCACTGAAAAAAGTAGAGCCGCTTTTAAGAAAATGGCGCTTCAGCGTTAGCAATGCGAAATTTGAATCTCTTTTCACAGAAATCTATTAAGTTTTCGAAAAACTTCAAAGTTCTTTGAAGCACATCCACTCACAAATGAAATCATGAATACGCTTCGAATGAATACGAAATCGCTGGAAATGGGCATATTAACGGCGTGAGAGATATTTCAAAAAAATTACATTTCAGTAACTTTTGAAAAAACAAAAGAACACACGAAAATGAACTATACTTCATATTAAACGCTGCAATGAGCACTACCTGTTAGAAAAGTTGGAAGAATGAATTTGGAGCCAGTTTTTTAGAAAGTGGCGTTTGAGCGTTTTTGAAAATGCGGAATTTTGAGCGCATTTTAACAGAAAACTCCTGAGTTTCCGAAAAGCTTTGTATAACATTATTTAATGCACATCTACTCGCAAATTCAATAATGTGAACAAATTGCCGCTAATGTAAATTATAACGACGTGACACATAATTTTAAAAAATACATTTTTGTAATTTAAAAAACAAAAGAACAGAGAAATTTAACGTTCATGTCATCTTATAGAATACACTATTCCTATCAAAAGTTTAAAGAAAAATTGAGCAGTTTCTCAGAAAATTTTGTTCTTGTAATTTTAAAATATGTAAATATTGCATGCAATATTGCCCGAAAAGGACTAAAATTTTCAAAAAAATTGATAACAAATTTAAATTGAAGGAAAAATCTCTATAATTTTGTAGTTGTAGAAAGACACCGCAAAAAATTCAAAGTTTTGTAATTTTGAAAAATTCACAGTTAACTGTGCAAATCTGACATATGCCATTTTTGTATGTGTATCTTAGTCTATTCGTGCAAGAAATTTAAAGCAGAAATTTGGAGCCGTTTTTGAGAAAAACTGAAAATGTCCGGGGGGCCCCAAGTATTAAAGAATGTTTTTCAAAATTTCGAAGCTTTAACTAGAGCCAGATGGTCAGGGACATGGACATTTCAATTTTGAAAAAATCCTAGGAATGGTTTAGGCGCTAGTAGTGTTAACGGAGAGACAGGCGTTTTGCTTTCTGTTGGTTTTTCAGCATCAAGGTCCTACAAAACAGAGATTCTGGCTACTTTATGTGTTAGACGAATTTTTCTCTTATATTAGCAATAGGATTTATCCGCTTTTTCGCCTTTTCAGAGCCAGGCAATGACATTTTTTCTGCCGAAAATCCGCGTTTTTTTTTCTCCCAGCATTACATAAGTTTCTCTATCAATCGAAACAATCGAATAACCCCATCAAACCCCTAGAGTTACCGCCCAATCAGCTTATTAACAACTCTTTCCAAAATATTCGAGAAAATCATATTGCGAAGACTGAAAAACCACCTATATTTAACCAATGCTATCCCCAAGGTACAGTTTGGATTTACAGAAAGAATCTCAACGCAACACCAGCTATTAAGAATTTCAGAGTACATTTATTCTGTTTTCAAAAAAAAAAAAAAAAAAACACCACTCCGTAGCTCTATTTATTGATATTACACAACCTTTCGACCGAACTTGGCACCAAGCTCTTTTATATAAACTAATCCAAATAGGCACTCCACAATACTTAAAATCATTTCTTAAGCAATAGAACTTTCTCAGTCAATGTTAACAATCATTTATCCAACCCAAGAACAATAAACGCTGGACTTCCCCAAGGCTCTCCGTTATCACCCACCCTATTCAACCTCTATGTCGCTGATCTTCCACACTCAATAAAATCACTATCGCTCAATTTGCCGACGACACAGCCATATTTGCCTCCGGTACAACCCTCACTGAGTTAAGAACCCACTTACAACTTTATTTAAATATGATAGACAGCTGGGCTGCTGAACTTAATTCAACTAAATCCTAACAAAACCGCTGCAAAAATATTTAGTTTAAGACCCCACTCTCCCCCACTTCCTCTCACACTAAATAACAAATCAATAGAATGGTACCCCCCCAATAAACCTGTAAAATATTTAGGCTTATATCTTGATACCAAGCTAACTTGGGGAAAACATATAAATGCCAAAGTGACCCAAGCTGAAATAAAACTGGCACAACTACGACCATTAATTTACAGAAACAGCCCAATACAATATAAATCAGCCATAGCAATTTATAAGACAATTTTAAGACCATTAATGTTGTACGTCAGCCCAATTTGGATCAATTCTGCTAAAACTAACATCCATAAACTACAAGTCCTGCAAAATAAATTCTTAAGAATAGTTGCTCATGCCCCATGGTATATAACCAACAATCAACTTCACAACGAATTTAATTTGGAACCCATTGAACAATACATCACATATCTGGCCACCAACTTTTATCATAACCTACCTCAAATCCCAGCCCTATCACCATTCAAACTAGCCAAAAACCCCAATTACCAAACACGAATCAAAAACAAATATCCATATCACATATTCCTAAAAAATTTGCAGATTTAGATCCGGACTGAGGACCCGAAAAGGGATTTCCTCCCCCTTGTTAGTATGCAAGATTATATTTAAGGTTAGCATATAAGTCTGTAAATACATATGTATAGTTATTTTTACTGAGCTATGTAACTGTAAACACGTGGTGTATGCAGAATCAATGTTATGTGAGCCCTTGATACCGAAAAATCGATTGACGGCAAAACGTTTTTCTGTCCGACTGTCTTTGGTGAACATTATGGCCTTTCTCGAAAATTACACCTAATATTTTATCGTTTAAGAGAATACACAGATCTCATGTTTGTTGAACTTCTAGATTTTTTGGAAAATGTTAACACGGGTGAGTTCGACTCTCGGTAGGAAAATAGTTTGTTGTCGGAAAACAATTTTCCATGTTTATGTAGTAATACGGCGGTACGTAATTAAACAAAGCGACCATGTATGTGGTGTTGTACTCCAATATTTTTTTATAATTTTCATAATACTTATTTATTTTTACTGTACATCTGGAAATTTAAAATTTATTTTTACAGAAGGTGCAGTAAATGATAATTGCACAAATAACATTGCAGTTATTATACATAACTAATTTATATAGAATTTACAGTCTACTGTACTTCTACTGTGGTTTGGCAAGATCATGATGTTTTCGTGATTTAGTTTGAATGAGAACACCATTGTATAGTATATTAATTGCTAAATGGTTTGGGTGTTCATTTAATTTCTTCAGATATTTTCAGCTTCATTTCGTAATGACTTCCGCAATAGCGGGGATGATTATACCTTTATTAATATTTTATGGTCCCCGGCATAACGTCGTTAATGTTACCTATTAATGACATGCCGGACCTGTATCTTAACGAATGGACCACTGACCACTGACCACTGCCACTGCCAGACTTACTAACACTACCACACTTGACGGGATAGCAGTCTCGAGCTTAGAACTGAACCCAACTACATCCAGCTGGCATGTATCTGGACGAAACCCCGCAAACGAACTGTAGTTTGTCGCCAGATTTCGTTACGAATGGAGAGGAACCCGACATCCCTCAGAATATAATATGCACTACACTTATGACCAAAGCCATATGACCCGTAAGTGTAGTTCATGCACTCGGAAACAAAATAATCAGTCCATGAATCAGTTCCCTATAGTAAGCGATTGATTGATTGTGATTCCGGGCGCGTCAACTTCTAGGGACATTAGTCCCGTAAATGTAGTACATGTTTGTCACGGGAGGTGGAGGTGATCTTCCCCGTTGGATGGCGAGATCCGGCGCCGATCTACTGTCGGCTAGCGGGGTTTGCCCCAACCAGGTATCTCCCACCAGCGGGGCACCGCCCCAGCCGGGACAAGCTCAAATCTTTCGACCGGTCGCCCGCAATATATGGTAGTGTAGTGTGTAAGTGTATGTGTGAGGGCAGAGGATGGGACAAAGACAGATCTCGCGCGGTCCGTGGCCCGTTTGTTCGCCTGGTGTTGATCGGATAAACCAAGAAAAACTACTGATCAGAGCAGCCGGCCGCTAGGTTTCTCCTCCAGACAGAGACTGCATTTTACTTAGCTGAACGCTAGAGTGGAAAATCCTGCCATGTTGGAGGGTGTAACCGTAGGACCTCCCAGTCAGAGGGACAGCAGTGACATCAGTTGATGCTCTGAGCCATCTCTGCCTGTTAGGCTAGGCCTCCACTAGCGATTTTTTTGTCTATTTTCCATCGTAAAAATAGAACTCATTGTTTCCAATACGTGTGTACACACTTTCGTCTAAATAATCGCAACGATTAAAAGGTTACATGTCCTATTTTCGCTGCGGCGCGACTGTCGGTTTGCGGAATGAATCGCATGAGCAGGATGGACAAGCACCCACTTGCTGTTCAATCTCAATGCTGCACACGGCTCGTGCTGCTTCGATCGCATTCTTGCCTAATTTCCCCGCTGTTGCTGCTTTTGAAAATGTCTTACAACGAATCTACTGGATGTGTGGAACGTATTTTTATAGTGATTGATACCGAGTTAGTTGTTGAAGAAATAGAAAAGAGATCAGCTCTTTACAACAAACAATTAAAAGAATATAGTGATTGTAATACGAAAGATAAACTATTGGATGAACCCAGTCACGATGCCTTTGTCGTTTCATTCTCCCTCGAAGCAAACGGGCAATCACACAAGAAAGGGTTTTTTTGTTGGTGTATTTTTTTTTTGTTTGGTTATTTAAGGTCGCATCAACATTTAGATCATTAGCGACCGCTATGGAGTTTACGCTATGGTAACTGTGGAGATGAAACGATATGGTGATGATAAGGGGTGAAAGGACAAACACAAATACAACCATGTCCGAGGCGTGACTAGAACCCGCGACCCTTCGGTCCGAGATCGCTACGGCACTATATAAGGCCAAAAGCCTTATATATCGCTGCGACACCGGATCGGCTACGAAAAGTCTCAATGGTATCCATTGGGAAACTGTTTTAATTGAAAGATTTACTTATCGCAGTGTGTTTAGCTTTTAGAATTTGTGTCTGCGACTAGCAATCGCTGGTGGAGGGAGGCGTGGCCTCAGAGTGGGCGGTGGATGTGCCCACTGCGTAGACGGCGCTGCCGTCGCACACTGGCGGAATGGGGCCAAAAACCTGGCCACAAACCGGGAGCGGTAGCTCAGTGCATCAACTGATGTCACTGCAGCGCCTCTAACCGGGAGGTCCTAGGTTCCCACTCCCCACGGCGGCAGGATTTTCGACACTAGCTTTTCAGCTAGGTCGAATTCAGCTGCTGTCTGGAGGAGAATTCTAGCGGCCGGCTGCTCTGATCGGTAGTTTTCCGTGGTTTCTCCGATCAATACCAGGCGAATGCCGGAGCAGTACCCTACCAAACGGGCCACGGACCGCGCGCGATCTGTCCTTCCTCTTCCTTGTCCTATCCTCTCCCCTTACGCACACACACTTACACTAACATGCACTACACTACCACATATTCCGGGAGACGGTCGGGAGCTTAGAGCTTGTCCCGACTGGGGCGGTGCCTCGCTGGTGGGAGAGTCCTGGTTAAGGGGAAACCCCACAAGCCGACGGTAGGTCGGCGCCGGATCTCACCATCCAGCGGGGGAATATCACCACCATCTCCCGAGAAAAAACATGCACTACACGAACGGGACTAATGAACAAAGCAGTTGGCGCGCCCAGAAACACGAAAAAAACAAACCAAACCAAACCTGGCCACAATGGCAAAATTCAAAGTCCGCGTTCGGAATTCTGACTCACACTCTCCTTTGGAAGACATTGGAGCACACTACTACACATCCCGAAAGTTACTTCAATCGTTCTGTCTCGTGAAGTTACTGCTTCTCGAAACACTCGAATTCATTGATACTCGTCAACGATATTTGTGAAATAAAAAAAAGTGTTTCAATTTCTTGTGGATTCTTTTTCTATTTCCGTATACAAGACACTTTTGACTATAAGTTGGGTATATATTTAAGAACAACTGTCATATAATTTTATGTATATTACCACTTAATTCTAACGTATAGAGCGTAACAATGTTAGTCACGTATATTGTGGATTATATTTTTTGTTCTGCGTATTCCTGCCTTAATCAATTTTTTTATTTATCAAGTAGAATGCCCTTAATCAGAATAACAAACATTTAGCCACACATATCTGCACCTTTTTGTTTTATAACCACTTTACTTCAATGCTACATAGTAAGATTTAACACTAGATATCCCGGAATTGCCTTCTACGCCACAGGGAATTATTTTCTCTCTATATTTTTCCATTTCTCCTTCTTATAAATCCTTTTAGTAATAAAATTAGTTATATATTTTTTTGGAATGATAACAATGTTAACCCGCGACCGCGAGAACAATTGTATCCATATTTCTACACATATCATTAATTTTGAGTCAGTTAGCCATTTTCAAGCCACCATTTTGAATTTTGGAATTTCATAATGAAATTCAGAATCGGTGATCTCCAGAACCCCATATGTATATTTTTATGCATTTTTGTTTGTTTTTAAATGGGTATATTTAATGTTTTTAAATGAGTAGTTTATTCATTTATATGTTAGTGTATATGCATTTTAATGTTTAGTAGAGTAATATGTAGGTTTATTCATTTATATGTTAGTGCATATGCATTTTAATGTTTAATATAGTAATTTAAATTCCATCTACATATATTGGAAATGATTTTCAAAGTCAATTTGTTTGTTTACATTTATTTTTTTATATATTATGTTATTTGTAATTGTTATTTTGCATTCTGCCACCGGGCATCATCTGCCCAATTGTAGAATAAATTTCTATCTATCTATCTATCTGCCATTTCGTAGCCGCCATTTTGAATTGTGAAATTTATTTATAATATTCCAATTCATCGACCTCACAACCCCGTTGATACTCATTTTTACGCGAATGCACTCGCATGGGCCGTTAGGACCGGCTGTGAGGCCGATTGGCCCAGTGTGCGTCGGCGCGGCCGCATATCGCGCGAGCGGCGGCGCGTGCGGGGCGGGGGGGCGGGGATTGCAGCTCGTGGGTGGATGCGGCGCCGCCCTTCTTGGGCGGGGCGATCGCTCGCGGGGCAGCGACCTCAGGCGAAGGAGTCCGTCCGCGCATTCACCCATCAACTGCCATGGTCCCTGTAAGGGTGTCGGGAAACAGTGGACTCTAATAGACAACCCTATACATTCCCAAGATACTCAGTTTTTTTAACTTCCACGGTCTTATCAATAGAAAGGTTCATGGCATCTTAGAAACTGTTCAAACCTTTGTGTTTATATGGTAACAAATACATAAAAAAACACAATTACACAATTCACACAAACTAATTAAGTGTATGAAACGAAACTGCAGTACAGAGTAAGAGAAACTACAGTTCAGCCGTGTGCCTGTGCACGTGGCATAGGGAAAGCATGTGTTTGAACACTCACACATTAGATGTGCCACATGATACTGAACTATGGTAGCACAAATAAACTTTAGCCGCGAAAAAACACTGAAAAAACCAGCGGCTTACAAGGCACCACGCTTCTCCGTTCACAACTACATTAGAACTGGTTCGGCGTAGCCGATACTCAATGCATCTCTTGGCGGCACTGGTTCAAAACACAGCCACCAGGATCGCACTGATTGACTTACATATAATAAAATAATCTGTACAGTCGCCACCAAGCTGCCAGGCGTATCAGACATTGAACAACATTATTAGTTGCGTGAACAGTCCCCAATTGGGTTAGTTGGTTGGTTAGTGATCCCGAGCGCGTCAACAGCTTAGGTCATTAGTCCCGTAAGTGTAGTGCACTTTTTCCTCGGGAGATGGCGGTGATGTTCCCCCGCTGGATGGCGAGATCCGGTGTCGACCTACCGTCAGCTAGCCGTGTTTCTCCAACCAGATATCTCCCACCAGAGGGACAGCGCACCGGGACAAGCTATAAGTTCCCGACCAGTGTCCCGGAATATGTGGTAGTGTAGCGCACCTTAAAGTAAGTGTGTGCGTGTAAAGGGAGAGGATAGGACAAGGAAGAGGAACAACACATCGCGTGGGCCCGTGGCTTGTTTGTTAGGGTACTGCTCCGTCATTTGCCTGGTGTCGATCGGAGAAACCACGGAAAACTACCGATCAGAGCATCCGGCCGCTAGAATTCCCCTCCAGACAGCGACTGAATTCGATATAGCTGGAAATCTATCCTGTCGCCGTCGGCACACAAACCTAGGACCTCCCGGTCAAAGGCGCTGCTGTGACATCAGTTGGTGCACTGAGTTAACGCTCCCGGTTCCCCTATTGGGAATCTCAGAACTTTGTCATTGTTGCTTGCAATTGTGTAATATGATTCGCGAATTTTATTTCTTCAATAGATTTGAACATTCTAAACAAAACATGTAAGCAAGTTGTATTCTTAACTGTCCGGGACAAGCCGCGTCTTGGTCGATGGAGCTGACGTTTTGACTATCTTGTTGTGGCCTTCTTCAGAGCTATACTGCTGATCCGTTGTAGCAGTGTCGCTCTGAAGAAGGCCACAACAATATGGCCGAAACTTCAGCTCCATCGACCAAAAAGCGGCTCATCTCGCACAGCCAAGAAAGAATACTATGGCTCCGGCCGTGGAAGCTGCGATGGCATGTAAGCAAGTTATTTCGTTCCTGAATGACAGATGTCGATTTAGACGTGATCGCTCATTGTCAAGGCTCCTGGCGAGGGTGTACATATGACTTGGGTCGGTCCAAAACCTCATCTAAATCCGTGCTTAGCTGCTATATGCCTGTGGTTAAGTCGGAGGGAGAGGCCGGTGTAAAGCAAACTATGGTTGGTCCGTACTGAAGTTGACGTGGCATATGCAGCTAAGATCCAACGGTTTTGCTTCTTATAGAAAAAATGCTCGTATATCCACCGTTTGGTGCTTTGGGGAGCTCTAGTAGTATAATTTAGCAACATAACCATTGATAGCTCTCAGGGCAGCGACCTCACCGCGCCGCGCCCCACAGGCGGAGAAACAGTCTGTCCTCGCGTTAACTCCCAGTCCCTTTTGTTCGTCGGAGGGGCGAGGCGGCCTTCATTACAGACGCTGACAGCTGACGAAGGCGAAGTCTACCCGAAAGGAATGCTTTACAAACGTTTCTGAAGATTTCTTTCCAAGCTAATGCCTCTTTGTGTGGCTTAGATTTACTCAAAATGTAATTTTCTTGATTTTCCTCGGACGGGTGTACAGTCGACTCCGGTTGTAGTGAACTTCTGGGGACTAATATGTTTGGTTCACTATAACCGATGTTGTCAAAATTAATTTTATTAATGTACTGCAAAATTCATTTAAAGCACAAACTGAAAATTTCAAATTTTGATGATTTGTAAGTAAAAAATTAATTATTTTCAATTGTTTGCTTCGTACATTTTTCATTAGATCCTTCTCTAGAGTTCATGCTCTCTTCTAACTTGATTCTGCACGGCCCTCTGTCAACCCTTCAGTAGATGCGCGAGCACTACTCACGTAAATGGGCGCGCGGCGTATTGAGAACACCATTTCATCTGCTTGATGTACAGCAACTAAAATGTAACTAAATACTATAAAATAATGTGTTTATTGCCGGCCCGGTGGCCGAGATCGCTAAGGCAGTAGTGTCGTAGTGATCTCGGACCGAAGGGTCGCGGTTTCGAGTCCCGCCTAGGGCATGGTTCTATTTGTGTTCGTCCTTTCACCCCTTATCATCACCATATCGTTTCATCCACATAGTTACCATACCGTTAACAGCAATAGTGGTCGCTAATGACCTTAGATGTTGAAGCGACCTTAAATAAACCAATTAAAAAAATATATTTATTACACTAAAATACATTATTCCAACATTGGCACATTACACAAAAGTTTTTAACAAAGTTAAAAAAGTATAGGCAAAAATAGTTGATACATTTTTAAAGATTACAGACTGCCAGAAAGTCTCTTTTCTATGATGTACTTATTTATTTACTATTTCATCTAAAAAGTCTATGAAATTACTGAATTCAGGGAGTTCGTCTTTCACGTAATTACCTACTTTTGTTTTTTCGGCGGGAATAATTTTCTACAAAATATATTGTTTTTGGTGTTCTAGAAAATTTGCTTTTCACGAGCGTTTTCCACTATTTAATTTCTTTTTTTTTCTTCTTGACGCACGATCTATTGTGTTTGAAAATTATTTTAAAAATGTATTCTCCACGTATTTTCAGATAACTCATCAGTATCGAAATCTCTATTGTATCGAGATGTCTTCTTCAGATTTAGTGTCGTGATCGAATCATTTTACATTTTCCGACTCATTATTTGATTTATTTATCTTCAATCTGTTCTTCCAAATGTGATTTATCCCAAATATTGTACCTACAAGAGCGCTACTAGTGGCTACACGTTCGTTCTATTGCAAAAATGAAAAATCTGAAATTACTTACATAACTAGGCGCGCGGCCTTCTGAGTACGCCTATTTATTTATTTATTTATTTATTTTACGTCAAAAAAACAGTTAAAAACTGCGTATGACGTGCTATGGGAAAAGTGAATTTTGTGCACATTTTCAAAATTCTGTGATCCCTACAATAAGTCATATACTACTTAAATTTTGAATTTTGATGCACAGGGATGCACGGGATTTAGATGCACGGGGAAAGGAAAAGAGTTCGCACACAGCTTACCAAACACAAAGAAACATGCATACTGACTCACAATCGGCAGAGCAACAACTGGCGGTAGGGTATTAGGAGTCAACATTTCCAGACTATCGGAATTCCAGGAAAGAGAGGCTTAGAAATGTAGCGTGGCGTACTCTGTACGCCGCGTGCCGACTTAGGAGTTATGTATCGTAATGCATCCTTGGCACATTTCAATGCCTCCTGCACTGTTCGAACACCATCTCACTCCCCGAAGACCGTTTCAATCGACTAATATCATAAGAGTTACCATTAAGTTTCAGAGCTTACTTCCTACGTTCACTTTAACCGAATCTCCTTATGCTTATTTGTAAGTGAAACGGGACTAGTGACTTAAGTCCACTATAACTGATGGTTCTCTATATGAGAGTTCACTATAACCGGAATCGACTGTATTTTGCATGTAATGCAATTCCTTTTTTATATAACTTAAAACAACACTGAAGAAACGTGATCTAATATTTTGAACAATTCCGTTTTCTCAGTGGTAACTCAGGTTCGAACCACATCAGAAGAACTGATCGAGGGTAAATCTAATACCTGGCCCAGCTACGTGATATATTACTTTTACAAGTACGTTCTATATCTTTAATCTACAAAATAATAAATGTTTCGAGTGTTTGAAGAATTTGAAGTATCGTGGAAAGAGTTGCCAAATTGCTTACACAAATCGCAAGTGAAGTTGTGTTTCAAGGTATTCCAGAATTTTCGAAGTACCAAGGAATTGGAATGATTAAGGATTGTTATTGTGATTCTACGTGTCTATTACTTTCTTAATTTCCAGAAAGATTAATTTTTCCAAAAATCAAAGCGTAATTACGATTAATTAAAGTTTACTGTTTGCTTAACAACAGAATGAAACTGTTCAAGTCGTAAATCTGCACTATTTTTGGAATTCTTCTGTGTTCGTAGTATTTGCGTCATTTCATGCATGTTATGCAAAGGATAAGAATGACAGTTAATGAACTGCTTTTATTTAATCTAGAACCTTCCACGACAGAACCACATTCATGCAGTTTATGTGTTCATCAACATTTCACATCTCTTTCGAGAAATCCACTTACAGGAATAAATGAAAGAAAAGAGAATGACTTGCTTTACGACTTGAGTTCTGCGAACACACATAAAAGTTGAGAGAGATTTGAAAGGCGTAATTTCTTGCTAAGCAGAATTGCAACCTCTTTACATAGGTCAAAGTTTGACAGTTTCTTCTCTGGAAAAGCTATGCCATTCGAGTTCTAAAATAATAAAAAAATAAGATTCGAATAAGTTTAACGAATCTCAGAATCTTATTAGCATTTCGCAAAGGTAGAAATAGAATTCCGTTTTACAGTTCTTCCGTTTGCGAAAAGAACTTCTAAAAAATAAAATATTGTTTAAAAAGCATTCCAATTTTTTTAAAATTCGAATTGGCGTTATATCGTTTGCCTACAAATATGTAGGCATAGACACAATTTGCATAAAAAGCACAATATAAAAAATCACCCTTAACTTCATTTATGATTTGTTTTGCTTACTACTTTTAGGAAGTCATCGTTCATTCTTTGTAACATTCCTTAATAGATTGTAAACACTAACTAGTTGTGCTACAACAGCAAATAGTTTCCCGCATAATTAGAAACATATTCATAATATTTTAATATTGCATTTTCTGCGCTACTAACAACTCAGCTATTTTCTTGAAAACGTTTAATTGAACCAAGAAGCAAAAAGCAAGGCACTCTTGCCAGTGCAGCGTTGTCAAAACTATGTACTTCATTTGGCTAATAATATCAATTGAGTAATTAGAATATTTCCAATTGCCATCAAAATAATTTCGAAAATTCCGGCTGCTCAAACGTGGATTGCCTTTCGTCGTCATTTCGAAATTTTCACGTAGACTTTACATCATAAATACATTTAAAGTCAAGTTATCACAATGTCCCACTGTTTATTTTAATAATGAAAACATCATTTGAATATGTTTTAGCCGTGAAAATGTCGGCGTCGGTCGTTCTATTTGTTTCCGCCTTTTTATATATTGACACCGACTCAAACAAAGCGGAGGAAAGAAGACATTAAGGGAGTAAATTCGACTAGGCTGAAGTACCCAAAAAATACTTTAAATGAAAGTAAAATATCTGTTCTTCAAGACAATAAGAAACAAATTTGGCTCTTGCGGGCCTAATGTTTTAATAAAATAAGTTAAAATTAGTACAGTCACTTATGGAAAAACTTTTGCGGTCATGGTTATTCAAGGAGTTATACGGTAAATATACCATTTTCTTTTATTCAATACGCAGTCAATTTTTAAGGAATCAGATGATATTAAATAGTATATATCAGTCGGACAGTCGGGGGAGTAATTTATAAAAAAAAAACTGCTGCGAAATTCATCGCAAACGGAAGTACTGGCTCCCGGCCTAGGGATTACGCTGTACAAATCATGCTGTTGTGAGTACTGGTTCTCTTAGGGCACGAGAGAAAATTGTGACAAAAAATGTGGATTATCAAATAGATTTCGAATCATTTCTGGAAGGTTTATTTGGAAACACCAGATCCACTAAAGAAAACAGGTGTATCTTATCACCGCCATCTTGACATTCGACAACTATTAATTAGCTTCTCAAATATCGATGCGGCATTATTGCGAAATTTATATTAAGCTTTGCGGATTGCTTGAAAAGAAATATATCAATACATTGAGAATATAAATTGAATAAAAAGTAAAGGAATTGCAGTTTTTCAGTTTTCAAAACAATCTGTGATTAAACGAACTACCATTCATCCACCTTGTCATGAGACTACCACCAAGCATTTCCAAGACGCTTTACGCAATCCAAAGACAAAGTTTCATCAAAAAATCTGATGCCGTTTTTAAGAAAAATTTGAAAACATTTTTGAGGATTTATGTGAAGCACTCAAAAATCAAAATATGTTTGAAACTCCCAACAGCACGAGATCATTCAGATCGATTAAGGAATATTATTTTTTGAAAAAAATCGGGCGAACGGTTTAGGCACTAGCGTTGACCACTGAGAAACAGACAGGCGGAGGTTTGCCGTCATTCGATTTTTCGGAATTAAGAACCAACAAAAAATGGATTCTGGCTACAGCACGTGTTTGAGGATTTTTTTTCTAAATTTAAAAACAGGATTTATTCACTTTTTTGTTACCAGAGTCCGGTAAAAACATATTTTCTGCCGAAAATTTGCGGTTTTCCATCGCCCGATCCCATTCTGCGAATGGGTCACATTGGCGTCCAAAAGGCACCTGCAGAGCTTCGCCGCTTGTCACTATCAGCAGCTCAACGCTCGATCGTTAGTGAATCCGGGGGCGTCAACTACTGAGGTCATATTCCCGTAAGTGTCGTGCGTGTTTTGGTCGAAAGATGACAATGGTCTTCCCCTTTGAATGGTCAGATCTGGCGCCGACCAACCGTTGGCTAACGGGTTTTCCCGACCAAGTATCTCCCACCAGTAGAGCACCGCCCCTGCCGGGACAATTTCCAAGTACCCGACCGGTCTCCCGGCATATACGGTAGTGTAGTGCATGTTAGTGTAGATGTGTGTAAGAGGTGAGGATAGGACAAGGAAGAGGAAGGAATTGATCCGGGAAACCACGGAAAACTACCGATCAGAGCAGCCGGCCGCTAGAATTCTCCTCCAGACAGCGACTGAATTCGACCTAGCTGAAAAGCTAGTGTCGAAAATCCTGCCGCTGTGGGGAGTGTAACCTAGGACCTCCCGGTCAGATGCGCTACAGTGACATCAGTTAATGCACTTAACCACTGCTCCCGGTCTCAACGCTCGAGGTGGCGTTTGACGGCTTCACTGGGCGTCTTTCTCCTCATCGACATCGCTGCAAAAATAGGACCCCGAATGGTTGCATGCCGCTGGCTGAAGTTCTACTCCTGTTCAACGCGAGAACATAATGGAGACACTATTTTAATAGTGGTACAACTCCATTGATATTCATTTCGAGATACTGAGCTCTAAAGTTAAAAGATTTTAAAAAATCGGGGATGGACTTAGACAAGAAATGTGTGATTTTCTCTAACAAGATATTTACTTGTCCACATGAAGATTGTAAAAATAATCATATTGTATGCTTCGCGGAATATTGGTGATGTAAAGGAGTTATACAACCATAAAAATTATGTTGGTGGGAAAAATCGGTAGATGTCGTTTTAAGAAAAGTTGCAAATGAAGGCAATATAGATTTATTAAAACAGATTAAATATTAATTTAATGTTACTGTTGAGGCATATTCACTTTTCTTCATCTTCTTGAAATCGTCCGGTTCCTATCCGCAGATCAGTGAAATAAGCTTGAAATGAGTGATAACAAATCAGGTGTCCTGATTTTTCTCATTAACCTTCCTTTGCTGATTGTAAAAGCGGGATATTTAAGTTTTGAAAACCTTAGTTCTTCCTCATCCTCTGGGGTTTTGTGTGTAGTGAAATTTACAGTGTAGATACCAATGTCTTAATTTAAGGGTTACTTGAACATAATAAAAATAAAATACTTCTGTTTTACAAATCTAATCCATCTCGTTTATAGCCACTTACAGACACCATGTTTACGGACTTTGGAGATCTTTTAACACACAGACCACTGAATTAAAATTTCTGTGTTAAATAAAAAATAAATGATATTATTTTTGTTGTTCCTATTGAGACTCCGTATGAAACTATTCATTTAAATATTTTAGGAGTTGCTGATTATGAATTTGATATCAAAATTTAAAACGTTAGCATAATTAGTATTTAATTGTAATTATTGTGAAATAATTAATGTTGTGTATGAATATATTGTAACCGCTTGTCGTCGGCTACATTTATGACCAACAAAAAATAGAAGCGATAATACCCGACATCATGCCCTACGCGTAGTTTCTATAGTAGCGAAGAGATGGCGTCAGCCAGAAAAAGATTTCTGAACCCACTCAGGCTATAGCCAATCAGAAACTTTTGTGGAAATACGGACGCGGCATGAATTTGTGTAGGAAGAGCTCGTTTTCCTTTCTTGTTCGAGTCGCCGAGGTGAACGGAAGGCTACAGGTACATCACACAATCGACGAGGACACGCGGAAGTTACCGGAATGTAAAAACTTTAATAAAAGATAAATGTCTGAATATTTTTTCATGGAATTACTTACTGTGAAATGTCACGAGATTACATGAAATTTAAAATGAATATTAAACAAGAATGCAACGAATGAAAGAACGACAGTGGTAATAGATCGAAATGAATTTGAAAAACCACGTTGCTGCATTCTCGTTGCTAGAAAATGGAGAATTTTTGTAAAATAGGACATGTTTCTTTTTCTTTGTTACAGCTTTTATTTTACTTTTATTTTACTTTATTTTATTTTTGGGATTTCGTTTTGGAAATTATAATATAGAATTTTGAGAATTCTTAAAGTATGGTTTATCCAACAACTAGCTGACTTTTGCTATTACGAAGTCATAACTGGAGTTTCGGATCGCATTCTGATGCGACCATCGCCTCTGTGAAAGCTGTGGTAAAACTTCGCTGAACAACGAGGAGACGGCGCTCGGAAATATTCCGATTCCGACGCGACAGGCAGCGCACAGACCGTCGCAGAACAACGACGACCTTGAGGCGTGAGCATCGCTCGACAGCCGACTACACAGCGCGGGACCAGCTTGGGGAATTCGCCGGTCGTGAGTCACAAAAAACAGAGAACATTCATTAAATTTCAGTCTGGAAAACTTCCAAGATAGAATTATGATTGTACTAGCTAAAACGTTGCAATGTGAGCTTCCTCAATAACAGACGTTCATCGGGCAAGTTTCATTGAACATTGGTCTTGCTAGCCAGTAAATTCATTTCTTTTCTACAGTCGTAAGAGGAATCAGATCAGAGTAATCCTTTATCTAGATTCATATGTAATTGATTTAATGCTTTTCGGAAATCTTGTGTTTAATGATAAAAGTTGTTCTTGTACATAATCATTTATCTAGATTCATATGTAATTGATTTAATGCTGTTTCAAACCATTTAAGAGAAATTGCCTATGTAAAATTTTGAACAGGAGTGAAAGCCGTTCAATTATTTCTTTTAAAGTATTACTTCATGGACAGTCAAAGACGTTGTAAAATAAAATTTCCTACTGAAAGGCTACGTAAAAGCCGAATGTCCAATGTGAATATTAAGTGAACATTATTAATGATTTAAAAGTATTAGTGAATTTTGAGTATTGTTTGTATTTTTTTTTTGCAGGATGATTATTTGAATTGTGATTTGTGTGTCTCATAAGTGATATTTTTTGTGAAGTGTACATATGTATTTGTTGCTTGTTTCTTGTAAACGTAGATCAAAGTTATTAACGCTTTAGTGAAAACTGCAGTTTAGGTAGGGAACTAGCTACCATAGTTTAACAAAAAGTGAGAACATAGGAGGATATGTGAACTCCATTGCAGAGAATTTCATTGGTTAGAATACATGTTATCTGTTATTTAAAACTACAAAATTGTGTTTGCTTGTTATTTGATCATTAGTTTAGCAAAGACAGACCCACCACCGATAGGAATTTTATCCATTAATTGAGGTATTCCCAGGTTTGCGTGACTGTGTAACCATACGTCACGAAATAAGTAAATGATAGATTTACTTTAGTAATTCGGCGTACTACTAAAATTAGGTAGGTACGTGTCGGTTACAATATATATATATATATATATATATATATATATATATATATATATATATATTGAAACGCACCGCGTTTCCACCCAAAGAAACGGCGAGACATCAAGCAAGAACGCGGCAGAACGGTTGCAAGAGGCGCTCGCTAGCCACGAAAAACGGTTACGGGCGGCGAGGTGTCGTCGGTTGGCCGACCGTGGGAACGAGGCCGCGAGAGGCAGTGTCTGGCTGGCCGCCGGCGAGAAGGACGTATCTGGGGCTGCTCCGCGATCGAAAAGCAAACTAGTATCGCGAACGAACGAGTGCAGAAAGATTAATTGACGGACAATTTGTGCGTGATAACAATCAATAGTCGATCGGACATATTGCCAAAGTGATAGCTGCTATTTGGAATAACCAGATCAAAGACGTCGAGTGGATCGGAGATGGAAGGAGAACGTCTTCGAAGCGCAGCGCTCACTCGGCTGGTCCCAGGTGAAACGACCGGCAGGCAACGAAGGAGCGCGAGGACACGAGTCCCCGAAGCCGCCGACGCTCGTATGGGAAGAAGTAACGGTAAATATTTCTTCGATCGATATCAGATCGAGAGCTAACAGTGATTCTGGGTTATATGAAAGAAAGGTAAAGACCACCATAGATATTGTATCATTAGTGATTTGTATAGAATTAATAAATAGTTCAGTTTATTTTGTTCACGGAACAGTGGTGTTTGATTAATAACCCGAGCCATTCACGAGAAAGAACACCTGTCACTTACAAATAATTTACTGAGAACAAGCCGGCCTACCCGGTACGTCACAATATATATTTTGTGACGTACCGGGTAGGCCAGGCTTGTTCTCAGTAAATTATTTGTAGGACAGGTGTTCTTTCTCGTGAATGAGCTCGGAGTTAATCAACACCACTGTTCCGTGAACAAAATAAACTGAACTATTTATTAATTCTATACAAATCACTAATGATACAAAATCTATGGTGGTCTTTACCCTTTCTTTTATATCACCCGAATCACTGTTAGTCTCGATCTGATATCGATCGAAGAAATATTTACCGTTTACTCTTCCCTACGAGCGTCGGCGGCTTCGGGACTCTCGGTTCCTCGCGCTCCTTCGCTCCTGCCGGGTCGTTTCACTGGGACCAGCCGAGTGAGGCGCTGCGCTCCGAAGTGTCTCCTTTTCCCAAATCTCCGATCCACTCAACGTCACCTTCCGCGAGTTGATGAACACCACAAATGATTCAAACCACAGTTGTTATTACGTGTATCACCGCGTCATCGGGCCACTAGTCTCGTGGTGTATCCCTCTGCACGCAAGTTCTTTTGATCTGTGTTACTCCAAATAGCAGCTATCACTTTGGCAATATGTCCGATCGACTATTGATGTTTATCAAGCACAAATTGTCTGTCAATTAATCTTTCTGCACTCGTTCGTTCGCGATACTAGTTTGCTTTTCGATCGCGGAGCAGCCCCAGATACGTCCTTCCTCGCCGGCGGCCAGCCAGACACTGCCTCCTCGCGGCGTCGTTCCACGCTCTGGGCCAACCGACCACCCTTCGCCGCTCGTAACCGTTTTTCTTGGCTAGCGAGTGCCCTCTTGCAACCGTTCTGCCGTGTTCTTGCTTGGTGTCTCGCCGTTTCTTTGGGTGGAAACGCGGTGCGTTTCAATATATATATATATATATATATATATATATATATATATATATATATATATATATATATATATATATAATTATTTGTCACTCTGCATTTAATTGTCTGTGTAGCTTTCAAAGTGAAGCGGCCTGCCGCGGTTGGCGCAGGCCGTGGCACGTCGGGTGGCACTCCAGTTGTTAAATGAGGATAAAATAAAAAGGGGAAAATATGTGTTGCTGCAATTTGGCATACTGATAGAAAACAGTTGAAGCTTTCAGACAAGCCTTCCCTTTGCAACTTACCTTTAGATGTATTATCCATTCGGCAGTAAAGAAAAATCCAAACAAAAATGTTAAAAAACGCTATTGTTACAGACAGAAACTTATTCGCGAATTTTTCTTACTTATCTCGCATATTTTTCGACGTTCAGATACCGCCAACTTCAACGCGAATACGAGAAGGAAATAAGGTTGGAATTTCTCTGTCAGACTGGAATATGATGCACCCAGGATCTGTATACCCTTCGATGGGACTAACCTCTAAGTGAGATTTTATATTTTTCGAATTATGGGTCAGGTGTTTGCTCATTTGGAACCAGTGTGCGGCGTGGTGGACTATTTCACTTCCGGCGCGGCGATTAGGCTCATGAGGCGCGGGCGGAAGTCGCCCCCCCCCATCCTCAGCGGCCACGAGAGCGAAATTAGGCGAGCGAACGGGAGTCGGCCGCAGGAAGCAAACTTGTTCGTTTTGCTTACGTTCGTTGATGTTTTTAGTTTAATGAAGAACACGTACAGTCAACTTCGGTTGTAGTGAACTCGGATAAGTGAACCCTGGGTTATAGTGAACTAAAGTCACTGGTCCCGTTTCACTCACATTACAAATAAGCGTAGGAAGATTCTGTTATAGTGAACATGAACCTCGGGTACAGTCAGTGTAGGAAATTCAACGTTCTGAAAATTAATTCCCTCCTGGAAAAGAATATAATGCCTCAGTGCCAGAAATTCCAAAATTAGGTTGTTTGAAAAATATGTCGCCGCCAAAGGTCATAATCGCAGAAATGGCCCCTGAATGAAGATAGCGATAAGGACCTTTCTAAAGACCTCATGCCACTCAGTTTTACTGCGGAAACAAAGACAGTGTCCTGCGTGGGCTGCAACTGGCGGCGGCGACGCGCGATTGCTTGCTTCAGTTTCATGCTTGAAGTCACTTGATATTCCGCGGGACAAAGAGCGTTGAGTTTCATGTAGACGAGAGCAAGCGACTGCCACAGCCTGGCGATATCCGCCGCGCCGCCCAGAAAAGCGACCACTTTCATTCGCCGCTTGTGCCATCCCGCTACCGAAAGCACCTCGAATATTAATAGGCGAGTAAAAAGGCCTTCCGAAAGTGGGCCTACTAACAGTGGAAGAGGCATTGAAGGGTCTCAAGACTGCATAGTGACACTTAGACACAGTGGAAAATGTAGAGTCAACTATGTAGAGAGCACGAACTCTGGAGAAGGACCTAGAGAAACTACTAATGAAAAATGTACGAAGCAAACGATTAAAAATAATTGATTTTTAAGGACAAATAAAGATATTGAAATGTTCACTTCGTGCTGTTAATATATTTTGCTTTATCTCTATATTAACAAAATCAATCATTGTGGAGAATTTCTATTTAATTTTGACATCGTCGGATATAGTGAACCTCCGATAAAGTGAAACAAAAATGTTAATCCCCAGAAGTTCATTATAACCAGAGTCGACGGTATTATGGTTAGTTACAGCGCAGACATTTGTAGAGCGGTAACTAATTTACTGTAATTGATAATTACAATATATTTTTGCAGTAAAAAATAAATTATACAATTGAATTTACAGTATTTCAAGTGTTTTAAATACGTATGTATGTACTAAATCAAAACCTAATGTATTTTGAGTCCCATTTAAATTCTTATTTGGCAAAGTTCTTTGGCGAAATATTCAAATACTAAATTTAAAGTATTTTGTCCAACCCTGGTTGCTGATAAGTATGGCGAGACAGAACAGAATCGTGTCTAATTCGCTCGAAGCCGGAGAAGAGCAAGTGAGCGACTGAGAGAATGAAGTACGAGCTGAAGCGGTGGAGAAAACGGGAACTTGAGAGCGGATGGAGCTTCCACATGAGAAAGTGTTACTCGAATTCTACTGCAAAGAATTCACCTCAGCCTCTCATAAGTACTATACTCGAATTTACGATAACATTGAAACGATATTTCTGCTGGAAAACGTCATCTCCATTACCACACCGGTAGCGGTAGCTCAGTGCATCAGCTGTGGTCACTGCAGCGCCTCTGACCGGGAGGTCCTAGGTTCGAGTCCTGATGGCGGCAGGATTTTCGACACTAGCTTTTCAGCTAGGTCGAATTCAGTCGCTGTCTGGAGAATTCTAGCGCCGGCTGCTCTGATCGGTAGTTTTCCGTGGTTTCTCCGATCAACACCAGGCGAATGCCGGAGCAGTACCCTACCAAACGGGCCACGGACCGCGCGCGATCTGTCCTTCCTCTTCTCCGACACATACACTTACACTGACATGCACCATACTACCACATATTCCGGGAGACCGGTCGGGAGCTTAGAGCTTGTTCCGACTGGGGCGGTGCCCCGCTGGTGGGGGAAGCCCTGGTTAGGGGGAAACCTCACTAGCCGACGGTAGGTCGGTGCCGGATCTCGCCATCCAGCGGGGGAACATCACCGCCATCTCCCGAGAAAAAAACATGCACTACACTAACAGGACTAATGACCGAAGCAGTTGACGCGCCCGGAAACACGAAAAAATCAATCAATCCATGACCACTTAAACCTCATTTACAACAACACTAAAAAATTGTCATTTTTTAGTATAGTGTAGAAATATGTTCAGACAATAGTCTCTATACAGGTGAAATGTCCGATAGTTCACAAAAAGAGTACGTCCGATATAAAGAGTACGGTGACTAAGCAGCCCTGCTTGGGATCTACACCTGTCTGCCCATGGTGCGGGGCACGATGGATCCGGAATGTCCAGCGTCGCAGCGGGCGCTTCTACTACTCTGGTCATTAGTCCCGTACGTGTAGTGCGTGTTGATCGGGAGGTGACGGTGACCTTCCCCCTCTGTATGGTGAGATCCGGCGCCGACTTACCATCGGCTAGTGGGTTTTGTCCAACCAGATATCTCCCTACCGCGGGAGAAGCTCCCGACCGGTCTCCCGACATGTGTGGTTATGTAAGTGTGTGTGTAAAGCCTGTTTTACACGGTCGTTTTTTCCTCCTTTTTTCATAATTTTTCTGTACAGAAACTGGATGGAAAAAGGACGTTCGGTTCTGTGCGTACCGAAACTGGATGAACGTGATTCCAACGATTTAACACGGTCATTCCTGATCTGTACGTAATCGTGATGAAAATACTTCCTTCAAACGCCGCAAAAAGCGCTGGAAGTTTAACAATTGAACATCGCATTTACAGAAACAAATTAAATTAGGGGGATGAATGATCAGATAGTTACGAATTCGCAGAGTAAGGAGTAGAAAGAGGTGTGAGGTATTGTGGTTTTATTTGCGAGAGGGATCACTGAACGCAAAGACTCAATATCAAAAACATCACGTGCCCACGCTACGCACAAAATAAATATACTCCTTGCCGGAGAACTCACGCAATCGAAGAAAGTTCCATAACGAGACACTAGGGGCGCTGTAGTCAAACTGGATGAAATCTCTACGGAAAAATGGAACATGCTTCATTTTTTCGTACAAATTACATCCAGTCTGCTCCGTATCGACGGGAAATGATGAAAAAATGACCGTGTAAAACAGGCTTAAGGGGTGAGGATAGGAGAAGAAGGGAGGTAGGAAAGATCGCGCGCGATCCGTTAGGATTCTGCTCCAGCATTCGCCTGGTTTGATCGGAGACCATGGAAAACTACCGATCAGAGCAGCCGGCCGCTAGAATTCTCCTCCAGACAGCGACTGAATTCGACGCAGCTGACATGCTACTGCTAGTACTACTCTGGGGTGTAACCCTATGCCCTCTCAGAGGCACTGACTGCAGTGACATCAATTGATGCACTGAGCCACCTCTTCCGGTAGGAGTGGTATAGAGCGAGTGGGAATCCGGGCAGTTGGAGAGAGTGGAGTTGTAGAGTGGGTGAGTGGATGGGGGCAGTGAGTGAAAGAGGCTTCGGATTAAAACCACTCTCGCCGCTGCTAGACCTCGGCCTGCAAACACCACATCGACTTACTTTCGAGCGCCCGGGCCACACTGCCAAAAAAAGAACGCGGTTAATGCTCTGGCCCTACCGCTCCAGCACTTCGATTACGAGCCTGCTTCTTTTTGACGATGCCCACACTCAAAGTTTGAACACTTCTCTTTCTCTCGCGTTCGTTCCTCCTCTCGTAAGCGCGTTTCCTCGAAATAAATAGTTATGAAATGTGCGAATAAAGACCCTCATGTGAACATCATCAATGGAAATTGAGGAAAAGTAACTCTCAACCAGTGAGTGAATGGAGAAAACGTGACATTGCGAACGATGTAACAACTGAATTCGACGCTTCCAAAACTTCATTTCAGTTTTCACATCTTGTAATAATTGTTGTTAGTATTATTATTATTATTATTATTATTATTATTACTATTATTATTATTTTATTTTATTAGTACATTTGAATGATTTATTGTACAGATATATAAAATCACAGCACAATACATCGATTTTTTTAAACAAGAATTTATAATACATTATTTCCCATGAATTTCCGCATTATCCTTGTTGTTTAAATAATTGCTTTCTGTATGAATTTGTACAGGTCTTCATTTAAACCCAGTTGCTTAAGGCCCCACATCAGACTCCTAGGGATGACTACGGTGCTTGAAACAATTATCGAGATAATGTTGACTCTTTCCATATTCCACTGTTTTTCCAACAAGGTCTGCAACTGTTTTTCCAACAAGATCTGCACATTTACTGATTTTTTCGGTGTATATGCTTTGAATGTTGCCAGTATGTGGGACAGAAACCTCAATAAACATGACATGTTTCTTACACTTGTTAATCACAACCAAATCCGGTCTGTTATGAATCACTGTCTGGTCTGTTAAGATAGTTCTATCCCAATACAAGCGCCACTCTTCGTTCTCTTCAGTTAAGAGTAGGGTACCTTATCTTCAGTCAGAAGCCGACATTTCTGAGCTAACGCTTGGTGTAAAATTTTGGCCACCGAATCATATCGCTGTTTATACTCGGTGCCCACCAAATGAGTACAGCCCGAGGTAACGTGATGAATTGATTCCACGTTTGAACAAACATAACGACATAACTCATTCTGCACATTGTCATTCTAACAATTCGCTTCAAATAGTTACGCGTTGGAATAACTTAATCCTGAATAGTCAATATAAACTTTTCAGTTTCTTGAAAGATCTGTCCTGATATAAGCCAGTAGTTCGATGGTTTCATATCAACATGTTCTTGGCTCATCTCATGTGGATGTCTTCCATGATGAGCTTTGCCATCCATAAATCTCTCTTTTAGCCGTTATTGCATGAAAAGTCCTTAAATACTGTCGCGACAGCTCTATCGGAGTATAGGCATCTGCTTCACAAATTGCTTTATGCAGTTTTGATGTATTTGCCGCAGAGTGGAAATTTATTCTCATGCTTTTCACTTGCCGACAAAGCTGGTTTTCAATATCTGTGAGTCCTCTTCCACCCATATTTCTCGGAAGTGTTATACGTTCGACTGCAGATTTTGGATGGTGCATGCGTGCTTCCGTCATTAAAACTCTCATTTTCCGTTGTAAGTTCTCAATGCCAGTTTTGCTCCACTTAATAATGCCAAATGAGTAGTTTAAGACTGGGACAGCATAGGTGTTAATAGCTTGTATGACATTTCTTCCATCTTGCAGATTCCTCTGCAAGTTCATCTTTCATTTTACTTTGGCCAATGTGCCTCGCCTGTTTCATTTCCAGATACGTTTCCTCAGCAGACATCGTTTGTATCAACTGTTTATTTTCAAGTTCAAAGGCTTTGAGATTGCCTTGAGAGAGCTTAGAGATTTGAAAACATATCAATGTAACAATATGAACAAATAAACTCGCTAATTAACCTCTTAACGACGCTTGTCTCAAAATTATCCAATGCTTAAATTTCTTCGCATTGCAGCTTGGAACGCCAACGGCTTGGCAAATCATCGCCAAGAAATAGAAATATTTCTCAACGAAAACAAAATAGACATTCTACTCATCTCTGAAACTCATTTCACAGAAAGAAGCTACTTTAAGCTGAAGAGCTTCACATTATACGATACTAAACATCCTGGCAATGCTCACAATGGCACAGTAATATTAATAAAAAGCACCATTAAACATCAAGAACAGGAAGCCGTACTTGACCAAGATATTCAAGCAACGTCAGTTCAAATTACGGACTGGAATGGGCCACTCACTATCAGCGACATCTACTGCCCTCAAAATAGATAGGCAACGATTTGAAACCTATTTTAAGTCACTAGGAAAGAGGTTCATGGCAGGTGGAGACTTCAACGCCAAACATACGCAATGGGGCTCCAGGCTCATCACCCCTGCAGAAAGCAATTATTTCACTACAGCTAGATACTATTTCTACAGGAGAACCTACCTACTGGCCTACCGAGCAAAACAAAATTCCAGGCCTGATTGATATATTCATAACAAAAGGAATCCCATCCACTAACTGTATCATTGAATCTTCCCTCGAACTGTCCTCAGACCACACTCCAATAATTATCACCGTTCGTTACAAAATTATCCTACTCCCTTCTCCCGTGTCACTAACGAACAGAAAGATAAACTGAACCTCGTACAGAAACCAGATATTAATGAAAACAAACATCCGTTTACCATTAAAAGCAGCAGACTGTATAGATGAAGCGACTGAATACATAAAGCAAAATATTGAAGAAGAACCTTCGTTCGCTACACCGCAACTCCACTACACATAGAGTTACATGAAATACCCAAAATTTCTTTTAAACAAAATAGCTGATAAAAGAAGACTAAGAAGAATCTCGCAAGCTTCAAAATATCCTGCAGACCGTACCAACTACAACAAAGCAACTAGGCAACTAAGGCGCCTCCTAAAAGATTTCAACAGCAACAGGTTTCAAGATTTCATAACCCACCTCACCCCAACAGAAGATACTAATTATTCTCTACTTAAAGTCACCATGAAGGTGAAACAACCGACCAAACCAAATCCCCCAATCAGGGATGACAATATGTGCTGGGCGAGAAACCCCACTGAGAAAGCATCTACCTTTGCCAAATTCTTCGCTAATGTATTCCAGACTCATCCCTTTTCAAATACAAACCAAGGGCAACAAATCCCGGATTACCTTAACTCCCCAAACCAAATGACGCTTTCAATTTCACACTTTACTCCCAGAGAAATTACCAAAACCATTAGCGCCTTATCAAGTAAAGAAGCTCCTGGCTATGACCTAATCACAACACAACACGTCACAGAACACACAAATCACAACACGTCACAGAACTACCACGCAAAGGCAAAACTATAATTACTGCACTATTCAACAGTATTCTAAGAACAGGACACTACCCGAAGCAATGAAAAGGATCAAGTTTTCTCAAGCCTGGGAAACCTCCACATGAACCCTCCTCTTGCCGTCCCACCAGTATACTTCCAATTCTATCCAAAGTGTTTGAGAAACTTCTTCTATGAAGACTACGTCCTCACATAGCAAGCAATAACCTAGTCCCTGACCATCAATTTGGCTTTAGACAACACCATTCTACCATCGAACAAGTTAATTGAACCACCAGCTACATTGAGAATTGTTTCCTAGAAAAGAAACATTGTTCAGCCGCCTTTCTAGACATCGCCCAAGCGTTTGACAAAGTTTGGCACGATGGACACCTATTTAAACTCAAACATTTCCTATCATACCCCTTCATCAATATCTTCAAGATCTTATCTATCCCACCGCACTTTCCAAATCAAATATCAAAATGAATTATCTGAATTCCGTCCAATCAAGGCCGGAGTACCACAAGATAGTGTTCTTGGCCCTATTCTGTACCAACTCTATACGACAGATATACCAGAAACAGATAAAACAATCATAGCCACTGTTGCAGATGATACGGCCATACTAGCTTCGGATGACGACCCAAATGTTGGTTCAAGATATTTACAAGAACATCTTATAATGGTTGAAAAATGGGCCAAGAAGTGAAAAACAAAAATCAACGAAAACAAATCAGTCCGTATAACTTTTTGTAAAATACTTATAGATACATCTAGACAAACGTTTAACATGGAAGCATCACATTTTAACCAAGAAAAAGCACCTACAACTTCAAGTAAGAAAACTATACTGGATACTGGGAAACCACTCAAAACTATCACCGGAAAATAAACTATTGCTTTATAAATCCACAATAATCCCAACATGGACCTATGACATCCAAATCTGGGGCACGGCAAGCAAGAGTAATCTCTCCATCATCCAGAAATTTCAGTCCATGACCTTAAGAATGATTGCAGCAGCGCCTTGGTTCATCAGAAACGCAGCATTACACAAAGACTTAAAAATGCCCACTGTCTTAGAAATAATAGAATTAATCAGTTCAAACTATCTCAAGCGTCTTGAAAACCATCTAAATCACTTAGCCCTCAATCTCCTTGACAATGGTGCAGATATCCATCGTCTAACCAGAACCTCACTCATACAACTGCCATACAAATACTCAATAAGTAACTGAAACATTATCACCACCAAATTATCAATTCCAATTGCAGTCAACCTAAAATAATAATAATTGCTTTTTTTTATAGTACGAAGAAGAATTAATTAAACTGTTGGTGATGTAGATACCTTATTAATTCAAAGTAAATAAACAGAGGTTGTCTGGTATCAAATCTATATTTCTTCTTAAGATCTTTTCGATCGCGTAGCGATCATCGTCAGAGCTGGAAATACATTAATAGATATAATTATACATTAAACCAAATTGTCTACAAATTAATATATAAAAGAAGTGTGCAGATGCGTAAGCAAACTGGATCGGTCGTACCTTGTAGCTGCTGGGCGGAAAACGAAGTTCTGCGGATTTTTGAAATAGCGGCTCGCTTAAGAAGGCTGGGCGGCGGTCGGGCAAGTGTGGGGGCGGGGCAGGGGAGGGCGCGGCCGAAGGGTCGAGAGGCGCGGCTGCTGGGCCTGGTGTGAGGAGGGCGCGAGCGGATGGAAGTGGGTGGAGTTAGGGGTGTACACATTGTGCTAATTTTAGCAGAGGTGACGAAAGTTCAGGGATTTGCTGGTTAAGACTAGTATTATTCTGTTTTTTTAGGTTGTTGTGAATGTGAAGGGATTCAATTTTATTCTGTGCCAGTACCTATTTTCAATTTCGAGGATATGGAAATTAATGAGTTTGTCAAATGTGTGATTGTTTTGATTTAAGTGATCAGCGAAGTGTGAAACTGTGGTGGTATTGTTTTTCCATGCTTGTTCATGTTCTTTGATCCGTTGTGTGAATTTACGCCCGGTTTGTCCTACGTATATGGCATTGCAGTTGTTGCAAGTGAGGGCATAGACTCTGCATAAAGAGGTAGGAGGAATTGGATCTTTAGTGTTGGATAGTGATGAAGACTGCCGACGGGATACCGTCACTACTAATCATTATCATAGTAATTCTACAACAGACATCACATTTACTTATTATTTTGTAAAAAATAAATTGTAAATTTATCTTAAATTAAAAAATTCTTAGTGAGTATGCCGAGAATTAACTATTCTAACTATTCGCATTATGCATTATTGCAAGTATTATGTTTTACGGCCATTTGAATTTTGAAATTGCAATACTACCAGTTTATATCCGTATGGAGGTCATATGTAAGGCTATAGAGTGTTGAGAATTATTGAACAGAAGAATAACATTAACAGCTACTACTATTCATTGGTAAGTCCAATGGCAAATACTGTGAAAATATAATTGAAGAAAGCTGGACATGAAAGAAATGAAGTATTTAAGTACTTTTCAACAAATGAAAATACTTTTAAAACAGTTTACAGAGTCGGCGACGCCACATTCAACTAATTATTACGCTTAATACTACATGATAAATAAAATAATTAAATTTTCTAACGCGTCATTATCATACAAACATGTAGTCTATGAGTAATTGTAAGAAATGTGCTGCACAACATAGAAAGCAATCGTTTTCCGGCACTAGTGCATTGGTAGGTGAGCCAGTAGATACAAAGGAACGACGTCTCACGAACTGTGTCACGAATTGGTGACGTCCGAATTACCCGCCTGAGATCCACGATCACTTAAGCTGTCCAAAGAACATGTGGACCAGTTTTCACGACTCTAGAAGAGCTGCTCCCCTACTTTCGGATCCTCGAGGAATCTCTGCAATCAATTCGGTTAATGACCTAACCTGGATATAAGGAAAAACTCACTAGGTCACGAAAAACTATATAGACAAATGTGCTCATTAGTAAATTGAAAGGCGGTAATAAATAAGAAGAGGAAAGAGGAGATAAAGAGTATTTCCTCATGCTACAGTGCGGAAAAGAACCCTTTTTAAAAGTAACGAAATAGAAAAAGAGCAAAGAGAAACGTTTTAGAAAAGTAAATACTCAGAGTAGAATTAACTCATTAACTCTACTGACATATGATGGTATAGTATTACAGAAACAGTTTTTGAGAGAACTTTATAAGCAGTGTCGTCGTCCTCATTTTAAAAGTATTGGAAATATGAAATAAAAATGAAATCAAAAATCCATAACAAAATTAGATTCTCTATATATCTGATTCCTTAATTTTATATTTTTGCAGTCCCCACTTGCTATTTTTCTTCTTCCCATTCTTTTCTCTGCCTCTTCTACGTCTTCTTTCGAAACTAAACTTATATTAGACGCTACTTATTTACAATACTTACATGCATTTGCATTTACAATCTAAACTTACAGACAATCAAAGAGGTTTTTATAGTTTTCCAGTCAAACTTGCACTTGCTCTTGAGTGTTGCAGATAGTTACACGTTTCCCCACGCACACACGGGCACACACACACACACACACACACACACACACACACACAATGACTGCCCATCGGGGGCAGCCTCTACATCTTCCTTCCATTTTGTCCTACTTATATTCTTGTTTCCCTCTTCTTCCTTTCTTGCCTCTTTCCTTTTTCTATTATTTCTCCTTCTGATTGGAAGAAATCACATCATCACAGCCGGCATCAAGGATTTTTTACTCTAAGTTGTGGCGTCATTCGATCTACCTAATTAACTGTATCGGAAATGCGCCGTTGTCAGGAATCGATCCTAGAACCTGCCTGTTATCAGTTGTGTCTGCACCTGCGAGAACCGCTCCTAGTCTCATAATATTATCCTATATCCCGCTCTGTACACGCTATCGAACTTTACAGTCTTTTCCCGCAAGTAAAATGCGTCAACAAACAAACAAACATCGAATACGGGCAGAGGAGGAGGGGCAGATAAGAGCGCTTCGCCCACAGCAAGAGTAAAGTGTCGGTAAATCGAGGTGGACGGGACCGAGCCTGGCTCGAATTAATGAAAACTCGAATTATCTAAAATTATTAATTTATTAATATATAAATATAAACACAACTTTTAAATTTCAAAGTATGTACATTTCAATAAAACTGTGCTTGCATAATATTATTACATTAATTGCTGAAGGTAAGTTAATTATATCTTAAAGTAATTGTCAATTGTTTTTTGTTTAAGCACGTTGCTTCTTTTACGTGCGACAATGTCACGAAATCTATACAACCAAACTAATTTTTGTGTGTCCGATTGGGCGTAACAACAATGCTATCACACCGGTCCAACAATGCTTCGATCCGGCCAATTCGGCCGATCCGGATTGTATAGATCGCGATTGAGTTTATGGTTATTAATACAGTGCTTACGAATACAGTAAAATATTTCAAGTACCATCCACTAAAGGAAACCTTAAAATGTTTAAATTTAAACATAAATCAGACAGTGGTTTACTTTGTTGCAATTATTACTCGTATCTCTAAAAACTATGAGAATACAACCCAACTCCCTTGCACCTATGTACAACGCCTCAGAACGGGGTGATAGTAAGATGGAGCCATGCGCTGTTTCTTGGCTTCAGTGCTACCCTATCGTGTAGCATAGGCATAGCAAATCTATATTTTTGGACTGTTTGGTTTTATTTTAATATTCCTAGAATGATCATATAAAGCATAGTGTTCAATATTGTATCATAAGATCTGCAAATTAGATTACAGAACGAATAAATTTCAGACCGTCCATTTCCTCCCTGGATGGGCGATTCTTAAATAACAATCGTGTTTACTTCTAATCCATTGTTTTTTATACGATTAATATTCATCGATTAATAGTTCCAAATTAATCGATTAATTTTTCACATTTTTAAATAATGCGTAAAATCATTAATTTTTAATTTGTAAATTAATTAATCGTTTAGTAACTTAACGTATTTTAAGAAAACCTATCACTATAATGCAAATCATTCTCAATTTTCTGTCTTATTCTTTATTTATTAAACTTTACAAGTCTTTATGTCAAATTAAGTTATTTTAATGAAGTCAGAAAAAGCATGTTCATCTACTAAAATAACTTTAACATTCTTCAAGTAAATACAGAAGAATGTAATACATGGTTTTTCAAAAAAATTCTTCAAATAAATTACAAAATAAAAAACACAAATAGATTTTGAATATTATAAATCTCAATAACAGATCACCAAATGAACAATATCGAATAGAACTAAACAGTTGAAGTCTTGAACAGACAAGGAATTCCCTTGCCAGAGTTCAAAAGTAGAGATGTATTAAATTTTTTTCGTATTATCCTCGTCTTGAAAGTTAGTATTTAAATTAAAATAATCGAGCTAAAAATCGGAAAAATTAATCCATGTGTACATTAATCGGTGTAAAAATAATCGATTACAATTTTTTCAATTAATCGTCTAAAATAATGTTAAAAAACATCAGACGAAGTACCGCATCCTGAGCAGTCGGAAAACACCTAAATTCTAAAGTTGTAGTAAATATTGTTTAGCATTAAGAAACTGCACTCAGGAAATTGCGTAAGATGTCATGCCAATCCACTCAAACACGTGATCACTTGAGCACGTGTGCACAAGTATATACGTGAAGTGAAGCAGGAAGTTGTCTTAAAAGTGAGTACAGGTGAGTACATCACTATCTGGCGCCCGCGGCACGTGGCTGTACTCACCCGCCCGGCTGCAGGAATATAAGCGGAGGCGCCTACGAGAGGGGGGCACTATTAGTTGTAAGCTCTAAACGGATCTTTCTGTATTCTTCATTTTGGAATAAACGGCTATCAACGGGGGTTGGTGTTTGACTTTTTTTTCTTCCCCGAGCCAGTTGCAGCAAAGCAGTGCGAACTCGATCCGCACACCGTTCTCCCACCCCAGAGAGACAACGACCAACACCACTCTTGTACGTAGCTAAATCAAGATCAGCCGCTGTCTGGAGGAGAATTCTAGAAGTCGGCTGCTCCGATCGGCAGTTTTCGTGGTTTCTCCAATCAGTACCACGCGAATACCGGTGTAGTACCTTAACAAAAGGGCCACGGCCCGCCCGCGATCCCGGCAGGGTGAAACACGATGACGTAGGGTGTCCTGGTCTCTGGTGGAGTGTCGTAGACGACCACCCGGACGCTGAGTCTCGCGGAGTCGCTCACGTCGTTAGCCTGAAGGTGCAGGCCGTGAGTCGATGCTAAGCTCCTAGTAGTCGGGTTCGGCCGGCTACCCACCAGCTGGGCTTATGGCGCGTCGACCTTTGGGCAGGAATGAGCGAAGGATGCTTTTAAGAGTACTCCGGATCCCACTTTAAAATCGGGCGGGAAATTAGATACCACCCGTCAGGTAGAACGGGTTCCGGCGTTACCCACGTCGATAGCTGGTTACCAATAGGGAGACGGAATGGGGGCTCCGAGCCGCTGGACCTTAGTCGGGTGGCCCCAGTTGGGCTCTCGGCTTCCTCGTGGCCGTGGCCAGATACTCTGAGCAAAGAGAATTTGATTCCGGCGCATGTGAGTGGCGCATTGATTCCAGTCCGGTACTAACCTGGATAGCTAGAAGCTCTGAGCTATCAGGGCGGCCTCCACCCAGGCACTGTACGGGGAAGTTGCCGTGAAAGTCAACTGCGTTGTGGCGGGACCCAGATACCAGCCCAAAAGTGCACTTGTGCGCCTGCGGGGACTGAGGATAAGAGGCTAGCGCCTAGGTGCCCAATCCTGGGTTAATTCCCCCTGGTAAAAATATGTGCATGATAAGCGCTCAGTAGACACATAACAACCACGCCCTTGCCCTTGCCCTCAATATAGTCCCTACTTGCGGCCCTTATACAAATACACACCTACATGCAGTAGAATAGCACACATGGCGGGAGGCCAGTCGGGGAATTTACAGCTTTGCCGTCGAGACCCACATAACACCCACCCCGCGACCTTGCCCTCAATATAGTCCCTACTCGCGGCCCTTATACAAAAACACACTTACATGCAGTAGAATAGCACACATGGCGGGAGGCCAGTCGGAGAATTTACACCTTTGCCCGTCGAGACCCACATAACACCCACGCCCGCCACCTTGCCCGCAAAATAGTCCCCACTCGCGGCCCTTATACAAATACACACTTACATGCAGTAGAATAGCACACATGGCGGGAGGCCAGTCGGAGAATTTACAGCTTTGCCGTCGAGACCCACATAACACCCACGCCCGCGACCTTGCCCTCAAAATAGTCCCCACTCGCGGCCCTTATACAAATACACACTTACATGCAGTAGAATAGCACACATGGCGGGAGGCCAGTCGGGGAATTTACAGCTTTGCCCGTCGAGACCCACATAACACCCACGCCCGCGACCTTGTCCTCAATATAGTCCCTACTCGCGGCCCTTATACAAATATACACTTACATGCAGTAGAATAGCACACATGGCGGGAGGCCAGTCGGAGAATTTACAGCTTTGCACGTCGAGACCCACATAACACCCACGCCCGCGACCTTGCCCTCATAATAGTCCCTACTCGCGGCCCTTATACAAATACACACTTACATGCAGTAGAATAGCACACATGGCGGGAGGCCAGTGCGGGAATTTACAGCTTGGCCCGTCGAGACCCACATAACACCCACGCCCTTGCCCTTGCCCTCAATATAGTCCCTACTCGCGGCCCTTTTACAAATACACACTTACATGCAGTAGAATAGCACACATGGCGGAGGCCAGTCGGGGAATTTACAGCTTGGCCGGCGAGACCCACATAACACCCACGCCCGCGACCTTGCCCTCAATATAGTCCCTACTCGCGGCACTTTTACAAATACACACTTACATGCAGTAGAATAGCACACATGGCGGGAGGCCAGTCGGGGAATTTACAGCTTGGCCCGTCGAGACCCACATAACACCCACGCCCTTGCCCTTGCCCTCAATATAGTCCCTACTCGCGGCCCTTTACAAATACACACTTACATGCAGTAGAATAGCACACATGGCGGGAGGCCAGTCGGGGAATTTACAGCTTGGCCCGTCGAGACCCACATAACACCCACGCCCGCGACCTTGCCCTCAATATAGTCCCTACTCGCGGCCCTTATACAAATACACACTTACATGCAGTAGAATAGCACACATGGCGGGAGGCCAGTCGGGGAATTTACAGCTTGGCCTCGTCGAGACCCACATAACACCCACGCCCTTGCCCTTGCCCTCAATATAGTCCCTACTCGCGGCCCTTATACAAATACACACTTACATGCAGTAGAATAGCACACATGGCGGGAGGCCAGTCGGGGAATTTACAGCTTTGCCGTCGAGACCCACATAACACCCACGCCCTTGCCCTTGCCCTCAACATAGTCCCTACTCGCGGCCCTTATACAAATACACACTTACATGCAGTAGAATAGCACACATGGCGGGAGGCCAGTCGGGAATATACAGCTTTGCCTGTCGAGACCACATAACACCCACGCCCGCGACCTTGCCCTCAATATAGTCCCTACTCGCGGCCCTTATACAAATACACACTTACATGCAGTAGAATAGCACACATGGCGGGAGGCCAGTCGGAGAATTTACAGCTTTGCCTGTCGAGACCCACATAACACCCACGCCCTTGCCCTTGCCCTCAACATAGTCCCTACTCGCGGCCCTTATACAAATACACACTTACATGCAGTAGAATAGCACACATGGCGGGAGGCCAGTCGGGGAATTTACAGCTTGGCCGTCGAGACCCACATAACACCCACGCCCGCGACCTTGCCCTCAATATAGTCCCTACTCGCGGCCCTTATACAAATACACACTTACATGCAGTAGAATAGCACACATGGCGGAGGCCAGTCGGGGAATTTACAGCTTTGCCCGTCGAGACCCACATAACACCCACGCCCTTGCCCTGCCTCAACATAGTCCCTACTCGCGGCCCTTATACAAATACACACTTACATGCAGTAGAATAGCACACATGGCGGGAGGCCAGTCGGGGAATTTACAGCTTGGCCCGTCGAGACCCACATAACACCCACCCCGCGACCTTGCCCTCAATATAGTCCCTACTCGCGGCCCTTATACAAATACACACTTACATGCAGTAGAATAGCACACATGGCGGGAGGCCAGTCGGGGGAATTTACAGCTTGGCCCGTCGAGACCCACATAACACCCACGCCCTTGCCCTTGCCCTCAATATAGTCCCTACTTGCGGCCCTTATACAAATACACACCTACATGCAGTAGAATAGCACACATGGCGGGAGGCCAGTCGGGGAATTTACAGCTTGGCCCGTCGAGACCCACATAACACCCACGCCCGCGACCTTGCCCTCAATATAGTCCCTACTCGCGGCCCTTATACAAATACACACTTACATGCAGTAGAATAGCACACATGGCGGGAGGCCAGTCGGAGAATTTACAGCTTGGCCCGTCGAGACCCGTTGCGGGTGGCATCGAGGAGCAAATCCGCAGTGGATGTTTAGGTCAGCGCCGGGTCATCTGACGTTTCAGCCGCGGATACACTACTGAATGGCCACACATTTACGGCATACCCACGTCCCCGGTAACAATAATCAATTATTTACGGCAGATTGATTTTAATAATAAATTGATACAATAGATTCTCAACGTAAGTTTCGACACACAATATTTCCGTAAGCGTAGTGTGTTTTCCTCTTGGGATATGGACTTTCCCCGCTGGATGGCGAGATCTGGCGCCGACTTACCGTTGGCTAGCAGGGTTTCCCCAGCAAGGCATCTCCTACCATCGAGGCACAGCCCCAGCCAGGACACGCTCTAAGCTCTACCGGCGTGCGTGGTAGTGTAGTGCATGTTAGTGAAAGTGTGTGTGTAAGGGGTGAGGATAGGACAAGGAAGAGAAAGGAAAAATCGCGCGCGGTCCGTGGCCTGTTTGTTTGGGTACTGCTCCGGCATTCGCCTGGTGTTGATCGGAGAAACCATGGAAAACTACGGAGCAACCGGTCACTAGAATTCTCCACTAGACAGCGGCTGAGAGCTGACAAGCTCGGAACTCGAACCTGGGATCTCCCGGTAAGAGCACTGCAGCGACATCAGTTGATGAACTGAGCCAGTTCTCCCGGTAATTATTTACAATAGGTATACGAGATATTACAGGATTAATTTTTATCCTTCAAAATTGAGATTGGGAATTATTTAATAGGAGAACGGATTGATTAATACTGGAGAAATGGTTTTAAGACGAGAAAACATTTTACGAGGGTAGCTTTTCTCAGTTGTTGTTGATCCTGGGGAAGGGTTTTGAGGTAATCGCGAAGGGTGAAGACGTTCTTTCTGGTAAAACATATTTTGAGTTTAGGACAGATTGAAGACTGAAAAAGAGGGTTTAGGTGAAGTGTGAATGAGGTTATTGTAAGGAGTTTATTGTAAGAGCTAGTGTATCCTTGCGAGAACTCTCGCATGTTCAACCCCATCCTTTTCCCTATTTTTCCATTTCTATATTAAGCCTGTATTATATATTTTTGTTCAAGACCCTGTAGTCCTCTGTCACTTGTTCTATATGTATCTTCGTAATTGGCAACAATACAATACAACCTTGCCAATATAAACTATTTATTTAACGTTATTATCGAGAGAAAGTCACCCGTTTAGTTCAATCGCGTGAAATATAAGTAAGTAGTTTAATTTCACATACTCTTGTGAGATCGAGAAGCGTTGAACCTGCAAAAACGATAACGATATATTAAATTCGTTTAATTATATAATAAATTAATTATAGATTCGAAAATCCGGTGAAGTATTGCAGGGAATATTTATATTGTTTTTTTTAACAAAACTTTCATTTTTTAAATTCAAAGTACAATTCGTCACGTCTCCGTGAAGTACCCTTCCATTAGAGTCCTTAAGTATAAAGATTGGTTGCGTGTGAGAGTCGCAAAAGATATGTAAACCACCGAAATAATATAGGAGACGGCGATTTTATTGTAAGGAGTGTCTTGCGGATTTATGAATTGCTTGCAAAGCAGAGTGAGCAAGGTGTCTTCTCGTTTACGTAAGCGACGCCCCCGAGCGAATCGGGCGGCTAGCGGAGGGGAGCTCCCGCCGGAAGAACCCCTGCAAAAAGCGACCACCTGCGTCGCCGCTGCCGAGAAACCGGCGCCGCCCGCCGCGCTGGACCAAGGCGAGCAGCGGAGCGCGTTCGCGCCACGGGCGGCGGCAGCGGTAGCTCAGTACACCAACTGATGTCACTGCAGCGCCTCTGACCGGGAGGTCCTGGGTTCCCACTCCCCACGGCGGCACGATTTTCGACTCTAGCTTTTCAGCGAGGTCGAATTCAGCCGCTGTCTGGAGGAGAATTCTAGCTGCTGTGATCGGTAGTTTTCCGTGGTTTCTCCGATCAACACTAAGCAAATGCCGGAGTAGTACCTTAACAAATGGGTCACGGACCGGGCGCCATCTGTCCATTTTCTTCCTTGTCCTTTTCTTTCCCCTTACACACACACACACACTTACACTAACATGCACTACACTACCACATATTCCGGGAGACCGGCCGGTAGCTTAGTGCTTGTCCCGGCTGGGGCCGAGACCCTAGAGCTTGTCCCAGCTGAGGTGGTGCCCGCTGGTGGGAGAGTCCTGGTTAGGGAGAAACCCCGCTAGCCGACCGTAGGTCGGCGCCGGATCTCGCCATCCAGCGGGGGAAGATCACCGCCAACTCCAGGAAAAAAAGTGCACTAATGGCCTAAGCTGTTGACGCGCCCGTATCACCAACCAACCAACTCAAACTTCCTTAGATCGATGTGCAGCGTGATAACTAAGATGACGAAAGACTATGATATTGTTGTGGATTGCTGCTACTCTACAACATGCTTAAATTCTTTTATTTAAAAAACCGAAAAAAATAATTAAAAACCATCGATGTTTTTGCAACAAAATATCGATGTGTAGAAAGCATCGAAAGCAAAATATCGATGTTAATACATCGATGTTTCTATTGGAAAACATCAATGTTTTAAAGACGTAGAAGTTTTTTGCCATCCCTATTCGCTCCGCACCTAGACGAGTCAGTGTGTGCCTCCGCCGCACCGCTTCCGCCCTCCGCCACGTCGCTGAGCGGGCGCTAGCGTCGCATGTCGTCCACGCTGACCGTTGGGCGGGATTCCGCTACTTGGACCGGAAAAAGGCTCTCCCTCGTGTTGCTCTCCTATTGCTCCAAAACATGTGTGGTTTTGGGCGGGTTTTCAGATTACGACGAAATGTTCAGAAAACGACCACAACGTCGTTGACAGTTTGATTTTTTAGTTTATTTACTTCATACATAATTTTTCATTCAATATTTGATAATTCGTTCATATTTACTTTGAGAAGAGTTAGTTTTTAGACTTCTAGTGTAGGGTGTGTTCTAAAGGTCATAGCGCCTTTGTCATGCACATGAGTTTATAAAATATCGTATTGGCCGAACTTGCAGTTAAATACGTAATTTAAGTGCAGTGCAAGTTAAGTACAGAATACGCAATTTAAAATTTGTCATCTTTTGGAAGTACAATGTCACTGCCAGCATTTCCCGTTAAGCCATAGGGAATAAGCATGTGCGTGTAAGAATTTCTGTAGTCATCGTTTTAGCGCAGATATTTAAGAGGAGCAGAGTGGAAATGGGAAAGAGGGGAAATTACTTTATCCCTTGAAGTATTCCTCCTATCTGCTACAGTCATAACTAATTTTTAAATCCTATCTCCCGACATAAAACTTATTATTACAAAAACTATAAATTTTTACATAAAATATTAATTACAATGTTCACAAACAAAACAATAAAACGAATCAAGTATTTCATAGGGTTCCCACCTCAAAAAACTTCAAATAGATATTATTGTAATGAAAATTCACATTTCCCTCTAGGAAAGTTGAATATTTCTTTTTGGGCGGATTTACAGCCATCTAACGGTGGATATTTGTACAAAGCATTTGGCAACCCTGATATTGTCCCCCCCCCTGGCTGGTTCGTCGCCGCCCATCGCGCTGCCTGGTGCTAGTGTTACCAATCATTGATGTTCCATATTAAAACGTAGATGTTAATGATACGTCGACAAAAAACCATCGATGTTTTAAAGCCGGCAGTATTGCAAGTATTGGAAAATTATTCTTCGACGTCGAGTTTCTTTGGCTATGTTTATAAGAAGTTTATATGTTTATACGTTCTTTGGCTATGATTATAAGAATGTTCAATATTTGTTTGAAGGTTGACCAGCAAGTTGGTTCACAACCAACTGATTGCGGTAATACCGTGCTATTCTAGGGGGCAATTGACTGACTACGAGATGAAATGCCGCCGAATCAGAACGCAGATCCATCACGATTCGTACAATCTACGACAGTATTGAACTACAGGAGCCGTTGCCCAAAGAGGACTAATTGTTGTTTGGAAGTGATAAAAACATAGTATGAATATTAACATGGATTGTCAACTTACAAATTTACTTTTTTTAATTTTTATATTAAGGGTAAATTTGTTTTGGAGAATAGCGAACATCGGTCAAGCTTTAAAAGACTTCCCGCTCGACGTCAATGCTTCACATGCTGTCGAGTTACAGCGACTCCTGTAACTGTCATGTCATATTGACACTATCACGAACACCAGGAGAAAAGAGAAGGAAGGAAGGAAAAAGGAAAGAAAGAAACAGAAGAGGAAAGGAAGGAAAAAAAGAAAGAAGAAGGAATAAAAGAAAGAGGGAAAGAAAGAAAAAGAAGAAGAAAGAATAAATTGAATTTTCTGTCCGAAATGACTTGCTCAACAATAGATCTCCTGTGTTCCAAGAAATGTCCCCAGTCTTCAGATATATGCTTAGATTTAACATCTAACTTCAGATTTATCAGAAAGCAAGAGCAACATTGGCAATTTAAACTTAAATTCACGTCATGGCGAACTGTGCTAATGACTTTCTAAACAATGCCCTTTGGTTTTAGAGAGCTATTCTTTCACAAATTCTATGGCTGAGCATCATGGTACATGCAATACAAGACACGAGATGCCGTAAGAATGGCACTGGTCAGCTATTCCTTGCAACAGGCTAAGAGTATTGCCATGTTTCTGATTCTTTTAGTTCTTTTTTATTTAGTTAACATTTATGTATGAACGATAAAACATTAAATAGCATTTAAATTTTGAATCCAACGTTCTGGTTTGTGGCTCATATGTCTTGATAACTTAATGTTATGCCTTGATCTCTACCATGCCTTATGACATGCCTTGATTCCTTGATATCTACCTTCATCACTTTTCTTTACATCATAAATTGACAACAACTTATTACGTCACAAAACTTCTTTCTCGTTACCACAGAACGATTCGGAATTACAGAACTCATCGCCACACACCACGAATTACTTCGCATATCAGTCAGAACACATCTACTCCACCTTTCAGAGAAAACATCTCCCTATAGCCATCTTTCTAAATGCTGTTCAAGTATTCGGCCAGATCTGGAACATGGCATAAACCCACAAACTCAAAGAAGTAGGCAAACCTTTTTCACTTATCCAAATAATCACCAACTTCCTACAAGATAAAACCTTCTCGGACACGGTGAGTAACCAGCATCAAATCCTCTGGATTACGTTGTAGATGTATCCAAACTCAACTCAAAAATAGCGCAGTTTACTGATGCTTGTAAATGCCTGCCTGATACAATCTATGCATAAGATCATTCAACAGAACAGATTAAAACCCTCCCATTCCACTTACCTTAAATCAGGAAGTAATTAACTGGCATCCGAGTACATAACCCATAAAATATCTAGAATTATTATTGAATACACAAACTGGAAACAACATTAACATAAATAATAAAATATAATAGGATAAAGCAAAACTCCACTAAGTCCAACAATACACAGGTCAACCAAACGTCCGTGTAACCAGCTCTAACTATATTTAAAACCATAATTAAACCACTCTTATTATATGCTTATCTTATTTGGATAAATGCCCTAATATTGAACACAAAGAAACTACAGATCGTCCAAAACCAGTTCCTGCGTGAAATTACAAATGCACCATGGTTTATTTCCAACCAATAACTGCACAATGAATTCCAACACGGAACTATAGAAAACCATATTACAGATATCTCTACACTTACCGTAAATCTTACCGTAGCTTACCGCAAATCTCCAGAATATGTCCCCTTCTGTTAGGCAGAAAATCCACTCATGATACACGTATTAAAAATATATTTCCTTTCTATACCTTCCTTACCAAATTTTCCGAAACGTAACTTCCCTGAGGTCTCCCCATAAAGGGTCTACACCAAAAATATAATTTTTAGAATGAAATTATTACCATTGTTTATTAAGCCAACAATACAAATGTAGAGTTTAAAGTGAACTTTGTAAAGACCAAAAATGTTTATTATAAAATAATTTATTTTCTAGTGTCGTTTTTGCTCCTAACATACTAACTTCTCGTTATCAAACACAGTTAAACTTGTGACACTGTCCTGTTACAATATGTAGAGTATATTCATTATGTGCATTAGTTTAATTATCTTATCTTACACTAAAGTGACAGTAATGAAAACGATAGTAAACGATGTAAACGAAAATCCTCCTCCTTTTGGTAAATTGTTTGTTACATGGGTTTTACAATTGAATGACAAAACGACATATCAGTCTCATGACTGGGAGTGAATACTAGATATCATGTTACAAATAGTCATTACTGCCAATATTTCAAAAGCATGAAATTATGGAAATTCAAAATTAAGTCTGTGTAGAAATTGTGAGATCTGTAATACTGAGACTTGAAATTAAGTTCTATTAGGGTCAGTGCCGCGTAGAAGGAATTTCTATAAGCTGGTTGTATTATAAATAGAGACCAAGCATTTATTTTACCTAAAATAAACAGACAAAAACGTATTTATTTTTCTTAAAATAGACACACAAAAATGCAATGATTCTGGGTAAAGCAGGAGTGCAAAAAGGCATGTAAACAATGAAAAATAACATTTAAAAGGTAAAACATTAACATGAATCATATTTTTATTAAAACTCTCATACTGACTTTTGAATTTACGGGTAAGGAAATGATCTTAGCTTAATAATTTTCTGACAATAGTGTATTGGAAGATAACGAGTTGTTTCAGTATGGAAGTCTCTCTAACTTGAAGTGTTTGGCTTGATATTTTTGTATAGTAGCGCATTTTAATGAGAAATGACGTGGATAAACAGTGACAATTGTTTGTCTTATAATTTGTAACATGATATCTAGTATTCACTCCCAATTTGTTAGTCAGGCTTGTTTTAGGTTGGAAGATGTTTAGAGGATATAATTCTTCCCGATATCCACATGCAAAAATGAATGTTAGAATGAAAGATATTCCCAGATCATAATTGTTCGGTATTTTTCTTATTTTCATAAATTTCCGTTCTTCACAAGCATTCAAGAAAGTATCAAATACACAAACAAACATTTTATTACTGTCAAGACATTTCGTACAAATATCTCCATAGAAAGTAATGACATTAGGGAAGCGAACTGGTAGGGAAACAGAAAAAAGGACTAAAATGTATTAAAATAATTATGTAATAATGATAATAGAAATAAATATTAATAAAAAATAAAATAACAAATTCTCAGAATAAATCAAAATTTCATATAGAAAAATGTGGATTTCAAAACGTGTAATACAGAGTGACATTTCCGTAGTATCTTATTTGTTACGTATGTAACTAGTAAAAGTTCAAAATTGTTGTGCTAAATTTTCGGTCATTTTGAACACAGTGCACTACTATAGTTTTGTGATGTTCTAAGCAATTGTTTCATGTGCACAGTGAATATCATTATTCAAAATGCATTTTTTAAATTGCATTGGAGACTAGTAATATTACATATATAAATAAATAATTCTAATAAGACTTACAATAAATAATAATAATAATAATAATAATAATAATAATAATAATAATAATAATAATAATAATACTGATAAAGAGTCGAAAAGCTGAATGTGGACAACTGGCAGAAAAGCAAAGCCGGAATGAGGAAAAGAGCCGAATCCGTGTGGGCCGCAGGCAGGCGCCTAGCGCACAAAATAGTCGTGGCTGCGGTAGCGTCGCGACGCGTCGCGCCGGCCGCGGGCGCTTCTCGGAAAAGTAATCAGTACATGGCATCGCATCGCATCGGCGGCCGCGGCCTAATAGCCAGATGATCCACCGGCGCCCGCGATCCGCTGGCGATTCCCAGGAACCACCGCACGCCCCCCCCCCGGCCACGACCACCGCACGCCCGCACCCCACCTCCTCCCTGCCCCGCCCCGCCCCGCCCCGCCCCCGGCCACTCCACGCCCGCACATCCGCTCCCCTCCCTTGACCTTGCCCCCTCCCTCCCAGCACTGCTCCCCGATCACTCCCGCCCCACCCCGCCACTCTTGGTCCGCACCACAACTCTGCTCTCCTTGTCCGCACCCAACTCTGCTCTCTTTTCCTTCCCCGCCCCGTCCCGCTCATTCCTGACCCCGCTCGGCATCGCCCCGCAGCCACATCGCTCCCCCTACCCCTCCACGCCCCCTTCCGTCCCTATCCCGCTCCGCGCCGCGCCGCGCAAACCCCCCTTATTTGAATATTAAAATTAGCCTGATAGAGGCGAGTGAGCATCAGAAATAAGGCTGTATAATGCTCTTCCGAGAAGCGATTTTAATGGTCGATAGAGGGCAGCATTTTTATGACGGCCTGCAGCCCGGCAGCGCAGGGGAAGGGGGCGCCGCTCTTTCCAGGCGGACGCGATACACTCGGCTGCGCCCGCTCGCACCCGCAGATGGGCAGGGGGCGGGGCTAGTACAGCAATCCATTATTTTTACGATCAATCGAAAAATTGAAATCTGTTATTTTTACACCGATTAATGTACACGTCGAATAACTTTTTCGATTTTGAGCTCGATTATTTTAACTCATACATTGATTTTCAATACTAGCAAAGTAGGAAAGTACATCTCTACTTTTGAACTTTAGCAACGGGATTCCTCGTCTCTCTATTCGATATTGTTCATTTAATGATCTATTATTGAGACTTATATTATATGAAAATGTTTTTGTTAACAATTTTTATTTATTTTGTCGTTTGTTAGATGAAAATAAAAGAATTTAGAATTTTCCAATTAAGTAGTTGCATTTTATTTGTGCAAAAACCGTGTATATTACTTTCTTCTGTATTTAATTAAAAATCGTTAACGTTATTGAACTTGATAAACATGCTTTTTCTGATTTCAATAAAATAACTACCAAATTTGACTTAAACACAAATTTTAATAAATAAAGTTTAACAAGTCAAAAAACTGTGAATGATTTCGCTTTCTGGTTGATTTTCTTATAAAATTACTAATCGATTACATGCGAAAAATTAATCGATTGTATAAATTAATCTATTAATTTGGAAGATTGATCGATGTGTATTAATCTGATAAAAATAATCAACGATTAGATATTAATCGTTTTTTCTTTTATTAATCCTCATCCCTAGCGCGTAGAATGATGTCGCGAGAAATATAAGGGCTCAAATAAATCTTTTTCTCCAATATAATCTTGCAATACGAATGTACAGTCGACTCCAGTTATAGTGAACATCTGGAGACTAAAATTTTTATACCCGATGATGTCAAAATTAAATAGAATTTCTCCATAATGATTGACTTCATTAATATAGAGATAGAGCAAAATACTTTAACAACACGAAGTGAAAATTTCAATATCTTTATTTGTCCTTACAAATCAGTTATTTTTAATTGTTTTCTTTAAACAGTTTACCATAAGAATGGCTCTAGATACTCTAGAGTTTGTGCTCTCACCACATTTGATTCTGCATTATTCAATGTGACGTAGGACACAACCTTTGTTTCCGCAGTGAAGCTGAGTGACATGAGGTCATCAGTAAGGTCTCGATTCCGGGTCCCTTACCACCCTCCCAGGGGAGACTTCTTCGATTAACCTTTGACCGATATTTTTTGCAAGGTGCCTAATGTCGGAATTCGTCGCACTGAGACGATATATTATTTTCCAGAACAAAATCAATTTCCGGTTCGTTGTATTTCCTAAACCTGAGGTTCACTACAACAATCTTCAGATGCTTATTTGTAATGTATGTGAAACGAAACTACTGACTTAAGTTCACTATATCGGAGTTCGCTATAGCCGGGGCCGACTATATTATATATTTAATATTTTTTAAGGCATTCATATTTAAGGACTACATATTTAATTTTTTAAGGCATTCATTTTAAGCTTCCACTGATCCGATCTTCATGATTCTGACTTTGAATGAAAGGTACAATTTGTTACCTGTTATCAAGTGTTGCTTGTACTACTTCGAAAATATTTACACTGAAAATTAATTAAATATGTGACAGAAATGAAATGTACGCTAATAGACATTCAAATTGGGTGGCAGTTTCCAGCCAATCGTAAGTCTCTAGTGATGTGACAGTGTGCACCAAGAGGAGATACCAAACGCATAGTGGGCACACCGCAACGCATGCCTACAAAACGGTACATTCGATGATAAATGGCCCATTGCACACTTGCATCTACCTTTTCTTACAAAGTAAGCACAACACGCATAGTCTTATCCATCTTCACAGTTTTTGTATCATACTTCTTTCTGTACCCTCCACACAACCAATTACCGTGGTCCAAAGTTATCTTCACCAAAAGAGACTCTCCGGAATCTTTAGCAACATCAGACCAATACTCCGTTCGCTCTCTCGTAAACAAAATATTTCTATTTTTTTTAAGGCCACTCAACTTGTTCATTGTTTAATTTATCAACTACTTATTATCACAAATAATTGATCGTGTCATATGTTTTTTCTTAAAAAATATAAAATTCAAGTAATTTATCTCTTGATTAAGTTAGTGACTAGACACGTAGCGCACTGAAGGCCTGTCATTGTCGACGAAGGACTTTCAGTATTTGATCTCAGAAACCAAATGTCAAATTAGCTTCCATTAGAATTGACCTGAAACTTATATATTCTAAAAAAAAGGAACCATATTAAAATTACAAAAATTCTGGAGTAAATTTATTAATTATTAAAAAAATTAAACTACTAATAATTGAAATTTCAAATTTAATATTTGATCCCTTTTAACTGTACAACTCATGTTGTACACGGATAATACCTTTTACTATAATCTTATAAGTTCGGAATTTTCCTGTTTCCAGGAGCGTCAACTCCTTTGGACCAGAGTCCCGTTAGTGTAGTACCTGTTTTTTTTCTCGGGATATGACGGTGATTTTCCCCCGCTGGATGGCGAAATCCGGCTCCGACCTACCGTCGGCTAGTGAGGTTCCCCCTAACCAGAACTCTCCCACCAGCGGGGCACCACCCCAGCCGGGACAAACTCTAAGTTCCCGACTGGTTTCCTGGAATACGTGGTAGTGTAGTGCATGTAAGTGTAAGTGTGTGTGTGTAAGGGGAGAGGATTGGACAAGGAAGAGGAAGGACATCGCGTGTGGTCCGTTTGTTAGGGTACTGCTCCGACATTCGCCTGGTGTAGATCGGAGAAACCACGGAAAACTAGGGATCAGAGCACCCGACCGCTAGAATTCTCCTCCACACGGCGACTGAATTCGACCTAGCTGAAAAGCTAGTGTAGAAAAACCTGCCGCCGTCAGGACTGGAACCTAGGACCTTCCGGTCAGAGGCGCTGCAGTGACATCAGTTGATTCACTGAGCTACCGCTCCCGGTAAATCTAATTTAAGGATTTGTTTAAATTATTATTATAATTTAAAATATTTTCTACAGGTTTTTCTCTGATATAGGCTTTTTTCCTTCTGACTTTCAATTAGAAATAACTTATACGCAGCGTCACACTGAACTAAGAGAAACATTTCAAACAAAAGAAACATTTATTAGAATTTTATAAGAAAGTTACTCAAAAACGTTTTCTAAAACTGCATCGGAATGCTGCTCGAATGTTACGTATGTTTGAATCAACGTACAAATGTGAGCTGTATTTTTTCTTTGAACATTTGTAAATTTCGAATGAGAAGTAGCATTACAGATCAGAAAGTAAAATGCAATAAGAAAAATATAGGTTTCAGAATTAGCTTAATTTTTTAAAATTTTAATCTCATTTACTGCCAGTATTTGCATTCTTACTTTATTTAGTGACATTTTTCGGTATTCTTTAAAAGTATTTTGCATAATCAGCAACACGATAAACTGTAATGATCAGCAATTAAATTTCTTAATGTGCTTGAGCACTCTTTTGCAACTAAAACTTTGGCATACCTGGCGCAATCTGCAAAAAGAAATTTTTCTTTCCATGCTGCAATGAAAATTTGCTTTTTTATTTTCAAATCACAGAAAATACATGTGTAACTAGTAAATGTTCCAATAAATGTTACAAAAACATTTCTCTGTTGTTTTTTGTCGGAATATCCTTTCCCAGAGCAGAGAGTCATTTTCACTTCGAGCAACGGAAAATACCTCCAAAAAGAAAGCGCGACTCACTGTGCCGCAAGCAGCCAAACGATAAAATATGACGTAATCGGCTCTCTGCTGGCGGAACTGGTAGAAAGAGCAGGGAGCAAACAGCGGCTCCTCCTCAGAGCAGATCGCTGGGCGGTCCAGGATTGGACGAAATCGCGAACAATCGATCACAACACACCCACTCTGAGATTCTCATTCAGGCAGAGGCATCATCCCTTCACTTATTTGGCTGGGGAGGATATTTTGGAAAGTCAAAACTCGGTCAACAAATCCCCAAAATGCAGACTAGCTTCTTCTCGTGTTGTTGCTACGTGTTTCGGGGCATTATTTGCTAACAAAAATGCTATAAGCAATATTCAATTCAATTTCCCAGTACGAAAAAGAGATTAATTTGAGAAATTTCGTATTCCTGAAAATACAATAAACATATGACAAAAAAAATGAGTGAAAACGTATTCTAATATGATCATATATCTTACACGTTTAAACCCACGAGAAAATGAGAAAATACAGATTAGAAGTAAATGTGACTTGCATGTGACTGATATATGAATACAAGTAAATGTTACCTTTATAAACGCTTAAACCCAACGAATGATTGATTGATGATTCCGGGCGCGTCAAGTGCTAAGTCATTTTCTCCGTAAGAGTAGTGCATGTTTTGTCGTGGAGGTGGCGGTGACCTTCTCTTGCTGGATGGCGAGATCCTGGGCCAACCTACCACTCAGCTCGCGGGTTTTTCCGCAACCAGGACTCTCCCACCAGCAGGGCTTTAAGCCCCCGACCGGTCTTCCATCATGTGTGATAGTCTAGTGCATATTAGTGTAAATGTGTGTAAGGAGTAAAGATAGGACAAAGAAGAGGAAGGAAAGATCGCGCGCGGTCCGTGGCCCATTTGTTAGGGTACTGCTCCGGTATTCACCTAGTGTGAATTGTATAAACCACGAAAAACTACCGATAAGAGCAGTCGGCCAGTAGAATTCTCCCGGCAGCGACTGAATTCGAGCTAGCTGTGAATCTAATGACGCTATATCCTGCCTCCGACTAGACTCGAACCCTAGCACCTTCCGATCAGAAGACATTGCAGTGCCGTGAATTGATGCCGTGAGCCACCTAAGTCGGTCTAAATTCTTCTAAACTAAATAACGTTTCCAGTGCAAAGGTACAAAACTTTTCACACGCCTTACTGTCTCTTGTGACATTTTGGCAATTTATCTTCGAACCTATGAGAATTGTTAGGTCGATTGGCAAACGGTAATTACTGCCGTTGAAGTATTTTTAATCAGATACCACCGCCTTCCAAAGACCAAAGGATTAATGAAATAGGTACTGTTACGGATGCTATGCGTTTTCCCTTTCAACTAATGTAATAAATCTTATTCCGTTGGCATAGAATTTTTTCTGCCAATAAAATTATTTTGTGACACATTGTCTTTCCCGTCTCAATATGACGTATTTATGATATATTTCATTTTCCTTCTCACTAATACATTTGCATAAACTGCGATTTATATCTACTCGCATCTGAAAACAAATTATTTTTTCACTAATAAAGTTGCATGGGAAAGTGGTGATCTTTGACACCTCTTCACCCATGACCACTCCAAACCGATCCATCCCTGTTTTTAAAATACTGTTTGGTAATACCACACACATTAATAAATTTTACTGCGGTAAAATAATTTTTTTTTTCAAATAATTACATTAATGATGAACAACTACCATGGAAGTTGGACATTTTATGAGTGTAAGGACATTTCCTACTTTTGATCACTAAATCACTAGGATATTCTGACCATTGTTTTTGGATCGAAATGGATTCTTAAAATGAGGTTATCTTAAACAGGTGCTTCATTCATGTGGCCATTGTTCGAAACCATAGTTTCGTTATTCATGATTATCTGGCAGATTTGTATCTATAATGGAAAGTATGTTTAGAGATTCATGCGAAATCTTGTGTAAAATAAATATGTAATATCCAGTTTTGGCAGTATTTAAAATTGCATTTAAAATATTTTTTAAAAATTTTGTATTTGAATAACTGTATTTTTGAGTTTTTTAGGTGTATTTAAAAAAAGAACTAGTTAAAATATTTCAAATACAAATGAAGATAAGTATAATAGTTTCTCTATGTTTGATTCTTCTAGTGAATGTAGCTCATTGAAACAAAAATGAAAGTCCCTTTCTGCTGCTGAATTCATTTTATTTTCTAATTATAAATATAAATCATTAAAAATGCTGGACAATTATCCGGCAACAAAAATACGTTTATTCCTAACACTAGTTTACGTTTATCCGAAACAGTTGAACGACCGTTTTCCTTTGAGTTTAATACATTCTCCAAATAGGATTTTTTGTCTGATGATTTGTTTGAAAAACTGGTCGCTTGAAAAGGAAATTCCGCTTATTTGAGTTAAACGAATAATTTTTGTTCAAAAACATGACTCAATTAGTTTTTTATTGTAATTGACAAGTTGTTGCAATATAAAAGGTTTAATACAAAATTATTATATTTATTGTAATTTGAGTATTTGAAGTTTTTGAAATACGTATGTATTTATCAAATCAAAGCCTAATATATTGTATGAATTTAAATATTTTTTACGAAGTATTTTGGCGAAGCATTTAAATACTAAATGAAAACTATTTGCCCATTCCTACAAGAACTGCGTTTATATCTCAAGAATGTTTCGTGCCTCTTCGAACAGAAGGAAACCTCTGTGAGAGGGGAGGCATCAGACGCAACGAAATGTGATGCGGAATCCAAGTGAAGTGAAGTGAAGTGAAGTGAAGCGAAGTGAAGTGAAGTGAAGGGAAGGGAAGGGAAGCGAAGGGAAGCGAAGCGAAGCGAAGTAAGGAAGCGAAGTGAAGCGAAGTGAAGCGAAGCGAAGCGAAGCGAAGTGAAGTGAAGTGAAGTGAAGTGAAGTGAAAAGTAGGCCTGAGTTGGTACCTGCTAGAGAAACGCTGACCTTTAGTAATGGTATTATATTCGTTCTTCCATAATGAATATAATACCATTACTAAATATTAGATCATACTAACATGAAATGAAAAGTCTATGTGTATGATCGTATCGTAACATCTTTCAAAACAATCTGAGTATTCAAAAGTTCATGATTAAATGTACTAAACTTGATCACGCAAATGTAAGTGTTTTCTTGATTTATCTTGAGTTTATGTTTGAATCACTTTTCATATTCCATTTAAATGAATTATTTCAATATAGAATATTATGAAATAGTTACACCTTAAAGCTTTTGTCATGGCATTTCCGTAACGTCGTAGCCGCGGCTGGTGATTTTCTTGGAACAAGTCACTTGTAAAAATGATCAAAAACATTCTTCTTATCAATTTACGATATTTCTTAAAGGAAACTTCCGATTGGCCGGTTCACTGAAGCGGATAGTTCACGGTATAATGAAATGTAACGGTGCCGTTACAGGCAGTTGCCGTTGGTACGTCATCAACAGCACTACGCTCATTGGCGGACGCTGAAGTTCAACGAAAGTATAATCGCGGAATAGCGGTTAGACAATGGCACAACTAAGTGAAGGAAGATATTCCATCAATTCACACATTTATAAGAATAGCAACCCACAAAGAAGGGCTATTTAGAACATATTGTAAAGTCTAATAATGTTGGTAAGTACATCCTTCACGTTATAGAACTTAATAATCTCGGTAGCTTGATGTATTAATTTTTTTCAGTAATCGATTACACTAACTACGAAATATACAACGGCTAACGTCTAACGCATGACAAGAATCATTTTTTTCTCGTTCCAAGGCAAAAATCGTGGCATTTCCAAGATGAAAACAACAGTGTTTTGACTTCAAAGAGAATATTATTGCAAGTTTGAGAGTACGCACACCACAGGAGGACTTGGAATTCACAACCCTTCGAATGAGTGAGTTTTAATTTTGGACGCATCAACTACGTAGGTAATTAGTTCCAATGCATGTTCTTTCATGCAGTGCACGGGAGGTGGTGATGTTCACCCCTTATGGAATGTGAGGTCTGGAGACAACCTACACGTCAGCTCGCGCGTTTTCTGCCTTCAGGTATGTCTCGCATCGGGGCATCGTCGCAACATGAATAAGCTCCATGCGCAAGTGAACGGAGAGGCGAGAGGAAAAAGATTGGGAAGCCGTCGGGTCGGGGACTCATTTGTTAGGAGAGCGCTTTGGCATTTGTCTTGTCTTCATATAACACGGAAAAGTACCGACTAGAGCAGCCGGGCCTTTAAATTCTCCTCCAGACAGCGAATGAATTCGTCCCAGCTAGTGTCAAAAATCCGCAACCACCAGGACTCATGTTGCTGCCACCGATGTTTCAGAGAAAATGTTCACGCTGAGTTATGGTAGTCGTCGCAATGCATGGAAATCTTCAGTCATTTGGCGATCTCGAAAGCGTCTTCGGTTCCCCGGGCCACGAAATACCGTTTATTTATTTACTTATTTATTTGTTTTTTATTTGTTTATTTATTTGTTTATTTAGTTATTTCTTTGTTTAAATTTATTGCGAAATTTCTAGTTTTTGATTTAGAGGTCAGGGATAATCGGGGATGAAATGAGACGGAGGGTGGAGAAAGACAGCACGAGAGACCGGAAGCTAGTGACAGAGATGGAGGAATTAGAGAGAGTGACAGAGCGGAGTCGAAAGCCCTTGAGCCCTTAAGCGTCCAAGGGAGTCGTTATCTGCCAGGAGCTGTTCTCTCATTAAGCGGTGCTAGAAGGGAGGGCGCCGTACCATATTGCTCCCTCTTTAATCAGGTATAGGAAGATAATGCGACGTGTTCTTAAATTTACGAAAGTAGGTTGAGAGGCAATTCTAAAATATAATTACTGAGTACGTCATTTTTATGAAGCTGCTGTTCCTAAATATGAATTTAAAAAACACTTACACTTTATTTTTTATAACACGGCGCGTGGGGACTAGTCTTCACGATGCAATATGGCACAGCTTTTCGCATCATTCTCGATGTGCTGCTAGATATCGCTTGATCTGCAGCACTGCTTGATACGGCCGCGATCATGCGACATCTGGCGGCACGACCGAGACGCTCCTTTCCAATAACCTTGCTTCCCTGATTCTAGTATTCTTCCTTCCGGTGCTGACTCTTTTTCCTTCAGACTTTCTGAGCGTAAAAGAAAATTATCCCAAGAGAAGTTAGAAATAATGAGATAGCGATATTGAGGGTTTCAGAATACTTAGAATCGGGGATAGATAAAATGATTCAAGTAGAGATTAACTGAAACTCCATTAAGACAAGCGGCACCAATTTAATTTTATTGAATATACACAGGTGCATTGGAAGTTGTCTGGAAATTTCTAATGCAAGAGAAGTATTGAATAACGCTATTCGATAAATGAATTTGTTAGACTTCCAGAATGCCTAAAATATTATTTGGTTCAAATTTATTTTAATATGTCATTATGGCTACCATAGAGCATTGTCTCCCCTTCTTCAAGTACACCACCTCCTACGATTGATAAAACCGAATCAGATAAAAGTAGATAATTAAGCCACAATATTGGCTTGGTATGTTTGATTTGGTACGTTCTATTAAACACAAAGATTACTTTTAAATGTTTTTAATAAAAACCCGAGTCTACATCTCAAACAATATCGACTACAGGAAATTAATTTAATTGTAAATGTGGTACGTATTTAATTATATCAATTGTGAATAGTAACATAATTTCCTTACTGTCTGACAACAAAAGCGAGAAAAGCAAGAGCCCATGTGCTACTCCGAAAGAATTCAAATCTCATTCCTCCGATTTTATTTCCTTCCCCTTATCTCAAACAATGAGTAATAATAGCGATGAAAAAAATAAATTTTCAACATTAATCACAAATGCCCCCTGGTTCATAATAAACAACTTCAATCAGAATTAAACATCACAAATATCACAGAACTTTAACCAAAACCTAACAGACATACCAGCAGCATCCCATTACAAACTACCGAAAAATCCAACCCACACTTGAATAAAAAATAGATTTCCTTTTGAAGCCTTCCTAAAATTTTAGCCAACCATCATTCTTAACCCCGAGGTTCTCCCCTGGAATATCTCCAATGTATAGATTGGAAAAAAAATATATCAATTGAAGCTTTTTTTTTTTTTTATTTTAACTAGAGTAAGTCAAAAAAAAGTGTAAATAAAAAACAATTGTAGGGATGGTAGCACTAATTAAATCTCGACTCTTTTCGTTTCACTTTTTAGTAATGAAAACTGTAAATAAAAATACTGGAGAGAAAGAAGATTCAGCATATTACATTTTCAAGCACACTCATTTTTCATCTCATTCGTTACTTCCTAACCAAGTGACATTTCTACCTGCCCAGATAATAATCAAAGCAGCCATGACGCAGCAAATAAAACTGAATACCGGATTATCACCTGCAGTATGACTTATGTAAATGAAAGAAAATTATATTTCTAAATGAAGGAAATCGGTAGAATATCTGCGCTGGCTTCATTGGCTCGGGGCATCAACTAACGTCAGTCAAGTGCTTCTGTCTGGGTGGTCCTAGGGTTCGATACCCGACGAGAGGCCAGAATTTTCGACACTAATTAGGTGGAATTCAGCAGCTGTCTGGAGGAGAATTCTAGCGACCGGCTGCTCTGATCAGTAGTTCACCGTAGTTTCTCCAATGAACACTAGACAAATGCCGCAGTACCTAAGAAACGCTCCACGAACCGCGCGTTATCTTTCCTTCCTCTTCTTTGACCTATCCTCTCTTAGTTACATTTACACTGAAATGATCTGCACTACCACACCTGCCGGAAGCTTAGAACTTGTTCCGTTAAGCTTTGCCCCTCGCGGGAGATACCTGGATGCGGAAAATCGCGCCATCCGACGTGTAGGGGGCGCCGGAACTCACCTTCCGACGGGGGAAGATCACCGCCCCCTTCCGCGATAAAAACATGCACAACACTTAATGGCGTCATCCGTCAATGAGGCTGGTAACATCAATCAAGCGATGACCGGGCGCGGTGGTAACGCCTCTGACCGGGAGGCCCTACGTTCGAGTCCCGACGGCGACAAGATTTTCGACACAAAGCTTTGCGCTAGGTCGAATTCAGTCGCAGTCTGGAGGAGAATTCTAGACGCTGGCTGCTATGATCGGTAGTTTTCCGTGGTTTCTCCGTTGAACAGCAGTTGAATGCCGGAGCAGTACCCAAACAAACAGACCACGGACCGCGCGCGATATTTCCTTCCTCTTCCTTGCCCTATCATCATCCCCTTTCACACACACACTTACACTAACATGCACTACACTACCACACGTGCTGGGAGCCCGGTCGGGGAATTGGATCTTGTCCCGGCTGGGGCAAGTGGTGTCCCGGTGGTGGGAGGTACCTGATTGCGAAAATCCCGTTAGCCGACGGTGGTAGAAGGATGAGGCCATCCATCGGGGCAAGCTCACCACCTCCCGAGCAAAAACACGCACTACACTTACGGAAGAAATGACCATAGTAGTTGATGTACCCGGAATCACTAATCAATCAATCAGTCAATCACGCGATGGGAATAACTAGAGTCTAAGTTCAAAAACTGACCTGGCGACGAAGCATTACTGAAGACGCGGGAGCAAGGTTCATCGTTCCCTTCATTACTTCAGTGGTATACATACCTTTTGCGGCTCTCCCAGGCAACCAATTTTCTAAATGAGATTTCTAAAGAAAGAGAAGTTCACGGAGACGTGGCTAATTCCACTTACACTAAAAAATATGAAGGATTTGTTCAAAAAACACATCTAGATATTCGTGTCAAATGCAATCCGCAACACTCGGCCGAATTTTTGAATCTATATCGTTAAATAACCCTTACACAAAGCATTTTAGAGCCTTAAAAATTAAAATTTCAAGGACAAAGGTCTCAAAGAAGCGTTTCTCACACAGTTATCTAAACGAGATCCGTAAAGAAATTGTATTACATTTTTGCTGGTTCGACGGTTCTCGATTCTACTCCAACCTATTCAGAGCCTGTGGAATCTGCAACTGTGTTCGAAATTAAACTAATTACTTGATAATCTACGCTATTGTATTGCACGGGTGTACCTGTCTGCTGTATAAAAACGTTAAATACAATAGTATTGACAAGGGTGTATTATATTGTTAACTATTGCTCTACCACTCTCAAAAAAACCTTCCACTGCGCATGCCCGAACGTGGCCTCTCCCTCCAAAGCTCCTAATATTTCCCCGCCTGCCTGCGCTCTTTGTCACAACGTAGCTCTCTCTCTTTGTCTTTCTCTCGTGGGTCGCGCGGTCATTCAACACTGCGAGTTTGTTGATAACAAACTGATGAGTGAGGAAGGCAGCTTACGTGTTTCTACAGTAGGGGTTGTCCAAACGATCAACAGAAAATAAGCCGTGTCTAGAGTTTCGGTCTCCAGTCCCTGTTTGACCGTGGCTAGTGAGCAGTGACAGTGCTTTACACAGTAGCTGCTGTTATTCACAAAAACCCAATTATTAAAAATAATTCAATGTATATCCACTGAAAATCGATGTCGTTGATCAAATAATCATTGAACATGGCCACATTCCTCTCCGTCTTCCACCGTACCATCCAGATCTAAATCCAATAGAACTTGTTTGGGGATTTATAAAAGGGCGCGAGGCAGCAGAAACAATTGGTGCATCCTTAAAGAAAAGAAACGTTTTGCAGAGAAGCGTTTGCACAATACAGTGCTGAACAATGGAAGAAATCCTGCGAGCATGTGTAGGGAATAGAGATGACAATAATTCACAATGTGATGGACCAACAAACGATGTATCCACTTCTTTGGACACTCCTGGGAGTGCGAGTTCCTCTTTGACAAGGGAGCAGTGATGACGAGTGACGGTCAGCGCGATCGCTGCGTTTTGCAGTCGCCTCTCCTTGTCGCCTACGCGCTTCCTTATCGCCGAGAGGGGGAAATCTCAGATGTCACAGGGTGGGGGGCAGCCTCCGAGACTTTACCAAAGGTACGTCCGCCATGATGTTTTTCTGCGAACGGTTCAGCTATAGTAGAATGAGACGTATAGAACAACTGACGGAGGATACGAAGGTCTTGAAGAAAAAGTTATTTTATAGGCCAAATATGGAAATGAACAAATAGGGGAAAGGGCTCGTGCCACTTTGGCGCGCAGGTGGTCGACCTCGCAAGGCTGTCGTGCGCCTGTGGCCGTGGGCAGCCAGTTTAATGCAAGGTTCGATAACCGGCCGCAGGGGTCGCAGCAGGTAAGAAACAAAACAAAACAAAACAGGCGTGTGTGGCGCTGCCGCCTCGCCAGGGATCCATCTCGAGCGCGGTGCGGAGGCGAGGGGGGGGGGCGGCGCCCCGGACGCGGTTCCGGGAATCGCCCCGACCGCCCCGGGCGACTCCGGGGCGCGCATCGCCGCCGCACACTGGGCCGAGGTGCGCCACGCCAGCAACAATTCGTGTTCATGCTGAATTATCATGTTTCCACCGGGAGAGGGAACTCGGGGCATCCACTGATATCACTGCAGTCACTCTGATCGGAAGGTCCTAGGTTGGAACCCGACGGTGGCAGGATTTTCGACACTAAAGCTAGTGTAAGCTGGGTCAAATTCAGTCGCTCTCTGGAGGAGAATTCTAGCGGCCGGCAGCTCTGATCGGTAGTTTTCTGCGGTTTCTCCGAACAACACCAGAAGAATGCCGGAGGAGTACCTTAACAAACGGTCCGCGGACCGCGCGCGATCTTTCCTACCTCTTCCTTGTCCTATCCCTTACACACACTTGCACTAACATGCACTACACTACCATACATGCCAGGAGGCCGGACGGGGGCTTAGAGCTTGTCCAGTCTGCGGCGGTGCCTCGCTGGTGGGAGGGTCAGAGGTCGCGATCCAGCGGGGAAGATCAGAGCCTCCTCACAATGAAAAAACAGGCATTACACTTACGGGACTAATGACATCAGTAGTTGACGCCCCCGCACTCACTAACAACCAATCAATCACTTATGTTTGCGGCTGTTAGTCCCGTTAGTAGAGTGAATGTTTTTATTCCGGGGGGCGTGTTCCTGGATGGTGAGCTCCAGCGCCGATTTACACACTCTGGGGAATTTTCCCTACTCCGGGTATTTTCCCCATCGGGGCACCGCTCTTGGGAGGATAAGCTCTACGCTTTCCCAGCTGGTCTACTGATATTTGTGGAAGTGGAAGTGTGTGAGGGGAGAGGAAAGGACAGGGAAGGGGAAAGAAAGACTGCGCGCAATCTGTGACTCGTTTGTTAAGACACTTCTTCGGAACTCGTACGGTATTTATCGCAGAAAACACGTAAAGATACCGATTAATGCAGTCAGCCGCTAGAATTCTCCAGAGAGCGGCTGAACTGTACCTAGCTATTCATTTAATGTCTCAAATCCTCCTTGTGTGGACACGAATCTACTGTTTGTCAGACTTCTCGATCAGAAACGCTGCGTAGACATCGGCAATGTTGACTCTGAGCTAAACTTAATCGGTAAGCAGAAACAAGCATAACAAAAAAAAAAAGACAGGAAAAAGAAAAAAATAATAATAAAAAAGAAAGAAAAAGCCAAGTAAGAAGTAGACAAAAATGAATAAATACGTAAATAAATAAAGAGTAGAAATATGTAAGGATGAATAAAATAAAAGAAATATAATGAAATTAAAAATAAAAATCATTCAATGCATTGCATAGATAAAGAACAATCGCGAGTACATTACAATCAAATTTGTTATTATTAACAATACAATGAAGCCTACGGACGTCGACAATTTGTGAAATCAATTCTACAACAATCACTGTAATAGGGAACACTACAATAAGGGATGCTGTTTGCCGAAATATGTTTTTGTGAATATTTTTCTGGTGTTATTAGGATAGCGATTACGAGAACATAAATACTATAAATAAACTGAAAATGTTGAGAGTTTGTAAATGTAATCTCTTTTAACTTTTTCTTTGGTGTTTCTATAGAAAATATTATTTTAAAATATTTTTTGTATATCAGCATTACAAACGCCTTTTCTGTTCCAAGAAATCGTTCATAACCGGGCATGTTACGGCACAAATGATGTCGTATTGGCATTTTATGGCGTGAATGATTGCGTCATCACACATTCAGCCAATCGCAGCGAGAGAATCGTAGGGAGGTAGAGGTAATAGGAACAGCTGACCACCGTTTTCTCCCACGCATGTCAAATACCCGAGACATCACAAAGTTGTTTCTAATTAAGATGTTCACATAAAAACTATACTTTATAAAAATTTAATTTAACTTAACATTATAAACTAACTGCATAATAGTACTTACTAAACGATGATGTAATGATGGGTATTCATACAAGAGTGTGATACTCGTATTACGATGCGAGCGAGGTAGAGAGAATATCGTAAACTTCACATGAGTATTAATATCAATCATCGAGTTTCATGCCGTACTTTTTCTACGACTTTTATAAGTTAAACTTTTACATTGAATCGTTTCGTGACATTTGACAAGTAGGATTTAGACAAGAGCACCTATCTTTCTAATCCTATCCTTGCACGCTGCCGCAGGTGGCTGTGATTACCAGTCCGCCTGCCAGGGAATACTCCGCTAGTCAAATAGGATCAAAGTAAATTACGAATCAATTACTTTAAATAATATTCCAAGATAAGATTACTACTAATGAAATCAATTAAAACTGACAAGCATAATATAATATGAAATGCTATTTTAATGTACACAATCGAAGAGAAATTTACTAGAACGATTCTCAATGATTAATTGTCAATGCTTAGTTCACTGAGTAAGCTTCTGTGAGATTGGCCAAAAACCTGTATCGTAATGAAATCTGTATCGTAATGAGTATCATTATGCAACTGGTTGCAGCCAACAAATGACAGCATGATACTGTAACGTCGTGAGTAGGGATCTACACCACAAAGGAACAGACACGAGTGGGTATTTACAATTTATTTACAATAAATTATGTACACTATTCACAGACCTCACTCTAAGGTGTTTGTCGGAGCTACCTGCAGCAGTCCCCCTCTCAACACGCGCCTTGCGGCCGCGCCTGCGTTTAGCCAACTCGGCAATCGCAAATGGCACCTGGTGTGCCTCGGCAGACAATCTGCCCCGAAGTATCAAGCATACTTCACAGTGCTCGAGACTTGAACACCTACACGTGCCTACAGCACTTCCGCGCCAGACTTGGCCGGACAAGTTTTGCGGTGTTGTGCCGCGAGGAAACCAGAAACGTTACCCAACCCAGGGCTTTTGCCACCACCCTTATATATGCTCGAGTCACATGACTTCCTGCGTCATCTTTCCCCCACGCACTCGTCTTGAGGCGCCTGCTTTTTCCGTTGCAATTTGCACCCGGCACCTCAAGCCCTCTCCTTTGGACTTTCCCCATTTTGGCCTTTGTTCGGGAGCCTATTTTTGGCTCCCTCATTCCCATACCTTGCAACTTGTCTCTCTGGAGTAGGGAGTCAAGTCTATGACGCTACAATACAATGGGAGTAGAAAAACTCCTATTTCTGAAACACGAGCGCGTTTCTGGCGCAGCCCACTGTGCACTGCAGGAGGAGCAGCCTCCTTCATCGCCTCTGGCAGGAGATGCGAGGGCGGCAATCTCAGGTCTGGCCCGGGATAATTTCCACTTTGGCTTCCAGGAATGAATTGCACCAACTTGGGGTTTATGAACGCTCATGGCTACATGGAGAAGAGATTAGATTACAAAACACTCATAGTTATTACTATAGGTCGAGAAATCCACATCCATGTTGAACTATTCATAATATTGCAATGGTCGCTATCTCATAGATCTAAGAAGTTTACGAGTTTGAGTTATCTTTTATTCTAATAATTTATTTTCTCTTGTGTTAATTTATAGTATTGTACTCCTTTTTTTGTTGATAGCTGTTTTCTGTAAAAAAAAGCGCTTCAGTTTCGCATTTTTACTTTAACGCTTAAACGATTTTTTTTAAAACGGCTTCAAATTTATTTAATGAAACTTGTCATTTAGAGCGAAGTTTTACTCTTCTTTAATTTTCCTACAGTAATATTTCTGTTATCCTATTACGAAATCGAAGAACTGAGAAGAAAAAAAATGAAATTGACTTTGGGCGGAGATAAATGACAGCTGGCTAGAGTATGTGGCAAGCCCAATAAACAAGCCCAGACCAAAGAAAATAGAAAACTAATACGAGAAAATCTGTGCCATTCTATAACGCTACTAGTTATAAATGTATAATTATTTACCTTTTTAACTCTTTTTTTATTAATATTTGCTTAAGTGCGATATTAATATTTGCCTATCCTCTCGCGTTACGTATGTTCTTGCTAGTTATACACACACAAACACACACCAAATACGAGTAAAACGGATATAAAAGGCAGCTTCACCACCTTTCACCGCACAACAAATGCCGGGTCGTACAGCTATTTCGTATCATGCGCATCATGGTACAGCTACGTGTTAAATGCCCTAGACAACCCGTTGGTCAGCGACTCTAGCGATTAACGCGACAACAAAGGAACACCATGACCCCCTACCTACCATTCGTAATACAGCGTTGTTCGGCTACATTTAACCAAACAATGAATGAATTTTTATATATTTTAATTTTCTTCTGAATATAACTAAAACAACAATATGAAGTAGAATTTTTGAACAATTTCTAAAAAAAGAAATTATTTAAGTCTAACTAATACTGTCCATTGAAACTAAACAGTGCCATCGTGAGGAAGAAAATATCTAGAAATGTATGTAATCTTGGTAGTAAATAAGCTTATCTTAGCTTAACGATAATAGCATTTGTTGTGCTATTGAACAACTTCCCGCCTTTCCTTTCTAGGTCTATTAGAAAAGTAAAGTATTTCTATGTGCTGCCAAAGCATATACTTTCTCGCATTGGTTGTAAATGCCCCGCAATATACTACATAAACTAGCAAAAGCGATCTCAACGAGCAAAGTTTTTTTCCGCTTCAAAACCCGATCTCAGTTCCTCAGAGTTAACTTGTCAGCACTCATTCCATTTCTTCACACAAGAGTTCTGTGGGTCAGTCGCGGGCAGAAGCTTCAAGAGATAAATGCCTGATTCATGTAAAAAACTCTCAAGAATCAATATATATGTTAGAAGCTCTAACAGCCCGTTCAGCTCTAACAGGAAATATCAATTTTGGAGAAAATCCGCTGAATGGTTTTGGAGTCCACAGACGGACTGACCGCTATTAGGTTGAAATGTTGACTGATAGTAATTCCGGGCGCGCCAACTCCTAAGGTCATTAGTCTCGAATGTGTTGTACATGCTTGGTAGTGTTGTGAATGTGTGTTTAAGAAAAGGGTAGATGGTAAGAAAAGATTGGACGCTTGGTAGAGTACTGCCCCGGCCTTCACCTGGTGTGGATCAGAGAAATCATGGAAAGCTACCAATCAAAGCAGCCGACAAGTAGAATTCTTTGCCATACAGCAACAGAATTCCAATTTTTCGCTCCCAGAGCACGGCAATATGAGTTTTTCTCGCGAAAATTCGCCGATTTCTGGCGCACAGTTACATAACTTTCTCTTCTTACGAAGTATTCGTAAGGCGAGAAAGTAAAATGAAAAACAAACAAAGAACAATTCAGGGTTCTTTCCTTTATTTGCTCTTTTCCTTATTGCTTCATTTAATTGCAGAACAGTGCGCCCTATGCGACGCACGCATTGTAATTAATGTGTTATCTGATAAAGTAGAATGTGCCTGAAAAGTAAATGACTTGCCGTTTGAATGCTAGGAATATGAAACCACGAGGTCAAGAAATAACACGAATTATTAAGTTTTTAACCAGCTGTTAATGAACGCAATTTCACAAAGAAATCTATATACCTCAGTAGCAACTAACCGTAGTTTTACTTTGTCTCCGCCAGGATCGCTAGCTGCATGTACGTGCATCCCTAACTAGACAAAAACGGGAGCTGCGCTTATGTGTTCATACGTTTTCTGTGGGAAGAGCTTGTGACGGCTTTAAGAGGGGGGGCTGATTCTGAACTTTGTGGATCCCCATTGGGAGGTCGTGTAGGTGGAGGTCATTGAAGACCATTGAAAGAACGCGAAGATACATCTCAGTAGGAGGAGACTCCCCCATCACCTGGACCCCACCATCACAACCCATAAAATACCTAGGACTTCATCTGGACACAAAACTAACCTGGAAAACCCACATAGACATCAAAATTAAACAAGCTAGAAATAAATTATTCCAACTCCGGCCACTAATCAACAAACATAAATCTCTGTCATACAGAAACAGTACAACATTATACAAAACAATAACCAGACCACTACTGTTTTATGCATGCCCCATATGGACAAACGCAGCCCCCACAAATGTCAATAAAATTCAAGTAATGCAAAATATTTTTTTAAGATTAATGACAAATGCCCCCGGTTCATAAGTAATAAACAACTTCATTCAGAATTAAATATCAATACAATAATAAACCAAATAGCACACATATCACACAACTTTTACTAAAACCTAACAGATATACCAGCAGCATCCCATTACAAACTACCGAAAAATCCAACCCACACTCGAATAAAAAATAGATTCCCTTTTGATGCATTCCTCAAAATTTTAGCCAACCACGATGCTTAACACCGAGGTTCTCCCCTAGAGTGTTCTCTCCAATATATAGACTAAGTTAGCGTAGATATTTTAACTAGATTAAGTCTGAAAAATACATCTGTAAAGTATTGTACTGAACGATGTAAATCTTGCAAAATGAATAAAAAAAAGGAGGAGACTGAGCGTCAAGGGGAAGAGAGAGAATCGTCGCGACGGCGCAGCGGCGCAAGAACATTTGCGACGATTTTTAATTTGTTGCGTCTACCATTTTGACGCAACGCGTCTCGAAGACCCTTACGGGTCGTTGAGCGCTTTGCGCTGTGGAGTAATCCTCCATTACTTTGCGCGCTTTTTGGAGTAATTCTCCATTATCACTTTCTGTCATGTCGCAGTCAGTTGTCAAGAGGACCGCCAGGTAGCATCTCCGCGTACGCGCCTCCTACTACGCGCTCCTGCGTCACTACCCAGCGGCCAGAATTGGGAAGGAATAAGGATAGGGAGGGTTTAGGACACTTCACAAGGATTGGACTAGCCCTTGTGAAGCAGCCAAACTCGTTTTGTTGGAACAAATTTCACATGAGATTCGACGGGAATCGAACCCGGACCTCAGTGGTGAAAGGCTAGCGACTTCGCTATGTGCCACGAGCACGAACGATTGCGTGCGAAGAAAGAAAAGAAGAAAAAGCAATGTAATATATTTTAGTTGGCCGCCAAAATAGTCTAAGGTAATGTGCCAATTGTGATTTAATACAGTTGAATAAACGTTATGTTCATTTTTTTTGTTATGAGAGGAAAAGACTGATTGTTGAATCTAAGATTATAGGTAATATCAATTGATTGAATTGAATTGGCCTTATTTTACGTGGCGAGACTCAGGCCATGAGGCCTGCTCTTCCGTCTGACCATGCAAATTCCGTTACACTCCTTTCACCAATCATGGGAGAAAGAAGGTATTACTTGGGCGACGAAACAAGCAATTTGAATCTGACTTAGTGGCTTCATTTAGGCTTAAGGATCTTTTACATGCAGTAAATGTACTAACATGGGACAGCCGGCTTTACTTCCTCCGAAGGAAGGCGTAGGAAGGATTTTTCGCCCTTAAAATCCACGGCTTCGATCGGGTTTGAACCGCAAACTTCGGTATAGCAGTCCGATACGTTAACCGCTACACCATCGCCGCCGCTATTGATGAATATAAAACCTCCAGAAAATGTTTCCGCTTCGTATGAACGGACCGTCACCAAGAAGGTAAGCTATGCTGATGTAAGATATGTCTTTGACCCCAGTAAATAAGCTGATAAGTTAAAAGAACTTAATTTTACAGATGAGCAAAAAACTATCTCAACAAATGCTGTAAATTAGGGATTAATGATATTCAAACAAATCCTACACATTGATTCCCGAATTACTTCAGTTGACAGTTTTTTTCTGTCCTGTAAAATTAAGTTGTTTGACTTATCAGCTTAGTTACCGAGGTCACAGATATTTTAGTGCATGGCTTGTTTCTTTTTATTTATTAATTTTTGAAGAGATTACATAGATTAGTAAAAATAACTATACATATGTATTTAAAGACTTATATGCTAACCTTAAATATAATCTTGCATACTAACAAGGGGGAGGAAATCCCTTTTCGGGTCCTCAGTCCGGATCTAAATCTGCAAATTTTTTTAGGAATATGTGATATGGATATTTGTTTTTGATTCGTGTTTGGTAATTGGGGTTTTTGGCTAGTTTAAATGGTGATAGGGCTGGGATTTGAGGTAGGTTATGATAAAAGTTGGTGGCCAGATATGTGATGTATTGTTCAATGGGTTCCAAATTAAATTCGTTGTGAAGTTGGTTGTTGGTTATATACCATGGAGCATGAGCAACTATTCTTAAGAACCTATTCTGCAGGACTTGCAGTTTATGGATGTTAGTTTTAACAGAATTAGCATGGCTTGGCAGTGGCACCGCGCGTGATTGGAGGACGTTGAGGTCCAGTGCAGCCAACGTAACTCTTCCACGATTTACTTATTATGTATATTAGATAAGGACGTTTCACTTCAATGATTTATGAATTAAAGTGAATAAATGGAATAATATCAAAACACGATGTGCATTATTTTTTATTTCCTTCTTTACGTTCGACAAACATTATTATTAACATTACTTACACGTAACCACACAATAAAATGTACCGGTATTTCATTTAAATACTCATTAGAGTATTTAAATACACATTAGAGTATTTAAATTACCATTAAAACATCGTACGTTTTATGTTATCGATAGCACCTGTATTTTATACAATCATATTTTTTGTTGTTATTGTCAACTTCGAAATCCTTTTGGTGGTGTATGAATATATCGACATATCCATATTTTGTTGAAATTTGCTATCACTCTAGGGGGCTCTTGTGCAAGGTATCCGAGCTCCAGACACCAGTTTGCGTCACAATACGTATTTGCGGGAATACTTAATCCAGCCAGATCCGAAAATTATCACGTTACAAGGGTTATTTTTGGTTGGTTACCGTTGAAAATGGTCATTTCGTACCTCTTTCAACATGTTTCTTAACACCACTCCGTCTCCATGCCACATGGCGGCCAGAGTGCGGTCTGGCTTTTCAAACGAAGTTCCGTGCTGTGGTCACGTGGTCTGTGACGCAGACTGGCAATGCGCAGGAGCAAAAATCGGTGCTTCGGAGGAACCCACCCATGTATTTCCACCATGCCATCACTATACTGCGGTTTTTACAAAGCTGCCTCTCAATTCCACTCAAGGCCCGTCACGACGGTGTCATTATGGCACGGTGTTTCGCGTCTTTATCGGTCGAGCCGCTAGAGTCGTATCTTCATCCGCAGCGCTGCTTGATACGGTCGTCAGCATGCGCCACCCAGCGGAGCGGCCGAGAAAGGCGCGAAAAGCCGTGCCACAATGCAGTGGCGTAGCTTAAGTTGGTGTCACCCCCTTCCTAAATTAAATACAAAAATAACTATATCTGAATAGTTTATACATCATTTAATAAAAATACAAGTATATTTGCACTGTATTAAAGATAATTTGTAGATTTTTTTTTCAAGGTTAACGATAAGATAAAATAATCGCCGAAATCCAGACTCTTGGGCCACTGAAAAATTGGGGCTCACTGCTTATAGTATGGCGTTTTACTTTATATTTATTTGCTTTCTTAGTATACATGATTTAATTGTATAACTATTAAACATATATATTGAAAAACCTGTCTGATTTAATTTTTAAATTTTTTTCTAATATTAATTCATCATAACCCGTTCCAAATTTATAAAAGAATATCGGCGTCAGGAAAAGACTACGTTAATTCTATTATTAAAATTACTCTTCAACTGCTATTTCCATTAAATTCATATCCGGCTAACTGGGTCGATAAGTCTTATAAGAAATAATCGCTATTGCCTACTAATAGCCGATTATTCGATCTGCCATCTGTACAGAGTGGCCAAGGAATCTGAAAAGCAAATATACATTTCTAGCTACTCATTTGCTAGAAATTGGCTAAATGAAAATCATCTTTTCTATTCACAGAAACTTGTAAGTTTATTCAATGTTCCTTGTTCACAATACAAAACTTTTGGTCATGACCAGTCTCAAACCTTATATTGCAGTACCCGTCTTCGCATACTCTTGAACGATGTCGCCGCGTAGAACCATTTTCAATCTTCCTCGGCGTCGATGGCTCCAGGTCCAAATACCATCTTCTTTTCTTCCGTTCTGGCACAAGTGTATTCAAGTCACTGATCCTCACTTAACAGTTGATAAGACTTAATTAATTTTCCTTTAAAACGTTACCAGTACTTTCTACTCGTATACTTCAAATATTAAAGTTCAGCGAACTATTATCTGCTTCAAATACTCCCTGTCCTGTTGCCAAATGTACTCGAAATATTTCCAAGTTCCAATTTCCATCAATATTCTAAGTCCGACAACTATACGCTCCAAAGTAAACGTTCACAATTCCCAAACTCCCAACATAAATTATCTATACACGATCCGCACAGCACCACGGCGTAAGTCGGATTGCCTCCATATTCCCCTCTTTCAGCCCTTCAAAACTCGGTGCATACTTTCCACTGTTCCTTTTCAGAAAAAATTCGACCCGCTTCTGTCGAAATACATTGTCATTCCATATCTTGCCAATCCCTAAATTACTTACAAATTCAACTAGCCGCGCCCCAGACTGTCATTACTTTCTCAGCCACTCTCCATAAAGTTTCAACTAGCCGCGCCCCATGGTTCAAAGCAATGAGGTTTGTTGAACTTGACGACAACTCGTCTACCGTTGCTATGCCGCCATATTTGCCTATGTCTATCCTTACCATTAAACCTGTTAACAATAAATATCACTCAATACAAGGTCCCACATATTGCTGTGCCACTATATATATATATATATATATATATATATATATATATATATATATATATATTCTAACACGCCCACCTACTACCTTCCAGCCGGTGGCGATGAAGCGTGAAACAAAGAATGCTCGTGAAGCGAGCTTTGAATTCTCAGGAAGCAGGATCTTTCGGGTATGAGAAAGGTCTGAACCCTTGACACAATGAATTATGTAAAATTCTGGTAAAATGAGCATATATTCAGTAAAAAAACAAAATTACACAGTGGCACAAATATACAATAAAGTATGCACTTTGCGTAGATGGTCACTGCAAGGCAAACAGAAACAAAAAAAGAAAGAACACAACCACAAAAAAATGTATAGGCGTCACCTCGACTGCCTGAATACTTCAAGAAATACTATTCACAATTCTTTTGCTTCTACCTCTTTCTGAATTATTTCGTGTACCTCATTTAACTTTTGTTAATCTTTAGTTTTCTCCGTGCACGGCCCTTTAAGTGATTCTCTACAATTATTCTATCATAGACTTCACAGAGGTCAGCCTTAAGCTGCGCATTTATTACAATGCTGTTTTTCGATACCTTATATCTAAATTAATAATTATCCCTGACATCATACAATGGAAACATGATTTCAAATAAGATTACTTTTGAAAAATTATAATTTACTTTAGAAAAGTTGTACAAGGTATGGCATTTAAACGAATTTACTGGTGCGTACAGCGAATGAAATGTAAACTGCCGCTCATGCGTTCGAAATATTTCTCCCAGTAATTATTTGGAACTTTCACCTATTTTAGGACGCTTCGCCTGGTATTTAAAGCTACACGGTTTCCCAACAAATTGCCGCATAGAAGTTGCCAGTTCTTTACCTCGACATCTCCTTCCCGCTCGCCATCAGTTAACCTTGGGGTTTTCGGCCGCTCGCAGTCCTCGCCACATCACTTGACTGGTTCGATGTGCTGCGGTTATACCACTTCCTTCGCTCGATATGGCCAAAAATTTTGGACTGGAGTCGTCCTTCTGCCGCGTGCCGCGTACCCGTTGTTCGCGCTACCAGCTTTAAATAACTAACGTACTTGAATTGAATACTTCTAGCACTCGGCCGACATACCACACTTTGAGCGTGCGTGGTCGTGGCGTACAAAATTAAATGCTGGATTTCGTTTAGAGTCCTTCTGCGCGAATTTATTTCAATTATGAAACTATTTCAGGTTCAAGCAATCACATCGCTTGCTTACTCGCGTAATGTTAGTGCTAACACTGTACATGCACTTCACTTCTGAATTCTATCACTTATTACCGCGTTTCTCAAATCAGTTTTAACTAACTAGTAAAAAATATACTCCTGCACTAACCAATGACTATTGCCGAAGAATTAAGTTGAGTCGCCGTCGCTGTCGAAGTTGTAAGAGTGCTCTCCGGAAGTGCGTCGGAAGTATTTATGTGACTCCGCCTGGGGAAATTTCTGGAGGGGTGAATTTTCTCTTCCTTCGCGCCCTCTCAAGAAAAATCGCATCCCTAACTTCGGACATCGAAGTGCGAAAACCTGCGGGTAGATGTCGCTTTTTCGAGCATCGCCCGCCGCGTACCCTATTTCTCTGTGTTCTGGTCTTTTCTCGTGGCTTATGGTGGCGTTACGGGTTTGTATAATCCCGTGACGTCACAATATATATATATATATATATATATATATATATATATAATTTTTAAATAAATCATTAAAATTAAATAATTCTAACTATAAAAATTTATAATTGGTGCCACCCCTAAAACGGTGTCACCCAGGGCGTACTGCCCCCCCTGCGCCCCCTAGCTACGCCGCTACCATGATGCCACCGTGGTGACGGGCCTTGAGTGGAGTTGAGAGGCAGCTTTGTAAAATTCGTAGAATAGTTGCAGGCCGACCGTCCGCCATCTCGCAGCAGCGCTGACCCCCCCTTCCCCTCAGCCCCCCTGCCACGGCACCGACTGCTCGCCTCCGCCGCCGCCCCCGCGCGCTTCCGCTGGGGCGCCGTCGGGGAATAATTCATCGCGGATTCGCGCCCCGCCCCGCTCCGCCCCGTCCCGCCCGCGTCCGCCGACCACGTGGCCCCGCGCGGGGACAGACCGTGACGTGGGGCTATTTTTACTCTGGTTATCACCTACGAGTAGCTACATAGGGGGGACCAAAAGCCACTACCCATTACTGTGAGTTATTTATTCAAGTCATTTATAGTTATTATTAATATAATAATAATAATAATAATAATAATAATAATAATAATAATAATAAAAGTCCATTCACATCCCTTAGTGGGGGAAAGGACTCTTACATTGTAAGGTTTCAAAGAAGCTAGCACTTCACTGTCAGTTATCACGTCACTTATCATCACGTCACTATAACTTCATTTACCGTTAAGTTCTTTATTTTTGTGTCACTCTTCCTTTTTATTTGTTTAATATTTTTCTCTATGAACTTCTTAGAGAGTGTCGATGACTCCTCTCCATTTCATGCGGTTTTCCGCTGTTCTGGTCCATACTCTTCCCAGTCGTCTGACCACCACGTTCTCTGTCTTCTGCTATTGCTCTTGCCAGGCCTTGGATCCCGTATTTTGTGAGACCACCTGTTTGAGTTCATCCTCATTACATGTCCTGCCCATTTCCATTTTAAAAGACGTGTGAGTTGACCTACATCGTTTTAACCTGTTCTTTGTCTAATGTCAGCATTTCTTACTTTGTCCTAAAGGACAAAGACTTATACCTAGTATTTTTCTTTCCATCTACCTTTGACATATTTTTATCACATTTTTCTACTTTTCCGTTGGTGACCATGTCTGTGACCCGTATAATAATGCTGTTAGAACACAGGTGCTCATAATTCTCTCTATTTTTAGGTTAGGTTCAGTAATATAAATTTTTAATTTTTTTTCCAAACTTCTGATATCCTGTTTTCTATTCTGGATTGGGACGTATTCTTAAAGGATATGATCCGGCCCAAATATTGGTACTTGTCTGCGTATTGTATGTTTTTACCATAAGCTATTATCGGTACTGTCGTACTTTCATTATTTTTGTCTTTTGAGTATTTATTTTCAGTCCTACTTCTTTGCTGTTTTGGAGGAGATCGTCTAGCATTTCTTGTTTCATTTATAGTACATAGTTCCAAATTGTTTTCCCTCTACATCGAAACATTACTGAAGACGATCTGGGACACTTCTTTACACATATTTTTACAGGCATATATCTTCACACAGCTTTGGATTCGAATCAATGTTCTGAAAAGCATTATCAATGGCTGTTCTTAGGTCCTCGACTGTGGTTGGATTTGAAGCATATGCCATATCTTTAATCAATCCCCAAGATGAAAATCCATGGGAGTGAAATCTGGTGATCTGGAGTCATTTCTATTGTCACTTGCAAGTTATTAAGGCATAGCCTCCTTTCTGCCATTTTTTAATGCAAAGCAATCTTATTTCGACAACATACCAACATGGATGTATGTAAGCAAATCTCTAACTTAACATCTGACGCCCAATGATTGAGCAATGCGCTGTAGTATTCTGAAACTAAATATTATAAGTATGAATGTGACAGGCGGGAAATTAATTATATGCTAAATTAAAACCATAATAAAGTAGTTTGCATGAGTAGTGGCTTTTGGGCCACCCGGTATTATGGACGATAATTGGTTCCGAAAACAATAAATAAAATTACGTATATCGAAGTTATTTTATATTATAATTTCAAAGAACCTTTTTTTAATTTATTTACCCTTTGTACTTTGAACTGTAGGAAATACCTGCGTATGGTTACAAGTTTGTACTCCTTCCCACCAGCCATATTGGCATTCGTTTTCCCCACTTTCAGGGCCCTCTGTAGATTAACGGGTCATAGAAAATCTTACAACATGATTTCTGGAAGTGGGAGGAGATGGCGTGGCAAGCACCATGCTTCATGTGAGTATAATTAAAATTATTTTTAATACAGAGTTTGATGAATACGATCAATAACGTCTTTCATAGGTCAGTTGGAAAGCTAGTCTTAGAATGTCTACTAGTTGTATTTGATTAAAATAACAATTCGATGATACTATGATAATATGAAGATAAACTGAGGTTCAATGAAATATGAATGCAACAAATTGATGTAGTACTATTTAATTTTAATACTGAAGAGTACAAAAATAATGTATTTAAAGAATTTGGATAATCCCAAGTTCATGAACTTCATCGCAAAACAATTTACATCACACTAACTTGGGAACTGCCGACATTTCAGTAGAGATAGAAAATTTTCTTCTCTGTGGAAAGGGACAGAAAAAATTGCCCGTGCTCCTGTGAGGCATTTAATATTAGACAATCGACTGCCAGGTACCTATGCCAGGACTATGTTGCGTTTGATACATCGAGTTGGATTTAAATGGTTGCGAAATCTCTTGGGTGTATTCCTATTGGCGTTAAATTACCCGGAGGTGAGAATGCAGGTTCGAAAGAGCGCACGGCGAATGATTCATCTCGTGCTTGACTTGCGAGGAACTGCAAAACCACTCGGATCCTGCCAAGTCATCGGCATCGCCAATTCTTAGACTCACTGTTCCACGGAACCATTAAGAAAATTCTCACAGCATCATGTACTGAGCAAATGTTTCTATATTTATGGTAATTACAGCAACTGATGTTAAATGAAACAAAAAGTGAATTTTGGTTGTTATTGGATTGTCTTCCAGTCATTTACTGGTAATGTTCTTGAAGTTGGAAGGATATGAAGGATCATTGTTACATCTCCAATACTAGTGATTGTAAACGTCGTATTGCACAAAACTGAATAATCATACGATTTTTCACCAGTGGCGAATCCTGAACATTATTTTAAGTATACCGCTCTTTATTCAAGCTACTTCTATCGTTGTCTTATATTCTGAGCTTTTCTGAAATCCCAATACTATGGAATTCCGTCCTTAAGAATTGTTCTTTAATGCAATTACGCAAACCACTATCTACTCGAGCATTAACACACTCCATTTTCACAAAAACCTGAGAGAAACGTAACTTACGGACGGCCAGAGAAGGACTCTTCACCGCCATATTTTGCGGTGCCTTCCGACCGTTTAGGCGCTCATCCTCCCCTCTCCCCGCCCTTGAAACATGAGGAGCCGTAGGTTATCGCTGCTGGCATGCGGTCGCTCCTGCGCTAGCGAATTCTCTGGACAGCATTAAGAACTGTTTGAAACGTCTCACTCAAACGCAGTTCATAGCGCGTACAGTTACGGAAAAGTGACTGGCTCAAGGATGCAAAACAGTTATTTTGTCATATCTGTTTCAATGCTTTCAGAATCTCAATAACTTTTTAGAGGGTTACCAAGCTTATGAACTATTTCTTATACACTTCGAATTACGTGGTATACCGATGGAATACGCGGTGTATCAGAGAATTCGCCTCTGTTTTTCACATGTGTTGCTACCCCTGAAGTGAAGCATTCGGGAGTCCTGGAAAGGTTTGTGAACTTTAATTGGTGAACACTGACGAGGTTTCTCAATTAAGAAAATACTGTAATTAATTTGGTATAAGGAAACGTATACAAATAACATTTTCCATGCGTTTGTGCGCTGCTGACCCGTAGCTTAGCGGGCGGTGGAAACTCACTATGACCCCAACAATTCCATCTCGAAATTTCGTTCAGAAAGCCCGTGTGTAAGATTCGTTTTGGCCAGTAACTTTGCAAATATTTCAGGATTGAAGTCTACTAATGTTGTTCCAAAGATAGTTAAGATTTGTGAACGAGGGGAGGATACACCCTCAATTTTGTACGCGAGAAAATGTGATGTCTCTGTAGATGAAAGTTTGTATCACTGATGCAATTGGGAAATAGTGAGTAAGAGGAGAAAGATCTAGTAGTGTCGTTCCGGAGATGAAGATATTTTAATTTTCGGGATACACGAAGACCCTGCGATATTCAAATTTTGGAAAATAGCCTTAAAACCTTTTCTGTTCGAATAGATGAAATACTGTATAGTTCATTAAAATCTCTGCAATTTTGAAAATTACGAAAGTTCAAATTTATTTTCGAACCTGTCGTACACCTACAGTAATATAGTCACATATTTCTTTCTCAGTCTAACTTTTTATTCCTGAATTTTAGGACTGTGAATGATGACATGCATATTGTTAAAAATTATGAGAAATTGTTGAATAGTAATCCCAAGAATGAGGGAATGAAAAGTTTCTGTATTAGTTTGTTCGTTTGTTTGTTCATTCATTCTTTTGTTTCTTCGTGTGTTTGTTCTTTCGCTTGTTTGTTTTTTGTTTTATTCTAGGTCGCTTTTTAACAACGGCATTAAGGGACCACTGAAACTGTAGGGGGAGCTTTAGTAAGAACACGTAAGGACAACAGGGACACGCACAAACATTCATGCCTACGGTGGAATTCGAACCCGCGACCTTTCGAATCGACCCGAGCTTCGGCTCTTCAGCCTTAGCGACCTCTGCTGGGGTTTGTGTGTTTTATTTATTTACAAATTTATTTATTTATATCTTATGTATTTATATATTCATTTTTATTTTTTTACTTATTCATTTATTAGTGTTTTCGAGCGCGTCAACTGCTAAGGTACCGTAAAATCGGAGCAAGTTTTTTCGCGGGAGGTGGAGGTGATTTTCCTCAATTGCATGGCTACATACGATGTAGGCGTGCACATTGGCTTGCGGAGTTTTCCCCCACCAAGTATCTCCCACTAGCGAGGCACCGCGACAACCGGGACAAGCTCTAACTTCCTAACTAATCTTCCCACGTATGCGATAATGTAGTGCTTATAGACCGGGAGGTCCTAGGTTCGAGTCCTGACGGCGGCAGGATTTTCGACACTAGCATTTCAGCTAGGTCGAATTCCGTCGGTCTGGAGGAGAATTCTAGCGGCCGGCTGCTCTGATCGGTAGTTTTCCGTCGTTTCTCCGATCAACACCAGGCGAATGCCGGAGCACTACCCTAACAAACGGGCCACGGACCGCGCGCGATCTGTCCATCCTCTTCCCTGTCCTATCCTCTCCCCTTACACACACACTTACACTAACATGCTCTACATTACCACATGTTCCGGGAGACCGGTCGGGAGCTTAGAGCTTGTCCCGGCTGGGGCGGTGCCCCGCTGGTGGGAGAGTTCTGGTTAGGGGGAAATCCCACTAGAGGCATCCGGCGCCGGATCTCGCCATCCAGCTGGGGAAGACCCCCGCCATCTCCCGAGATCTAACGGTACTAATGACCAAAGTAGGTGACGCGCCCGGAAACACGAAAAAACGAAACCAAACCAAACCAGTGCTTATAGGTGTATGTCTGTAAGTAAGGAGTGAGGATAGGACCAGGAAGAGTAACGAAATAATGCGCGCAGTCCGTGGCTCATTTGTTGGAGTACTACTCCGACATTCGCCTGGTGTTGATCGGAGAAACCACGGAAAACTACCGATCAGAGTAGCCGTCTGCTAGTATTCTCCTCCACGCCGTCGCTGAATTGGATCTAGATATGTAGCTGATGTCGACTCTGTTGTGTTTCATAAATAAGAGTTGGTTTCCACTTAACAATTTATTGACCAAAAGAATCAAAATTACCTCTTTGTGGATATAAGTCCCCTAAAACCAAAACGCAGAAAGCAATGTTCCGATCCAATTCTACCAAAAAAAAAAAAAAAAAGTCGGGCGGGGGGGCCTCTCCCTTCCTTCCCCCCCCGGCCGGGGGAACGCTCGACACTGACTTCCCACTGGGCTCCTTGCTCTCGACTAGTGCAGGCATACGGAGCCTCACCTCCGAGTGATTGAACCGGATCTCGCGATTACTGCGCTCCTCCGGTTATCTCCGATTCCTCCGACGGAGGAAAAACTGGAACCGGAGGAATCGGAGGTTCGGTTCCACTCGTTCACACGGCGAGACCCGCTCAATGTACTGGGCCAATCAGAATGTGCTTACGTATCTGTTGCCTACCGGTCTAGGATAGGTATATGACGTGTTGGGAATAAAATACCAAGCAATTTAGACGTCGAATTTGTATACTGCTCTTCTCTATTTTACATATTTTATTATAATTTAATAATAATAATAACAATAACAACAACAATAACAATAATTTGTTTGGTACAACACACGTCATGAATAACAAGTTAAATTACATACTCTTACTTCACATTACTAATTGTTATATTATGATAATAATTTATAGCTACTGTGCTAGAAATCATATCCTGGGGAAGTTAGGTAAAGGCAATGGATATGCGTAGGAGTCAATATTCCGGGCGACGACGCTCGACGGTTAACCAGAGCCACGTCGTCTCGGAAGGTTATTTTTCCTCATACGTCGAATGTGTTGATCAGATATTCCTCCGCATTCATGAGTCTATCGCGTTGTGAACATATCACCGTTTGGATCAAGGAAATACACGAATAGGTAAATGTGAGATATTTGAATTTCGCGGTCGAGAACCAACCGAAGGTCACTCGGAGGCTCCGATTGAAAAGGCGGGAAAGAATCGGAGAGAAACCCATCACTCAGTTGCCAGCACTAGTCTCGACTGAACTTGACTGGTCGTGACTGAACTTGGCCGAACTGCCGTCGGCTGGCGGCTTCCTGGTCGGCCGCCGCGGCGCGCCGGCTGCGCTCCTCGCTTGGGCGCGTCTCCGAATCGGCGGCAGCCCTCCCCCCCTGAGGGGGAAAGGAGGGGAGGGGGCGGGACCTCTCCACATATGTAATAGGGGACGGTAAAACATATGCTGCTAGTTCTATTATTGGGTATTGCTGGTTTTGTCGAAAATTGTAAAAAAATTTCAAAATTTCAAAATTAAAGATAGAAATGTTTGCTTCAAACAATGGCTGTTGTACAAAATGGGCTCTATAAAAACGGTCATGTACAATCTTTTAAAAAACTTGTAGTTTTGAAATTTACGCAATTTCTTTTCTCAAAACCGCTCCAAATTTGACAGTAAATTTTCTCCACTTTAGGGACAGTAAAAAGAAGGCGCTAGTCCCATTTTCGAGTATTATCACAGGGTCTGGGTCGACGCAAACACGGGGTTCTTTCTAGTACCTGGGTCCATACAACAAACTAAAATAAAAAGTTTTCATGACTTTTTTGAGGAAAAATGTACATACCGACAGGACTATTAAACGGGGTTGCAAAAGTACCATTCAATTCTAAATTAATGAATTCGATCACTGTCAAATTAAATTTTATCGAGAACAAATTTATGACACAGGTTACTAAACTGGCTTTAAAACATCAATGATTTTACATTGATGGTTTTTGGTCGATGTATTGTCAACATCCATGTTTTCGTTTTGAAAATCGATGATTGGTAACATCGATGTTCTGTTATTTGGGATATTTTGTATATAGCATTAAAATTTGTATATAGCATTATATATCCAATATTTTGTATGTAGCATTAAAAGATTAGTACAAAATGCTGACGCAGGGAATCAAAATATTTACAAGTAAGGTGAAAGATGGTGTGACGATGAATTTTATAAATTTAAATTGATAAAAAACGAAGAACTGCGTAGAATTATCTACGGATAATCAAAAAATAATAAATAATTCCCTTGAAAAAGGGAATTTCCCGGAGTCATGGAAAACTCCCATGGTAATACCAATTCGAAAAGTGACAAATGCAATGAGAGCAGCTGCATTTAGGCCAATAAATAAGCTACCCATACAGAAAAAACATTAGAAGAAATAAAAAATTAAATTAAAACAAATAATTGGAAAAAAAAAAGGAGCAGTTTTCGAAGAATGGAAGATTAATACAGGAAAGAAAGCAGGAATTATCTTCTTGGATCTCAAGAGGGCATTCGAAACTATTGATAGGACAATGCTTATTGAGAAAATGCACAAATACGGAATCAAAGGTGACGTTAAAAAGTGGTTTATTTTATATCTTAACAAGAGAAAGCAAAAAGTAAAATATATATTATCTCAGATGAAATTAGCGTAGACTTAGGTGTTCCGCCAGGGTCAATTTTGGGTCCAATATTGTTTATAATTTACATTAATGACTTAATTAAGTATATGATAAACCTTTCTGGGAATGATTGCAAAATTAAATTATTTGTTGATGACACGTTATTGTATGTAATTGGAGAAACCGAAGCGGACATTGAGTTTAAATTGTGTGATAATTGAGTGTAAATTGAGTGTTTTTATTGAAATACAACAATGCTTAAGGGTAAATAAATTAATAATAAGTTAAAAAAACTAAATTTATATTTTAATAGTAAAGAAATATAGAAAGAAACTAAATTATTCACAACTGACTTAAAGGAAATAAGGGTATACAAAATGAAATATTTGGGATTAATTGTCGATAGAAAATTAAATTTTAAAGATTCTGTAGAGTACATAGTAAAGAAAACTGGAAAAATATTAATATTTTAAACAGAATTGGGCAATATATAAATGACTATACAAGATGTTAGATATACAAATCCATAACTGCACCCAATTTTGATTACTGTGCAACAATACTAGTTGGAGTGCATAAAACTGAAATTAAAAAAACTTCAGATACCACAAAATACAGCCACGAGGGTAATAATTCTATGCAATAGATACACTCCAGTGCAGACATGCTAGACACTCTGCAATTTATGTCAATAAAAGAGAGAATTCATTACAAGACGCTAATTTTTATTTTTAAATTAATTAAAAATCATATAACAGGAGATTTAGTAAACAAAATCCAAAGAGTGAAAGATAAAACAACAAGGAAAAGACAAGCAAATTTAAAATTTTTTGGAAAAATTAAAGAATTTAAAAGAAAAATTTAATAGTATATACTTTGTACCATTGTTATATAAACAATGTATGTAAATATATATTTTGTATAACTAATAGCCGAGAAGGCTAAAATAAACAAATTCAAATTCATATTAAACCGGGAGCGGAGGCTCACGCCATCAACTGTTGTCACTGTAGTCCCTCTGACCGGGAGGTCCAAGGTTCGAGTCCCGACGGATGCAGGTTTTTCGACACTACCTTTTCAGCGAGATCGAATTCAGTCGCTGTCTGGAGGAGAATTCTAGCAGCCGACTGCTTTGATCAGTAGTTTTCCGTAGTTTCTCCAATCAGCACCAGGCGTGACTTACAAGTCGGGCTGGTACTGTGCCCCGCTGGTGGGAGCTACCTGGTTGTGGAAAACCCGCTGGTTGACGGTAGGTCGGCGCTGGATCTCGCCATCCAGTGGGGGACCACCTCCCGATGAAAAAGCATGCCCTACTTACGGGATTCATGACCAATAGTTGACGCGCTCGGGATCACTATCAATGCATTAAATTGCAATGGCATTAAAATATTTATTTATTTATTTATTTATTTATTTTACGTCAAAAAACAGTTAAAAACTGCGTATGACGTGCTATGGGGAAAAGTGAATTGTGTGCACATTTTCAAAATTCTGTGATCCCTACACTAAGTCATGTACTACTTAAATTTTGAATTTTGAAAGGAGAAAAAACAAAACTCCCATGTAGTAAAATCTATTTTCAAGGATAAATAAGCAATAAATTTTGAATTTTGAAAGGAGAAAAAATATCCCGAACGCTCGAGGCAGAAGGCTCAACGCACAGGCCCGAAGGACCAACACTGCCAAAGGGCCCCGATAATTCTTACAGAAATTTTTTAATACTAATTTTTTCAAAAAGTAGAAATAAAACGTATTAAAAGTTATGTATGAGGAAACAATATGCAAAAAGTTGGTATAATCGAATGATGTGTCACGTATCATTGAATAATATTTGTAATTTGTAATGTTACTGGTTGATGCGTTTCAATTTTATATTGTATAATTCAATTAAAAATTAAAATTATTTGTTTTGTAGTTCATTTCATTGTAATTATAAATATGTGATTCTTACTTACATATAAATATTTAATTTTTTTGTTTGAATAATGTTAAATCGAAACACTAAGAAAAGCTTTCAAAATATTTTAAAAAAATACAAAATAGAATGTGAATTGATAGGATTTTCTCAATATTTCAGCACTGAAAGTGGGGGAGGGATGGGTGAAAGTAAGAATTACGGGGCTCCCCAATGAGGAGCAAACATCAAAACCTGACATGTTCTTTTGGCAAAAATTGAGTTCTTATGTTATTTTTACTTAGAATTTTATTTCCAAAAAGAAATGTAAGATGTCTTACAATACATTAAGTAGTACCCTATTCGTTGAGTTAAAGACAGTATTGAAAAGTGTAATATTTGGACTACATTTTTCATTTCTATTAGAAAAGTGTGAAGTGTACATGTCAGGTTTTGAACGTTTGCTCCTCAAATTAACCTAGGCCCTAGGGCTCCAGAGGCGGTGGCCAGCGGAGGCCAGCAGGCCCGCCCCTTCGCGGAGCAAAACAAAGGCGGTTCTATCTGGGCCGGCGGGAGGTCGTCGTTCTGCCGTTTCAATTACACAACAATGGCTCTTCAGACGGCCGGCGCGTAAGATATCCCCCGAGGCACGACGTTCTTTTTGTGGAACTGAAGAAGAAACTTTCACAAGCTATTCTGGGAAAAGGCGAAAGAGCTATCGCGCCGCGTATTGGGAAACATCGGAACGAGACCGCTGTCGACTGTCTTCCGCTTCGTTGAGGAGGCCTTGCTTTTGATAACGAGACCTCGATTGCAAAGTGGGCGTGGCCACACAGTTGTCAAGTGTTGCCTGTTACGAACGCAAGGCGAAGGCGGCATTCTGGCCTTCAATCCTCTTTCCCTGCTTTTGGTTTAGGGTAGCAATCGCGATTAGTCCAATAATCGATTATTTTATACAATTAATCGAAATATTAAAATCTATTATTTTTACATCAATTAATGTACACATCGATTGATTTTTCCGATTTTTAGCTCGATTATACTGACCTACGAATTTAAACTTTCCAATAATTGCATAATTTTTCAGCAGGATATTTTTTTATTTCTTGCATGCTGATTCTGAAACTGAAGTCAGTTTTTCTCTATCATATAAGGGTTTTTTGCAAAATCAAAATGAAAATACGAGAAATATGAGACACGCGCACAGGCAGATTACAATTAATTTATATGTAAGGAATGATTTTTTCTTATTATTCTACTCATCTGAACGCTATTATATTACATACTTATGAACATAACATCGAAATATGTAAAGCATTGTGTATACAGATTTGAAGAAAAACATAGCCAAATGGGCCAAATGCCTCATAATGTATTGAGAATGGTAAGGCCACGGTAATATAACAAATTTTATAATGTCAGTTAAGACATTGTTAGAGTTAAAGAAACTTCTCTGCTTTTTCGCATGTGAGATGTAGTTGGATATTCCCTCTTTAGTAACCATCTGTAATCTGCAAGCATGTTTTTGTTCCATTTCCCTTGATATGCGCGTTCCAATTCCTTTAGACCCCGGTGGAATCTTTCTCCTTGCCCTTCGCTCAGCATTCCTAGATTTTCAGGGATAGAGGTCAGATGAGAATGAAAAATTTAACTTTTATGCTCATTTTGAAGCCTAAATCATGGAAAGACACAAGCATTCTATCCATCATATGTTTGTAGTCTGAATCCCATCTGTTACCTAGAAAGGTTTTGACCACATCTTGGAATGATTTCCATGCCGATTGTTCTGCAGCGAACATACTCGTACAATCAGCAAAATTAGCATAAGATAAGAATGTCTGATATATGAACCTGAGAAGATACCCTTTTTAATTTTTTCATTCATGATGCCATGGAATCGATGCCACAGGTACACCTTCATTGTTTAGGGCTTTAACGAATTGTTTCACAAGCCCAAGTTTGATATGAAGCGGAGGTTGCAGTTTGACGGACTTGTCAACAAGAGTTTTTTGATTTATTCTTTTCGAACCAACAATCCGCTGTCGACGTGCCCATTCTGTTTTGGTTCACTGGTGTATCCTTTCTCGATTGCCCCACTCACTCAGAAAGGAGGGGTGCTCCATGTAATCTGCCTGTAAACCTAACAAAAAATCTGTGGCTTTAAAATTTCCACTTGTGTTCACTTGTAGTTCACTTTACACGGCATCATATCAAGATTTCCATATGTTTCTCGCAAAATAACAGAATGAACAATGGGTACGGATACAAGTTTGTTTTCATTGTAAAGAAGGACGCATTAGAAACTATGCTTGGGGCATCGATGAAAAGTCAATTTTATAGGTCATACTGTGGTAATCCTAATTTGACCATACCCTCCAAGATGTTGATGCAGTAAACCCAAATTCCCTCTTTAGAAAAGATGGATGTAAATACTTGTTCGCGATATCTGTACCAATAGTATTCTGTTAGGTTACCAATAGTACGTTACCAATTGCCATCTCGTGGCGAAGAGCGAAGTCGCTCGTCTTTCACCAAGGAGGTCCGGGTTCGATTCCCGTCGAATCTCACGTGATCTATTTCAGATTTTTATTTCTTAATTTATCCTTTTTACAAGCTTCTGTAGTTGAATCACCTGCAGAAGCGAATTATTTTCTTTATTGTCCGGATTACCATTGCAACTAGTTATGGCGCTCCTTTTAGATTAGATTTATTGTTAATTTTGCAATTAAGTATGGTAGCAGAATATCTTACCTTACATACATTAAACTTACATTCATTAACAAAAAGTTACAAAAAAGGAGTTAATTAAAGAAAATAATAATAATAATAATAATAATAATAATAATAATAATAATAATAATAATAAATAGTACATAAAATCACCACGCAAACCTTACTCCACTTCACTTCACTTCACTTCACTGCACAACACTAACTGTGACGCATTTCTTTCACACTCGCTTCTTCTTCTCGCATTCCCTTCCCTCCACTTCACTTCATAACACTACACTAATAATAAAATGATAACAAAATAATAAAGATAATAATAACAATACTACTACAACTGATATTTATACTAACAATTAAACAACTTACTTTGTAGGAAATACTACTAATCTAACAGTGGAAAATTAACATTGATACAATAACCTAATATATAATTAACTAGAAAACTAATTTATTTTTAAAGTTGCTGAAGCTTTGAGGAAAGGGTTCTAAGATTGTCGCAGGCAAACTGTTCCAGTCTCTAATAGTTCGGTTTGTAAATGAATATTTCCTGACATCCGTTTTCTGTATTCTTGTCTTAATTTTATGCACGTGATCCGCTCTACCGAAGTATGTATTATTATTAATTTTCTCAAATTACAAAACTGACTAGGGTTACTATGTAAAACTACTCTTTTTTATATTGACCTCGTTCTGAGGTGCCGCAAAATTCACTAATTCATTTTATCATTCTTCCAGATCTCTCAGTCAGGACGACTGAGTTCTAATGTGAAATCTTCATTTAAGTAGATCTGATTTATTTTCAATAAACGGAAACTCCAATTTTTATCATTAATGTACCAAACTAAAATTATTTTCACTATACTTCTGAAAGTTTTATTTATTATCAAAGCAGTGAGAATTGTTCCTCTATGGCTCAGAAGATTATGGTCCATACACTATGCATTCCGTTGCCTTCGGTTTTATTGCAATAGAAATTGCCGTACAATCCCGGTCATTCAAATTCACTTACCACATTATATGAATATTATTATATATCATATTACTAAAGGCCGGATTTTCATGCATGCAGTAAAAACGCCAAAACATGCAAAAACACGCAGCAAAGAGATCAAAACTTTGCAAAATGGCGTTATATATCTTAAAACTCCAGTTAATACACTAATCAACTTCTTTTTGTATTTTGAATGTGAAATAAAATATTATAATTTTAGTATTTTCATTATAATTAAGTTATAACATATTCTTTAAACAAACCATATTTGACATTTTAAATATTATTCGCACGCAAAATTAAATTAAACAAAATTAAATTAAAAACAAAAAATTAAGAACAAAAATAGAAAAATACAAAGATACATTCAGATATAAAAAATGATTAAGTTACAAAATAAATGTTCTTAATTGTTTCCATTAAGCATAATTTACAATTAATATTTGCATTACACAATTTACAATTATATGTATTTTCAAATTAATGTGTGAGAAATGATTTTCTTGAAAATATATCTATCAACTAATGCACTTTGAGACAGGAAAAACTTCGTTCTACAATTACGGGTGCACGGTGCTAAAACGTTCAGAAACTGCTCTCATTCTCTCTTGTACCTCGTAGGGCAACGTTTGTTCCGAGAAATTCGATGAATTTGAAACGCAGTGCAGCTTCCCACCCGGACGCAAGGTCAAATGTGACTAGCTTTCGTGTTGGCAAATTCGGCGAAGACTGACAAAACGGATATATGATCGGATTGGGAAGATAGACCCCCAACATGCGTTCATGTTAGTTGCTTGGCCCACGCGCTCAACAGAGGAACAGAAGAAATGATAAAATTGTATGCAAAATTAAATGAAATGCTTTCACGTCTACATGTTTTTCGTGAAGAAAGAAAAACGCACAGATATTCACACACACATCACTATCTGTGGAGGCTCTTCTTACATGCTGGAGAATCTGGCTTCAAGCCATTCGTATTATAGTGAACGATTGCATGATATTCGTACAGTACTCAAAGGGCTGTAAGGATGCTGCTATTTCCGTGATTAAAGGCTACCTAGGGATCCCTCTTTCATTAACTGAAGTTTAAAAGTTGAAGAAGACTTACTGTATAATTCAAACGATCGAGAATAAATTGGAAATAGTTCTTGGAAATATATGACAGAAAAACAAACCTAAATCGGATTCAAATAAAAAATCTCAGACTATCGTGTCGCAATCTGCAGAAAAAAAATTATAACGGGTGAAACGTCAAAGAGAAACACAATTAACTCATTGCCAATCACCGCAAAATTAAATATGCCTAAATAGCAAGTAGCGAGATAATGTTTTCGTTATAAAATGATGTTTAGTAATAAAAGCAAACTCCAGCCTCATGATTTAGAAAAAGTGTTGGTATTACATCGAAGTTTAAATAGAAAATATATTTCATTGAAAATTTGTATACCTGCATTTGATATAACTATGTTTTACCATTTATATCTTCCTCGTAATTCTTTTTAATATTCCGAACTACGTAACATATTTGTAATAAAATTGTTTACAGTAAAATACTTATACTGAAACGTTATTTTCATCTGAATTTATTATACCATTTTAAGAAATTATAATGCATATTTTCCCCTTTTAAGAGAATATTTTAGGATTCTAAAAGGAAAATTTTATAAGCCTAAAATAGTCTCTAAAATCACACACACTGGAGGGTGTCTGTCTTTCCTCCGTACTCTACGTTTTCTCTGTTACTCTTGGTTCTTATGCTTTTGTGCACATTTTATCCTTCGTATCATATTTTTCTTCTAGGTTGATGTTGCTTCTCTCCTCTTCCTACTAATATCATTTTTTCACCGCAAATTTCTATATTTACATCCTTTATCTCATTTTAAATTTTACTTACACCTCTATTTATACTGCACTCATTATGATCTTCTTGGGCACACTGTCAACCAGAGACGTGACATCCTGTTAAGTTTGAAAGGGGGATCCTGTAGCCTTCCGCTATAAAACATTTTATTTAAATAAATATGTTCCATCTGTCATTTTTAATGGAATGGACGGCCAGAAGTGAAGTTGGGTTTCCTCTTGTGCAGAAAGCAGCGCACGCCTGCCACCTTCTCTCGCCCATTGCTCCGCTTTTGCGAAATGACTGCGGTCAATAGTTGTGCTTTCTCCTTCCCGCCTGCCTGCCTACCTACATGTCTGCCTCTGTCTTCTTCTCTGACTGATGGCTCTCGAAGCTGTGTGGCTGCTTGCGTGTCCTTTCTTGGCTTTCCTCTCTCCCTCTCTCCCTCTCTGTCTCTCCTTCAATTCTCCTGGGCCTATGAAAACTCCATCATCCTCTTGAGCATTGCAAGTAGAGATCTGGTGGATCGATGGAGAAGGCCGTCGCTAAATCTGCCTGCTGCGCCCCCCCCCCCCAGCTTTTCCTCCTCAGCGGAAGGGGCGTGGCTGCAGCTCCTGAGATAGCCCTGGCGCGGCGTGCCACCGACCTTCGATCGCGTTGCTATCGACTCCGCCGGCAACCACTCTTCCCGAGACTTGGGATCCGTGGTAAAGAGCGATTTTTATACGAAAGGACCATTTTGACAGCTAGTGCTGGCAACAGAACTAAAGGTTTTCTGGTCGTTGTGTCCTTGAAGCTAACTTGTAAATGGCTTCGACGCTTCCTTTTGTGCGGTCCTCGTCCGACAAAAATATAGTGCGCAACAAGAAATTGAAATATGTCAGTGCAGTGTGAGTGTAATTGAAATATGGAAGTGATGTGAATATGCTCTTCTGTAAAAATTCCTTTTTTGTAAGTATTATATTGAATTTACTTTTTGTGTAATAAGTATTATGTTTATTTTAAAACAGTCTTGAATGTGAGATGCATACTGGTTCACGCATTTCCGGCGCCTGTGTTGTAAGGTGACGAGCTGTATTTACTTCGTGGCAGTTTTCATTTATTGAATATGAGAGATTTTTCCACATACGTAATTAAATTTCAATAATTTTCGGACTCACGTACGTACATATACCTCAGTTCTACGTACTAATCGCGCAACTTTTCTTGATATTCCACAGCGGGGGGTGCGGGGAGAGGAGGACTCTGATTGTCACAGCTTAAAAGGACGTACCAACTGATGAAATGAACATAGCGCGCCAAAGCGTGGAATTAACACGTGAATGACAGCAATTACACCGAGTCATCGGAATAGCTATCATGTTCACTTTCACTGGCCGTGTCCCAGCAACATTCGCTATAATGTCGTCGATGGCTATGTCAAAAATTCCATCTTTTTACCAATTTTCGTCTTCTCACTTCTGGATGTGATTGCAAAAGCCTTCCCAGTCTGCAGATGTGACAGTGGGGAATGCATGATTTATGAAATCACGGAGGTGTTGAATTGACATGTCTCCAGTGACATTATGTTCTGTAAACATTTAATTTTAGCCCATGCTTATTCTGTGGGATTCAAGTCGCAGTTGTAGGGTGGAAGACGAATAACAGCATGACCCTTTTCAGAAACCATTTTGTCAATTACGTAAACCTTCTCGTAAGGTTTATGAGCTTGTATTAGGTCGAACAAAATACTTTTGCGTTGATTGAGATCACAACCAATTTCCCTCTTCCTTAACCAACCTGTCATTGTTAATTTGATGTCATATCTCAACGGGAGTCTTTCAGCTTGCCTAGAATGGTCAGGACATCATCCATGACTATAATGGATGCGGGTGGTATATGTGTATTAAACCATTTTTCAACATTGATGGAGTTCATTTGTCCGTGGTAATCCCCTTATGATGTGTTTCTTCCATTATTAGAGTAGCAGTTGCGAGAAAACCATTTCGAGAACCTGCGCTAACTATAATAAGTCGCTTGCAGAACTGCCCCACGAAGTCACTCCTAAAATACCGTTCTCCTTTTGCCAGCATTTTCCTGTTGTCATATTATTGTCTATCCACGATTCATCTAAATAATCAATCTCCCTTCCTTCCTCTCTAAGATGCTTCATTCTTACCTGGTATCGAGATCGCCAATCCACAATATCACCTTTTTCTAACAATACTTTCTGTTTGTTCTGTACTTTCTTCCATGCAAATCTCATTGATTTCAAAATGGTTCGTAGTGATGAAGGACCTCAATCCCAGTGGATTTTTTGTTTCAGCACTGGTAGAAGTTTTGTTACTGTCGGAACGACATGCTGGACAGTGTAAAATGCATGAATAGTGTCCCTAATTACTCTTTTGTCCAAATCGTCCAAGAGGATTTTCCCGCGTGTTCTTGTTCTGACAACAAATAAAAAAGTTTCAAGCAAACTACTAACACACCGACACGAAAAATACTACGATTGTTTTGAAGGTAAGATGCGGAAGATAGTATTCCTAGCATTGTAAATTGATCCGTGTCGTTCCAAGTCGGACCTAATAATTTCAACGGGCCGTGCTATTCAGTGCTAGGCAAGAGTTAGGGAACTCGCGTATCAAGAAAACTTGCGTGATCAGTAGTAATGTCATCACGGGAGCCATAACCAAACACTTTACGAAGAGGCCTGGCTGAACAGCTGTCGCGGCGGAGGGATACTTCTCTGAATTATAATGTGACGTAAACCAATAGTTTTACCTAAATTTTCCTTGTAGTTTGCACGGAATTTTCAATAATTGGTAACAATGTATGAGTATAAATTACAATGTACGTAAATCCATGTATTTTGTGTATATAAAATAACTATGTATTTTTCAAATTTTAACGATAAGTTGAATTTAATTTTCAGATAATCTGAAAGTATGGAAACTTACTAATATGTGTTTAAGATGCTGGGCAGACTGAAAATATTGTACTGAATCATGAAGTGACAATGATTGCTCATTATGTTGATCACGACGTTCTTATTTCATTAAAATGTGAATCAATTCTTTAATAAAATAATACTAATTAAAAATAGGTTATTTACATAAAATTGATCCTTTTCTTCTTTCTAAACAATTGATAATAAAGAGTCGGTAGTGGCGGGCATTCTGCTAGTACATGATAAAATCTACAATATTTATAACAAATTTGCAAATAAAACGTAATGAATTTAAGATTTCAAACATATTTTATGCTTTAAAATAAGCGCACGAAATATCATTTCCAATGTTTTGAAACGACTTTTATGACATAACTCTCTTTTTCCAATAACAAAAGATATTAAGAAAATACTTTTGATTTTTGATTTATTGTTAGTATAAGTTTATACTACAATAATATCACTATTGTAGTATTTAATTTTGTAGCTGAAATGTTTTGCTTACTTTGTGGATATGAAGAACATTTCCTGATAAGCCAGTATATATTTTGGTTACAATTAATATTCATATTTTTTATTTCAACTAACTTGCAAAAAATATAATAATGATCACTGGCATTATAAGTCAAGAAAGGAGAGCTCTTCCCCATTAGATCTTTTATAATTTTGAATAATTTCATTTGTTTTAAATCTTTGATTTTATGCTTTCTAGAGAATAAACGAGGCTCCTATTTGTCAACATATTATGACTCATAATAAAATCATCGCATTTCAATTCACAATTCACCGATGAACCCCATACCTGAGAAGTTGCAACGAATATTCCCTTATTTTAACTATATTGCTACTGCTTACGTAGTATAGAGATTAGTTTCTCGCTACCACTTATGAAGTAGGGAGAACGTTATATAATGCTGCTGAAAAAACGGCGATTTTTCGGCAGGAAAACTCTTATTGCTGGGCTCCGGTAAGGAAAAAGTGGATAAATCCAGTTGAATTTCAAATCGAAATTATAATGTTGGAGGGTACTTATGAAGCCATTGGAACATTTTCAAATTTTTCAAAAAAAGTCACTCCAACGTTTTAGTGTGAAGGGCGTTTAAGAGTGCAGGTCTCCTGTTCGTTGAAAACTCTAATTTTTCGAAAATTGCAAAAGTTGAAGATATTTTCAGCGTACACCTAAAATATTAAAAATAGAGATTTTTCCCCTTTAATAAAATCGGTTCCTTAAAGATAGATTTTTAAATAAAGTCCTGTACAATTTTTTAAAAACTTGTGTATTTTTCGTACAATTTTGCTTGAAATGTTGGCATTTTTTGTATTATAACAGGTAAGAGTTAATTTAAATTTGATTTCGAAATCTTGAAAATTTGAAAAATGAATAAGAAGTCTGAATATCGTTCGGCACGTCTGAGAGTTAAGGTAAACTTTTGATTTTTAATATAAACATTACGAATCATTCTATTTCCGTCGACATTTTCCTTTTAATTAATTTCAATCTTCCATGAATGTGGCCCAAAGACTTTCAGGTCAATTGAACCACAACTTCGAATTTTCGGCGATATTTCTGGAATTGGGGCCACAGTTCGCCAGCTGAGGAGCCTCATTCATTGGACGACCTTTCAGCGCGGAGTCGCTGCCACACCCACCGCCGCCAACGGCGCCTTCCGTTCGAGCCGAATGAACGGAGAGGTCCCGAGCACACGGATGATGGGGGATCATTTCTTCCAGCAAATGCGAACTAGGAGCAAAGCTCCTACAAAAAGACCTTACAAAATTTGTAACTTGGGCTCAGGAATGGAGAATAGCTCTAAATGCATCTAAAACAGTTTGCAAATCTTTGCATAAGAAAAATACCACCCTACCACCACTAAAAAAAAATTTTGATACAAAACTAACATGGAAAGAACATATAATTAAAATAGAAAAATCCACAAAACAAAAAATTGGCAAACTATACCCACTTATCAACAAAAAGTCTCATTTGAGAACAGAAACTGCCCTATCAATATATAAATCCATTGTAAGACCATCAATGTCATACGCTTGTGCGGTTTGGGGAGGAGCCTCCAAGTCATCACTCAAAAAGTTACAAACTATTCAGAACAAATTCCTTCGACTGGCAATAAAAGCTCCTTGGTATATTACGAACGAGCAGATTCATCATGAGCTAAAGATTCCTCCACTATCTGAATTTCTATCTAAACTCTCAAACATTTTTTTAAGTAACCTAAGCCAATGTCCAAGCACAAACATCTTCAATCTCAATAGAAATGGCCCAACAAACCCCAGAATTAAATCTAAATTTCCCAAAGATGTTTTCTTCCCACCCTAATGAAAATCTGTTTGTAAATCTGCTGGCATGAGGAAATTAACACCTCCCATGCACAAGACCAATCCCTTTGTGGTAATAAAAGTAGTTTTGTAAATAATTGTAGTTGTAAATAAAAGTAATTGTAAGAACCATTGTTATTTTTGTATTTTAAAGTTATTAAATTATATTTTAATTTGTTTTGTTTTTGTAATTCTCTTGTTTCTTTAGAAAAGTGTATATAACATGTAAACTTGTCAACAAAATAATGTAAAGCAGCAACCTGCTGCTGATCTTATTGGAAAAAATCTTTGTCAAAGATCTTTTATAAAAGAAATATGACAGTGTAATAGCCAATATTTTATAAAAGATTTCTTTTATAAAACTTCTTGGTTGAAATGTAGTCTAAAGTGTTCACGTTTTATCATACATTTGGTAGCACGGCGTCCGATGTAGGGGCATTGCTTCAACCAAAGTTTTAATTGCAGGGTGCGAGCAATTAGAATGTTTATATAATTATTATAATGTTTATGTTCGGACTACAAAAGTAGAACCAAACGAATTGACGCTTATAGGACACATATTCACGAGAAGTGGAAAATACGGGGTTTGGAATATGACCAAATCGGGAAGGTAATTTTTTTAATCTTCCAAATCAGAGGACTCAATTTCGAAAGGAGGAACGTCAAAGAAAATTAAATGTTACCTCATCCATCCACAAATAATTCATTTCGAAGTTCTTTAATTAATGCTTCACAATGTGCGACCCATAACCTCACCATGGATGATTATCATGGCGTTGTTCTAAGGCCTTACTCTCAAACGTTTCCTCTTTACCTTTTCCTTCATCGGCATTAAACATAGATTAGTTATTACAAAACATAAAGTAGCGCAAACCAACTATTTGTACGTCGTAAATCGCGAGAAAAACTACATAAAATATTGGACGAAATATAATACGTTCCTCAAATTTCTTTGTCAAAGTTTTCTCGTCAAAGTTCAAAGAACTTCCACAAAGTTTTTCATCAAAGATATGTGTCAAACATCTTTCACAGTGTAATGCCGGCCATAGGAAAAGAAGGTTGCGCTGAGGTCTTTGTGGGTAGTGGGAGTGGTGGAGAAGCCGTATAGAAATAAGGGGTCAAGTTAAAAGGTCGATTGATTGATTGTTAGTGAGTCAAGTTAGTCAAATACTAGGTTCATTAGTCCCATAAGTGTAGTGCATTTCTTCTCTGGAGGTGGCGGTGTTTTTCCCCCGCTGGATGGTGAGATCCAGCGCCGGCCTACCGTGCGCTAGCGGGGTTTTCCCCAACCAGGTATCTCCCACCAGAGTAGTGCCGCCCCAGCCAGCCCAAAGCTCCCGACCGGTCTTCCGGAATATGTGGTAGTGTAGTGCATGTTAGTGTAAGTGTGTGTTGTAAGGAGAGGATAGGACAAGGAAGAGGGAAGAAAGATCGCGCGCGGTCCGTGGCCCGTTTGTTAGGTTACTGCTCTGGCATTCACCTAGTGTTGGTCGAAGAAACCACGGAAAACTACCGATCAGGGCAGCTGGCCGCCAGAAATCTCCTCCAGACAGTGACTGAATTCGACCTAGTTGACAAGCTAATATCGAAAATTCGGCCACCGTGGGGAGTGTAACCTAAGACCTCTCGGTCAGAGGGACAACAGAGCCATTCGTTGATGCCCTGAGTCACATCTCCCGGACGGGTCCAGGGAGTGGTGGAGACGCGGAGAGGGAACCGAAGGGGTGAAGTCGGAAGATGGAGGCAGCAGAGACAGCGATCGGCGGTTGTGGCGTCGGAGTAAAGGGGGGAGGGGGCTGAAACCGCGTGGGGGGGGTGTTAGGTGGGCGGCGAAGTCGGTCGGTCCTGGCAATGACTGTGGTGAAGGCAACAGAAACGTTGAAAGCCGTTCGCCTCGGCAAGTCGACCGTGAAACGCCTTTCCTCCGTTCTCAGGCCGCATTGCTCTCCATCAAATGTTCGAGGTGAGCGGGAAAAAATCGCAGTGTAATAACTGCGAGTGATCTGGTTTACTGCTCGTAAACTATATCACAATGAGTTCGCGTTTGCGGTCTTCAGAATAAATTATTTGTGTTTCGAAAATGAATTTTTAGAACAAATGACTGTAACAGAAAAAATTCGGCGATGAATGAAAACTAGACGGCTATATACATCCATGAATCGTCGATAAAATGCAGGACCGAAGTAATAACCAATTTGAATTTCAAGCGTTGTCTAATAAGTGCTAAGATAAGATTGGGATAAACTACAATACGTAATATCTGATAATCTAAAAACTGTTCAAAATACTAAGTGGAATTGATTCAGTGGTGAGGTGTAGTTGACATCTACATAATTGGAATGATTGAAGGCGTTGTCATTGTCAACAATATTGTTGACAATGACAACGCCTTCAATCATTCCAATTACTAAGTGGGAGTAGATTTGTTGCGTAAAAATAACAAAGATGAAAGATTATCATATAATTTCTAAATAATGTCAAAATCCTGTTGCGCTATTATAAATCAATGCAGGCGTATTCCTTTTAAATAAACATCTGCAAGTTCCACGATTATGTCTGTCAAAAATTATCTCTATCCCTTGCATGCTTTACCATGTTAGTAAGCCGTCATCCTTTATCCTTTTCAGTAATTATGCTCCATGTAGCTCTCCCACTCTGAAAATTCGTTTGGTTTACCGGTCATCAAAATATTTTATCTAACAATACGTTTAGAATGTCTTAAAAATGTTATGTATTACACGTTAATCTTTCATCTTGGATGTTATGCGGAATTGTCTGCCAGGTCAATCAACAACAAATACAATTTTTTGGAGAAAAAATGTTTTAATTGCCTGCCGTGGATCCTCAAGGAGACTTGCATTACACTTATAACCATTCACTACTGGCCATATATACATAAAATTAAAAGATACATAATTTTTTTATTTATTTTACGTCAAAACAGTTAAAAACTCCGTGTAACATACTACGGGGAGAAGTAAATTCTGTGCATGTTTTCGTAATTCTGTGATCCATACCCTAAGCCTTATACTACTTGAATTTTGAATACAGAAAATGAGCGTCTTTTGCCAGGATTGTTTACAAAAATATTCGCTCCAATGTAATAAAGTCTATTTTCAACGGTAAATGAGCTATAAATTTGGGCTCTTATCCCTCATCATGTCCTTGGTGAAGGAATAATACTTCCTGCCGCGACACATGGAGAAAGGTAATCTGAATAACTATATTCCCCACTGAATTCTAGGAGACGCGTACAGATAATGAAGTTACATGTATGTTCAGAAGCAAAACATGGGGCCATCTCAGCATTTGCTCAAGGATCAGGGAAACTGCACGAACAGCGTGATCGAGATGGGAGTCACTCACCAGGGACTAGCGATACAATACTTGTTACAGGTTGTTTAGAGGATACAATCCAAATGCAAAAATAACACATTAATTGTTACTTAATTATTAATTAAATAAATTATTAATTAATTAAATAACAACACAATTAAACATAACACATTAATAACACACAATCATTGTTAAAATTAATGTTACTTTCCTTTTGATGCTCAATATAGTCTCTAATTATATAGAAACAGTTATGAAACAGAAACGATTTTACTTTGGATTTAAACTTTTCTATCCAATTTAATCGTGTAATGTCATCTGTAAAAGTGCTGTAAAATAATGTACATGTATCGGATGTGAATTTTTTGTAGTGAGCTGTTGATACTGTCACCTGATAAATATGATTACTACGTCGAATGTTATAGTTATACACATTGGCGGTTACTGAAAATATATTCCCGCCCTAAAGTAAGTCAGACAGTATATTTCAGCAGCTAGTCAAGAGCAAGGTGTGGAGACGGTTTTGCAGCATTACTTAGTGGTTGACATTTATATTTTCTCCGAATTCTTATTCCAGCCACATGTACTGCTGAGTGCAATAATACATCAGCGAAGTTACGACTCGCAACTTGCGACAACATTTCTTGGAAGGAGGTCTCTCCCGGAATGAGCGACATCCGGTGACTGTAAAGCCTCCCTCTTCTCAAAATATCAGCTTGGCTCTGATAGTCTTGCACTGAGGGGAAGAATCAGCTGTGGGAGCATGCATCTAATAAGTCAATAGTACAGTCGAATATTCTTATGCTTATTTGTAATGTAAGTGATACGAGACCAGTAACTTACGTTTACTATATCCGAGTGCACTATAACCGGAGTTGATTGTATTTAACATCACAAGGAAAGAAAGTCGACCTTTTCATGGACGAGACAGGAGAGCTCCGCCGCCGAGGTCGGTAGGCCGAGGTATGGAATCCTGTCGAGTCATGAGCAGACTCTTTTGCCGGGTGATGTACAATATGTTTTGTAAGCATGTTTTACTGAAATAAGACAATATCACCGACATGGAATATTCCATATATATATATATATATATATATATATATATATATATATATATATATATTGACGGAACACACACGCCGTGGACATGCTCCGGCGCGCCGCACACAATGCAACCTGGTCTTTGATCAGGGTCGTTAGCCCTGAGGGTGAAGCACCGCTCGGGCGTTACCAGCGCCGTGCGGCAGCCTACTGTCGCTCCGACGCCAGGCCTGTCAGGTTGTTCGTTCGTCTTGCCTGTGAGAGGCAAATAAGGGTAGCTTGTAATGGATAGAATCAGGGCGGATCGAATTCTAATGAAACACTTGGATGGCTCTGGTAAAATTAGGCATGTATTCTTAAACTTTTCCAGAGGCACATACACATACACACTAGATTATAATAAACAAATTGCAATCCTATTTCTATTATAATTATAATCCTAAGTCTGGATTAACGTTCTTGCTCCATCTTGTGCAAATAAACAATAACCTCCCTACCTTATATACTCAAAATCATATCTTGCCCGCTAATTACAATACTCGGGCAATTTAATTGTTTATGCAAACCTACTGATCTTGGCACTAAAATGTTCTTTCAGTCTGTTCGTTCCACTATGTTGGATCGAACTGAATTCCCGTGTTAAGCGTTCGGCAAGAATACTTCCTAGTTATACCTTTTTAATCACACCTTTGAAATATTACGACCTCGCGGTCTGAATGTCGCACGGGTACTCACGCTTCGGCGATTGGGAACACACCTGACCTCGGCCAACGCAGTGACCGACCTCAGCTGCTTATCGCTGCGAACGGCTGCTCGCGCCGCAGTGACGCTCGGCCTCGCCCAGCTCGCTGCGCATACGCTCGCCGGTCCGCGCTGCTCCTTGGCTCGCTTGATGCTGCCTCCGTTCGCCCGTGAAGTAGTACAATTTTCTCCGGTTATCCTGTAGAACGGCCGTGCCTCTACGCCCGTCTTCCGTTCCCAACAAACTTGCTTCTTTGGCTGTGTTGCACCAGGAATGTCGCCTCAGCCTTCCGCTTTGGCGATGCGGCGTAGTTGCGACGTAATGATCCTAATGATCGACTCGACCGTAATCGACCTAACTGATCCGTAATGATCGACTCGACCTTCGGTGATCTCTATCAGACTGTTCGGCGGTTTGTCTCAGAATGTTCTGCGATTTCTATCCAACTCTCCGGCGGCCTTTCTCCGACTGTCTGGTTTCCGGGAACCCTTCCCCTCGGAGACTGTTCCTCGTTTTTCTATCAACGTGCCAATCGCAGGATTTAATTTTCCAGCGCTTATCGCCCCGAGAAATCATTGGCGACCACTCGTTACGTCCGACTTCAGCCGCGGCTGACGTCAGATGATGACGTACCAACGCGCCACATTCGAAGTGGTAAACACCCGCGATTTATCTTGGGCGTTTTTGCCTGGGGTTCTGCTTTCGCTGGGCGCATATCAGAGCTCGTCTCAATATATATTTATATATATATATATATATATATATATATACATATATATAATATAATATAATATAATATAATATAATATAATATAATATAATATAATATAATATAATACAATATAATATAAATATAATATAATACAATATAATATAAATATAATATAATCCATCTAGTTGTGGTGATAGCCAAGAAAGTGTTCTCGTGTGTTGTTCTTGTGTTTCCTTTAATGGTGTCAAAAATGTCAGGGTCCATCCGTGTAATAGATCTTGAAACGGAAGATAATATGGATATAATGGAAAATCCGACCGATATACTAGAAAAAGCAAGATCCGCAACCGTTGACAGGTTTCCATTAAAATAAAAAGATAGATATGAGGAAGAATATTGGGAATTTTGTAAGTGGCGAGATGCGAAATGGATGAGTAGTCTTGGAAAAGGTGCTTCTCCCATTATTTTCCTGAATGAGTGGAAGGTACCGTCGAACAGCTCTTTAATAGATTGTTTAGGAAATACTACAATTAATGTAAATAATTCCAAATAAAATATTAACTGATAAGTTCATGTTTTACATGTATGGAAAGCTAACTCAGTATTTTGACCTGGAACCTTTTTTACGTGACTCTATGATTGCAGGTTGTTTCTTAGCTAGATCAAGAAGTGGCTGGTGCTACAAGTAAACACGCTGTAAGCATTGATAAACAAGATCTAAAATTGGTTAACCAACACAAGTCAGGAAATTTTAGTTTAATGCAAGGCTCCTTGGTATCTCGTGGACAGCTGTTACATTGTGGTAAGTTGTTAACAGAGATGTCAGAAAAATTTCATTACAGGGACCTTCTATCAGTATCGTGTAATGAACAACTTTCTTCCCATAAAACAGTACAATGAGCAACTTTCCAAACGATCTCGAATAAAAGTACGCAGTACAGTGAAAGTAACGTAATGTCGCGGGAAAAACGGGAAATTTCCGACCCAAATATTTTCCTGGCCCTGGGAAAAAAAGGTGTTTAAACCTTTGTCACCATATAGTCAATTAACAATATTTCATTTCCTGTATAAACCTTTTTTGATAAAATTCAGAAGAAGCATGCTTGGAATTAAAAGAAATATTTTTGTGCTAACATAATACAATCTACCTTACTTCCGGAGAAATAATTGTAAATATTCACCTTAGTGAAGCACATTCACATTAGTGAAGTCTTGTTACGTTTCTTCTGCCTGGTTTAAAAAAATATAATATCAATAAATATCCTACATTTGCACAAGTATTTTATGATCTATAGAACAGAAAAACTAGTGGTGCTACAGAATGGCACAGACTTTCTTGTAGTGAAGGTTTCTAATTTCCTTGGTTACGGTCTTGTCCCATCCTCTTGCCAGCTGCCAAAGTACATTTGGGGGGGAGGGGGATTTTCTCAATTTTTCGACTTGCTAATAGTAGAACCGAAATATTACTTTAAGAATATTAAATAAGAGTAATGCCTCGTTCTAAATAGCAATTTTCATTGAAAAATTTAGACTGGTTTTTAAGAAAATTTCTTTTAAGCTTTACTTTAAATTTCGAAATTTAAAGCACATTTTCACAGAAATATTTTGAGTTTTCGAAAAACTAAATTAGAAGTCATTTAAAGCACCTTAACTCGAAACTACAATACAATAGTTGTTTGTTAAAAGAGCCCAAGTCCAAAAAAGCAAATTTTACAGGAGAAACAAAACACAGTTTATTATTCATTTTGTCAAGTTTTGAAAGGATCTGCTGTATTCAAAATCGAACTGTTTACCCAAGTCACATTTCTCAGCAGCATACTTAAATGTATAATAAAAAATGACTGTCCTAGAAGTAGTTAAAAGTAATGGACCAAAGCTCCATTAACCAATAATGTTTTTCATTGAGGTAATGAATTTGTACTTTTACGCAAAACGACTCTTTTTTAAACTGATTTTAATTAAATATTTTTATTCATATGTCAGTCCTTATCACTTTTGTGGCCACAATTCAAACTGAGAAAAACTCTTTGAGCGTCATCCATGTAAGGAATTGTAATTACCTTCATTATATCATGCACTTTTTGCTTCTTTACACTATTCTTCCAATCCACTCCGTTCAATCCACTAATTAGAGATTTTCAATACTTATAACTATAACTGGGATAGGGCATAGACAGGCGGGGAGTTCATTTACTCGAAACTCCCTCTTACTTTCTTACTGTTCTCTTAATTTAGTGTTTGAATTTATTTATATATATTTTCAAATTGTGACGTTCTATTGTTTTCTTTTTTTGTTTGTATGTTTAATAATTATTTCAATTCGATTTGCATTCTATGAAGCGTTTATGGTGGGCATAATTTATACTTCGGGTATCTTGAAATAATTTTGATGTCTTTTGCTGACAGTCCTAGATCAAAATTTTTCACACATTCTGCTTTCGGTAGTTCATCAAAAAAAAATCCTGAAAGTCTTCTAACGTTTGTATTTAGGTTTTCTATTTCTAATGTATGTATTTATGTTCTATTTGTCTATTTGACACAAACCATGGTGCTTTAATTATGCGTTTTAAAAATTTATTTTGCACTACTTGGATTTTCTCTAAGTTACTTTTTGCGGCCCCACCCCATACAGGGCAAGCGTAAGTAAGCGATGGTCTAACAATTGATTTGAATAAGCTTATCCCACATTCTATGCTTAGTCTAGAGTGGCTATTTATGAGTGGATATAGTTTTGCTATTTTCACATATGTTTTATTGGCAATTTCTTTAATATGATGTTTCCACGTGAGTTTTTGGTCCAGAAGCACTCCTAGATATCTCACTGGTTGATCTTTTTTGATCCGTTTTAAATCTATATTTTTAATTTTTAGTGGGAAGGGCATTTTACGACTTCTTAGCGAAAATATCTTGGGTTGTGATTTAGTGGGGTTTATTTTTATTTGTCATTTTGAGCACCAATTTATAAACGAATCTAATGATTTTTGTAGAATTTCTCTACCTTGATCCACATCTTTGTTTGTTGTGAACAGTACTGTGTCATCGGCGAAACATGCTATTTCTGTTCTTTCCATCTCAGGGTAGTCTGAGACGTAAATGTTCAAGAGGGCTGGTGAGAGTGGTGACCCTTGCGGTTATCCTGCTTGTGTGATTTTTTGATCTGATTATGGTATTATACACTTTCACATTGAAATAACGTTTTTGTAGAAAACATTTAATTATTTCATATAGATAATGGGGTATTCCTAAATATCTCATTTTATATAATATCCCTGCATGCCAAATTTTATCGACAGCCTTTTCTACGTCAAGTAAAATAGCTAACGTGTGTTTATACTGATGAAATGCGTTTTCTATATTTTCAATTAGTGTTATAAGCTGCTGAGTGTTAGAGTAATGGTTCCGAAATCCGAATTGTTCTTTAGGGAATATATTATTTTCTTTCAGGAAACTATTTAACCTTCTATGAATTAATTTTTCAAAAACTTTTCCTCTATGAGGAACTTATTGGTCTATACGACGTAATTTGAGGGCAAACTGTGGTCCTTCCCAGGTTTGCTTATTGGTATGCTTGTTTCCATATATCCATATAGCTTGTTTCGATATATCCGGAAAGTAATCAAGTCTTAGATCTGCATTGAAAATCGCTGTAAGACCTGCTATTGTTGTCCGAGGGAGCTCCTTCAGAATCTGCGTGGTTATTTGATCATGGCCTGCTGATTTCTTTAGTTTCAATTTAAAAATTATTTTACGTGTTTCAGATGGAGATATGGATTTTATTTTTTGAGAGACTGTTGTGAATGGAAGAGAGAGAAACTTCTCAATTTGCCTATTTTGATTCATGATTTCCGGTTTGTTTGGTGTAAATGTCGCTTCAAAATTAGTGGCTAAGGCTGACGCTTTTTGTTTATCCGTTATGGCTGTTAGATTGTTTGTTATTTTTAAGGGAGGTAGTTTATTACTTTCTTTAGTTAATTTTTTTAATTGTGCTCCATAGGTGTCTATATCCTTTCGGTATTTGTGCAGTAAAATTTTGGAATCCATTAAATCTATGTTCGTCTACGTTTGTTTTTATTTTTCTTTGAGTTCGATTTAGTTTGCGTTTTATGTATGGGTCTCGCGTTTCCTGCCATTTCCGTTTAGTATTCGTTTTTCTTTAATAAGTTGAGATTGAATACGGGGATTTTGCTTTTTCTTATTGTTTTTTTTTTTTTGGCTTGTTGGCCAATATTTTGTTAATTTTAATACTTTCAATTGTTTTTAGTTGATTGGGGTAAGTATACAAATGTTTAATGTAAACCTAAATTTTTCCCAATTTATTTTACCATTTACTAGTTTAGGTAATGAATGTGTGTTTGTGATTTGGGTTTTTAAGCTTATATTACAGGACAATGGTCTGAATCAAAGTCTGCTGTTACGTACTGATATAAAGGGATATGTACGTTTTTGAATATTGTAATGTCTAGGATGTCTGGAATAATATTGTGATCATAATGATAAAGAGTGGGTTCTGATGGTGGGTGAATATCCGCGTTAATATTTTGTAAGAAATTAATAAGTTTTTCTCTGCTTTCATTTCTGGCATTAAACAACTCTTGGAATATTTGTTTGCTTATATTTTCTATGTGAGGTATAATAGCCGCGATTACTTGTGTTACTATTTCTGTAATTTGGTTTTTAGTTATGCTTGCGTTTGAAGTAACAGTTTCCGAGAAATTTGGAATGCGTGATCTTTGTGGTAGACGAGGCAATTGTGCCCTGTTTGGGGGCCTTGCTTCGTCTCGTTTATGTTTTATAGCATTAGATGATTCAGGCCCGGCTCCTGTTGCCCATGGGTTTGATATTGGTTTGGCCCTCAGTGAATGAGAATGAAAACTACCGCGTTTGACTGTGTCCTTGAAAGCCTGGCATCCCCGGTAGTTGGCGATGTGCGGCAGTTACAACAGACGGGGGTGTACTTTTACCGATTTTGCACTCTGAATAATGGTGCTTACCCGGGCATCTAACACATCTAGGCTCTAAATAACAATTAGCCTGCCTATGCCCTATCATTTGGCATTTTTTACATTGAATAGCTTTATTATTTACTTGAGCCCGGAATTTTACAATACAATAATCAAAACGTTCAAAATGTAAAATGTTTCTAGAATTTGCTTCGTCGTTTAATTCCACTGCACACATATTGATAGGCTTTCTTTATTATATAGCCTAGACACTTTAACAACATTATATTTTAGTTCAGTTAGACCATTATATATGAATAAGAAATGTCTTTCATTAATACTGAAAATGTTTTTGTAAGAGGGTCTCTGAAGGAGAGGGTCTCTGAAGGAATGAAATTGTATATTTTTTATTGTGGGAATTCTGATTTGGTGTTGTTGACGTTCTTATAAGAAGAAATAAAGAGGTCATCTTCGTCAACATATTAGCTTTATTAAGATAGCCGGCTTTCGACGGCTTTGCCGTCATCGTCAGTCTCGCTGCTCTCGGCAAAAGTCGGACGACACAGTCGGCACAGTCGTCCGACTTTTGCCGAAGCAGCGAGACTGACGATGACGGCAAAGCCGTCGAAAGCCGGCTATCTTAATAAAGCTAATATGTTGACGAAGATGACCTCTTTTATTTCTTCACCTTTTTTATTTCTAGAAATGTTTTGAAGTTACGGTAATCTTCAATTTCCATTAGATTTATTTTCACTCCATTACTTTTTAGACGGGTGTTGAAGTCACCTTTCACTGTTTCTTTGATATCTTGTAAGATTAGAGGAAAGTCTGCATGGTGCACCATAATTGAGGGAATTTTCGGTTTTTTCGGTGCTTATTTGTGTCTGAATGTATTGCATTATCGTCTTCACTCACTATTGTGTCTAGTACTGCATATCTTGAATGAGTTGGAACATTATATACATAACCAGAAGTTTCAAAACCAGTCTTTTTTCTTTTTCTCTCGTTCATTGCTTTACAAGTTGGATTACCACTATTTGAGTTTGACTCTACGCAGTTCTCGTCCTCTTGCCGGGCGCGCTTGTACCTGTTAGGTTCCGGTGAGACTGGATTTGCGTTTTCAGTTTCCAAAGAACCTAATTTATCCTGGCCTCCATGGATCATTTTTTGCTGTTGGGAGCTCGTCTTTTCTTGAACTGGTTGTTGGTATGCTGCATGTAGAATCGCTGTTGGAATTTGACCATCCGGTGTCCACACGAGATGCGGGAATTGAACAAGATTTGGATTTTGTTGAACAAGGTGATGTTGAAATCCCTGGGCAGTGTTTTGCATTAAACTGCCTCTTGAGCACTGAGTATTTGAAAACGTTTCACAAGACTCACTGGTTGGAAAATTAAGTAGTTTTATAGAACTAACAATTATCTGGCCCGTGTAGGGGCAGCTACTCTCTAACATTGACACAACCTTTCCTTCACTGACCGCGAACTGAACTCGCAGTAATGGTTCGCTCGTTAGAGTGCGCTGCTCGATGTGAATCGCTCGAGAGCTCGCCAACGAATGCCTAATGCAAACTATGTTCTTTGCTTCACATCGCGGAAATCTTTTACTTCTGAAATCAGCTTCTTCATCTCCTGGGAGCAGAGTATTTTTTGAAGAACTCCAAGGAATATGCAAAATTTTTTCCAGATCGCCCAAAAGAATGCAATATTTAACAACATTTGTGCAATGAAAACTGGGTTCTGCACCACCTTAAAGATGGTACATCCAGCATAGAGCTGTTTATACTATGTTTGAATATAAGGACAGCCTAATTGAATGTCTCCAGCAAATTTGAGATGGTGAAGAAGAGAATTCCAAAGCCGGTGGTCAAGCTGCAGGATTTGTGCGATCATTAAATGATCCAAATTTTGTATTTTGGCTTTCCTTCTACCATAAAATTATGCTTAATGTTGCAATTTTCTTCGACGCTGTTCAGAAAAGGAATATCGATTCCGTTCAAGTGAAGGAATTCATTAAACGGTTTTCTGATGAAGTAACAAAGGTGCGTAAAGTGTACGAAGACGAACAAGAGTCTTCGAGTGTACCCCCAAATAAGAGAAAATGCATCTCTCGCAAAGAAGGATGCAACCGTGTTGCTGCTTTGGAAGTGTGTGATACTATTTTAAAAAACATCGAAGACAGGTTTGAGTGTTCTGACCATTTGAGTGCAGCGAAATTATTTCTGACGGAACAATTCGTTCAGTACTCTGTGAATTTCCCGGAGAGTGATTTTGAAACCACTGTGAAATTATACTCTAAAATAAATGGTCCAAAATTTAGAACGGTACTAGAAGTGTTATACTCCCATGAAGATTTTCATGGTGCATCAGGTGCTGCCGCATTACTCCAGTTTTTTTAAGAAATGTATGATATGTAAAATTGAAACATCAAGAAATACTTTCAAAATATTTTTAAAACATTGATACGATTTTCTTTATATTTCAACATCGAAATGGAAGGGGGTTGATCGGTGAAAGTAAGAATAGGAGGTCCCCAAGTTCACCTAGGCCCAAAGGCCCCATCGCTGTTAAAACGGCCCTGAAAGCGTGGCAACGTGTTCAAGTGACCAATTCTCAAGTTACCACAAACAATCGAGTTTTGCAATCTGTCGAGAATACGATTGCTACAATGTGCGTGGTTGGAAAAGGCTTGAATTTGGGCTCCATAATATTCTGAGTGATGTTCTTATTTTAGTTGTTCTTTACCAAATATCATTTTCCTGCCATTGATCCAGCATCTATGATCTGCAATCGTTCATGTAGCAGTTCAATGTCTCGCCAGTAGAACTCGTTCGGTTTTGACTAGCAGAAATTGGTTAGCCATTGGTCAAAGGAAGCTTCATCCGCAAACACTTGCCCCTGAATGTCGTTAGAAAGAGAGGGGAAAAAAGAAATCTGATGGGGCGAGGTCAGGGGAACAAGGGGGAGGTGGTTGTCAGCCATGTTCAGTAATCATGCCTTTGGTCAATTGCGCTGCATGCCGACGAGCGTTATCATGGAGCGAGAAGACTAATTGCCCTTCTTTTTTGTTATCAATAGCAACAGCAACCTGTCTTATCTGCTCACTAAACCCAGCAGAGGTAATCGTTACGCTGTTCTGCAGAAGTTCATGGTCACGAATGCCATCTTTATTCCACCAAACACACAACATGCTTTTCCGTGGATGGGCACCATCCTTGGGACGGGGGGTTGCTGTTTTTGATGGGTTGAGACACTGTTACCTCTTCTTTATGTTCGCATACAGGCACGTTTTCTCGTGGCCGGTGGCAAGGTACAAAAGGAATGCTCTGTGCCTATCACAATCGGTGCCAGGCAAGCAATGACAACCAGACGTTTACTCGTTGATTTTTGTTACTTTTTGTTAGCACATGTGATACCCATATACCCAATTTCTGTACCTTACCCATCAAATGCAAATGGCGTACCAGGTGGACTGATCACATTCACAAACTTGCGCAAACACTAAGTTCCCGCGTTGTTTGACGAGGATTCTCATGAAGTAAGACATTCAAGCGATTTTCGTCGAACTCTGAAGGTCTTCCAGAACGTGGATCATCAGGAAAGTCAAACTGTCCTGCTCCAAAGCCGGAAACCATTTTTGTGCTGTTCTTTCAGCAATTACTTTATTCCCGTTCACTTCACAAATTGTTCTCGCAGCTCCTGGTGCACTGGATCCTCGATTAAACTCTTAAGACTAAAATGCATCGGATATGGTCACTTTTCTCAACTTGACACTCCATATTCGTTTGTCTGAAATATATACAAATAATACGTTCACAATCAAGAAAACCTATGTTTCACAACAAACTCCAAACTACGTTAAAACAACACATAATAAACAATCCCTTCACGCCGCATTGTTGCCAACCAGAAACAAAACCGCACGAACTTCTGCATCGACCCAATTGTTTCATCTTGAAGTTTTCAGGCCCTGCATTCCTTGCTTTGTTAAGAGAACGCTAAGAAGGTTACAAAATCTCATAACCGTGCCTCTAGGCAGCTCGCAGTGCAGTTATGGAGCACCGTTTTCGGTTTCTAAGTACAAGAATGCCAAACCGCGCCCGCAACAGCTACTTACCCGCCTGGAATCCCAGCGCTTCTGCGAGCACAAACGAATTCCCCTGACTCCGCTCTCATTTCCCCTCCAAACCCAGAAAGGGATGTACTTGCGCACGCTGAAGCGGCGCGAAACGGGGAATAGCGCGAATCGGCACTTCGGTTCGAATGGCGCATTCTCATTGGCTGTCCCCACTCTTACAAAGAGTCCCGCCCCCACCCTTCCTAGCTCCCGCATTCGCACTCAGGGGTTCGCGCTCCCAACGCCAGCGAAAGTGCGAAATGCTGTGCTGGCCTGCTTTAAATAAACAACTCGCACTTGGCGGAGAGCTCGTTTAACAGGCAATATTATAACGTAGGATCTTAAAGCATTTATTGCATATTAAGTTAACAGATTACGAAATCTAGTTACCTTATATTCAGAATATTAAATTTTACTCTGAATTGACAATCTGAAATTGACCGATGTTTTTCTTCATTTTAATTTTTTTGTTTGCTTTATTAAAACAAATGAAAATTGAGTTACATTTGGGGAAATAATTGCCAACTCACTTCTCCAAAAGGCTGTCATGGGCCAGGTGTACTACTGCCGTACCGGACCGGTGTATCGTACTGCCGTTCCGGAGCACTTTGTAAAACCCTAACTTTTAAATTTCGCTTCAGTTACTGAGAACCCATGTGTCCACGAGCCCCACTTAACTAGTTTCCTTGCACGCGATCTTAACATGCTTGCTTCACAACTTCTTCAAATACGAAATATACAATAGGTGGTATGCTGTTCATGCGTCTTTCTAGCTGAAGCCAGCTACTCTATAAATTCCAAAGGGGCACTGGCACACTCTCCCGGTCTGACGTTACAAGTGTGCACTCTGACCACCAAAACCATTGAAGCTGGTTAGTGATAAAAAATGTATTTCAGAGGCAGTGATACGAATGTCTTTCGCATTCAATTGTGTTCGTTTTTACGATAACATAATGTACGCCGTTTGAATAATGTTCTTTCCGTTTACGTAAAAATAACACCTTCCAAAATATTTGAATATGGAGAATGAAGATTACCAACAGCAAGAAGGTACGATAAAACAGTTGTAGTGGGCTATTTATCTTTATAATTAAATTGTTATGTTTTTGAAAGAAAATCAAGCTGCGAACCTTCGGTTGATGCGACTATAAGTCACTCATTCACGTGATTTCCTTCGCGTGTGTTGAAGTTGGAAAGAGCTTCTCTGCTTTTGTCCCAGGGGCCCCGGGAGCCCCTACGCGGGGTAGTCTCTCAGGGAGCGACGCTCAACCTCTCCCACCGGGGGAACCGGACGTCCTAGGGTTACACTCCCCACGGTCGCAGCATTATCCACACTAGCTTGTCAGATAGGTCGAATTCAATCGCTGTCTACTAGAGAATTTATAGAGACCGGCTGCTCTGATCGGTAATTTTCCGTCGTTTCTTCGATCAACATCAGGCCAATGCCGGAGTAGTAACCTAACAAATGGGCCACGTGCGATTTTTCCTTCCTCTTCCTTATCCTATCCTCTCCCTGGAGTGCAAATATACAAGTAATTATTGTTTTAATACAATATTAAATGCCTATTCATCTCAACTAGGTTAACATTTCTTTTTTTTTTTAATATTCTGTTGCAACTTTTTGAAAATATTACGAACATAAAAATGAAATTAAGAGACGTGAGAGTACGAGTCGATAAAAATACTTTCATACAACTTGAAAGTTTTTACTTCATATCATTGATTTCCCCAACGACAAATAACAAGGGCTACTGGATAAATCTTGGGCGTTTTTTTAAAATTAGATAATATCGTTAAGGTGCGTTCTCTGAAGGACTTTGTCACATTATACTTATTACTAACAACTATAAAACTAAACTGTTTGATAATTCTTAGCCGACGAAACACACAGATCATGTTGAGTTCATTTTGATTTCACGCAAGCAGGATGCATACTCTGACGAAGACCCAACACGTGCATTATCAGTATTATTGAGGTGACCAATCGTCCTCCTTTAGGAAAGTCTTTTTGTAGGTTCTGTCCTTCCTCGAGGAGTGTCCTCCTACCTGTCCTCCTTTTCGTAATTTTGAAACTAAAGTGATTATCTAGTGTTTATGTGTTAATCTAGCTAATGAGGTGCAGCAGTGCAGCACTTACCGTAAAATCCAATATGAATGATATTTTTTGCTCTGAAATTTCCAACATATTGTTAGAAAATGATGTATTGACAAAAAATATTCATTCAATGGAGAAATACTTGTTTCATTAAATAATTAAAAGGTATATAAGTATAATTAGTGTATTTTATTTGAATTAATAGCAAGTTTCATTTACATACGTTGAACTTCTTTCTTAAATTTTTTTGTACTCCTTTTCACAGTAAAACAATTGGTCACCTTAGTATTATTAATCCACTAGTTAGACGAAATTACGCCGCGCCACTCTTTAAAAGAATCATCCCATCAGCGATTGTCGCAGCAACTTCATCTACAAATACTTCAGTATAGGCACTTCCGTGTAGCAGGTTCGATACCTGGAATATTTCGGTTGCCCCGCTCCGCTTGATGAGCGACGTTCGTGGAAAAGGTGCCCTCAAAAGGGCTTGTTTGAAATTCCTCCTCTGGCTGCGAATCCCAAGAAGTCACGGCGTTGCGTTCGATATCATTTTCCAGGAAAAGTTAATTTGGAGAAGGGTCGGCACTGCATGTGCTCATACGCGTTAGGTATCTACTTGCAGTTGCCCTCCCCGACTTTTTGTATTTGAACTTCGGAACTTTCTCTTCCCCTTGGCCCTTTTTTCTTGCTTTTTGTTTTTTTTTTTATTTTGTCGACTTTTTGTTTTCTTTCTGATTTCTTTTTGAACCGCATTTTCTTTTCCCGTATTTTGCGTTTCGTTTTCCTTCGGAATGCATTACTGCTGGGTGCGTTTCCTTTCCTTTCCGGGAACTTCCCCCTTCCAATGGACGTTACTCTTCGCTTTAAACTTTTACACTTTCACTACAGGTTTTCCTTTTCCCTTCAATCTTTCCAGTATTCTCTTTATCCGACTTCTGTTCCTGTAAATCCATTATTTATTATACTACAGATTCATTTATCCGTTAGACCAACCAATTCGTCATATTATTTATCGTCTAACATTTAATATTTTAATTGATCTGTTTTTTAAATTATTTATTTTAGGTTTTATTAGATGGGAGTGGGTTGTGAAAGAACTGATAATTCTTAATCTAGTAATAATGGCTTGTTCTTTTCTTGTTAATGTAGAATTGATGTTTGTTTTCCTCTTTTCATTGATTTATACTGTTCCCAGTTACAGGAAAATAAAAGCGTCATTTCCCACTACCCTTTACATAGAATTTCTTAGTATTGTCCAACTATATTTACTCAGCAAATTTAAAACTCATTTATACCGGGTGTCCCACCAACTGTAGGCCTCCCCATAACTTCTAAATCGTTCACGGTATCGACATGCAGTTTTCTCTCCACAATGTGGAATCTTGGGGCAAGTAAAACGCCTTAGAGATATTGTTTGAAATATTTTCATTTTTCGAGAAATTTAATCTTTGAATTTTTCAATAAACCTATATATTTTTCGCATCAACAGTGTATAGATCATTAAAAGAGAAATCCAATGATGTATCACATGTTAGTATTTTGATTGAAATTTTAGTTTAAAAGTAGGCTTTCTGACATGTGATTTTAAATTCAATGGTCATTATTTCCTTTAGTAGCCCTTGCAACTCTCGCCTTTGGGGACGTTGGCTTTCGCGTCGCGGCGCAGCCGTCAGTAAGGAAGTCTACCTTGCACAGAGGCGACAGTTGCAAGGGGAAATATTGTATATTACGATACATCCAGTGGCGGCTCGTGGGTATTCTCACGTTCATATGTGCACACCCAAATTAATTCGGTGCCATTTCTCTTAATCATCTCTTAATAAGAGGGGCATACAAGTCCTCTCTCAGCATTTACGAAAAATGGTATTTCAAAATAAGTGCGGTTCGGAAGCTGCGATTGTCAGTCCGACCTGCTTTCTTTGGAGAAAGGCTGCCGGAGCACTCGGGAGAATGCCACCGAGGAAACGACGTTGCAGGCTGTCGTGGGGCTGCAGGGGAAGGAGGGGGATCAATGGTGGCTGGAGCACTTCGCCCGCGATGCGACTTCTACGGCGCCGGCGCAGTGGCGCCTTGACATGCCTCGAAGATATAACACTCGGCTAGCACACGTTTTAAGAGAAGAAAGTGTGACATTGAACCAAGAAAATGTGAGATATTCTTTCTTTCGCACTTCAATGGGCTTTCGCACTAGCGCGCGAAACGCGAACGCATTGCTGTGCATTGTTGCATTCATAAAAATGTTAATTGAATATTATGTGTATTCTCTTAGGTTTTAAAGTGAGTTGCAATTACAAAATCATTCCCAAGTATTCAAACCCCAAGTGTATTTTGTAAACATATGTATTAGGCTACGTTTCAATGTGTTTTGAGAAACCGAAATCAGAGAGTTCGTTTTTCTGTCAAGGGTGTTTGTGCAACTAACAATGAATAGCGTTGAAAATATGAAACGCAAGAAATCAATGATTTCAATGAAAAAGCCACAGAAAAATTTGCTGAAAAGAAACAACGGAATGGAACTGTTCGGCATGGTATCAGACTTCATAAGATGATTTGCGTTTATTTGTCATTATTTATGTTAATGAGTGTAAATGCATGCATGTAATGTATGCCAGTGTGTGTATGTGCGAGTGAGTGTGTGCGTGTGTGTGTGTGTGAGAGAGAGAGAGAGAGAGAGAGAGAGAGAAGACGAGAAAGGGGGAAGGGAAGAGAGAGTGGGATGAAGGGACCGTTGCACATACTAATGGCAAGACTACTAGCCGCCACAGGACTCACCGATGGCCAGAGATCGAAGCTTCCGTTCAATGACAAGGAATCAGATCCATTGCAACATAAAAACGTAATATGACATTACATGAATTATCTGGTACATCTTCATCATGTTCAAAGTTAGATATAATTCAACCATCTATATTATCTATCCTTATCCATTAATTTCAATTAAATTCCGCATAGAACTTTTCAAGTCTTGCTCTAACCGTACGTTTCATACTTCAGCATTAACTTTCCACACATGAAAGAAAGTTAAAATTTCATGTAGTTGCGAGAAATTCGGTCGCAACACTAATACAAGAGAATCATAATTCTATGTGAATCCGTGTTAGGAGCTAACCATATAACGACAATTAAATATGAAAGTGAATTTAGCAGGCTGTAGACTGGTCGGTGGGGTGAAAATCAATTGTCATGAACCTCTTACCAGAAATCCTAATGAGATTCACGCTTGCCTGATAACTTTCTGATAAGATTTTTTACGTCATTTTGCTTTGCTTTTAGGGCATTTTAAAAACAATGTAAGAGCATTTTATTGATCATTTTAGGTCATCAAAATCAAGATACTTTTGGTGATCAAAATCTACACCCTAATTATTACCAATCTTGGCACATTAGGTGCGGAAACTTCTTCTTAAAGCTAATAGATAAACACAAATTCGACAATTCAATCCCCCACACATACACACACAATTAGAAACAATTTATTTTCTATAAAGTCGCGGCGCTAAATTCTGTTGAACAGACTCCCTCAGAATCGACATGATAATTATCGTCAAAAGAAGTGCGGGAAATTCTTTTTTTCGAATTTCGTTAAGTCAAATATCCCTATCATGAATAGTATGTAATGTAGTATTTCAATATTAATTTTTTCACGTTTCAAAAATACAGAGCTTAATAAAAAATTTAACATGTGCGAATTTTTAAACGTACTTTATTCCAGAAAAAAAATTGAAGTAAAGCTTTGGAGTCATTTTTATATTTTAAAATTATTTGTATATCACCCAAAAATTACTCGTATTTTTCGAGTAATGTTTCCTGTCTTCATTATCGCATCTTATGTCTTATAGAATTTCTGTATGCAAACATCTGACCTCCCGTTACTTCCTAATCATTTCTCATGCCCCTCTCTTCTTTCTCCAGATACGTTTACAATAAAACGTACTTTGATCAGGTTCAACCAGGCCATCCTTGTTGAACTGTCTTTTGAATTTTTCCCTTCTACTTCAGTGCTTTCAATGTGACAGATTCCGCTGTTTCCCTTACTCTGTTGTAACCCATTTAACATAATCTTATATCTTTACCTCCAATCATACGTCTCTACCTTTCCCTATCAAATTTATTAATTATTTTATCTACTACTATTTCTCCGTTCTAACGTTTCCTAATCCTATTAGCTTTCTGCTTTGTTTCTTACTTCCTCTCTCCTCACCATTGCTCTCACTTCACTTCCATCATGGCACAATATCCCTCTGTTGAGGCTGCAAAATAGCTTCAGTAAATTTTTTGGGAGAGCCACAGAATGCTGGAGTGGGTTGCCCACAAAGCGTGACCATCACTTTCTGGCATGCCGCAAGGGAAAATTCTGAAACCTAATTATTTGAGAACTATTAGTTTATCGCAGCGTGAAAATTGTTGATAATTGAAGAAATTGTCAATGTTACCTTGTTGTCAATGTTTCCTTAGACGAGCAGAAGACTGTTTCCTGTTATAATTCGTGCGACATACAATTTCAGCTCACTATCAACTTTTACGCGCCCAAACACACGCTGTTACCATTAGTCAAAAATTTGATTTCTTCAACGCCGCCAAGATGTGAATTACTATGGCTTTTTACTGACGAGGCGATCTTTTGTGCAAACGCTCGACTGAAAAAATTCTCCAACAATGTCTTTCGTGGCGACACAAGAATATAGTCGTATTTCCTCGAAGTCCCGACAATGGGAGCGAGCTTTCGCGTCAGTAACTCTCAGCTGAGGTCGCAATATCAGCCCTACATAATTAAATTGACAGTCGGTAGCATATATACGAGTACGTGCATCGTAATGTTTTTTTACTCGAGCCAGGCGAGTCACCGCGATGCTGTTTCGGCCATCTCCTTTTTAAATAATGCGATTCTATCGCGCCTTCATTTGGAAAGACGTTTAATTCTCGGAATATTGACAACCCCCCCAGTGTCTCCGGTATCTGGCGCGATCTCGCGAGCGTCTATGAAAGCAGTTCAACTCTTCAAGTGTTTGTCCTTCCAAAGAGTTTCATACGAAGGACGTCTGTCTCTCTGGAAGCAAACCCGCCGTTTTTGGCGTAAAATTATAAGCCCGACGCGTGACGTTTGAAATGCAAGCTCTTTCCTGTTAATTAGCTCCAATGTTACAAATGTCAACAATTGTTACAAATGATAATTTCAAAGTATGGCGCCAAATTTGAATTAATTTTGGTTGTCGATGTGCTAACTACCTTCTAACGTTCTCTTTCTCTCTCCATCCATTGTCCATTCTCGTTAAAATACCTTCGAGGAATTCACTATATGTTATGTTCATAGTATTTCTACTAATTTTTTTTGAAAGAAATTTTGACCATTGTAGATTTCATGACCGTTAATAAATTGTGGGATATGGATCAAAGGGTTGGGCCAATTTATGAAACACATTAGTTTGTCAACGTTTCGGGAGATGTAATTCCTTCCTCAGGAATTTCTTCCTCCTTTTATTTTTATTTAGTTATTCATTTATTTATTTATTTTCCTTTTTTTCGACCACGTATTATGAGGAAAACAATTGTTAACTATTCTATGTATTACTAAATTATTATGAAACTAACCTTAATAGACATCTTGAGTATTGAGAGAAAATGTGAATAAATAGTAAATTTGACGTACTTACGGTAAATGTGTGTTTATTATTTTATATTACTTAAATTCATTGGGTCAGTTTTTGTTGTTGTTGTTTTTTAATTAAGTAATTTCGTGGTAACAATCAGAGAACGTGCCAACTGGGGTTTGCACAATATAAAATATTCATCAATGGAACACTCATTTGAATGAAGCCACTGACATCATTGCCAACACAAGCAACCAATTTTTTTTTTAATCAGAAAATTGAATTACCTACATTTTTATATATGTATAATTATACATATATAATTTAAAATTTATATTTTATGTATAATATAGATACAATACCAACACTGTGGTGGGCAAATAAATAAATAAATAAATAAAAAGTTAGTTGAAACCATAAAAATGGAAACATCAGTATTCTGCCCAAAGTTTAACAAACAACATAAAGTTATTAAACTTCAAGATCCCATCCGCATTAAGTTATTTGAGTGGTACAATTGGATATAATTGTGATATAACTAGGGAACGGATTTTCATGTAAATACATATTTTTACAGGGACAAGATACCTGCATTCACTAATATTTTTTACACTTAACGCGACATTCTGAACTAATTGGAACCATTTTTATTTTACATATTCTGGTATAATTACATATTTTATCTATAGCTACATATTTCGTTACATTTTAATATATTTATAGGTCGAAAATGAACATTTCACTTGTGATGTTCAAAATATATGTTACTTGAAAACTTAGTTACTGAAATACTTAAAAATACGCAATGCGCTTGTATTAACGCCGGACAATCGCTATTAATTGCCAAACTTATCTCCCCCGCCCCACTGCTTCTAGGAAATAGCGTAGTCGGGATCAACGATGAGCGGATATACTATGTGAAGCAGAAGGATCTTCAACCACGTGCATGCGTAAAAGAATCAGATCATTGTCTTTTCTCTTTTCCGGAGTTGGGTTGGGAGTATGCTCCCTTTAACCCCCCTCCTTCTATCACAGGCTACACGGTACTATTCACTTGAGCTCCGGCTCTTCGTTAACAACACTGTATATAATACGAAAGTATTTTGTTTCGGAAGAAACTAGCGAATAATTGCTTCTGTAGATGTAAAACTTTCATTCAGCCTCTCTGAATCCATGTAAAGTTCTGATCGGCAACGTACTCTGCTCGGAAAACGCTTGAAGTATAGCATTGTAAACATTATAACGAATATTTATTTCACATATTTCCTATGTTTTCTTACATATTTTTGAAAAAATAAGTACATATATATGTACATATTTTGCTTTTTTATTACAATAAAGTCCGTTCCCTAGAAATAACTATTACCAATAATTATACTTGAACATAACTACCAATATACATTATAACATTCTGACACTGGATGTAGATATGAGATTACTATTAAGATTTGAGAATGTAGGGAGTGATAGTTCCTGGTATTACAACCCATATTCAATTAAGCATAAAAATTTCAAGTCAAAATTTAAAAAACAAGGAAACGAAATTTCTTAAAACTGTGAGAAAAAGGGGGGATAGACATAACAGAGCGGTTAATTTACACGTGATTTGAATAATTATTTGAGGGAAAACATTTTATAATAATAATAATAATAATAATAATAATAATAATAATAAAATAATAATAATGAACAATAAAATGGATATGGAACCCAATATCATAGAGACAGTTTTACATTTCTATTGAATTATAAAACTAAAAAGTCTACAGTACAGTGACGTGCGGTGACAATTTTAGTTGGAGAAGCACTTTTGAAGCCGAAAGTATAAAAAACGTTGAAGAGTTAATGATATGAATTTTCACAAAATGTGAATATTAAACGGGAAAGATCGCGTCTTGCAAACAACGTAATGGTCGCCTGGGAGAAAACGGACCCCAGGGAAAATTTCGTTGCTAATTATCGAGTACTTTGTTATTGAATTATTAATATAAATTTATAAAATCTATCAGTGGATTAAAGAATATGTTTTTCTTTCATAAAATGGAAAATAAGAGCATACACTTTCACATATGGTGAATGTTGATTTGAAAATGTATGCATACAGTTCAGTAATAATGTTTTTCGCTATCATAACAAACAATGGATGTGCTGTGCATTCTACTGGTTGATTGGTTGGTTGGTTGATTTTTCGTGTTTCCGGGCGCGTCAACTACTATGGTCATTAGTCCCGTCAGTGTAGTGCATGTTTTTTCTCGGGAGATGGCGGAGATCTTCCCCCGCAGGATGGCGAGATCCGGCGCCTGACCTACCGTCGGCTAGTGGGTTTCCAACCAGGACTCTCCACCAGCGGGCCGCCCCAGTCGGGACAAGCTCTAAGCTCCCTGACCGGTCTCCCGGAATATGTGATAGTGTGGTGCATGTTAGTGTAAGTGTGTGTGTAAGGAGAGAGGATAGGACAAGGAAGAGGAAGGACAGATCGCGCGCGGTCAGTGGCCCGTTTGATAGGGCACTGCTCCGGCATTCGCCTGGTGTTGATCGGAGAAACCACGGAAAACTATACCGATCAGAGCAGCCTGCCGCTAGAATTCTCCTCCAGACAGCAGCTAAATCGACCTAGCTGGAAAGCTAGTGTCGAAAATCCTGCCGCCGTCAGGACTCGAATTGAGTTCTCTTTCCTGCAACTTGAATTTCTTGTTTGTGCATTCTACTGATTTCTTGCACTTTTCACATTCTGTGGATTCTTTGCTGTTTAAATTCCTCGAAGAAATTGCATGTTTTGTTAGTTCTCTTTCCTGCAACTTGAATTTCTTGTTTTTGCTCTGAATGCAATGATTGTAATATTTTAGGTATCAACTCTCGCGGCAATTCTGGTAGATCCCATAATAGAGCAAGGGCGATAGCATACGATCCAAGCTTACGTTTGTAATTATTGTGTACGGTGATTCATCGAAATCTCAGTAATATGTCATCGTTCTGACAGTTGATCGTGCCCATGGCCCGATTACAATAAGAACCGAAAACGTTGCCAAACTAATGTGTTTCATTAATTGACCGATCCCGTGATCCATATCCGACGAAAGAGATTTTGATTGAGCGTTTGCTGTGCCACACTCTTTTCTTATTTCGTATAAACAATTCTTAGAAGCATTATTGACGTTAATATTGTTAACGTTTTAGGATGTTTTTAGCATTTGATGAGAAATAAAAATTCACAATCAGTATGTTTCGTATCATTAATTTACTTTTCATTTCAACACCCTGCAATTAGAAGTTTAAATCTGAAAGTCTAACGAAGTCTAAGTCTGAAATACTCGACTGCAAGGTCTTGAAGGACTACATCCAAGAACGCATTACACCAGAGCTGTGTCTAATTCCGCTTAAGGTATGACAGTTTTCAGTTGTGTTCTGGCATGGTATCTGTTCGCAATACATCACGTATCACCTCCTTACCTTATTCTTCTGACATTTTGAGAAATTAAGATTGTTCGTTTTCTATGCGTTTCTTGTGAATGAGATGCAAAATATCTCTTTATATCACATTAGCTTTCGAGTTCAGAAACACAATAATTTTACTCATAGTTTAGGTACTAGTATTTTTCATAGATGACGAACGGACGTTAAGAAACCACGTTTTCGGTATCAAGGGACCCCGAAACGTGTATTTCCGTTGAAATCTCAAATCTATTCTCCGCAGCATTACGTAACTTTTTCTATAATACGTATATTTATTTGTATGTATACGAGAAAATAAAATTCATTCAGATTCTAACTCGCAAGCTATATATAGGCAGATTGGAGGATAATTAGAATAGTAGTAGTAAAATACATAGAGTTCTATTTCCAAAACAATCCTACTAGTTCATAAAATCGTACAAATCTAATTGTTCGAATCCAACGAATATTGGTGAGGTCAAATTCAGATTCACTCATTCATTGGAACAATAATCAGTGTTCATTAGCGCATGTTGGAGATGCTTGGAATCCCAACGAGCCCTAAAGCCCATCGCGTCCCAGTGAACACTGCGCAGCGCAGCAAAGCCCTGTAAAGCCCTCGGCCGCTGTGTAATCGCTGCATAAAACAATGAGGCCCCGCCAAAGCCTCCGGGCCAAGCTGAAGCGGGCGCGAACGTCGCCAAGTGACCCAGAGGCAGGGCCGTGTTAACACACGGACCCGAAGGGCTCGGGACCCGCGCCCCTAAAGTACAAGGGCCCCCAATAGTTCTTTATTTAATACTAAATTTTTCAAAACATAATATAAAAACGTATAGAAAGTTATATTATTAACCTTTTTTCTTTCTTCTTCTCTGAATGGCTAGTCTTATAAATTAAAACACAGTTCCACTTCAAATTTCAGACATTCAGATTGATTTATTCTTGTACTTCATTGTGATGAAGTCTATAGACATTCATAAAAGAAGAAAGAAAAAAGATCCACAATACTACTATGCAAAGAAATTTAATCACAGAATAAATCAATCTGAATGTCTAAAACTTGAAGTGGCACTGTTTGTTTTAATTCATGTATGATTAAACTCTACCCAAAAATCTGGCCTAAGGGACTGATGTTCACGCATTATTGTATAATATTAATAATACGCAATGTTGCTGTTTGATGCGTGAATGTCACTCAGTGATGAGTTTACTTGTTTCTTTTAACAAAATGCCTTTAAATTCTGTGTGTGTGTGTGTGTGTGTGTGTGTGTGCGTGTGTGTGTGTGCGTGTGTGTGTGTGTGTGCGTGTGTGTGTGTGTGTGTGCGCGCGTGTGTGCGTGTGCGTGCGTGCGTGGTGTGCGTGTGTGTGCGCGCGTGCGCGTGTGTGTGCGCGCGCGCGCGTGTGTGCGTGCGTGCGTGTGTGCCTCGGTGAAAGTAACCCCCACATTAAAGTGGGGGGGCAAAGCCGTTTGAACGGCTCTGCGCGGAGGCAGCAGTATTCGCCCGGCGCCGTGCGCATGCGCCGAGAGGCGCTTCCGAGGCGGCTTTGCGAAGCAGCGCGCGACACAGCCCTCATTTGCATCCGGAGCGCGTTCGGGTGCGCAGGGCCTCCAGCCTCGGAAACCTTCCAGCGATGGCGCGCGCGGGAGGTATGAATGCCGCCTTTGAACATGAAACGGCGCTATGCGTTGATGTTTCAACTCACCGTGGCGTGAAGCCGGGTATTCTCTACTTATTAAGATGGCGGTAACGCTTTCTCCAACACCCGCTCACGTTTGCGCCTAATTCTTGCAAAAGTGCCCAACGTCATCAGTCTTTGCTCTGCGCGGCATAAACACCGCCACGCGATCGCGTCTGTTCCAGTTTCTTTTTTCACGAGTGAGATGAATATGCGAGAATATTTTTGTAATCAGTCTTTTTCTCTACGATTTAAAAAAGATAGAAAATTCATAATACTTACAATTCTCTTTATATCTCTCTCCTCCTTTACCATCTTTCTTATTATTAGATTTTTATCTTATTACTTCATTAGATCACTATTATTATGCCATTATTATATTGCATGGGTTTGTCATTAGAGTATTTTCTGAAGCCAAAGTAAAAGACTGATTTTGCAGATTATCTCCTGATAAACATCGCGTCCTAGGCACAATTACCAACGCGCCACACAGGCACAATTACCAACGTTTCAGACGCCATTCTATGACCTTCCTCTTGGACAAATCGGACCTGTACTATCGGACAGCCAAGTACGTGGCTACAAAAGCCTTACTTCTTTTTAACTATAGCCTAGCAATTAAAAAAAAGTGAAAAAATTCACAAGTGTTCTGAGATGAAGGTATAAGATTTATTCGTGCCTGGGTCGGTGTTCTACGACAGGAAAACAGGCCTGGCACATCCAGGTTCAACCGGTTCCCCTTCCACACGTCCCCAACTTATCCTTCATTTGTGATCGAATTTTCTCATAAACTGCCAAAAAACATTGTCTTTCCTTAGCGTATAATATATTTATTCAATGGATTAGGAGGATTTAAAAAAATAATAATTTGTAACTAAATTCCAAAATTAAAACATACTGGGTGCTTCAACAGTGTATACAAATCTATAATGAATACTAAATGAATGCACAGTCATTTTTAAAGTATATTTCAATTCAAGGTGCTTTAAAGTCGGGAAACTGGTTTTTATTTTTTTAACTGCACTCCAATAGTCAAAAAAATCTGAAAAATATTACAACTACTTGTGTTTTAAGAAGAACATTTGAGTTTTTTTCGAGCCTGATCCATGTTTTAAGACAGAATAAAAATTATTTTTTGTAAATTTTTTCAAAGATATTTTTGTAATGAATTTGGGCCTAAGAAAATATCAAAAATATTTTTCTGATAGTATAAATTTTCTTCTTATTTAGATCAGTCAGATAAAATAGTTTTAATTTGCCGAAAAAAATTAAAACGAAAAAAACACGTTTTTGGCTCTTAAGGTGTGTGGGTGGTGGATCGGGAGCTAGGAGCCCTTCAAAAATATTACTTTTATGTTAGAATTATAATGTAACCACTCATATGTCATTTGGTTAAGGGGAATTTTTTACCATCTTATATGGGGGTATCCTTTAATAAAGGAAAACAGGATGTGTACGAAGTATTATTCGTAAATAGTGAGACTGTAATATCAGAAGATTTTTTACTCGTGTAAACCACATTCAGGTTAAAATTCCTGCCAAATTGTAATCCAGCGGCGGCTTCTGTTAACCACGCCAGGGACGGCGAACTGCGAGTTGTAGAAACTGGAGCACACACCATTGTGGACCACACCACCTGGAACACACATACATGTGTTTACCTTTGTTGTTGCGTTCTCTGTTACACCGTAGTGAATCTAAATCATACCCTGGAGTATTTTCTTACTTGGCAAGATCTTTTACTACAGTTATCTGAAAGCGGTCCTTGGTTGCTCGTTTCTCTTCAATCGTCATTGCTTCTTTCTCGCCAATCGTCATACTGTGGCCTCTGCACAGGAAGTCTTACTCAAATTACAAGATTTAGTTCAGGAATTTGGCAGGTAATTTAATTTGGAGTGAAGTCTACTTATAGAAATTTACCTTCGTAACATTTCTTTTATGAGGATAGGTTTGCTCTTTGTGGCGTCGTGGATGTAAGCACATAGACATTAAAACGTATATACAAGTTTTATTTGCAAAAATGTATAAGTAGTTAAATGGAACTGCTCCGTACACATTTTCCGGTATTTCCCGAGCTCCAGCCGCGATCACACAGTCCTGTGGATACATCACATAAACTGAGAGGCACCGTCTCCAGTGCACGAGCCCACCGCGCCACTCCTGTGACTTTGGTACACGTGCAACGCACGAACACGCTCCAGCCTGGAAGTGAATTTTGCGCAAAGCGCCAGGTTTCCAAGAACAAAACCCCCGGCGTGAGCGAGTCGGCCCAATTTATACTCGCCGGTTCACCCCCACGTGACCACCGTTGAGCGTGGGAGGGAGGTTTGCGCACAATCACGTGACACTCCAAGCAACGCCGGCGTTCGCCTGGTTAAAAATATCTCCATTGACTATCAATAACACTCAACTACCCTGGCTAAACAACTCTACCCCTGCCAAATAGCTAGGAATATTAATTGATAGACGACTAACCTGGAAAGATCACATCAAATCGAACATACAAAAAGCTACAGCAAAAGCTTCTAAATTGTACCCACTCATAAATCCGACATCTTCACTAAAACTTGAAACTAAATTACTACTATATAAAAGTATTATAAGACCCACACTAACATATGCATGCCCTGCCTGGCTAAACACTGCTCCTAGCAATACCAACAAAATTCAAGTTTTTCAAAATAAATGCCTTCGCAGACTTCTTAACGCACCCTGGTTTATTCCTAACAGTCAAATTCATCGTGAACTTCAAATGCCTTACATCTCTGACTATTTAATAAGCTTATCCTCTAAATTTTATTCACTTCTTCCATCTTGCCCAAGCACTTCCTTTTTCCACCGTGGCCAACAAGCCAATACTCCGAACAGAATAAAATCTCGTTTTCCCAAAGATACTTTCAGACCCCCCTGATTCAAATCTCCCCACATGTCCTCTCAGAATATTTTATTTATCACCCCCTTCAAACCTTAACAATATCAATCTCAAACTATCTTCCTTTCTCACCTCACCATAAAACATCAATTTTTGTCTTTCTTTGTGGTTTAACATCGCAATAAGACAATCAACTTAGGAAATTTTCCAAGAATTATGTGTATGTATTCTCAACTCTGTAGGACCACCTGGTCGAACAGATAGAAATAAATTTTTAAAAAAATCTGCATCCTGTTTGCCGCGGCGCCTAAGCTATTCGGCTCTCAGGTGTGCGAGCCATCCGCGTCTTCTTCCTACGTAGGGCAGCCAACGTGTCGCTACGTATTCATCACACGGTTCTTGTACACAATAGAGAAAGGTGGTGCTGTCCCCGACCGCTGAATGCAATTGATTGAATGATTCGGAACACATCAACTGCTAAGGTCAGGTGGCGGTGATCTTCTAGATGAATGGCGAGATCCGGCGTCGACCTACCGTTGGCTAGCGGAGTTTTGCCAACCAGATATCTCCCACCAGCGGGGCACCGCCCCAACCGGGAGAAGCATGAACTCTCGAGCTGGTCTCCCGGCATGTGCGGTAGTGTAGTACATGTTAGTGTAAGTGTGTGAAAGGGAAGAGGATAGGACAAGGAAGAGGAAGGACAGATTACGCGCGGTCCGTGGCCCGTTTGGTAGGGTACTGCTCCGGCATTCACCTGGTTTTGATCGGAGAAATCAAGGAAAACTATCGGACAGAGAAGCCGGCCTCTAGAATTCTCCAGTCAGCGGCTGAACTTGACATAGCTATGTTGCTAGTGTTGAAAATCCTGCCACCGTCGGGACTCGAACCCTACGATTTCTCTGTTCGAGGGACTGCAACACTTACATTGAATTGGAAGAGGTTCAGAAACGGTGAAAAATAATAATCTGTCCATTTAACAGGAATGTTCTACAAAGTTAAGGCTAGGGGTTTCTTGTGTTTTGCTAACAAGGAAGAGCGTAATAGTTTTAAGGAAGTTAGTTTCTACGCGTTACGAAGCAGCGGAAGCGTACGAGTACGATATTCAATGATTAGGGAAAGGAAGAAACCTGTGAAGTGTCGTCCAGAAAGTGAAAGTGATGGTGTAGTGGGGTACTTCTGATAGCGAAGTAACGAAGTGCAAGTGCTTCAGAGACGCCACAGCAAATGCTGTTGATCATATCAGAAATCCGTTCAGCTAAAGCGCGGGCGTTGCCGACGATATATACCGTTTTGTTCTGGGGAGCGGTAACGATCCATACTGATTCGTCAAAAACATTAATTTAGAATTTGTAAACAGTAATACCGAAAGTGACGTTGCAGTGATAAACGAGTGAAGAAACATTTATTTAATTAGAACCGAAGCTGAGGAAATACAGAAGACCGGACGTAAATAAATAAAGAGGAGAATTAAAAGTAAAATAAACATTACCAGCTTAAGTATCGGCTTGCACTTACAACATGCTCCGAAGACTGAGAAATCACAGAGTTAGCTGCCAGTGGTGGCGGACTGCTGTCAACCCTTGTAAGTAACTGAGAGGAACCAAGTTCCCGTAACTAGTAGTGAATTTCAAACTACAATTCGTCGCATTCTTGAACACTGAGAATAGATTATATAGAAACCGCATCGTGTAGAAAATTGCAAAATCATCGCATCGTGCAAAATTTCTTCTTATTACGAAAAGTAGATACACTGCGTCTTATCCCTATACAGTATTTATGTAACTTTTTCTGAAGATGTTTTTGAAGAAGCCTTGGAGGACGTCTCGGAAGAAGTCTTGCAAGAACAGCGCGGAGAGGGGGCACGTCTCCGAGAAGAGAAGAGCGTAGTGATATTGAGTGTGTAGGCTGCGGGGATCAGCCTTATGTTTTCAGAGACTATTGAGAAGATATTTTTTATATGAAAAATAAGGATAAGCTAACTGATCCAGAGGTGCAGCAGATACATGCGTGTTTGCCGACATCGCGGGGTTATCAAATTGATTTCAAAATTATGTACTATGACAAATTGAAAGACATACATTTCGAAATAACTCTTGAAATCAATTTTATGAGACAATTACATTACCTAAGTTTAGGAAAGCCAAAGTTAGAAATCGTGCTCAATATCACAAAATAATTGCACAATTTAAGAGGTTGGTTTGCAAAACATCTAAACTGAACAACGAGGAGTCTGAAGGGAAAAAAAAGTCAAACAAGCGAAGAAAGCTTAAAGTGTTGGTGACGTCTCATTCAGCTAGTACAATGGTATTTCAACTCGGTTCAGGTTTATAGTCAAAATATTTTTAGTTTCATTAGTACATTTCTGCACGGAGGTTAAGCAACAAGAGGTATATTATGCATGCACTGCTTAAATAGTACAATATGAAATGATGATGTAATGATGGGTATTAATACGAGTGCGATATTACGATACGAGCAAGTATGGTAAACATCACACGAGTGTATTAACACCCATTGCACCGAGTTTTATACGCTACTTTTTCTACGACTTATGCTAACTTTTATAAGTTAAACTTTTCCGTCCAATCGTTTCGTAGCAGTTGACATGCAGGATTCTGCCGAGGCCACCTAGCGGACAGCTCGCTACCCTTGTCTCAGATGGTTTTGGTGTTCCAGTCAGCAACAGTACAAAAGTTGCAGTAATAATTCCGACACACCATTTTCGCTTTTTCTCTTATTTCTGGACGTGCTAACTCCACTTCTAATTCACTGGACATTTTAGATTAAAGAATTGACCAGCTTTTAAAGGTAACCACACGGCAGCCACATATGACACAAAATCACTTGCGTTCAAATCTTAACGTCATTCAAATATTCCCTCCAATAACTATCATTACCACTACCCTAGGATAAAAATAGGATCAAAGTGAAATTACGGTCCAATTTATTTTAAATAATGTTTCACATAAAAATGACTAATAATAAAAGAAATTAAAACGACAAGCATAATACAATATTAAACATAATTTTAATGTACACAATCGAACAATACATTTAGTATAAAGATTCTCAATGATTAATGAAGTGTCAAAATTCTGTTTGTAAATTTCTCTGTGATTGGTCAAGAACCTGTATCATAATGAAATCTGTATCGTAATGAGTATCATAATGCAACGGTTGCAGCCATCAAATGACAGAATTATACAATGGAAGTAGAACAAACATCTTGTAGGTGATGTTTGTCCCTCGATGCAGAGTCCCTCACTCCGGTGAATCGCCGGATGCGTTCCGTGGTCAGTTTTCCCTCGCACCAACTGCCCAGCAAATAGCAGCCGCGGTTTGAGACGGGCAAAGAGGGCACAATTCAGTGTAGTTTCCATTTGAGTAAGGCATTTAGAACTTCTCGTACCAATCGGAAGTTTTAGTATAATCTTCGAACTGTGTATGATATCTAATTAAAAAATAAATATTTGAATTCCGCTTTTTTCTGCGGTAAGACGTTAGCCGCACTTGTACGCCCCTTGGAGCGGCCCTTAGTACACGTAGAAATCCCTTTTAATACACTAAGACAGTTCAGTACAGTTTAATTCCAACAAGCTTTTCTTACTCTATCAGACTATTACAATACAAGAGAATACGAAACGAACACCGTTGAAACAAACTTTTTATTTTTCACGATCTTTCAATATGAAAGTGCAAGGTCATCTTAGAAGCACTGAATTCTGTGTGAGCTCTTCCTTGAACGCACAAGGAAAACTGCGCGTAATCGGGCTTTGACTTTTTGAGGAGGCAAAAAAGGGGCTCAGGCGATGTTGACGCGGGAAGCAATGAGGATACGCCCACCCTCTCACCCATCGTCCTCAAGTGGAAACAGCTGGTATCGTTATTGAACGCCGGAGATGAAATTGTCCACAGAAAGCAGGTTATTATAATAATAATAATAATAATATTGATAATAATGATAATAATAATAATAATAATAATAATAATAATAACGATAATGATAATGATAATAATAATAATTACAATCATAATACATATAAATGGCTTTATTGGTGAAGTGACTCAGTCCGTTGCTCATTCGCCTGACTACTTGAAAATACATTTATACAGAGTTTCTACATTTACGGTTTCGGGAGGGACAGTCGTCAATTAAACTTTTAGCTAGATATTTTTATTAACGCGGTTCACCTATGATTCATCCCGGATGCCCACTATGACCCTCATGAGAACACATATTAATCTTTTACGCTAGATAAAAGCCCCTCGGCCTGTGGTCAGTCGATTCATAAGACCTTCCGCGACATCTTAATACATGAAAGTCAGTAGACCCCCGGCGAGAGTTGAACCCGTGACCATTTCTACCGAGGCGCTGAGTCATACGCCCTAACCAATTCGGCCTTCCTGATCGGCACTATTCAAGTTACATAGCAACTGATGTATTTGGTTCTTCTACAGTTTTATATTTGATTAATTTTATGATCAAAAATATTTTTTTTAAACTCTTGCGCGTACATATTCTTGAAATATGTTCCTTCTTGCATTGTTTTCTTATTTTTTCCTAAAAGTACAAGAAACAAAATTTTGCATATTCAACGCACTTATGATTCTAGATGATTATATCTAGGCGACACAATTTAGGCGATCATTCAAAGCACTCCCACATTTCATGGCGCGACGGAACAAACCGGGTTTCGAACTCGGAGCCGTCTGGCAGACCGTCTCGTTGCGACGCTAAGGTATATTATAGACCACTAAAAAGCACAAGGAACAAAATTTACATAATTCCACCAGCCGCTTAATCTCGAAGATTACATGTTGGCGAGGCAATTTAGGCAAACCTCCCACGGTCTCCCACGTTTGATTGGTTTGGTTTGGATTGTTAGCGATTCTGGGCGCATCAACAGCTTAGGTCACTAGTCCCGTTAGTGTAGTGCATGTTCTTCTCGGGATATGGCGGTGATCTTCCCCCGCTGGTTGGCGAGATCCGGCGCCGACCTACCATCGGCTAGCGAGGTAACTAACCAGGACTTTCCCCCTAACCAGGACTTTCCCTCCAGCGGGGCAACGCCCCAGCCGGGACAAGCTCTAAGCTCCCGACCGGTCACCTGGAATATGTGGTAATGTAGTGCATGTTAGTGTGTGTTTGTAAGGGGGTGAGGATAAGACAAGGAAGAGGAAGGAAAGATCGCGCGCGGTCCGTGGCCCGATTGTTGCCGCCTCTCTCGGGAGAGGCCTGGTGAAATTGGCATGACGGATCCGACCCTTACCGCGACTGAATTCGACCTAGCTGACAAGCTCGTGTCAAAAATCCTTCTACCATGGGGAGTGGGAACCTAGGACCTTCCAGTCAGAGGCACTGCCCCAGAGGTGCTGCAGTGACATCAGTTGATGCACTGAGCTGCCGCTCCCGGTCCCCACATTTGATGGCGCAACGCAACGAACCGGGACTGGACCCCAGCGCCGAGCGGCCGGCGCGGGATCACAAAAACGCTCCGCCGCCGATAACCGCAACCGCCCGTCACGCGCAGCCGACGCGTCGCTTGGTGGGCGGCGACCGCAAGGGGCCCCGACCGCCCATTCCCACTCGCTCCCTAATAACACACCAGCAGCGTCGGATACGGGAGCCGCCGCGCACGAGCTCGCAGGCAGGGGAGGTGGCGCTGATGCCACTGCACTCCCTCTGACTGGGGAGTGGGCGTTGGAGTCTTTAGGCACTAGCTTGTCAGCTAGGTCGAATTCAGTCGGATGGTATGTATGGAGGAGAATTCTAGCGGTCGGCTGCTCTGATCGTCAGTTTTCCGTTGCTTCTCCGATCAACACCAGGCGAATTCTGAAGCAGTACCCTAACAAACGAGCCACGGACCGCGCGAGATCTTTCCAACCTTTCCCTTGCTCTATATTCACCCCTTACACACACATTTACTCTAGCATATTCTACACTGTTACACTTGCCAGTAGATCGGTCGGAGGCTTAGAGCCTATAAATGGCTGGGGCAGTGCCCCGCTGGTGGGAGATACTTGATTGAGGAAAACCCCGCTACCCGAACGTAGGTCGGCGCCAGATCTGGCCGTCCAGCGGGGGAAGACTACCGCCACCTCGCGAGAAAAGAACCTGCACTAGACTTACGGTACCAATGACCCTAGTAATTGACGCACCGGGAATCACTAACAATCTGTAAATCAATGTAATCAGAGCTTCGTTTTCAGCCTCACGTCGGATGAAAGAGGATCTGGTCATGTTCCTAGATAATTTTCCTTCGTGTCTTTCACGCGTTTCCACGAACCATCGAGAGTGGTTGCTGGAGAAGTGTGGCGAACAATCTGCGGTTAACAATATCGCAGACCCGTGCGCTGGCTGGCTCGCCGTTCTTCCAAGGTAAGCACATTCCTCGTCAGGTATATCTGAGTATTGTCCTCCTGCAACAATGGCACATGAAGTTGCTGGAAGGATGATGTAGAAGTTTCTGTTCAGCATGCCTTCAGTACGCAGTAGGGATGGGTGTTTAAATCGCGGTTAGTACAATAATCAATTATTTTACGATTAATTTAAAAATTCAAATCTACACTTAGATTAAGTTTACCGATTTTTAGCATCATTATTTTAATTCAAACTAGTGGGAACCCATAAAACGGTGAGATCTGAGATAAATGTAATATACTGTGCCTAGACTAATGTTCATAAAGCAAATTCTTAAATGGGAAGAAGAAAGAGCAAGCGTCTCTAAGTGAATGCTAATTTTTTCATCTCGGCAAATATTCACTTAATAGTCAGAATGGTTAGATATTATGCAGCACAAAATCATTGTTTTATATTAACACTTACACAATTGAACACAAATCGCCCATGGTCAGGTGGCTATGTAATATGAGCACCCAATGACATAGAACGCAGACTATAAGTATAATGACGGATATTATTAAGTTTTTTGAGGTCCCATCATATCCTATAAACAACTGTTTCATTTCTTCTGACATGTAGCTAGAAGGCAAACTTATTTTTCCATTTAAGCAACACAAAGTAATCTGGTTTGCAGAATTTCTCTCACACAGGAAGTACACAGCAGAACAATAAGACATTTCATAGATTAAGACCCAACAGTAAGAAATTACTTCACTACCTCAGTAAAACTACAAAACACACCACGAAAACAAATTGATGCAAATATACTCACCACCAAAACGCAAATATTGCTCCTGAAACACAACCTAGACGAATTGTAAATAATACATGCATCAAGCGGCGAGGACGTACATCTATCAATATACTCATATCCATGTATTGGAAGAAAACAATTGACTACTGATAAGCGTACTATTAAAGAATGATTTTTTTAATTAATTTACACCGTAAATGCTGGTGAATCAACAAAAACAATAACTGATAACACATCTAGGGATCACATTCTCCATTTTAAGAAAATATAAATATAATCTGTTAAGTAGAATCTGCAAAGGAAACCATAGCAGAATACCTTATTTTTTTAAATATATAGATACTAATTTTCAAGACGAGCAAAATATGAAAGTACATCTCCACTTTTGAACTTTGGAAACTGTTCCTCGTTGGTTCATGTCTCTTCAACTGTTTAGTTTTTATTTAATATTGATCATTTGAAGATCTGTTATTGTGATTTATATTATATCAAAATGTTCTTGTACAAGATAATTTTATTTATTTCGTAATTTATTAGAAGAAAATAAAAGAATTGAGAGTAGCTCGATTACGTAGTTGCATCATATGTGTGCAAAACCCGTGTGTATTAAATTCTATATTTACTTGAAAAAAGTTAATGTTATTTTCGTGAATGAACATCCTTTTCCTGACTTCATTAAAATATCAACTAAATTTTACTTAAAAACTTAAATTTTAATAAATAAAATTAAACAAGACAGAAAATAGAGAATGATTCGCACTGTTTTAAATACGTTAAGTTGTTAAACGATTCATATTTTTCATTTAAGGCATTATTTAAAACAGAGACCAGTTAATCCATTGTATAAAATTAATCGATTAATTCGGAACTATTAACGCTGCATATTAATTTAATAAAAAACAATCTATTAGATGTAAATCGATTATAATTTAATAATCGCCTATGCCTAGTACGCAGGAGCCGACATGTTAAACAAAGGCACCTCGATTCACACTCTCGTCAGTGCCGTTTAACAATACAAATTGAGGAATTGCGGACAGCACCGTAGCAAATAACACGTACACGCCATCGCTGGAGAACTCTTTCATGTAAACACCTCCTAAAACGCTGCATTTTTACTTTCTGCGGAGTAGTAATGTAATGATGCGCGAAAGAAACGGAAAAGCTCTTATTACAGGGCCATGGTAACGAAAAGTGGATAAATCCAGTTGCTAAATTTAGAAACAAATTGACGTGGCGAATCCATGTTTTATGGGTCCTTGATACCGAAAAATCGAATGACAACAAAATGTCCGTTCGTCCGTCCATGAACAACGCCAGCAACTAAACTGTCCAGCCGATTTTGTCCAAAATCGATATTCCGTAATCGCACTAGCTGATGTCGAGGGTCCTTGGATTTGAAACCGATATTTTAATTTCAGATGGCACTTTTCATGAAGTCCCTTAGACAAGTTTCAAAAATATGGTCTCATCGTTTTTAATTAAATTTTGTTGGCGGAGAGTCTAAAGGACATTTAAGAGAACGGCGCAGGTCGAATGTTCATTGAAAACTCTGACTTGTATAAAATTGCAGTAGTTCAAACTTTTTTCGGAGTCCTTCCTACAACAAAAAATTTAAACATAGAGATTTTTTCTCTTAATGAAATCTGTTCCTTAGAGATAGATTTTGAAATAAGGTCAGGAACAATTGTTTGAAAATTTGAGTGCTTTTCGCGTAATTTTGCGTGAAAGTACGAGAGAGAAAGTAAATGCTGTTTCAGCACCATTAGTTTAACACGTTCCCTGTCCCTATGAGAACAATAAAATATCTCCCCACGTCCAAACCTTCACGACTGTAAGAAAAGTTTACTCTAACATTCTCAAAAATAAAAATATTTTTCCGCACATCTTGATGCATTTCTAAATTCTATGACCGTCCTAGCAAGTCCACGCCAAAATTTGTGCAATTACAGGGAGTTCAATGAAAAGGTTTCCCATAAAAATTGTGAACTTCTGCGACCTACAAGTAGTTCACGGACGTAGCAAACCATCGAGTTGTATGTCTTGTGAACCGCATAAGGATCACAGGAAAGTGAACGTATTAATATACTGAATAAATATTGCATTACCACAATATCCATTAGCGACCAGGTTATATACTGCAGAAGTTTACATAAGTACATTTGCATTACAAGAATCATGACAAGTAAGTTTAAACAATAAATTTACATGAGGTCATTATACATGTTTATTTATTTTAAAAACTTTACTTTAATAATTTCAATATTGTATTGTAACCGTCACGTACCTACCTCCTGATTACGCTCGAATTACTAAAGTAAATCTATCATTTACTTATTTCGTGACGTATGGTTACACCGTCACGCAAACCTGGGAATACCTCAATTAATGGATAAAATTCCTATCGGTGGTGGGTTCGTCTTCGCTAAACTAAAGATCAAATAACAAGCAAACACAATTTTGTAGTTTTAAATAACAGATAACATGTATTCTAACGAATGAAATTCTCTGTACAATGGAGTTCACATATCCTCCTATGTTCTCACTTTTTGTTAAACTATGGTAGCCAGTTGCCTACCTAAACTGCAGTTTTCACTAAAGCGATAATAACTTTGATCCCCGTTTACAAGAAACAAGCAACAAATACATATGTACACTTCACAAAAATATCACTTATGAGACACACAAATCACAGTTCAAATACTCATCCTGCAAAAAAAAAAAAAAAAAAAAAAAAATACAAACAATACTCAAAATTCTCTAATACCTTTTAAATCATTAATAATGTACACTTAATATTCACATTTGACATTCGGCTTCTACGTAGCCTTTCAGTACGAAGTTTTGTTTTATAACGCCTTTGACTGTCCATGAAGTAATACTTTAAAAGGAATAATTGAACGGCTTTCACTCCTGTTCAAAATTTCACACAGGCAATTTCTCTTAAATGGTTTGAAACAGCATTAAATCAATTACATATGAATCTAGATAAATGATTATGTACAAGAACAACTTTTATCCTTAAACACAAGGATTACTCTGATCTGATTCCTCTTACGACTGTAGAAAAGAAATGAATTTACTGGCTAGCAAGACCAATGTTCAATGAAACTTGCCCGATCAACGTCTGTTATTGAGGAAGCTCACATTGCAACGTTTTAGCTAGTACAATTATAATTCTATCTTAGAAGTTTTCCAGACTGAAATTTAATGAATGTTCTCTCTGTTTTTATGTGACTCACGACCGGCGAATTCCCCAAGCTGGTCCCGCGCTGTGTAGTCGGCTGTCGAGCGATGCTCACGCCTCAAGGTCGTCGTTCTTCTGCAACGGTCCGTGCGCTGCCTGTCGCGTCGAAATCGGAATATTTCCGAGCGCCGTCTCCTCGTTGTTCAGCGAAGTTTTACCACAGCCTTCACAGACGCGATGGTCGCATCAGAATGCGAGTCCGAAACTCCAAGTTATAATAGCAAAAGTCGAGCTAGTTGTTGGATAAACCATATTTCTAAGAATTCTCAAAATTCTATAATAGGATTTCCAAAACGAAATTCCAAAAATAAAATAAAATAAAATAAAATAAAATAAAATAAAATAAAATAAAATAAAATAAAATAAAATAAAATAAAATAAAATAAAATAAAATAAAATAAAATAAAATAAAATAAAATAAAATAAAATAAAATAAAATAAAATAAAATAAAATAAAATAAAATAAAATAAAATAAAATAAAATAAAATAAATAAATAAATAAAATAAAATAAAATAAAATAAAATAAATAAATAAAATAAAATAAAATAAAATAAATAAATAATAAATAAAATAAAATAAGATAAAATAAAATAAAATAAAATAAATAAAATAAAATAAATAAATAAAATAAATAAAATAAAATAAATAAAATAATAAAGCTGTAACAAGAAAAACATGTCTATGTTACAATAATCCTCCATTTTCTAGCAACGAGAATGCAGCAACGTGGTTTTACAAATTCATTTCGATCTATTACCACTGTCGTTCTTTCATTCGTTGCATTCTTGTTTAATATTCATTTTAAATTTCATGTAATCTCGTGACATTTCACAGTAAGTAATTCCATGAAAAATGTTCAGGCATTTATCTTTTATTAAAGCTTTTACATCCCGGTATCTTCCGCGTGTCCCTCGTCGACTGTGTGGTGTACCTGTAGCCTTCCGTTTACCTCGGCGACTCGAACAAGAAAGAAAAACGAGCTCTTCCGACACAAGTTCATGCCGCGTCCGTATTTCCACAAAAGTTTCTGATTGGCTATAGTCTGAATGCGTTCAGAAATCTTTTCTGGCTGACGCCATCTCTTCGCCACTATAGAAACTACGTGTAGAGCATGATGTCGGGTATTATCGCTTCTATTTTTGTTGGTCATAAATGTAGCCGACGACAAGCGGTTACAGTATTGGAATATATACTATAAATTGCACTTTCTAGACTTGTTGTTGTTTGTTTGTTAGTGATTGCTGGCACGTCAACTACTTAGGTCTTTAGTCCCGTAAGTGTAGTGCGTGATTTTTGGGGTGGCGAAATCCGGGGCCGACCTACCGTCAGCCAACAGGGTTTCCCTCTAACTAGGACTCTCCCACCAGCGGGGCACCGTTCCAGCCGGGACAAGCTCTAAGTTCCCGACCGGTCTTCCGGCATATGTGGTAGTATAGAGCGTGTTAGTGTAAGTATGTGTGTGTAAGCGGTGAGAATAGGACAAGGAAGAGGAAGGAAAGATCGCGCGTAGTTCGTGGCCCGTTTGTTAGGGTATTGCTCGGGCATTTGCCTGGCTCGGAGAAATAACGGAAAACTCCCCATCAGAGCAGCCGGCCGCTAGCACTCTTCTGGAGACAGCGACTGAGTTTGACCTAGCTGACAAGCTAATGTCGAAAATCCTGCAATTGTCGGGACTCGAACCTAAAGTTTCTCGGTCAGAGGGATTGCAGTGATATCGGTTGATGCCCTGAGCCATCTTCCTTGTTTAGCCCGCTAGGAAGAAGCGATTTTTCGAGTTTAGTTTGATTCGAGTCCAAAATAACGAAAGATTTTCTTCAAAATAAGTTGCTTCATCAATTTGCCACAACGAATAGCCAATCAAATTAAAATTGGCTGAACGATTTAAGCGCTGTTCTTAACACGCAGGTAGACGGACAGACAAACCTTTTGCCGTAAACTAATTTTTCGGTGTCAAAGGCCGAACAAATGTGGATTCTGGTCCACATAACCTAAAAGTAATTTACTACACACAATAACAGGATATACCCACTTCTTAGATATTAGGACCCACAACACGAGTTTTGCCACAGCGTTGTATTTTTGTTTTACTACTTACGTGTTATGCTAGAAAGTAAAATATCAGCCTATGACGCTTGATAGTAACTCTTGTGGAGCTGCTGATTTTGAATTAACTGGATCTTGCCAATATTCCAACTTCTTCGAATAGAAAGATGAGATTTTGATAACTGAAAGATCACCTGGAAAAGTTCGTATTTTAAGCATAATTTGTTAATCAAAAAAGTGAATGAAAAACGTTTGTCGAAATTAAGTGTGACACGCAGAGTAGAGAGGAAAAAGTTCCCATATTGAATATTGAAATTTTTATAAAAATCTAGGCTTTCATCACGTAACAGTAATTTATTACAAACGTTACATATGTATATAAATAATGTGACAACTCTACATTCTGTTGTTCAAAAAGTGATTGTTTACTATCACGACTAACGTTTCTAGATTAGTGAACGTTGGAAATCTCTTTTCATTCGATACAAAAATGCAAAATTCATTTCGTAATTACAAAACATGCCAATCATACTGTTCGAAATTATACGCCTGGCAGATTCCAATGAAGCAATGTGCGTTGTTATTATCATCATTGCACGGCAGATTGAACACAAAATCAGGTAATTTTAAAATGCAAGTAATTCAGCGTGATAGCACATAATGGCTGCGGTAGAATAGCCGCAATGCGTACCAGTTCCAGGGATTCAAGTTGAACTGAATTTGCCGGAGCGTGCAAGAGGAATTTTGTTCCACACCGCTGATCTAACATGACACCGTAATTTGCATTTGACTATAGTGAAAGCAAAGCTTTAGTTGCAGGAAATACCAGGAATACTTTCTGTGGTCGGATAATTCGGATTGTGCTTTACCGTCCTAGCTGCAGCAACACGGAGCGTTTTTGCGCTGCAATCTCATACTCATGGGAAAAACCAAAAAGGGAAACACATGTAACTTCATTATATTTCCACCTCTTCTATAATTCAGTGGGAAATATAGTTATTCAAATTATCGTTTTCCATGTTATCGCGGCTGGATTCCTTCAAGAAGGACATGAGGGATAAGAGCCCAAATGTATTGCTGATTTAACCTTGAAAATATATTTTATTACATCGGTGCGAATATTGAGTTAACAATCCTTGCAAAACTCTCTCATTTCTTTCTTGTTCATATTTCAAGTAGTATAGGCTAAAGGTAGGGATCACAGAATTATGAAAACTTACCCAGAAAGTTTTTCTCCCCGTAGCATGACACACAATTTGTAACAATGTTTGACGTGTACTAGATTAAAAAAACTAAAAACTCGTTTTTATTTTCACCTAGTTTTCTCGATTATCATAAATCTCTTTGAGGTACTGTTCAATGATTTTCCAAGAAATTGACCAATTTTCAATATTCCAAATTCCGATTCGAACTTACTCAACTCGTTCAGATCATTGCCAAACGCTTTCATTGTAGCAAAATTCAAAGCAAGCGTGTAGGTTACCATGAGAATAGAGAAAAACATTAAGATTATCCTCAATATATATTTCCTCTATATTATTCAGTAGTATACATACCTTTTGCAGCTCTCACACGCAATCTTTCTAAATGAGATCACTAAAAAAGAGAATTTCACTGAGACGTGTCGAATTACACTTTAAAAATTTGAAGGATTTGTTTAAAGAAATACATTTAAATATTCATGTCAAATGTAACCCTCATCACTCGGCCGCATTTTTCCATTTATATTGTTAAATAACTCCTAAACGAAGCATTTGAGGGCCTTAAAAACTAAAATTATGCCTTAAAGATACGTTCCTCATACAGAATAAACATTCTATTACATTTCCTGAACATTCTATTACATATTTGCTGGTTCGCAGCTTCACGATTCTACCCCACTTGTTCAGAGATGTGTAGAATCTGCAATAGTATATGAAATTAAACTAATTACTTGATATTCTATGCGATATTTACACGGGTTTACCTCTCTGCTCGATAATAACATTAAATAAGAATAGCTTGTATTGACTAGGGTGTATTGTATTTTTATCAATTTCATGGAGACATATAGAACAAGGGATGGAGGATAAGAGGGTCTTGAAGAAAAATATATCACTGGCTTCATGTGGAAATTGCAAAATAGAGAAGAGGATGGGGATTAACATGCTGGAGTTTCGCACGGATACGCTAGTAAAACGATACTATTTGAAATATTCGGGGTTGCCAGGTTAATTATTAATCGCGATCGTGAATTAAATAGGAAAAGAAATATATGTAGTGTTTCCCCACCCTTTTCCTGACCTGTTCTTCACAGCCAAAACCCACCCTGCTCCATCCCACTGCCCTCGGTACACCCCACCCCTATCTGTGCTGCTATGTGCAGCTGTAAATAGATTGCGTAGTTGTATATTCCCAGCAAACGGCAGACGTAATGGTGCCCTTCATCTCCCTTTTTCCGCTTCCCTCTCTCTCTCTCCATTTATCTCTCTATCTATCTATCTATCTATCTATACTATCTATCTATCTATCTATCTATCTAACTATCTATCTATCTATCTTCTATCTACTATCTACCTATCTATCTATCTCTCCGTCTCTCTATCTATCTCTCCGTCTCTCTATCTCTATCTCTCCTCTCTCCGTCTCTATCTCTTCACCTCTCTCTATCTCTCTCCCGTCTCTCCGTCTCTCTCTCTCTCCTATCTCTCTCCCGTCTCCTCTCTCTCGTCTCTCTCTCCTCTCTCTCTCCGTCTCTCTCTCCGTCTCTCTCCCCGTCTCTCTCTCCGTCTCTCTCTCCGTCTCTCTCTCCGTTCTCTCTCTCCGTCTCTCTCTCCGTCTCTCTCTCCGTCTCTCCGTCTCTCTTCGTCTCTCTCTCCTCCGTCTCGCCGTCTCCGTCTCGCCGTCTCCGTCTCGCCCTCTCCGTCTCGCCCTCTCCGTCTCGCCCTCTCCGTCTCGCCCTCTCCGTCTCGCCCTCTCCGTCTCACCCTCTCCGTCTCGCCCTCTCCGTCTCGCCCTCTCCGTCTCGCCCTCTCCGTCTCGCCCTCTCCGTCTCGCCCTCTCCGTCTCGCCCTCTCCGTCTCGCCCCTCTCCGTCTCCCCTCTTTCTCCGTCTCACCCTCTCTCCGTCTCACCTTCTCTCTCTGTCCCTGTCTCAGTCTGTCTGACTGTTTGTGTGTGTCTCTCTCTGCTGCCTGTCTCTGCCTCTCCCAGCCCCTCTAATTCACATCTGTCTCTGCCTCTCCCAGCCCCTCTAATTCACATTTAGTTGCAGATTCTGCACGTCTCTGCAGTGGGGTAATATCGAGAAGTGCCGGATGAGCAAAAATGTAATTATTTAAGAAGATTTCATCCTGTAGGCTACGGTGTGATAAACGTCTCATTGAGGCCTGTGGCCTCTAAATCTTTATTTTTTAATCCCTAGTTTTTAATTGTTTAGAAATTGTTAAACAATACAGATTCAAAAAATGTCTATAGCGGCATCCAGTGGATTGGAGTCTTAAGCTTGCAATGTCGTTGTAGAACACCATTAATAGCAGATAAAGCTCCTGGGTGAGAAACACCTAGATGTTCTGTGGTGCCAACTTTCATAGAGATCGGTTACACGGTGTCGGATTTCTTTTATTTACAAACATCCATTTTTATATAGAGATATTTTATCAAGAACATAAGATCAGTGTTTGTTAGTCCCCAGATGGAGTTTACCGACTGAAGTGTCTCGGGGCTTAACGGCTGTCTTTGCAGTCGGAAGACCGGGGGTCGATCCCCGGACCCGGGATTTCCAAACAATTTTATAACATGAAGGATTAATCTCTCTGCTTTTATCAATGATATTATTTTTTTGGGTTGTCCTGCTATGCTCATAAATTCTCTCAATGTTAAAACGTTATTTCTTGATTCTACTTTAAATTTGATTATGGGTTTCCACATACAACATATTACCTCTTACCTGTCGTATGTGAAATTCTATACAGATTACTATTCCTGGAAGTTCTATTGATTGAAACCAATTATGGAATTTGTGGCAACTAACAACAAGTTATCAGACTTTTTTCAAAATAATACGAATTTAACATTTATTATGATAATATTCTAATTTATATTGAGCTCATTACTGAATTAAACTTTCTTATGTACAATAATTAAGGTTCTGTACGGTTACGATTAAAGTTCATGAGCTATGAAGACTTCTCGAGCATCCTCCAATCTTCTGGCTTGAAATCGTCCGTATGATGTCCTGATTGATGTCCCTGTTATCGTTATCTTGCCTAACATTAGAATAGGTTTACATTTTGCATTGTTTAAAAGAACATAATAATTGAAAAATAGTAGTCCAGGTTATGCAGGAGCAAATATCCTTCATTTAATTAAACCAATCAAAATCGTTCAGCCACTCCAGGGATTAGCCCGAACAAAAAGAAAGTGTGTGTGTGTGTGTGTGTGTGTGTGTGTGTGAGAGAGAGAGAGAGAGAGAGAGAGAGAGAGAGAGAGAGAGAGAGAGAGAGAGAGAGAGAGGGAGGAGAAATTGTAAAAACACTTGAATTCGTTTTGTATCTTCTAAATAAGCATATGAAATTATGAAAAGGGAGTTATTTTTCAATCACAATCAAACACACCAATTTTTATTTACATTTATTTCAATCAGTCGCATTTACAAAACGACAGTTAAATCAGTTATTTTCGCAGCATTTTGTATCATGTATAATTATTAATAAAAGTCACACAGGCCAGACGTGTTTCCCCATCAAAATTCCAAACGTTTTAAAGCGATAACATTTTAAAAAATAATTCTTGTATGATGAAGATATCGTCATACCTGGCAGAAATTATGTCCATTGTGTGTTCCGTAGAGCTTTTATCAGAGAGGTAGGAGGCCTTCGCCAGTGCCTTCCGCGTCAAACGTAAAACGGTGGTTCGAGATTTATGATGCGGTTCAGAGAAGCTCGATATCAGCAGAGGGGAGTGGCATCGTGTGGATTTCCAGTGACGATGACCCACAAAACAAGAGGCGTCACACCGCGCCCGGCGCTTTAAGGCACGGGCAACTTCCCTGACTCTGCACACATTTCCCTCAAAATCCTGAAAGGGTGTACATGCGCAAGCTGAAGCGGCGCGATGCATTGAAGAGTGGCTTCATACGTTGTTGTTTTTAAATATATTTATTTCCTGTTCAATTTTCTACAATTTTCCGGATTTTTCAATAAAATGATACAGAACATTTTGGAGATGCCATAATTCATATCATAATTATTAGTAATTATGATTTTATTTTAAAAATATGTTCGAGTAAAATTGGATTTTATTAAATATTTGGTATTTTTGAATATAAATCTGGAGTTTCAAGAGAAGTTATTATTTAGCATTAACGTAGAAAATTATTTATGGACGTGTGTTAAATTTGGAAATTTAAGTGCCTACAGTTCACTGTGTTTTGTGATGTGAAGCCTTCAATGAAGCCATCAATCATCCTAGAAGACCATCTGAGAAGAAAACACATCCATTATTTATAAGGTTTATTTATATAATTAGGCTTAGTATGGTACCATATGAATAATATTTTTTAACCTTAATACTTCTTAAAAGGTAATACTTTACAGTTGAACTGTGATCTCATGGCCATGAGAAGGTTTTGAAAACCTGAGATTTTGTTAGTAACAGCTAAGTTTTTGCCTCAGTGTGATCTGAGAAAAATTCATGTTTTATGCAACAATTTTTCTCATTTCAAAACAGGTTTTGTTTATTAAAAAGAAACCTTGTCCTACGGATTTTTTCTATCAAATCCATCTACATCAAATTTAGGACTTTTGACACCTCATTCACCTCTGTAGCTTCAGATTTGATGTTTTCTGGTAAATTTTGGGAAATTTTTTTCAAGCTATATTCTGAGCAGCACCTACAGTGCTTGCAGACACTCACAGGGTTCGCTAGCATCACAGGTGTCAAGAGGACGCATGCCCTGCAGGCGCTACCCTTACGTATTCTTTGGCAAAGAGGTTCCAAATTATCGATCCATTCTCCCATTTGTAACCCCTCCTTCATGGCTGTTTCCTTCACAACCCCTATGGGGTGCGGTTTTTGCACAGCCTCATTCTCTTGTTATTTCAGCTGCGCCCAGTGGCGAGTTTTGTTAATTCTTCTATAGAGCCCAGCTCCTTGATCGTTATGTTTTCAAATCTGTATATAGTATTTATTGAAATAGTGTTTTAATTTTTTTCCTTGCGAGATAGTATGTTATTTTACTACATAGATCAGATCAAATTATGAAGTTTTAAAATAATATTGTTTCTCATTTCGTCAGAAAAACCCTGAGCCATGGTTGTTTTTTTTGGGTTCCTTTGAACCAAACAAGTGTTAATGAAATTGAGTGCATAAAGGTATTTAATGTGTTGATTTGGACTTGAAATGGAACTCTTACTTTGAAATGTTAATGATTTACTAATGTTTATGTTTTTCAGCTCGTTTATTACATATGTTATGTTTATGTATCGCTGCCTCATTGGTGGGGAGGGGCTAATGTTCACTGCGATTTACTTAGATTTGTTATGTGCGTTCCTGCCATGTAAGACGGCACTTGGCCGTTTTTGGCAATTTATGGAAAGGTGCCCCCGCGGTATAAGTCGGCGCTTGGCCGCATTCGGCCCCGGGAGACTACGAAAAGGCGTTGCTTGGCCCGTGCGGTGCTCAAACCCGCGGCCCTTGTTGCAACGTCACGGCCCGCAGCCGGCAGAGAGGGTCGGCGGGGCTACACCCTGTCACCGGCACGCAGCGGTGGGTCGTGCTGACCTTGTATGCGGCACGCTGATCGGCGCTCGTGTCTGGAACATTTTTGTTCAGGGGCAGCGGGGGCGCTGGGTACCGCCCACTCTCGGCAAAATCTTGCTGCATTCCATTTGTCTGGTTACGAAGGTATAGTAGAAATCCTTTTCCCAAGAATTTTGGTATTATGCACTCTACGAAAGTTGGTTCCATGGCTCATGCGTAGTTCTGTTTATTACAGATGTATTTGAGAGAAGGCCTAAATGCTCTTAGCAAATTTGTTTATATACTTTTTCTACCTCTCCTAAAGTGGCATTCAAAGGTAGATTATAAGACTTATTTTGTAGATAACGATGTTGTAGATGCGTTTACTAAGTTAGTGTTCACCTTTCTGTTACAAGGTTTAGGTTTCAATTTTCAGCTTCGCCTAAAGTGGGTTCTTTCAAGAGGTCGACTGAAATCAAATTTTTTGTCGCGCATTTTTACGCGCCTTTGTTTATGGAGACGGCCTCGACCGTCCTTCATTCTTGCTTAAATTGTAATTCTGTTTTTTTCCCCCAGCTGCTTTGCAACCTGCGCATCAGGAAAACTAATAATGTAAAATTGTTTATATAATAAATGTGTTATATTGAAAGGTTATTTGATTGTCATTTTCCCCTGTTTTGGGAAAATCCATAAAGTTGGATCCTTTTCTTTAAAAAACCCTGGGGTCCTTTTGAAAGTTCAAGTGTGACACAATCTTTAATTTCGATAGGCGACTTTTGTGTTGGCTTTTAATACCCCTTTGGAAATGAATAGGTCAGTTCGCTCATATTACATGCGAAAATTAATGTTATCAATGTTTGTTTAAAACGCTGGCGACCGTTTAAAATTGTCATTAAAAAAGAGGTCAGCCAAAGTTTAAATTTAACACAAACTGGACCGTGACAGGACAAAGGACCCAACTTTAGAAAAAACCAATATTGTTTACAAATTTGTATTTTTTCTTTCAGCTTGGGAATTTTTATTTACAGCTGATTTTGTTCACGTTGTAACGGTTTCAGAGTTCACCTGTTTTTGTCTTTGAATTTATTTGTCTTCGGGACTTTTGTAACGTTTTTTCTTTGTTATTTCTTCAGTTCTAAATTATGTCTAACTTGACCCCTGTCGAGAAATTGTGGAAACTCGAGACGAAGAAGCTTTGCGGGCCCTCCTAACCTCGCATCGACCAGTTGCGGAAAAAGAGGGCTATTATAGGACGCTCGCCACTTTGAAATTTTCTCACATAGGCGGTAATGTACACGAAACCCCGCACAGGATTCAGAAACTAGAATCTGATTTTGAGAAGTACAGCGTAGTTCAGCAAAATTAGATGCGTGCTTTAGTGAGGAGAGCAGGCCGAAAGACTGATTTCAAATAGGTATTTCATTGAAAACCAGAGCCGCGCAGTTGCATAGGAATATAAACGGAAAAGGCCGTCTGTCCGGCGAAACCGAGTTTAGTTGTCCGCGGTCTTAGAGCCCATGGCCTCGACCGCGGCTGGTCTCGGCGTCCGGTCAGGCACCATTGCGATTCAAATCCGTTCCGCCTGGAACGCGAGGCAGGCATTCCTGTAGATACCGCGTCCTCGCGTACGCCAGTGCCTAGTTCTGATGACAATATGACGAGGTACCCCGCCCAACGCCCCGCGTATTCAGGTTTTCCATTTAGGCCGCGCCTACTGTTTTGAAATTCCTTCATTTTCGGCTGATTCGAGTGGGCATTTTTCTTTATCGAAAGTTTAGTATAATTCCTGACCGCCAGAAATTGAAAATGGCACTTTCTACAATCTTATCTACTGGTAGCGCTGCAAGTAATTGCCAGCTTTCGCGGAAGTTATGCCGAAGCGATTCGTATTCTTAAAATAGATATGAAAATCCTTAAAGCATAAATTAATTTCATCTTTATTTAATTACAATATGACTCAGAAAGATTCAGCTAGTCGTTTATTCGGTTAGTTAATTTCCAAACGTAATGTTGTGCTCAAGGTTCTAAAAGAACCCGTGGAATATTGGGATTCTATCCTAATTTTCTCATTACTCAAGTTAGACGAATATACGCATAAAGACTGGAAAGGGATTGGCGCAAACACGCATTAACCTTGACAATTTATACTCGTTCGGGGCCAGAGCCAGGGCCTTGCTAATGTAGCTGCCGATGGAAGTAAAGGGCATAAGTCAATCCCTAAAAGCAGGAATTTCGTTTCGATCGGAACGAAGTGTGTAACTGTGCAAAGGTTCATAATCCTCAAAAGTAAATTTTTTTGAAAATCACCTTATGATGATAACACTCCAAGAAACCGGTTTTGCTGTGTTGCTGAAGTCCGGCATAGCGTTCCACTTGGGCCAGCCAGGTCGTGTAGTAAACAAAGCAAACACCACTCACTTTGCATAGAAATTCGGGCCGCGGGTAAATGGGGAACAAACGGCAGTTGCGAAGACGAATGCTCCGAGGTCGGGAGGCGGCTGTGCCCCAGTGATACAACTTGCCTCGAAGCGCGCTGTCTACCGTCCGCGTATTGTAAAGAACGCGGAAAATAAGCTTGTTAAATTCAGAGCCCTTTTTGACAACGGTGAGCATTTTTCTATTCCGAATCTGTGAAAAATTGAAGGTACAGGCAAACATTTACTTAATCTAGCATCGATTTAGGCACTGATTAAAAATTTTTAAAATCAGTTCTTGTCAATGGCCTCCTTTAGCATTTTAATTTCAACAATGCCCCTTAAAGAATTACGTCGACATTCTACCCCCCGATCTCCCCAATGTCAAAAATTAACCCGGGACCTGAATATCACATTGCGGCCCTGTTGATATTTGTGGGGCGCCGACGTGTTTTGAATTGTTTAAGATCACGTAAAAAAATTTCCCGCTACAAACGCTAAATTGACTTGAAAAAACTGCATTCGGTACTTTGTAACGGCACTATAATTTCGTTAGCTAGATCTATCTTTGTAATTTTGAACGGAACAACCTAATTTTAAAAAGTTCTGGAATCGGAAGAACCGCGACAGTGACTCGCGTTGAATAAAATGTTTTTTGTAGAATATGTTTCAAATTCCTTTCTCGTGACCCCGATGGAAGGTTTATCGTGAGTTATCCGTTCTTAGAGAGACGGAAAGCCGCTTTCATAAAGCGGCAAACCCGATTCTTTGTAGAAGCGTCAGAATAATGCGGAATTGAAAGAACAGTATTTCGAGTTCATGCAAATTATCTTGTTTGATCATATGAACTCAATGATCATTTCGGGGCGCAAGGTGAACTACTTGATCCACCATCCTGTATTTAAAGATGGAAAATAAAATTGTTTTGCGGGTCCTTTGAATCGACCGCATTTAAAAATAATTTAATGTCTGCCAGTAGTTCAACGGATTTGTTCTCTTTATTAAATTTCCGCTTCGAAACTGGCATTTTGCGGGACATAGAAAATTTTATCGTCAAGATTGATCTCCCGAGCAAAGAGCCCTCAGCGCATTTGTGGCGCTTCGACCGAGCTACTCCACCGCAGGCGTCCCGGGTGAAACGTAACTTATGGTCTACTAGCTCGCCTTTCTTGCAGCGTTCTCTGTGCAACTGCCGGGGAAAATGAAAGGAAATGTCGCTTGTTTTCCCCTAATAAAACAACTTTATGAGATGATTTGTTTTCCCAGCTGTTCTGATAAATTTTTCGCAGTGATGCTTCAGAATTGATTCAATTATTAAATAAAGCATGCTTCCCCTCGCTAAATGGCGGTCAAATTTTCCCCCAAACTCTTGATAAACTTAAAGTCCAATGTCCTTGGGACCTGTTCAACTTACGGACAAAGAAGTTACGAAAACCTTGGCCTTTTAGATTGAAACCGATAAATTTAAATTTTACACACATGAATCTCAATTCCGGTCCCAAACGTTCGATTTCTCAGAAATTTATAAGCTATTTGATCCTTTAGGCATGCTGCCCTTGCATAATTCAGGCTAAATTTTAAAGAAAGTGAAGCTTAAGATAGGTTGGATGATCAGGTGCCTGACCTTAGGCAACTGGTCCAATTTTTCAATAATCTTTTACTCTGAATAATCTCGCTATTAAAAGGCATGTGCCCGTCCCGGGCGACTCGCAGAACTTCGTGTTTCTGCGACAGCTCTTCCGCCTATGCGCGCAGTTTTTTTAATTTACAAACAATTCTTCATTTGATCGCCAAACCAGGTCGCTCCGGCAAAAAACAGAACAATTCCTAGGTTCGAGCTTGCGCCGCCCTACTCAGCGACGCTCGCCGACAAAATTATTAAAATTAGTTCCATTCGTATTCGGACTGTATTTCTGGTCCGATGCTCAGGTCGTGCTTCACGGGCCCAGCCACCTGCCAACTGGATCCCTAGTGGCGAATCGAGTCAAAGATTCATAAATTAACAAAAACTTTAAATGGCTTCATTGCCGACCAAAGAAAATCCGCGACATAAAATTGAGAGGATGCCCTAAAAATTAATAAACAATTTTTGTGGTGGCAGCCCAGGTTTTTGCTATTACCTCGCACCTCGTGGCCTCACAGCCCGTGAAGAAACCTTCGGTCTCGCGTTGGTTATGCTACGCGTTCAATGCTCCGCACCGCCTAATTCTTATTAACAAAATACCGACTACAACAAACTTCACGAGTATCGGGTATCTTGCATTTGTAATTCCGCGTCGGAAAGGAGCAGGGGCAGGAAGTTCTTACGGGTCCGGAAATAAATGCAGCCAAATTAGAATTTGAAATGTTTGCAATCTGAAAGCTTTTCTCGAAATTAAACTATTAATTGAAAACAACATCTTTTTTCGAAAGTCTTAACCGTCTCAATCCATTCTTAGATGAAGATGGATTAGATGGAGGCTGACTGCAGTTTTGTTTGGGGTTGACCCAAAACACCATATTTTCCTTTAATTTTGTCACTAAGCTGGATTTTAACATACTCACGAGAAAAATTCCATTTGGGGCCCCCAGCCTTGCTTTCTCTCTTACGTTCTAGGTTCTGGCCTCTTAAGGGCTCCGTTCTGTTAAAGGAGGGCCGTAAATGTATAATTGTTTCAAAGCCAGTCCTGTGCCTGGAGCGATTATGGCTCCCTTCCATCATCACGCGTTGAACATCTTGCCATTTCTCCATACAGGGCTGGATTATGTGGCCCCTTTCTTTGCTCAACATCCTCTAATAAGCGCATACTGGAAAACATATCTGATTCTCACTTGTATGGCTACTCTGCCATTCATCTCGAGCACGTTGTCTGCAACTGATGCATTTTATTAGCGCTGACGTTTCATTGCCAGGCGGAAACTGGCGTCTTATACATGATAGTGAAACTTTTAAGCAGAGGAAAATGGAGAGTGGATGGGAAGGAGATGAAAGTGTTCTCAGTGGTATTTTTAATAAAAATAGGATAGAATGAAAAATTTCTCCTACGCTCCACATCATGGGGTGGAATGGTCAAGAATGTCAAATCTTTTTTATATAGTCGACCCAATAAAATTCTATCTCATGAAAATTTTCTACTCACTAATAAATAGAGGCAATTTTTAATTCAAACCCTTGTCTTTGTATGATGATGCTGACTCAATAGAAACCCTTACTCCTCTCACTTTTTTACTAGGAAGAGCTAACACTTGGCTCTCTGCACCTCCCGCCTACCATTCAAATCTTTGAATGTATTCCAGGCTACAGGCCAAGGTCCCCGTTCTGGAAGCGGTGGAGGCTGAATATCTAACCAGCTGCAGACCAGGTAATGGGCCCCGTGCGGACCTGAAGGTGGGACAGCTAGTCATTGTGAAATGGAAGACTCCCACCTCTCATCTGGCCTCGGGGAAAGTGCTGAGATCCTTCGGACGCGACTATCGAGTTCGGATAGTCAATGAAAAATGCAGGGTGTAATCACTGCACCTTGCGAAGATCTGCCTCTTCCTTCGCGGGACGCCGATAACCCGTGTAGAGTGCCATCTCCTCTACGCGTAGTTTCCGTAATAGAGGTTGAGTGAGCGCATTCCAAGTGACTTAGTTACACTTGTTCTGCACTCCCGTTCCCCAGCATGTAAATTTGGAATTAATGCCAAGTTCACTGTGTTTTGTGATGAAGCCTTCAATGAAGCCATCAATCATCCCAGAAGACCATCTGGAAAAAAACACATCCATTATTTATAAGGTTTATTTATATAATTAGGTTTAGTATTACATATATAATATTTTTAACCCTTTAAAACTTCTTAAGGTAATACTTTACAGTTGAACTGTGACTCATGGCCATGAGAAGGTTTGAAAACCTGAGATTTTTTGGGAAGGGTAGTTTTTGCCCCAGTGGATCTAGAAAATTCATGTTTTTGCAATTTTCTCATTTCAAAACGGTTTTGTTTATTATAAGAGAAAAGCTTTGTCCCACCGGATTCTTTCATCAAAATCCGGCATCTACATCAAATTTAGACTTTGACACCTCATTCCTCTGTAGCTTCAGATTTGATGTTTTCTGGTCAATTTGAAATATTTTCAAGCTATTCTGAGCAGCACCTACAGTGCTTGCAGCACTCACGGGTTCGCTAGCATCACACAGGTGTCAAGAGGATCCTACCCTGCACCTTCCCTTACGTATTCTTTGGCAAAGAGGTTCCAAATTATCGATCCATTCTCCCACTGTTGTAACCCCTCCTTCATGGCTGTTTCCCTTCACTAACCCCCATATAAGGGGTTTTGCGCACAGCGCCCCATTCTCTTGTTATTCAGCTGCGTCCAGTGGCAGCCCTTTTAAATTTTCTCATAGAGCGGCTCTTAAGTCTTATGGGAAACAAATCTGTTTTAGTATTGTTGTAAATAGTGTTTTTAATTTTTTCCTTTCGAGATAGTATGTTGTTTACTTTAAAGATCAGATCAAATTAGAAGACTAAATAATATTGTTTCTCATTTCGTCAAGTAAAGCCTGAGCCATGGTTGTTTTTTTTGTTGGTTCCCTTTGAACAAACAATGTATTAATAAATTAGTTCATAAAGGGTTTTAATTGTTGATTTGACTTGAAATGGAACTCTTACTTGAAAGTTAATGATTTCTAATGTTTATGTTGTTTGCAGTCTTACTACATATGTTATGTTTATTAGTGTCCTGATCTGATTGGTGGAGGTGCGGCTAATGTTCACTGCGTTTTCTTATGAATGTTGTTAATGTTGGGTTCCTGCCCTAAGAAGACGGCACTTGCCGCTTTTTGGGAATTTATGGAAGGTGCTCCGCTGAGTATAAGTCGGCGCTGGCCGCATTCGGCCACGGGAGACTCGTAAGGCGTTTGTTGGCCCGTGCGGTAGCTCGAACCGCGGGCCCTTGTTGCAACGTCCGCCCAGCCGGCAGAGGTCGCTGGCTACGCTTCACCGGGACGCGCGGGGGTCACGTGCTGACCTTGTATGCGGGACGCTGATCGGCGCTCGTGTCTAGGAACAGTTTTGTTCAGCGAGCAGCGGGCGGGCGCTCATGCCCTCCTCGCTTATGGTAAACTTGCTGCATTCCTATGTTGTCTGGTTACGAAGGTATAGTAGAAACCATTCCAAGAAATTTGGGATTATGCACTCCTACGAAGTTGGTTCCATGGCTCATGCGTAGTTCCTTTTATTACGAATGTTATTTGAGAAAGAAGGCCCAAATCGGGTTCTTGAAATTTGTTTATATACGTTTCTATCCTCGTCCTAAAGTGGGCATTCAAAGGTAGATTATAAGACAGCATTTCTGTATGTGCTAGCGATGTTGTAGATGCGCTACTAAGTTGTGTTCACCTTTCTGTTACAAGGTTTATGCAAATTTTTAGCTTCCCCGCCCTAAAGTGGTTCTTTCAAGAGGTCGACTGAAATCATTAATTCTGTATTGGCCATTTTACGCGCCTTGTTTATGTGAGACGTCCGACCGTCCTTCATTCTGCTTGTAAATTGTTCTGTTTGTTTTTTCCCCCAGCTCCGCAACCTGCGCATCAGGAAAAAATAATATATTAAAATTGTTTATATAATAAATTGTTTTTTGAAGTTATTTGTTGTATATCTCTGATTTGGATCCTTTAAGTTGATACTTTCATTAAAAACCTGGGCGTCCATTTGAAAAATTCATGTACTGACAATCTTTAATTTCGATACTTAGAAGCTTTTTGTGTTAGCTTCAATTATCTCCTTAGGCAAATGCATGGTCGTTCCTATTTCGTAGCGAAAATTAATGACAATGTGCTGTTTTCAAGTGGCGACCATTTAAAAAAATTGTCAAAATAAGAGGTCAACCAAGTTTGAGATTTAACACGGGGAAATATATCTTTAAGGGAAAAATTCTTTTATGTAATAATTTTTTCCCAGATCGAAATGTTGATAAGTAGGATAATTTGTTAAAGAGTTGAAGATATTAGATAATGAATAAATGAAATAAGAAATGATAAATGTTTTAATTACTTCTATTTGTAATTCAGAAAATATGTTGGCGAGATTTTTCTGCCATATAAGCGAGAATTGTGTAATGTTTTTATTCTTCACTGCGTATTACTATTTGATGTTTATTTTCTTACTAAATTCTCCCTTATATAATCGTCTTTGCTAAAGTGACAGGAATATGTTTGAATGTCAAATTTTTTCCTTGTTTTCGTTTTGCGTTGTGTTATTAAATCATGCAGTTATTTACTGTGGTTAGCAATAATGTGAAATAAATTAATGAGTTTCTAACTTAACAATTCTCACTTACGGACAGACAGCGCTTTTAACAGGCAAGAATATTTTCTGTTAGAAAGTCATGCTTTTATATCAGTCTTAGAAAATTAGTAACTTGTAAGTAAAGAGGATTACAAAATGAATATTTTTTATTATTTCATTTTAATGGATAATTTATTTGCCTTAAAGAGAAAATGGGAATTAATATAGCTAAATGTGTGTAGAGAATCGAGTTCTCTTTGATCAAATCCGAAACTAAATGATTAATTGTATAGATTTTTAATTGGTAGATTCATGTTCTCTTGTTCATGGAAGAAACATCTTTATAAAATTCTAGAAAGTGAAGCGTTTTCATGATCGTGAGTATCTCATTAAAAGCAAGTAAATTTAGCGTCTTAACTAGTATAATTAGTGGACTTTTTTCTTGAAAATCAAGATGAAAGATTTTAAATAGACACAGATTTTATCACAGCATTCAAATGTACTAAGTGTATTCTTTTTTAGGTATTTTTGTATCTAATATAAAGTGCATAATGCAACAATACCATACCAATACAAGAAACCCATACCAATAATACAAGAAAGATGCATTGAAACATTGAACATCTTTAAGAGGAAAATTTCTTTTATAGAATAAAATTGTAATTTATGCATTTGCACATTTTAAAAAGTTCTTATTATTTTTCATTTATTAGAATTTATTTGCAAAATTATTTTTATCTTTGTACTTCACAAACACCTACGAGTCTCAGAGGTGAAAAATAGGAAACCTATTGCACATCAGATTCTGTAATTGTGACCATTTTCTAAATAGTTTTCATTCAATCAAAACATGTATTTCACTATTTTACTTCATTGTGTATCCTATTTTAAAACATTCACTTTTGCAAATACACCTGACGCAAATTTATTTTAACACAGGCCCTTTTGAATGGGTGGTCTACCTAATCAGTGGGCGTATCCTTTTTGTTTTGAGGCGGGTTATGGTGAACTGTATTTGAGCGCTTATCAACTTAGTACGTCCCGATAAGCTTCATGCGCCATGACTTATCTTGTGTCACGAATACTGCAAAAATTTGATTTTTAAGAATCGATTCATAAGTTTACGTTCGAATTTCTAGAACCTGTTAGTGAATTTGAACGCTGATATCACATCTAAACTGGTAGTTTCTGGGAAAATGTTCGGGAAAACTTAGAATGTGAAGAATGGTTTATGTATTCGATGTACTTATCAAAGATTTACTAGATGCGCCACGTCGATAAATATCGTTGCTTCCAGTTATTCCAACAGAACAGTTGCAAGTTTATTTGCTAGCGGCCTTGAGTGTTTGTGCTCTTACGGTTAGTACAGCGTTGTAGAAGTGCATATCGCCAATTAAGAATATTAGAAAAGAAAGATGTGCTGTAATGATGTAGGTAGAATTTTCCATCGGTTGTATTTGTCTTCCTGCCACCTTGAAGGACGAAGTTCGCTTTTTAGGTCAATTAACTTCTAACGATGTAATTAACACATAGATGCATGCACATAGATGTAATTAACACATTTATGCAGGAGTGCCACAAAGATCGGCACTCTCTCCCATTCTGTTCATTTTTAGCTACGATATCCCCACAGAGGGTGACTCCAAGTTAGCGCTGTACGCAGATGATGTCGCCCTCATCGCAACGCACAATGACATTGCTGTAGCCAAGGACTATATTCAAAACACATTAAACGAGTAGGTTAACTGGACTTAAAAATGGAGAATCAAAATAAACCCGTTAAAATGTTAAGCAAAATCTTCCCGCTACGCTGCTCCAAAACTCCTGCTGAATTAAATCTTCACAATACATATATTCCGTGGACCTCCTCACCGATAAAATACTTAGGAGTGTTGCTTGACAAAAGATGAACTTGGAAACCACACATAAATGCAATAGCCAACAAAGTATCTGGAAAAATATCAAAACTCTTCTCTATAACCACATTCTTCATTGAAAGTAGAATACCGATTGCTACTATTTAAATCCTTAATTCTACCAACCATGATTTATGCATGTCCAGTTTGGGGATGTGCTGCGACTAGCAATCTCCAAAAATTAACAGCCATTCAGAACATATTTTTAAGAAGAACTTTAAATGCCCCCTCGTTCATTCCAAACACCCAGATTCGTAGAGAATTGAAAGTGCCTTCATTAAGCGACCACATAACCCAAATAGCCCAAATGTTTTACAAAACCTTCGCACTTCCCCATGCCCCTTAATCTTCAGTCTAGGTCGCAATGCTGCATACCCACGTATTAAATCCAGGTATCCCAAAGACCGATTTAAAAAACCACCGTAATCCCCCATAACTGTTAATAGATCAAACTGAAGCAGTATTCAATCTCGCTTCATTTACTTTAGCACAATGTTTACGTTCTTCCTTGTAATAAAATCCACTGCTGGCCATTCCCAAAAAGTCAAAAAACTATGCAATGCATAATGAAACCTCCTCGAAAGTACGTACGTCGAACGAGAAGAAATACATTTTTAAAAAAAGAGGGGAGTGGTTGTAAAGAGAGACAATGGAACGATGTATTTCTGAAAGCTAAGACCAAAAAGCGTTGCAGTACTAATGGAAGGAGAAAAAGACAACCGTATATTACACTATGGATTTGATATAAGAATAATTTTTCTTTAATCTTTTGATTTTTATGAATTAAATATCTTTAAAATTCCTAAAGAAAAGGTTGAACATATTGCCGAAATCACCATTGCGAAATAAAAAAAGACAGCATAAATAATTGAGACTAAAAAATCTGAAATGAACATCATCATCGAATGTTTGAGAATTATGAAGCAAAATTTCTGATTGACATGATCGACATTAATTTCATTTAACAGAAAAGTTGAACAATTAGCTCTAATCTGGCAGTCAAGCAAGCTCCAATGCCTTCTTCAAACATCTATAATTTCCAGCTACCTCCGTCGTCGTACTCCTTGGACGAGTCATCCTCACGGACTCCCCAGGTGCCAGACGTCACTCAGTCTGAGCAGGTAACAACCGCCGTCTCTGGCCAGCCGGTCTCATTGTGTTCTCCCTCGCCGTACTGGGCAGTGGCAGTCTGGGCCGCGAATTCACAAGGTTCATTTCGACGAATACTAGGGAGTTTTAGCGCCACACGTAAGGTAGCGATGTTATGTACTAACAGTCACGTGACGGACCTTGAAGTCATAAGCCTAAGGTACGACCTTATTCCTTCATAAATAGTGCACGCCTATAGGAGTCTCTACGGTCACCTTACAACCGACAAAATGGCCGCTTAAAAACAGGAAACGTTGCAGATTCTTCAATATCTGACAAACCGATTCTCGTATGTGAGGCAGTTACAATTATTCCTTACTAACTCCACATCGCTGGCAAGAATTAACAAGAAATGTTGGAGAAGTGATAGAAAAGAAATCTATTCAAAATTCCAGAGTGCATACTCATTGCAGAGGGCCACAAAATATAAAACTCCGAACACAATATACATTTATTATACACTTGTCTCGTACCGTAGTTTTTTTTTAATTTGTTGCATCGTTGACGCAACGCGTCTCTTTACCCCTTGTTGAGCGTTGAGCGCATTCTCTGGAGTAATTGTCCGTTACTGAGCAATTTACTTTCATTACTGTTACTCAGTAATTACTATATTAGTCAAGTCTCGTCACGTCGCGGTCAGTCAGTGCTTTTTATCCCTTCGGCCAGGGGCTCAACGCCGTTAGATTCCAGGGTTCCTAGCCGGTCACCCAACCAGGAACCCGCGAGTCTGGAATTCGCTTAACCTCCGTGACTGCACGGAGCGTAATAAACGAATTCAGCTAACGGCGAAGGCAAAGTTTAAAAGTCTCACCGCTAGCCTAGCCTCTCTGATATATTATGCAACTTCTTTGTTCAACGCTTGAAAAGTTTCTTTTGTTATAATGCATAACGCAATGTTGCAATTTGCAAAACTCTTCTGAACGTTGTTCATTATGACCGTAAAAAGTCGATAGTCACGTGATCAATAGTCTTAAGGATGTCTCCTCACGCCTGACGCTAAAACTCCATTTATTTTACAAGTATTTTATTGAAAATAATTATATTATAAGGTATACCCGCTAGCTGACGGTAGGTCGACGCCGGATCTCGCCATCCTGCGGGGGGGATCACCATGAAAAAACGGGACCCATGACCCCAGTCGTTGACGCGCCCGGAATCACTAATAAGCAACGCCAGCCTCGCCGTCCCAGTGAGCACCTCGCCGCCGCCCCAGCCGCCCGCTGCGCTGCTCCTCCGCAATCAATCGGGAGCCCCGGCCCCGCCCCGGCCCGCCCTCGGGCTGCGGGCGAGGCTTCAATGGCGTAAACCGCCAGGGGCTGGAGTGCGCCGCAGACAAGCCGGCGCGACCCTCGTCAATGCGCCAGCCCGTGTGCTCTCGCGCCCGCGCCCGCTCCGCAATCTACCTCTCCGCAGCACAGCACAGCACTGCAAAGCACAGCGCACACAAAGACCCAATAGCGGGCGGCGTCGCACTTAAAGGGGCAATGATAGGCCACAGCAATCTCTCTGTCTCTATCTTTCTCTCTCTCTCTCTCATATATATATATATATATATATATATATTGCAATGAACCCGACCTGGGCAACTCACGCATGTGAGCAATGCGCGTAGCACACGGTCTGGATACCACGCAAAGGGGGGGGGAACACCGAAGTGTGTCGGTAATCAGATAACAGGTGTGCGCGTTAAATTTATAAATAAAGGGCGCCAAACGGACACTTACCTGACAGCTGCCACCGGCATATGAGCATCTCAGGCACCGGCATATGAGCACCCAACTACCTCTCCTCAACACATCAGCCTGTTTGCTATGCCGTTGTCTCGCCTTCTATCTGTCTTCCGATAAAAATCCTACTCTCTCGAGCTTCCTGCTTCGCATCCCCACTATCTTTTCTGACTTCGCCCATCGCTCCTTCACGTGATCAGAATTTCAAATGCTATTGGTCAAAATCTCAATTTCTAGAATATTCGACGCGAGTCGGAAGCCGATAGGGCATTTCCTAACTAACGTCTTTTTCTGGGCGCCTGATTGGGTCTTTGTTGTGCGTGTGTTCTGGCCAGTACACCAGAGATGGACAAAGCAGTCCTTTCTGCAGTCTCCGCGATGATTGCATGTACCCTAAGGGATTACATAAACAGTAGCCAGGATCTCTGTAATTCAACTGTTCCGGTGCCTCGTGTGCACAATGGCGGGCAGCCGCCCGCTCTTTGCCTGAGGGGTTGTCCCGGGAGGCGATCCTACCCTAGTCGTAAATCTCGGAATGGGACGACAAGCGCGTGTTCGCGGCGTGACAGAGGGGGAAGTTTGAGTCCGACGACAAGCAATTGTCTCATTGCTATATATATATATATATATATATATATATATATATATATATATATATATATATATATTCTAACACGCCCTCCTACTACCTTCCACACGTGGTGAAGGCGTTATAGAATGAATGCTCGTGAAGCGAGCTTAAAATTCTCAGGAAGCAGGATCTTTTGGGTATGAGAAAGGTCTGAACCCTTGACACAATGAATCAGATAAAATACGAATAAAATGAACATATATTCAATGAAAAATGTACAGTGACGCAATTTCATAACAGAATAATTCACTTTAAGTAACTGATCACTGAAAAAAAATAAAACAAGACAAAACAAAAAAATAGGCGTCACCTCAACTGCCTGAACACACTTTCACCAACTACAATTTACAACTTGCTCACTCCTTTCTGAATTTTTCTACTACCAAATTATTTTACTCTTTTAGCCTCTAGTTTTTCCTGCACGCTTTTAAAATGAATTTTACACTTGTTTCAAGGAATCCCGTTCACAGGTGCTAGCCTGGGCTTCGCACTCACTATAACACTGAATAAAACGTAGCATTCACGTTACTTAAATCTGACCCTTTTACATATCACAAAAAGCAATTATTTTTAACACAATACAACAAACTCACCTTTCCAGATAATATCTACTGTACAACATATGAAAATCATGAATTATTTATGTAAAATTGTACAAGGTACGGCCTCTTTGAATGAATTTAATGACACGAGCAGTACATAAACTTGAAACTGCCACTCACATCGTTCGAAATAATTTACCCACCTATTCTAGACTTTTCACCCACTTTTAACACTAATTATCGTGTATTTACCGCTATCCTCTTTCCCCAACTGATCGCCGCATAAACGTGCCAGTTCTTTTACCTCAACACCTCCGCATCGCTCGCCTGTAGGTAACCTTGGGGATTTTCTGCCGCTCGCCCCGCGTTGCCACACGTCTTTGCTTGCTGTCCCACGATGATAGCCAAATCTTTCTCACCTACGCTTCGCTCTCCAATTTCACACCTTCTCGTTCCGAACTGTACATTCTCGTCCAGTCCAAGTCTTTCTCCCTACGCTTCGCTCTTCCTGGGGTCGTCCTTCTTCTTCTGCGCCTCGTACAAGTTTGTTCGCGCTTCCAGCCTCGAAATTATTAATGTTGCTGAAGTTATGCTTAAATGTTCGGCCGACCTACCACACTTTAGGCATGTGTGGTCTCAGCGTGCAATATGAGATGCTGGATTTAATTAATGTCCTTCTGAGCGAATTTTACAAATTTGAAATTATTTCGACGCCAAACAGTCACTTCGCTTGCTCTCTCAAATATTGTGAATGCGACGAATGCTTGTGCAATCTATTTCTTAATTACCTCACTGTCGAAGATACGCTTCTCAAGCTAACTTTCAACTACCAAGTTAAAATAAACTCCTGTAAAGTTACAATCGCCGTCGCTGCTGCAATCGAAGAGAGCTCACTGTAGTCGCCGTCGCTTCTGCAGTCAAAGAGAGTTCTTCCGAGGCGCGCCGCGATACTTATGGTACTCGCGCCTGGGGAAATTTTGGAGGGGTGAATATTCTGCTCCTTTCGTGACCTCCCGGAAAAAAACATTATTCACTAGTCCGGGCGTCGTAGTTCGAAAAGCTGTGGGCAGATGGCGCGTTTACCAGCCATCGCTCCGCCGCGTACCCTAGTCCTCTCTGGTTGTGGGCTTCTTTTCGTAGCTGATGGTGTCGTTATGGGGTTGTCTAATCCCGTGACGTCACAATATATATATTGAAACGCACCGCGTTTCTCAATTGAGATGCGGGTGCTCATTCTATTGAGATTGATTCAAGCTCTAAGCTCCCGACCGGTCTCCCAGAATATGTGGTAGTGTAGTGCATGTTAGTGTAAGTGTGTGTGTGTGTGTGTGTGTGTGAGTGGAGAGAGGATAGGACAAGAAAGAGGAAGGAAAGATCGCGCGCAGTCCGCGGCCCGTTTGTTAACGTATTGCTCCGGCATTCGCCTGGTGTTGATCGGAGAAACCACGGAAAACTACCGATCAGAACAGTCGGCCTCTAGAATTCTCTTCCAGACAGCGACTGAATTCGACCTAGCTGAATAGCTTGTGTCGAAACTCCTGCCATGGGGAGTGTAACCCTAGGACCTCCCGGTCAGAGGCACTGCAGTGACCAGCTGATGCTCTGAGCTACCGCTCCCGGTGGGAAGCGGACGAGGAAATGGACGCAGCGGCAGAAGCAGCCTGGCTGCGTCCGCCTTCGTGTCTGTGAGCCTGTGTGCTGGAGCCCTCGCCCTGCGTTCGGATCGCGTCGGTCGCTCGGGCAACACAGAAGCGATGGGAGCGTCGCTGGAGGGCTTCGGGCGCACTAATGACAAACGCAAAGTCGACTTGTGTGGGATCGCGTGTACTTGCCGCCAACGTTGGCGGCCCGATCAGCAGTTGCCTACGCTGAGGACGAACAGTCAGACAGACGTTCTGCTGTCAATCGAGTTTTCGGTATCAAGGACTCACGAAACATGGACTCTTGTTACACCACATGTTAGAGGATTTTTTTTCTACATTTAGCAACTGGATTTATTCACTTTTCGTTAACCGGTTCCGGTAATAACATTTTATTTTCTGCCGAAAATTCGCCATTTTCTGGCGCACAATTACATAACGTTCTCTTTTTATCAAGTACCTTCAAAAGGGTGAGAAAATTAAAATTTCATTTTTTTTACCAAAAGAATTCAGTAAAATTAAGTTTGTCATCTGTTAAATTGCACCAAGCTCTAACCTTAAAAAAGTTGTGTACACGTTTCCTTCAGCTCTGGCATCCCTGCCTTATCTGTGTACATTTGATGTTGAATGCATATGCGTTTGAAATTAGATGAAGCTGTCTTCCACAGTTCTTACCTCTCAGTCGTTATTTTAGTCGGTGTTTTATCATGAGTCTGATGTCTGTTCCAAGAACGTAGATACACCTTAGGGATCATAAACATATCTAACATCTTCAGACGCAGTTACCGTCTGAATCCCGCATCCCAGCGCTCACTGCTTTGATGGTGCACGAAGCTTTGCGAGGAGCCCCAGAGCCTCTCCGCCGCTGCGTGGCCACCTCACAGATAGCTAACACAAGCAAAGATGGCGATCGGTATATGCAGGGACGGATTTATATCCTTATCTCTCTATATATGCTCCATGAATTTCGCCGCGCCTCGAGAACTTATATTACATGTAAACTAGTGGTGCTACCGAACAGCGCAGACTTTCTCGTAGTAAAATGTTCTACTTTCCTTGGTGTGGACTGGTCTTGCCCCATCCTCTTGCCAACTGCCTTCTATCGTCGCCCAAAGCATTTTTTTGTCATATTTTCTCCGGTTTTCTATATACTAATAGTAAAACCTAAATATTACTTGAATAATATTAAAGAAGAGTAAAACCTCATACTAAATAGAAATTTTCATTGAAAAATTTGAAGCGGAAAAATATAGTGGAGATTAAGCATTACTGTAAATGCGAAATTTCAAACTCGTTTTCACTAGAAGAGAAGAATTTATTAAGTTTTGGAAAACTTTATTTAAAGTCATTTGAAGTACTTTACCTCACAAATGCATTAATGTATACAAATCCATGGAAATGTGCATATTAACGGCGTGAGACATATTTAAAGAAATTACATTTCGTAATTTTGGAAAAAATAAAAGAATGAACCAAAATGAACTTATCGACAAATTAAACACTGCCATTATCACTATTCGTTAAAAAAGCTTGAAGAACAAATCTGGAGCTATTTTTGACAAAATGGCTTTTGAGTGTTTTTAAAAATGCGGAATTTTGAGCTCATGTTAACAGAAAACTGTTGAGTTTTCCAGAAACTTTATATGGCATTTTTTAAAGCACATGTACTCATACATACAATAATGTGAAGAATTTGCCTCTAATGTAAATATTACTGACGTCGGAGACAAGTCAAAATATTACATTTCTGTAATTTTGACAGACGAACCGAAAGACGGACGGACAGACGGACAGACGGACAGACGGACAGACGGACAGACGGACAGACGGACAGACGGACAGACGGACAGACGGACAGACGGACAGACGGACAGACGGACAACCGAAAAAAGGACAGACGGACAGACGGACAGACGGACAGACGGACAGACGGACAGACGAACGGACAGACAGTCAGACAGACAGACAGGTCAGACAGACAGACAGACAGACGGACAGACGGACAGACGGACAGACGGACAGACGGACAGACGAACAGACAGACAGACACACAGACAGACAGACGGACAGACGGACAGACGGACAGACGGACAGACAGACGGACAGACGGACAGACGGACAGACGGACAGACGGACAGACGGACAGACGGACAGACGGACAGACGGACAGACGGACAGACGGACAGACGGACAGACGGACAGACGGACAGACGGACAGACGGACAGACGGACAGACGGACAGAGGACGAGCAGACGGACAGACGGACAGACGGACAGACGGACAGTAAAAGAAAGTAGACGGGCAGAGAGTAAAAAGCTTCACCGAAGCGAATGCCGTTTCTTTTGAAGCAAAAGCTAATACCGAAACTGATACCTCACTCGTTCATTAATGGGATAGGTCAGGAAAAGAAAAAGATAGATAATGGTTTCAAACGAACATGGCATTAAAACTCAAATTATATTAATGTTTGGAAAATTTGCCGCCCTGATCTATAACCGTTTTAGCCCATATGTAAATCCGCCCCTGGGTACATGAACCGATCTTTCCCCAGAGCGTCCTTCAGTACTGGCTGGATCGTGTATCTCGCTCATGCAGTCTGCATCCCTGCCTTTCCTGCCCCACATCGCCTCGTATTTTTCCAGTAGAACCGGTACCTTTTGCGTATTTCACACTCAACCAATCTTTATAAATGAGGTCTCTAAATAAATGTAAAGGATTTGTTTTTAAAAAATGCATCTAAATATTGAGGTCAAATGCAACAAACGACCCTCGCCCGGACTTTTGAATCTCTATTGTCAAATAATTCCTAAACGAGAGTTTTGGGGCATAAAAACTAAAATAGTGAGGCCAAAGGTCTCAAAGAAACATTTTTTAAGGTGCTGGAGAATTATCAAAAAACTTGCAGATATGAATGAAAAAGTTATGGCAGGATTCAGGAATAGGATTCAGAAAAACAGTGATCCAACCCTCTCCCTTCTTGCCAATCTTGCTTAAGTTAGAAAACCCTTCTTCAAGCTTTTCGTTCAAGCGTCTACATGGTAATACTACACTCATATATTTTTCTGTATTTTCTCATGGATTTCATTCAATACCCCCGAATGCCTTTCTTAAAAATTCTCGTCAATGATTTCAGTCCCCAAGTTCTCTGCCTACAAGAAACCAACTTTAAAGGTAGTACATGTGCTCAGTTACGTGGATATAAAAGTGTATTCTGTAACAGAAGAGACTCTCTAATTGCAAGTGGGGGTGTAGTGACTTTTGTGAAATAAGATATTTTTCGTCATAATATTCCTCTTTAAACTCTCTTAGAAGCTGTGGCCGTATCGATTAAGCTTAATATAGTTGTGACTATATGCAATATTACTTACCGAATAGCCAAATGTTGAATATTCTCGAACTTGACAATATCATAATACAACTTCCTAAACCATTTATTATAGTGGGTGATTTTAATAGCCATAACACCATGTGGGGCGCTCAAAGAACTGACAGAAGGGGCAAATCTATAGAAGAATGGCTCGATAAATATGATGACCTAATACTCGTGAACAACGGAAGTGCTACAAGATTTAACGCAAGCAATGGTACTGAGAGTGCAATAGATTTAAGTCTAGTCTGGTGACTAGTAACATTGCTACTAAATGTGCTTGGTGCACTTTTGATCAACTTTATGACAGTGACCATTACCCCATCTCCATCAATATCTCCGACCGACAATTGGCGAAGAATCTCAAAACCCACTCTAAATGGTTGATTAACCGTGCTTATTGGTTACAATACCAGCACACCATAAATAATAATGTCGACAACTTCCCTAAACCGGACTCGTCTCCTCCTCATATAAATAAAATAGTTCAGGATTTCACTAATATGTTGACATTAGCGGCTAGTTCATCCATCCCTCCAAGTTCTGGAAGAATAAGGAAACACCAGGTTCCTTGGTGGAATGAGGAATGTACTGCGGCCATCAAGGAAAAGAAAAGATATTTCCGAAAATACAAGAAAAATAAAACAATTGAAAACTGAATCCTCTTTAGGAAAGCTAGGGCCAAAGCCCGCTTATATTAAAAACAAGACTTCAATCCTGGAATAATTTTACATCTTCAATAACTAGACAAACCTCCTCTTTGTTATGGCAAGAAATCAAGTCCATTAGTGGCGCACCGATGAACTCCACCCCAATCATGGTAATGGACTTAAACGGTAATAAATACTCACAACCTCAAGACATCAGCAATTTACTTGCTGTATCCTTTGCTAAGAATTCTTGCAAATGCAACTAGTTGCAATTGAAATCCAGCAATCCAGAGCTTTTAAAACTCTTGAAACGAAATTTCTTATGTCCCAAGACCTTATTTTTTCATTGGTAGGTTCCAACGATAACCATTATAACAGAATTTTAAACTTGGGCGAACTTCTGTATGTGTTGAAGAAAAGTAACAACTCGGCTCCGGGCCCTGACAAGGTCCCCAACAGTTTCCTTAAAAACCTACCAGTGAATGCCCTGGAATACCTTCCTCAGATATATAATGTTGACCATAGTCAACTCAGACCTTTCCGGACCAATGGAAAAAAGCTATTCCTACCTATTCTTAAGCCTAATGAGGACAGATGCAATCCATCTAGTTATCGACTCATATCTTTAACATGGAATCTTTCTAAGCTTCTTGAGGTATGGTATGCAACCGTTTAAGATGGTTACTAGAATCAAAAAGCCTCTTGTCTCCTTTCCAAAGTGGATTCAAAGAAACATTTTCTCACACCGTATTCTAAAGAATAAGATATTCTTGAACACTCTATTACATTTTTCTTGGTTCGACGTTTCTGGATTCTACTTCGCCGGGTCACAGCCTGCAGAATCTTCAAGTGTATGTGAAATTAAACTTATTACTTGACATTTTAAGCAATTGAATTAGGGGGGTATACCTCCCCGCTCGATAATAACGTTAAATAAGAATAGTTTGTATTGACAGGGGTATAATGTATTGATATCGATTAAAAGGGAATATACAAAACAAGTGACAGAGGATAAAAGGCTTGTGAGAAGAAACAAGAAGTATTACAGGATTAATATGAACATGGAAAAATATGGAAGAGGGTGGCGTTTAACGTGCGAGAGTTCTCGCTAATTCTTCGCACCCTATCAATGATCCTCTTCCTGTCCCACTCCGTCCCCCTTCTGAAGCTCTGCGTACAACGCTGCGACGACAGCGCCCCCCCCCCCCGCCCTGATTCCGGGAGTCGCCGCGGGGAGCGCGCGTGCACGAGCCGCAGGCTGCCAGATCGGTTCCCCCTAAACTTGGGTTTTCGTAACGTGGTCGGTGAAAGTAAGAATAAAGGGCACCGAATGCAACTAGGTCCAAGGGCGCCAAACGCGTGCACGCAAAGGGTAGGGTGGGAAGAGGAAGTAACGTGGGAAGTATTACAAAATGCAGTGAGTGTAAAAATTATTCGAACACCAATGTATTTTAATAATTATTGCAATTATTATGCAATAATTAACTTATATTCAATAGATATTTTCTTAATAGTATTAACCTAAGTGTGTAGAAAAGTTATTACCAAAAACCAACAGAAATATACGTGTACAAAGCAGATAAAACCGTCGAAACTTCCTGAAGTATGAAATCTTGGGATAAGCCAACTGTTGCAGTTTTAGCTCCCCTACGCCTAACCCATGAGAAATTTGTGATGCTAGGAAGGGTAGGTAGCCTTGCATTATGTTTGATAGATACTCGGCAGGCGTCGGTGTGTTTTATGTAGGGAATAAATGGGTCATAAAAGGAAGGAAACGTCTTTGGAAGAGAAAAAGTTATAATCGATGTAAGTCGTTGAGAGAAATTTTTCAGATTTTATACAGACCAAGGAATACCTTTCTCGGAGTCATTGAAGGTTTTGTGTAAGAAAAACATTGGAAAACGTGAGAAAACTTGGACGTCCAAAGAAACCTAGTGGAGCAGATGGTCGTGCAATTCTACGGAAAGTGAAGAAAAATTCTCAATCAAATGCACCAAAACTACCAAATGAACTTTAAAATGAATTGCTGATAAATTAATGGAAGAGTACTGTGGGAAATTTTGAGGCAAAGTGGCTATTATGGATGAGTAGCTAGAAGAAAATATTATGCGAATGAAGTTAACAGAAAAAAGGTAAATTTATCGTCGGTAAGAATTCATCAAGAATAATTTTGTCAATATTGTTAAATGAATGTTAATAATCTTTGTGACTTCATTATACGTTTTCAAAATTACTTTAACTTCCTTGATTTCACCTTGGTGTTGCCGTACCCGCAAATCCTTGTATGACATTTGTGTCACAAGATTCTCAAGACAACCTATGGGAGCATTTCTGATTTTCTTTATTTCAAGAAACGTTTGGGTCGGAAACGGAAAGAATTTCATTTTTTCTTCTATGGAACATGACCTATATTTCTCTTTCCGGAGAGGCAGATAAGAAGTGTATGACATTCATAAAAATACACGAAATCAGTTCCATGAAGTAACGAAAATCTTTTAAACACGTTGAGTACTACATGATAATAAAGCATGGGACTATTTTTCCTAGAGATATGAAATTTACAATGCCGTTTAGTGTATAAATTAATTTTACGTTGTGACAAAAGAATATGGTTCATTTTTACGTCACTTTTTGCATTTTTCGTCGAAATCGACTAATAAAACACTTTTTCCCTTTTCCAGTAATTTTTCATGAATTTTGGATGACTTCATTATTTTTAATACCGTTTTAATGGTACTTGCTTCAAATAATATTTACGCGATGCAATAAATATTCGCCACAGAATTCCTGAGTAACCTATTCAATTTCTTCGCTCAGAAATTTTTGCCAGCTGTTGTATGCAATCTAAGGTTCCTGTGCCGCTTATCTGCGCCATTGTTGGTCCGCCCGATGTCGAGATATCTGTAGTCAGAAATTTCCTGATAAATAGCGGTCCATACGAAACGTTTCCTAGTGTAACGTCGTGGGTAGGGATCTACACCCCAAAGGAACAGACACGAGTGGTATTTACAATTTATTTACAATAAATTATGTACACTATTCACCGACCTCACTCTAAGGTGTTTGTCGGAGCTACCTGCAGCAGCCCCCTCTCCCAACACGCGCCTTGCGCGCGCCTGCGTTTAGCCAACTCGACAATCGCAAATGGCACCTGGTGTGCCTCGGCAGACAATCTGCCCCGAAGTATCAAGCATACTTCACAGTGCTCGAGACTCGAACACCTACACGTGCCTACAGCACTTCCGCGCCAGACTTGGCCGGACAAGTTTGCGGTGTTGTGCCGCGAGGAAATCAGAAATGCTACCCAACCCAGGCTTTTTGCCACCACCCTTATATACGCTCGAGTCACATGACTTCCTGCGTCATCTTTCCCCACGCACTCGTCTTGAGGCGCCTGCTTTTCCGTTGCAATTTGCACCCGGCACCTCCAAGCCGAGAGGGCTTTTGGACTTTCCCTGAAGGGTTGGCCTTTGTTCGGGAGCCTATTTTGGCTCCTCATTCCATACCTTGCAACGTGTCTCTCTGGAGCAGGAGTCAAGTCTATGACGCTACACTAACTTGAGTTCATTTTTAAAAAATGGAAGAAGCCTCAGACATCAGTATTTTATCCAACAGTTTGATTTGTTTATCGGAAGAGGTTTTGATCTAATTTTTCTTTACTTTTAAAGCTTTTTTTTTTAAATTTAAGAGTATTATTGATTACTTTTTGGCGAGTTTTAGGTCATCAAAATCCGCTTATTAGTTATCAAACTAGTGTTGTTTTTGCTATTCACTGTAAATACTTATAATTCAATCCCATTTCTGATTTTCTGAGAGAGAAAATGTTAGGTGAAGATGTGCAATGAAGAATAAAAATTAAAAGGAGGACACTGAAGGGTGGGGGGGGAGGAGATGACGGATGAGTGGTAATGGCTTCACTTAAGGGTTGAAAGATACATTAGGTTGGTGAAGCCCTTTTTCACAGATAACTTGTGATTTTGGATTTTTGATTCATTGATTAGTGCTTCCGAATGCGTTCACTGTTATGCTCACTAGCGCCGTAAGTGTAGTCCAAGTTTTACATCGTGAGTAGTGGAGGTGGCGTTACCCCTTGGATGACGACATTCGGCGCCGATTGATTAATTGATTGATTGGTGATTCCGCATGCGTCAACAACCGAGGTCATTAGTCTCGTAAGTATAGTGTATGTTTTTCATTGGGATGTGGTGGAGATCTTCCATCACTGGATAGCGAGGTCCGGCGCCGACGTGCCGTCGACTAGCGAGGTCTTCCTCAACTAGGTATCTCCCACCAGCGTGGCACCGCCCCAGCCGGGACAAGTTGTAAGTCCCCGACCAGTCTTCCGGCATGTGTGGTAGTGTAGTGCATGTTGTGTAAGTGTGTGTAAGGGGTGAGGATAGGACAAGGAAGAGGAAGGAAAGATCGCGCACGGCCAGAGGCCCGTTTGGTAGGGTACTGCTCCGGCTTTCGCCTGGTGTTAATCGGAGAAACCACGGAAAAGTACCGATGAGAGCTGCCTGTCGCTACTGAATTCGACCTAGCGGAAAAGCTAGTGTCGAAAATCCTACCGCCGTGGGGAGTGGGAACCTAGGCCCTCCCAGTCAGAGACGCTGCAGTGCCGTCAGTTGATGCACTGAGCCACCGTCCACGGCTCCGGCGCCGACCTACATGATGGCTGGGGGAACCAGGTGTCGATCACCTGTGGAGTACCCACCTCCTCCACTCGAGACAAGCTCTGTTCTTCCGACCTTTAGTGTAGTGCATGCTAGTATAAGTATGTGTGCAATGGGAGAGGATAGGACAAGGAAGAGATAGTAAAGAAAGCGTGCGGAGCGTTTGTTCGGGTGCAGCACTGGAATTCGCATGGTGTTGATCGCAGAAACCACGGTTGTCATGAACCCCTCGGTGTGAGGCACTGCAGAGACATCACTTGAAGCCCTGAGCTACTTAACCCTAGATTATAAAGGCGACCTGTAGGAAGCGTTATTACGAAGGTTTAGGTAAAATAGTCTTTTAGGTATTTTAGGTAAAAATAATGAAAAATTCATTTTTAGAACGAAACACTATATTTAATTAATTGAACATGTTATTGGTTACAACACCAATATTATGGAGGTATAAAATATATTTTAAATATTTTTATAGGTACATCTAAATAGTAAGTTGACTCTCATAGCACACACATTTGTTTGGTGCTGTTCACATATAACTGTTGAACAGTGTCCGCAGTAGTACCTCGTCAAGCGTCCTTTGATATGATCGCCGTCGTCCCATTATGATTGCTACGTATTCAGAACAACACTTAAATGCTACAAGACAAGGTATTCATTGTTCACTTTCGTATTCATTATTCACAATATTAGGCAATATAGTGCCAAAAAAGCTCATGTAATTACAAATGCTTAGTCTACAGGACGACGCGAGTCGGCATACACCGGAAATGGTGTACACCGGAAATATGCACGGGCACAAGGTTACGTACATTTCACTGGCTTGTCTCATAAGGAAGGTACCTAGAGTTTCGGAAGCGGGGAGTGAGGGGAAGGGGTGGGGCACTGGCTGCGTTCCCTGAGAGACGGCGGCTTTGTGAACGAGGGGAAGGAAGAAGTTAATCAGTTGCATGTGAGGCGAGAGGAGGAAAGGGACGTTAAAAGCGAACGTGTAGAAGATCTCGAACGGAGGGAGAGAAAACGCAGTTTGGGAGAAAATTGTTTAAGCAGACGAGAGACAAACGTAATTGTTTGAAAGAAAATTAAATGAAGCTAAGGGGAAAAAGAATAATGATTGCCGCAAAGAAGGAACAAGATGCGAAATTAGCTTAGAGCTTTAGCGAAATTAGAAAATAGAGTCTTCAACGTCGATAGACGAATCAGCCAGTTTGCGTGTGGTCACCGTGGTTTAGATGGGTAACCGTCTGGAAATCGAAAATTCACGGGACCTACCACCTGACTGATTGGAAATAAATAACACACAAATAAAAATTGATCACAAAAACTGAACATTGATCGAAAACGACTATTAGCTCGTCAACCTATTCGTTTTATCACAAATAGGTGCCATGTGAAGTCTGAAAGAACTTAATATAACAACAGTAGTCGCCTGCAGTGAAGGAAACGACTGTGGATGAGTGTTGCCGGACGTACCAGAATCATGGTATTTATATCAGGATTTAAATGGAAATACTATGAACCAGGACGAAGATCTCCTGGTACTCTTAAACCAGGATTTTAAGTCTACGGTAATTATTTTTGTAATTATTGATGGTGTAAGATTTAAGATTCATATAATAAATATTTCATTTAATAACTTAACACGAACACCAATATAACATTACTGAAATATTGGTGAAAACACTGCAGTAAAAACATTAAAAGTAACATGTACTACTTTTTCACCGCATTCTACAGGAGAAAACGAAACGTCTTTATCTTCCATTTATGGTACAAAGAAAAAAATTTCCACCATGTTTCCAAAAAATTTATTGACATACAACGACTCGATATAGAGTTTAATTTAACGAACTTTCTGTGCGTGTTAAAAATATAATAGTTATCAAACCAACAGTTTCATTGGTAGCAGGAATTTTTGGTTAGTACCCGGATTTTTGAAGGTTGGTTCTGGGGCCGCGTTTAATCCCTCGGTAACTCTGCTGCGAGAGGCGTTCCGAGCTGCAGGGGCGGAGGCTGGCGCGTGTGAGTGTGGGACGTGGAGAGCGCCCGCAGCGGCCGAAAGCGCCAACTTGCCTGGCGCGTGCGGTTTTCCTGGGAAACGCCCCTTTGAGAGCCACCGGGAAACCGCGCGCAAAGCGCCTTTTGTGGTCGGGCGCGGAGGTAGCCGTTGGCAGCGTCATTCAGCGCTGCAGCCCTGCACTGCACGCCCCTCCCCTTCCCCTCGTTTCCGCACCCCCCCCGCCGCGTCGCCACGCGCGCTCGTCAAGTGGCTCAGGGCATCGACAGATGTCGCTGCAGTGCCTCCGACCGGGAGGTGCAAGGGTTCCACTCCCCTCGGTGGAAGGATTTTCTATATTAACTCTACCGAGAGGGGTGGCTCAGGGCATCGACTGATGTCGCTGCAGTGCCTCCGACCGGGAGGTCCAAGGGTTCCACTCTCGGTGGAAGGATTTTCTATATTAACTCTACCGGAGGGTGGCTCAGGCATCGACTGATGTGGCTGCAGTGCCTCCGACCGGGAGGTCCAAGGGTTCCACTGCCCACGGTGGAAGGATTTTCTATATTAACTCTACCGGGAGGGGTGGCTCAGGGCATCGACTGATGTCGCTGCAGTGCCTCCGACCGGGAGGTGCAAGGGTTCCACTCCCCTCGGTGGAAGGATTTTCTATATTAACTCTACCGAGAGGGGTGGCTCAGGGCATCGAATGATGTCGCTGCAGTGCCACCGACCGTGAGGTCCAAGGGTTCCACTCCCACGGTGGAAGGATTTTCTATATTAACTCTACCGGGAGGGTGGCTCAGGCATCGACTGATGTGGCTGCAGTGCCTCCGACCGGGAGGTCCAGGGTTCCACTCCTCGGTGGAAGGATTTTCTATATTAACTCTACCGGAGGGGTGGCTCAGGCATCGACTGATGTGGCTGCAGTGCCTCCGACCGGAGGTCCAAGGGTTCCACTCCTCGGTGGAAGGATTTTCTATATTAACTCTACCGGGAGGGGTGGCTCAGGGCATCGACTGATGTGGCTGCAGTGCCTCCGACCGGGAGGTCCAAAGGTTCCACTCCCCACGGTGGAAGGATTTTCGACACTAAGTTGTGTGCTAGGTCGAGTTCAGTCGCTCTCTGCAAGAGATTTCTAGCGGTCGACTGCTCTCATTGGTAGTTTTCCGTGGTTTCTCCTAACTACACCAGGCCATTGCCGGAGTAATATTCTACCAAATGGGCTACGAACCGCGCGCAATCTTTCATTCCTCTTCCTTGTCCTCCCCTCACCTCTTACACAAACACACTTATATGCGCTATACTACCACACTTGCCAGAAGACCGGTGAGGAGCTTAGAGCTTGTCCCGGCTGCGGCAGTGTCCCACTGGCGATACTTGGTTGGAGAAAACCCCGGATCTCGCCAGCCCGCTGGAGAAGACCACCGTCACCTATCGATCAAAAACATGCACTATACTTATGTGACTAATGACCCTTTAATAGGTGACGCGCCCGGAATCACTAATCAATCAATCAATGGATCGCTCCTTCCGACCTCTCGACTCTCTCCGCCATCACCGTGCATATTTCTCTGGCGGTAGCGGTGTACCTCACCTGCAGCAACATGAGATCCGGCACCGATGTACGCGTTGGCCTGTGGGTTCCGCTCTCCCTAAAATCCTCCTCAGATATAGAAGGATTTTCCCAAGGATGAGCCAAGGTAACAGTTCCGGCAACATGTGATTACATATAATTCAGAGAAGTATTCCTCCGCCGCGACAGCTGTGCAGCCACGCCTCTTCGTAAAGTGCTAATGGCTCCTGTGAAAACATCCCTATACAGAAGTCTAAGAGTTTCGCTGATGTAATTGCACGTACGCGAGTCCGGGAAATATTTAAATTTAAATATGAAAGTGGAAAACCTCTTAACATGCTCTCACAGTCAGTACAAGAAAACTGCCACGAATGTAAATAGAAAGAAAAAATATTTTATGCCGGAAACACGTGCACCGGTACGCATCTGTCATTCAAGCCTCGGTTTAAAATACATAACACTTTTCATATAAAAGTAAATGTAATGTAATATTTATAAAAAAAAGAATTTTTACAGAAGAGGACATAACACTGCACTTCCTCATTTCAATTATTTCTCGCGGCGCACTATATTTTTGTCGGACGGAAGACATCACAAAAGGAAGCGTCGAAGCCACTTACAAGTTAGCCAACTGCAAACGAACGAATCCAGGAAGGGAGTCTGATGGGCTCGAGTGCACAACGACAACAGAACCTTCAGTTATGATGCCAGCACTAACTGTCACTTTGGCTCACGCTTAGGAAAATCGTTCTATACAAGTAGGGGCGCCCCTACTTGTATAGAACGACCATGGACTAGCTCTACCTATGTGTGTGTTAATATAATGCATGAAAGTATGGGTGTGTGAGTGTGAACGTTCAGGAGAGAATATGGCTAGAATAAGGAGGGAAAGATCTCGTGCAGTCTGTGACCCATTTGTTAGGTGTTGCTGGTAATGATAGGAGAAACCACTGAAAACTACAGATGAGAGCAACTGATCACTTGAATTCTTCTCCAGACATTGGTTGAATTCGAACCAGTAACGTAGCTGGTGTGAAAAATCCGCCATCGTGGGATTTGGAACCCCAGTTCCTCCCAGTGAACGACGCCTCAGAGGCAACAGGTTCCTTGTGGAGCCATCCTAGCCGTCATCACGCGCCCTCGACCACTGCCCCCATCACCACCAACGCTGCGGGTTAGTGGTTAGCGTATCGGACTGTTATACCACGTTCGCGGGTTGAAACCCGATCCAATGGGTTTTATAATAATAATAATAATAATAATAATAATAAATAATAATAATAATTGTTATGTTCAGAATAATTGCACGCTTTATATACACAAACATTTATTGTAATTAACTGCCGAAAGTACAAAGGTTACAATTCCAAAGTCCAAAGAGCGTACCGAGTCACAAACCAAAATCAAGAAACCAAAAGTCCGGGAGATGTACCAAGAACAAGCTATGTCGAAACCAGAAATCACACTGTACAATCTCCTCGCAGAATTCAACTGGGCGCACGGTCACTAACGCTCTCACTCAACTCAATTGCCAATCACTGTCGTGGTTCTCGGCTGGCGGCGCTCGCTCTTAAAGCGGGCGGCGCTGGAGACTCGCTGCGGCGTAGCTGGCTCTCCGACCAGCTCGCTTCCCGGGATTGGGCGGCGTCTTCTCGCTCCGCCGCCTCCGCTGCCTTCTCTGACCGCCGCTGAGCGCTGCTTCTAGGCGCGCTCTTTAAAAGTGTTTCACAGCCGCGACACCTCCTCTGAAAGCGTCGTGACGGTGCAAAACGTACACGGCGTCTTGTGGACCTCCTTGGTGCTACCGCCGGAAGCTCCGGCGTGGGCGGCGGCTCCGTGGGCGGCGGCTCTGTGGGCTGCTCCTGTAATGGGGCGTCATGAATCAGTTCTCTCATAGCTCTCTCTCTTATACTCCTTTCGGAGCCTCTTCCTAATGTGTCTACCGGCTCCAGCGTGTACCTGGGGCGCAATTGTCCCTGGTGTCTCACCACCGTTTTGCTATATGTCAAAACTTCATATACTTTACTCCTCGGGTTCCTATTACTACTCCAGGCCACCAGGCAGGTTCCTTTTTAAACGAGGTACAATAAACTTTGCTGCCTACCTGGAATTTCGGCTGCAACTCCTCTTCCTTGTGACTGTTACCTGGTACTAGCAATGACAGCAGCGACCTATGCTGCCGGCCATGCAGAATCTCTGCCGGGCTCTTCCCTTCAGGTCCAGGTAGCGTCCTATATGTTGCCAGCACCCACATCAGCGCCCTGCTCCTCTCAGCTCCGGCGTCCTCGCCTTCGCATTGCCGTTTTAAAGGTGCCAACGCACCGCTCCACCTCCCCATTAGACCGAGGGTGGAAAGGCGGTGCACATATGTGCTTGATGCCGTTGGACCTACAGAATCGAAAAAAATCTTCTGATGTGAACTGGGGTCCGTTGTCGGACACCAATGATTGCGGCAGTCCCTCTGTCACGAAGATCTTCTCCAAGGCATCTATCGTCGCCGCGGCCGTGGTGACTCCCATCTCCACTATGAATGGGAAATTGGATAAAGCATCAACTACCACTAGCCACATTTTCCCCCAAAAAGGACCGGCAAAGTCGACGTGCACTCTCTCCCAAGGCGCCTCAGGTGTCGGCCACGAGTGCCAATCCTGCCGCGGGGCGGACTGATTCATTTGGCACGCGTTGCAACTCCTAACCAATTCTTCTATGTCAGAGTTCATCCCTCGCCAATAGCAGTGGCGCCTAGCTAACTGTTTTGTACTCACAATCCCCCAATGTCCTTGGTGTAACAATTCCAGTACCTGCTTCCTCAGGACTCTCGGTATCACCACCTTGGTTCCTTGCTCACTAGCTAGTAATAAAACTCCTGACTTAACTGATAAATCGTCCCTTTTATTATACCACGCAGTGCTACTCTTTCGCAACTCCTCAGCCAACCTTTCCTACATATTCTCTAACCACCCGCAACTCCTTATCCTGATCAGTAGCTGATGCAATCGTTGCGGCTGTGATGGGAAATCCTGAAGCACCCCAAATCTTCTAGATCGACTTGCTGGCATGCTTCTTCCGATTCATCAAACTCCACGTCTGGACCCACTGGTAATCTCGACAGCGCGTCCGCGTTGTCGTGCTGGGTTGGGCCTATAATGAATTTGATAATGGTAGTCAGTCAAAACAAAGCCCATCTTTGCAGCTTTTGCCATACTTTCTGGCAACTTCTTACCCATGTGAAATAACTGTACCAACGGCTTATGGTCCGTGATAATATGAAACTTGGACCCATAAATGTACTCATTGAACTTTCTAACCCCAAAAATTACTGCTAAAGCCTATTTTTCTATCTGGGAGTAATTTTTTTGATGCTTGTTTAATGACTTGGACGTGAAAGCGATGGGGCGCTCTACACCCGCTTCATCCTTTTGTGATAATACTGCCCCAACTCCATAATCTGATGCGTCAGTCGCAATCGTGGTCACCCTACCCGGGATGTAATGGTTCAGCTGTGTCGCTTCGACGATCGCTTTCTTCAACTTACCAAGTGCCACCTCACATTCTGGTGACCACACAAATTTAACGCCCTTCTTTTTTAACGCATTCAAAGGGGCTGTAATCGAAGAAAAGTTCTTAATAAACTTGTTGTAATAGTTTATCTTTCCTACCAAAGCTTGAAGCTCCTTCACATTCTTGGGAGCAGGGAGGTTTTTTATGGCTTCCACGTGGTGCTGCGTTGGCTTAATACCGGATTCCGTTACTTCATGGCCTAGGAATGTTACCTGTTGCTTGAAAAATTCACATTTCTTGAAATTCACTTTGAAACCCCACTCTGCCAAAAGTGCTAACAATTCTTTTAAGTTCCTTATATGTTCTTCCCTGCTTTTGCCTGTTACGATGATATCGTCCAGGTAGTTAATGCATCCACTCACTTGTGACGTTATCTGTTCTAGAACTCTCTGGAAAATAGCCGCTGCTGAAGCAATTCCGAAAGGCAATCTATTATATCTAAATAGTCCTAAAGGAGTGTTAACCACTAACACTTTCTTTGCTTCCTCATTGAGGGGAATTTGCAAGTATGCATCTTTTAAGTCTATTTTAGTGAACTGCTGACCACCTGCCAATTTGAAAAATAAATCTTCCGGCTTGGAGATCGGATATTGTTCAATTTCTAGTTGGTCGTTAACCGTGCTTTTAAAGTCACCACATAGACGCACATCCCCATTGCTTTTTGACACCACCACTAACGGCGTAGCCCAACTGCTTGTTGTCACTTTTGTAACTATTTCCTGTTCCTCTAACCTCTTCAACTCAGCTTCCACTTTTTCCTTAATGGCCCACGGCACCGGCCGTGCCTTAAAAAATCTAGGCTTAACATTTTCTTTTAACTTAAGTTCCGCCTCAAATTTTTTGCATTTTCCTAATCCGGGCTGAAACACCTCCGAAAATTCATCTTTCAGTTCATCTACCAATGTTGACAGTTTTTCCTGTTGCAGGGTGAACACATTATCCACGACTCCTAACCAATTTTCTCGAAACTGTTAGGCCCAGAATGTTCATTACTCATATCTGTCTACTACAATTACTCCAAAATGCTTTTTGTTCTTATACACTCTGGAATTTTCACTTTTCCCATTACTTTAATCGGATCTCTACCAAATCCGAAAACTGGCTTTCCTACTTTTTTCACCTGGGGGGAACCTAATTTTTTATAAGTGTCAAGATTTACTAAAGTAACCGTTGCGCCTGAGTCCACCAAAAATTTCACTTTATTTTTTCCCAACTCTAAATCTAGGATCAGCTTATTTTGTCCCTTACTATTTAGAATTGATTCACTGTGTTAATATCCATTTCCTCTTGCTCTGCTAATTTTCTTCTTTCCCGCCTTTCTAACTTAACCTGCCAACACACTTCCTTTATGTGGCCCACTTTACCCACTTGAAACACTGTGCTTGCCTAAACCTGCACTGCCACCTCTGGTGTGACGTCCCACAGTATTTACACGACTTCCTTATTCCGTTATCGGCCCTGTAGTTGCTGCCACTATCCATGCTACTACGCGCACTGCCCTGGTTATCTAACCGCTGCTGATAACGCGGTGCCCTTCTGACGTCACTCGACTCACTCGAGCTGGAGGTGTCCACCGATCGATGGCGCCGCGGCCGGCTTCTTATCTTGCGCTCCAAGGTTTTACTCTCACTCCTGCTGTTATCGCGGCGGCGCTGTTCCCCTGAGGCTGCTTGCATAACCTGATTATCAGCCGCGATCTGCTTTGCCGCCTGCGTGGTAATTTCGAAAGTCGACGCCAACCTACGAATCTCCTGTAGCGATGGATCACTATTGCTAAGTGCTTGCATTCTGATGCCGTCTTCGGGTGTATGCAGAATTACTACATCCCTAATTAAAGTTTCTGCGTAAGATTGTTTACAAGCCTCCGATTGACACCTAAATTCGCAGTTCTTAGCTAGCCTGTTCAGTTCTGTTATCCATTCGGCATGCGTATCTTTTTCTCTCTTTCTGCACTGAAAAAATGCGTACCTCGCTGCGACCACATGTGGTTTCCTCTCATAATGCTTGTCTAACATAATTTTAATTTCTGACCACTTAAGTTTATTAATCTCGTGCCCGGTACATAACTTTTTTAACAGTGCGCAAATTTCACTACCGCCATAACTAAGAAACGCTGCCCGTTTATTTTCTTCACTCTCGACCCCACAAAAAATCCAATGTTGTTCTAGCCTTTCCGCGTAATCACTCCAATTCTCTAACTGTGGCTTGAAAGGGTCAAAAGGCGCAGGCAGTTGCTTGCCTTGGTTCTGACTCACCGCCTTCAGCGTTTCTAGTTGCGCTAAATGTTGTTTGGCCTGCATTTCTAACATCTGCTGCATAAACTGTTGCTGATGTTGCTGTAGCTGCTGTTGTTGCTGTTGTTGCTGCTGTTGAATAAACTGCAGCACTTGCGCCAACTCCGATTGAGCTGGTGCGCTCGCCATCTTCTACTTGTAGTAAATACCAGATTGTTGCACTTCACTAACTTCGTCGCCTTCCGTTACCGGCGACAACACGTAACCAACTTTGCAAAAAGTTTTATCCTCGTCGCCAATTGTTATGTTCAGAATAATTGCACGCTTTACATACACAAACATTTATTGTAATTAACTGCCGAAAGTACAAAGGTTACAATTCCAAAGTCCAAAGAGCGTACCGAGTCACAAACCAAAATCAAGAAACCAAAAGTCCGGGAGATGTACCAAGAACAAGCTATGTCGAAACCAGAAATCACACTGTACAATCTCCTCGCAGAATTCAACTGGGCGCACGGTCACTAACGCTCTCCACTCAACTCAATTGCCAATCACTGTCGTGCTTCTCGGCTGGCGGCGCTCGCTCTTAAAGCGGGCGGCGCTGGAGACTCGCTGCTGCGTAGCTGGCTCTCCGACCAGCTCGCTTTCCGGGATTGGGCGGCGTATTCTCGCTCCGCCGCCTCCGCTGCCTTCTCTGACCGCCGCTGAGCGCTGCTTCTAGGCGCGCCCTTTAAAAGTGTTTCACAGCCGCGACAATAATACTATTTTTTTGCTACTTAGGAATACATAGAATATTTCTGGTGGTAGCGTTTTCTAAGAAATTTCTACAAATACACAAAACAAACATCAAACAACATTAAAATATTAACATGTGAACAAATACAATTTTACAAAATTAACCTATTAACCATATTTACTTAGTCTAATTTTAAAATTTTTGACATTCTGAGGGAAAGTCTCCAGCACTGCAGCAGGTAATTTGTTCCAATTTTGTATCGTTCTGTTTACAAATGAGAATTTACCTACATCTGTTCTCTGTTTTCTTTGCCGAATTTTGAAACCATGATCCTTCCGCGCGACGTAAGTTGGTTTAGATAGTCTTTCCCGTACTTCACCCCACGGACGATCCCCTCTTATTGATTTGAATAATGCACAAAGACGCGATTTCTCTCTGCGTTTTTCCAAGGGTTCCCACGATATAAATTCAGAATTTGAACGTCCTCTCCTAACAAATTTTGCAGCATATTTTTGTACTTTCTGGAGAGATTAAAGGGAAGGGGAAATCCTTCGACGCCTTCCTTCAGAGAGAAAGTAAACCCGGCTGTCCTATGTGGTAGATGTACTGCAAGTAAAAGATTCTGAAGCCTAAACGAAGCCTCTGATCTAAATTCAAATCGCCTGTTTAGTCGCCCAACATAATACCTCCTTTCTCTACCAAATGGTAAAAGGAGCGTAGCGGAATTTGCGTGGACGAGCAAGCCTCAAGGCCTGAGCCTCACCACGAAAAATAAGGCATCAAAGACTGGAATTGAAATGTCACCGTGGCTACTGACCCCACACCCCCACTCCCGCAAAGGAACTGGAAAATACGTTCCTCGTGAGCAAAAGTATATACGAAAAATATATGAAGAATATATATGAAAAATTAGATCTTTCATATGTCAATGACATGCTGCTCGCATTTGAGAAAAATTTAGCATTGTTTTCTTCGTTTCAGTGTTTGAGTGAATCGAAACTGTTGCATTGTTTTTGTATTGTTTCCGATTTTTCCAATTTTCTCTGTATCTAAAAAAACATAAACACATCCTACACAGCCGTTAAGTTGCGTACTTTTCTTTCAATTCTTGCTCTCATTGGAAATTACTAATATGGATATTAGACTGTCGACTTTGTACTTGCTTCACACAAATCGATGTCTATATGGAATATTAAAAATTAAATACAGGCCCTTGTAGGACATGTGTGGCTGCCGAGATGCGATCCTCATCCTAACGTCTTCAACGGAGTAGTATTCTGTACCTGCGATTCCCGGATTGATTGATTGATTGTTAGTGATTGCAGGCGCCTAAACTACCGAGGTCATTAGTCCTGTAAGCGTAGTGCATGATATATTCTCGGAAGGTGGCGGTGTTCTTACCGCGCTGGACGGCGAGTTCCGGCACCGACCTGCCGGCGGCAAGCTTGCTTTCTCCACCAGCGGGGCACGGCCACAGCCAGGACATTTTCTAAGCTCCGATCCGATCTCCGAACATGAGTGGTAGTGCATTTTAGTGTAAGGGCGAGGACACGACAAGGAAGGGAAGGAAAGAGCGCGGTCCGTGGCCCGTTTTGTGGTTCTGCTCCGGCATTCGCCTGGTGTTGATCGAAGAAACCACGGAAACTACCGATCAGAGCAGCCAGCCGATAGAATACTCCTCTAGCCAGAGAATGAATTTGACCTAACTGACAAAGCTAGTGTCGAAAATTCTGTCACTGTCGGGACTCGAGCCGAGGTCCTCCCAGTGAGAAGTTCTGGATTCCCTGAGTGGCCAGGGTGGAAAATACTTTTCATTCCGCGCCTCTCGCGACCGGCTCCTCCTTGTTTCGCTACCACTACACTTCAAAATATTATTTTGAATGAAATGTGTTCATCGAATACAGATCTTGAAATAAAGTCATGTTCAATTTTTCGAAAGTATGAGTATTTTTGCTTAATTTTGCGTGATTCCTAGGCGATTTTTCATTTTCGTTTGTACGTATTAACGGAGATTATACTTAGTGTAGAGAATATGTAATGCTGCGGAAAATCTAGTTCGACATTTCAACGGAATATACACTTTTGGGGTCCCTAATACAGAAAAAGTAGTTGTTTGTTTTTTTTCAAAACGTCCGTCCGACCGTGAACACTACTAGCACCAAGACCGTACGTAAGATTTTTCCAAAATCCCCTGTCAATCCAGCCCTAATGGACACTTTGAAGGTTTGAAAAATATTCTTCAAAAGTTTGGGGTGCTTTACATGAAGCCTCCGGACATTTTAAAAATTTTCTCAAAAACGGCTCCAATTTTTCTCTTTAAATTTCTTGTAATAAGAGTGTAAAATACACTTATAATGGTGCCATAGGTCCGATTTTCACGATTAACTCTGAATTTTTGAAAATTTCAAAAGTTTGAATTTTTTCAGCGTCATAATACAAATACAAAATTGAAGACACATTTTTCCTTCCAATAAAATTTGTTGTCCATTATTAGTTCTTTCATAAAAATCATGTACATTTTTTAAAATGAAGTAATTTTCGTGCAATATTTGCAATTTTAAAAATAATAAAAACAAGATTTTTCAAAACGCCTCCAATTTTTTCTTTAAATTTTTGAAAGTGTTACTGCCAAACGAGTTCTATACGATGTCAGAAACGCTATATAGCTCTGTTCTTTTGTTAAAATTTAATTTAAATTAAAATGATGTAAATTTTTGTCAAAAGTTTAGTTGTTTTGCGCAATATTGCCTGCAATATTTGAAAATTTTAAAAATACTAAAACACGATTTTCTCAAAAAGGTGCCAAATATTTCTTTAAGGTTTTGGTAGGGTAGTACTAATACACTCTATAGGATGACATAAACGACTTATTGCTCTATTCTTTTGTTTGTTTGTTTTTCAAAAATTACAAAAATGTAATTTTTGACTGGTCTCCACGTCGTAATATTTATATTAGATGCGATTTCATTACATTGTTATATTTACGAGTGCATGTGCTTTAAATAATGTCAAATAAACTTTCTCCAAATCTCAAGATTTTTCTGTTAAAATGACCTCAAAATTCCCCATTTCAGAAACGTTCAAACGCCATTTTCTCACAAATAGCTCCAACTTTTTAAAAATTTTTCCCCATGGATATTGCTAATTGCACTGATTAATATGACGTAAATTTCATTTTTGTGTATTCTCTTGTTTTTCAAAATTACACAAAAATATTTTTTAAATATTTCTCGCCCATTTATATGCACATTTCCGTTGATATGTATACTGAAACATGCCCACCAACTGCTCACAATTATTGGGCATTTCGTCGTAACCTGTTTCCGAATTTATGTGAACATGGGCGCCAGAAAAAGGTTACGATCATATTTTTAGCTATTATTGCTTCAAAGAAAACTAAAGTCCTCAGAAAATTAAAAAAGGAAACTAAAACTAAGAAAACTAATTGTCCCGCTAGCTGGGTCGATGGGTTGCGTCTAAAATAATCGCTATTACCTATTGATAGCTGATTACCCGATCTGCCATCCGTATACGAGTGGCGAGGAATCTGAAAACAAATATTTTATCTAGCTACTTATTAGCTCGAATTGGCCAATGAAAATGTTTTTTTTCTTTCAAAATGAAACTTCGGATTTATTGCTTATTGCAATGTAAAAATTTTAAATGGAAATTTACAACAGAAAGACTGTCCTTTGGTCATGACCTTGTTCGAAACTTTATGCTGCACAATACTTCGCGCGCTCTTTCTCGATCGACGTCGCCACGAAGGACCATCTTCTCTTCTCCCCGGTGATGCGAATTCAAGAGTCGAAGTACCGGGTTCTTATCCCCTGTTCTTCCACGCGAACGTTGCCGAGCCACTGATCCGCTCTACTTCAAATATTCGTAGTTCTAGTTCGATTAAACTTGCAAAAAAATAATACCCAGTTCTTTACGATTATACAGCATTATTTTAAAGTTTCACAAATTAATTACTTGTCCAGAATATTTCCGAATCCTATCATACACGACTTCTCACAAGTTCTAATTTCCGCGTGTAAAAATCATTAAAGTCCAAACTGTTCCTGAACGTTCGAAATTCTATCAGTTCAATAATTAGTAGAGCTCCCTCGCGAAAAATAACAAGTTATACTTCTAACACACTGTAAATTACTCGGAGTCCAACGTTCCTCAATCTCATGAAAAATTCCAAGTTCCAATTACACAAATTATCTATCTGCGAGCGACCCGCACAGCGTCACGACATATGTCAGAATGTGTATTTTTTTATCACTGCTCAGCCCTCCAGACCTCGACTTCTACAGCTTTTTCAAAAAAAAAAAAAAAGACATACTTCCGCAGTAGTAGACTATCGTTGCTTTCTCCAACCAATCCCCAAATCGTTTTCAACTCTGACTAGCCAGGCCGTCACTTTCAATGCTAGATGAATATTTATTTATCTTGACAACAACTTGGGCGCCGTTTCCAAGGCGCCATATTCCTATTTAATTACCCTAGCATTTCCACCCATTTACGACAAATAACATGTAATAAAAATGACGGACATATTGGTAAGTCACAATACATTATTACATTTTTACGTGGAAGTGCTTCAAATGACTCCCAATGAAGTTTTTCTAAAACTCACTAGATTCGTGGGAAAAAGCTTCAAATTTCGCATTTACAACGGGTTGAAATTTTTCAATGAAAATTTCCAATTAGGACGAGGTTTTACTCTTTAATATTCTTGAAATAATATTTCGGTTGTACTATTAGTGAAGCAAAAATTAAGAAAATGTCAAAAAATGTACTTTGGATAAAATGTACAAAAAATTGTACGACAGATGGCAGCTGAACAGAAAATGGAACAACACCTTAAAGCCAGACCATACCAAGGAAATTAGAAACATTTGCTACGAGAAAGTTCGTGCCATTTTGTAGCATCTCTAGTTAATTGATAAATCTAAATCATTGAAAATGCTGGACAATTATCTGGCTTTAGGGTTTATTCGTTATAACTCTAGTTTATGTTCATCCGCCCCAGTTGAACGACTGTTTTCGTCTTTAGGTTTTATACATTCGCCAACTAGGTTGTTATTGCCTGATGATTTGTTTGAAAAATTAGTCGTTTTAAACGGAAATTCCATTTGAAGTCGTAGGCTTCCGCGGCCAGAGTCATGTAGATGATCATGGCTGTCCAGGTGACGCCGCGTCGAAGGCTGTGTTGCCGACGTTTCGATATCATAATTTATAAAATTTAATATTATTTTGTATACAGTATTTGGATTATATTTTAAATATATATGTACTTGTATATTTAGCATATTCCAAATGTATTTCGTGTATGTATAAACACTTATTTGTGAAGTATTTAAATACTAAATTTTAAGTATTTTGCGCGGCCCTGATTAGAGTTTGAGACGGGTTCCCGCCAGCCGTCTTGGGCGTCCCCTGGGCCGCTTGCGGAGTCGAAGCTCGCAGCTGGAGAGAGAAGCCCTCCACAGGGTAATTGGATCTCTCCCTTCATTGAATGTATTTAGCTTTCATTAGGCAGAAGCCCTACAAACGAAGTCTATTGATTTTCCTCTCAGCGACAATTCCCCGAAGGATTTTGTGCGGATTGAGAAATGAAAATTAGAATAACGCTCTTTTCATTAGCATGTTCTCTGAATTCTTTTTTTTTCTTTTCTTCTTCTATTTTTCTTGAAGAAATTAAGCTTCATTGAATTTTCTAAAGGAACTAGTGAGGACCCCGTCAAAATTTGGCGGTGTGATCCGAGATAAATGTAAAATACTGTGCCCAGACTAATGTTCACAATATATTGCATTGTTTGGATCTTCAGGGTACAACGAAGATATTCTGTGATGTGGAGTTCCCAAAATTTTGAACACGTATGGCCCACAACCAGGTGGCAATGCAATATCGGCACCGAATGACAAAAAGAAAGAGCACGATTATACTGACGGTTATTATTTTTAAAGTTTTTTGATGTGTCATCATCTCCTTTAAACAACTGTTTAATTTCTTCTGGCATATTGCTCGAAGGTAAACTTGTTTTCCCATTTAAGCAACACAGAGTAAGTTTGTTTGCAGAATTTCTCTCACATGGGAAGTACAAAGCAGAACAAAACTGACATTTCATAGTGAAACATATCCCTAACTGCTACAATTATTGGGCGATTCGTCGTAACCCGTTTCCAAATTTCTAATAACATGGGCGCCAGGAAAAAGGTAACGATAATATTTTAACTATTATTACTCTGATAAAAACTGAATATTATCCCGCTAGCTGGGTCGATGGGTCACGTCAGAAATAATCGCTATTATCTATTAATAGCCGCTTACCCGATATGCCTTCTATACAGAATGGCGAGGAATCTGAAAACAGAGATTATTTGATGTAGCTACTTATGAGCTTGAATTGACCAATGAAAATCATTTGTCCTTCTTTCAAGAGAAACTTAATGTTTATTTCCTATCAAATGCAGTAAATGAAAATGTAAAAAATTTACATTGAGAAACTTTCTTAGTCATGACCTGGTTCGAACCTTGTACGCCGAGTCTGGTCTTCGCGTGCTCTTGATTGATGCTACCTCGAAGAAACGTCTTCCCTTCTTCTTTGAGGCTCCGAAGTCCCGAAGTCCAATTACCACGAATTTCTTCTCTTTCTTAAAAACGAACACCGCCGATTCACCGCTTCGCTCACCGTATAAATATCTAGTGCTTTTATGATTACACAGCAAAACAAGTCTCTCAGTTCTATCTTCCGTTTATAGCAAGAAAATATGCAAAGTCCGGTATCGTTTGTGAACTGCATACATTTATAAGTTGAAGAATGATTAGAGTTCACTCGCGAAAAAAACTCCAAGTCTTATTTTGATGCACAGCAAAATATTCAGAACTCGACACGTTCCCCAAAACTTAGAAGTATCACAAGTTCACTTCTGGTTCTGCCACGAAAATATTCAGAGTCCGAATATGTCCCTCAAGTCCGATTCTTGCTCTACCCCACGAAAGTATTTCAAAGTCTGAACACGTATTGTAGACCCCCGAAATTTTTACAAGTCCTAACATGCACAAATTAATCTATTCGCGAGCGAACTGCTCACCGTCACGACATGCGACCGAATGAATTTTATCCTCCCTTTTAAAACCCACAATGCCTCGCATTTCATATTATTTCGACAAAATGCCCAAACTTCCGTGTTAATAATCAGTCGACGCTTCTTCAACCAATCCACAAATCTCTTAAATTTCCTCCTACTCACACCGTCACCTCCACGGTCAGATGAATGTTTGTTTATCCTGACAACAACCACGACGTCGTTACTACGGCGCCATATTGCTTATTAGTTGCCCTAACCATTTCGCCTATTTACGGCAAATATTCTGTAATAAAACATGTCTCCATATTAGTATGTCACAATAGACAATGACCCAACAGAAAAAGAAATGACCTCACTATCACGACACCTACGCTTTCTCTTTCCCTGCGTCCAGTTAATATACGTTTGCGTCTTTTGGGGCGCGTGGGCAAGGATTCGGAATTCGACATAACCTGTGAACAACTTCACTACTTCAGTACAACCGAGCAAAACCCACTCTCCGAATGTTCTCTACAAAATACACTGCAAAAGCATGTACATGCTAACTGCCAACACCACAATGCAATTATTACACTGAAACAAACCTTGACGAATTGTAAACAAATCTCAACAATCAAAACAAAACATCAAGCAGTGCCACCATGAACCAGCATGGACTCACATCTATCGACTTATTAAAGACTGATTTAATTAATTAATTTACACCGTAAATGTTGGTGAATCAACACAAACGATATCTGATAACACATCTAGGGATCACATTATTTCATTTAAAGGAAGAAACACTACAATCAGTTCAGTAGAAGCTCTAAACGAAGCCATGGCAGAATACCTTATTTTTTTAAATACATAGGTATTCTTGTAGTGTGTATATTATGTTGTAATATATAATTCTAGTGCGCCTGAACTGACGCTGTTTTTCTCTCGATATTTCTGCCCTGATCTTTATACGATGGCTTCGCTTGCCTTTTCATTTGACAGACGACCGTCATATATCCAGTTTGGTGGATTTTGGAAGCAGAGCGAAAGCAACACAGACAATTTACTTATGAATATCCATTTTATTAAAGCCACAATATGAATTTCTCTATTTACGATCAAAAACGGTTTTCTGCTTGTGGAAAAGTATGATATGTATAATGTATGGTTAAACCTTCTGAAGTCGCGGTCCGTCTCGTGCGGTTAGTAGTCGCCAGAGCGCGTTAGCGTGCCCACTGTTTCCTTTCTAATGTTACTAATAATTAATGTTGTTTTGCAATTTATTCCTTGTGATATTCAATTTTCTTGAATATATGTTCTTAATTTTTAAAATCTATAATTTATAAATTATATAAAGTACAATTTTAGAAACTATTCAATATAAGCAATTACAATGGTTTGATCGTGTTAAAAGAATGAAAGAAAATAGAATTTTATAAACAGTTTTAGAGTGGTTTCCTGTGGAAAAGAAGAAAAGATAGAGACATAAACATAACTTGTTGAGAGAAATTGAGAGACTTTTGAAAGAGAAGAATTTAACAGACAAGGATTGAGAAGAACGGAACAAGTGGAAAAATAAAATTAAAATTACATAAAGTATTACAATTTTTGGGTGACAGAAAGTTGTTTTTTCAACAACATAAAACTGTGGAATAAAATTTATAAATGAATGCTATTTGTTTCAAATGCAATATCATCTAAGTGGTCAACATACATTGCCTCACTTACGGTAAATACTACAGTAGTTTATTTTTATTTATCTGTAAAAAATATAAACAGTAATACTAATTTTTATTAAGTAGCCTCTTGATGGCCTCTTATCGTCACAAAATTCAATTTCATGTAATATCTCGACCGAAACTGGACGTCGTGGGGATTTCTGGAGTTCCCCGTCACAAACAATGAGTTCTACTCCAATTACATTAACTTGCACAACAAAGTTTCTGTTCTTGGAGGATAGGTAAAAAAGCTGTTGAAAGGTAAATTGTAGAAGAGTAGGAAAATGCTAATCTTATTTGCCAGTTGTCACAAATGGTGCGCAGACGCTTGTAGCCTCGTGCGACTACATTAGGGTTAAATGGGAAATAAGAATTTTTTAAGAACTCACAGTGGTCATCGAGTCATATGATTGAATCTCAAAATCCTCTGATTAAAAGATGTGTATATCCCATCAAAATAGCTTTCAATTACATTTAATTAAATGTTTTTACGGAAAACAATCAAACTTAAAAATAGTTTCTTCATGTTAGTCAAACCCAGACATACCAATTAAATTCTTTGTATTAAAATTAGATTGCGGAAATTACACAGAATCTTCGAGTCATGTCGCAACGGCATATTTGAATCGAACTCTTCTTGGAAATGCTTGCCACTCATTGGGTGTAGGAGTTATTCCAAGGAGGGAGAAATTAGTGAGGAGTCACGTCTGTACTATGAGTAGGGCTCGAAGTTCAGATATTTATTTTACTTAAAATAGGCAGGCAAACAGGCTATTTTTACTAAAATATCATGCAAAAAGGCATTTATTCTGGTTAATATATAGGACAAAACACGGGACACATTAAAAAATCACCATCTAAAAGTAATTGATGTAAAAAATCAATAATTAAAATGATTCGCATTTTTATTCTAACTTTAAAATTTACATTAGCACTCACGTGAAGGAAACTACCTTTTCTTTGTAATCTTCATTGTACTACAAGTACATCCATAATGTCGACTACGAATTTATTTTACTTGCTATGCTGTCTTTCCGAAATGCTGTCATGGATTCCTCATTTAATCTTGAAATAGTGTTAATGACAACGGAATTGTAGATTTCGTTCTTCACACTTGTGCAATCACCAGAAAGGGAAGAAAGAACAAGAAGAAACTGCGAAGGTTATATTATGTACAGATTGCTCTGTCCTCAAAACGAATCAGAAGCCACACACAAACATACAATGAGATTTCTTTTGAGCGAAGAAGTCTGTAAGCATCAATAAAAATATCAAAAATCTTCACTGGTATGATCCTTTCCCTTTTCAAACAAGATTTTTAGCACAACCTGACAACGGAGCCTCTGTATCCGCAGAAACAAAACACGACTGCACCTTCATGATCCCAGGCCCCTCAGGCATCCCAATTTCATAAAGATGGAGCAAGAAGGCGGCAAGGGTAGAAGATGCAAACGATGGAGGCAAGGAGGGAAAAGAGAAAATAATGATAAGAAACTGAGAAAAGACGCAAATAAGGCAAAATGAAAAAAATTCGAAGCTAAAATTCGCAAAAAGGCAAACTGAAAATCTACCAAAACAACCCCAGAAGTACAATTAAGTGATTCCTATTGTTAAAAATCATAAAATCGCAATAATAATAAGTGGTGTTACAGAATGGCATAGACTTTCTCGTATTAGTTTTCTATTTTCTTTGGTGCGGATAAGTTATTCGGTCTCGCCACATTCTCTTGCCAGCAACCATCTATTGCCGCCCAAAGTACATTTTTGACATTTTCTCAATTTTTCGGTTTTCTAATTCAAGAAACAATATTACTTTACGAATATTAAAAAAGAGTAAACACACGTCCTAAATAACATTTTTCAATAGTAATTTAACTGAATGCCAAATTTAACGTTGCTGTAAATGCGAAATTTGAAGCTCTTTTTCATAGAAAATTTTTGAGTTTTCGAGTAATTTCACTGAATGCCATTTGAAGCACATGAACTCATAAATCCAATAATATATACAAATTACTTTAAATGTGCAAACTAAAGACGTCAAGGATATTTCAATAAAATTATGTTCGTGTAATTTTTGAAAAAACAAAATACGTCATTTTACAGTCCAAATTTTACATACAAAACGTTATGTCATTTTACAGTCCAATTAGAACCCTGCATTGAAAAAGTGTGAAGCAGAAATTTGATGTAATTTTTGTGAAAGTGGCGTTTGAGCATTTCTGAAAACGTTAATCATTCACTCAGCTACAGAAATTTACCGACGAATTTAAAGAAAAGCTAATGCTCTATTCTTACCTCACCCGAGAATCAAACCCGGGATCATCACACGGGAAGCTAGTACGTTGACCGTGATCCAACCTAGAGGCTGAACTTTGTCGTGTTAAAGTAATTCGAAAAGCATGAAAATTCATAGAAATAAGAGCCAGCAGCAAATTGCCTGTAGCACGTACGCTGCAAATTTTAATTAGGAATATAATCAGTCCTCACCACGGGAATTAGAAAACTTTACTACGAGAAAGTCTGTGCCATTCTGTAGCTCCGCAACCTTTTATTCAAGTGTTTTCCTATTCTCTTCAATATATTTATATACACGGGGAACCAAGTACATCAAAAAATGATAATTCATTCTACACCTACCCATTAATTATTCACGGAGAACACATCTATTCTTCGACAATCTTAGAAAATTATTGTAGTTAGACCATTTTCATTTTAAACTGAGTTAGTCGTTTCTCATGAGTACGTGTATGGAATGAATATTATTTAAACAAAGAATAAACAACCATTATTAATGAAATCATGCCGTACTTCTTAAAAGCTACAAAACGATTAATTAATTTACAAATTAAAAATTAATGATGTCTTAATTTGTAAATTAGCATGTGGATAATTAATTGATTATGTAAGAGTAATCGAATAATTCGGAATGATAGATTGATTGTTAGTGATCCCAGACGCGTCAACTACTTTGGTTATTAGTCCCGTACATGTAGTAAGTGCTTTTGTTCAGTAGGTGGCAATGGTCTGCCCCCGCTCTATGGCTAGATCCGACGGCGAGCTCCCGTCGGTTGCTTGATTAGTGATACGGGGCGCGTCAACAGCGTAGATAATTCGTCCCGTAAGTTTAGTGCATGTTTTTTCCTCGGGAGATCGCTGTGATCTTCCCCCGCTGAACCCACAGTCGGCTAGCAGGGTTTTCCGCTAACCAGGACTCTCCAACAGCGGGGCACCGCTCCAGCCGGGACAAGCTCTAAGCTCCCGACAGGTCTCCCGGAATATGTGGCAGTGTAGTGCATGTTAGTATAAGTGTGTGTAAGCAAGAAGTGAAGATAGGACAAGAAAGAGAAAGGAAAGATCGCGCAGTCCGTGGCCCGTATGTTAGGGTACTGCTCCGGCATTCGCCTGGTGTTGATCGGAGACACCACGGAAAGCTACCGATCGAAGCAGGAGAATTATAGAAATAATTCTCCTCCACACATCGACTGAATTCGACGTAGCTGACAAGCTAGTGTCAAACATCCTGCCACCGTCGGGACTCGAACCTATGCCCTCCCTGTCAGAGAGACTGCAGTGACGTCAGTTGATGTCCTGAGCCATCTCTCCCGGTTGGAACGGTTGATGCACATTACTGTAATAAACAAAATCGTCGATTAGATATTACTCGATTATTATTTTGTAACCGCCCATCCCCGCGGCCTGGAGACCGCGGAGGCCTGGTCAGCTGCCTGATGGTTGAGTCAGCGCGTCTCCGCGGCCATTACTCACAGCGGGCGCTGTCTGCGGGCGACAGGCGCCCGCGCATGCGCCCTGCGCCGCCCACGGCCGTGCGCGCGCTCACGGAACTGCATCCGCGCCCGCGCAACATATTCCGGGAAGAGCCGCGTGCAGGCGCGCGGAGCTGAGAGCTGCACAGTGGGCGCAAAAGACATGGAAACGGGGCTCAATGTTTTTGATTGATTGATTAATTAATGACTCGGTTGGTTGCTTGGTAGTCATTCCGGGTACGTCAAGAGCTTAGGTCATTAGTCCCGCAAGTGTAGTGCATGTTTTTCCTCGGACGTGGCGGTGATCTCTCCCCGCTGGATGGCGAGATCCGGCGCTGGGTTAGTGGGGTTTCCCCCTAACCAGAACTCTCCCACCAGCGGGGTACCGCCCCAGCCGGGACAAGCTCTAAACTCCCGACCGGTCTCCCGGAATATGTGGTAGTATAGTGCATGTTAGTGTAAGTGTGTATGTAAGGGGAAGGATAGGACAAGGAAGGGGAAGGAAGATGCGCGCGGTCTGTGGCCCGTTTTAGGGTACTGCTCCGGCATTCGCCTGGTGTTGATCGGAGAAACTACGGAAAACTACCGTCTGAGCAGACGGCCGCTAGAATTCTCCTCCAGACAGCGACTGAATTCGACCTAGCTGTAAAGCTAGTGTCGAAAATCCTGCCACCGTCAGGACTTGAACCTAGGACCTCCTGGTCAGAGGCGCTGAAGATAGATCAGTTGATGCACTGAGCTACCGCTCCCGATGATCGCGTCAACTGCTGAGGACATTACCCCCGTAAGTGTATTGCATTTTTTTTCGCGGGCAGGCAGCGGTAATCTTCCCACACTGGACCGGAACTGGTGGTTCAGTGCATCAATTGATGTCACTACAGTGCCTCTGACCAGCAGGTCTTAGGTTCGAGTTCCGACAGTGGCAGGATTATAGAGACTGGCTGCTCTGATCGGTAGTTTTCCGGGATTTATCCAATTAAAAACAGGTAAATGCCGAAGCATTACCCTAACAAACGGGCCACTGACCGCGCGCGATATTTCCTTCCTCTTCCTTGTCCTATTCTCACCCCTTACACACTCTTACATTAACATGCACTACACTACCACACGTGCCGGGAGACCGGTCGGAAGCTTGTCCTGCCTGGGCGGTGCCCGCTGGTAGGAGAGTCAACAAATAAGCAACCCGAAAACCCGTTATCCGACGATAGGTCGGCGCCGGATCTCGCCATCCAGTGGGAGTAGTTCACCATCAGCGCCCCTGATGAAAAAGCATACACTACACTTACGTTACTAATACCCAAAGTAGTTGGCATGCTCGGAATTACTAACAAATAAGCAACCCATCTTTCCACGCTGGCTGACAAGATCTCGATGTAGTAATTTTTTTTAAAATTTTAAGAAAAAAAGTTCTGTTAATTTTTAAAAAAAAATTTTGTGTCAAACATATGCAATTTTTATTTTCTTTAAACCAATTTTTTTAAACGGACAATGTTTTGAAATTATCTTATGCAGCATTAAGGTTGTTTAAGAAAATGGTGCAGGTCTCATGTTCGTTAAAATGCCTGATTTGGGAAAAATTTAAATAAATTTTAAAAAAATTGGCGTTTTCCTACAACTACATTTGTGAAGATACAATTTGTTTCTTAATAAAATGTGTTTATCAACAACAAATCTTCAAACAAGGTCAGGTTGAATTTTTTGAAATTATGAGTATATTTTGTCTAATTAGTTGTCACAAACATAATCGCCCACTCCGAATTTGCTGCGCTTCGTGAACGTAATTCCAGGGCAGTTGGTTCCCTGGAATTCGTAAGTGAGAATTTGCATATTATTTCACTTTTCTTTTTTTATTACATTCGACCTTTTGTAATAAAAATTCACTTATATTTTAAAAATTATTGAAATCGCATTTGAAATCCTCTGAAATAAAACTTGCTAGCGTTCAGGAAATATCTTATTGCAACACTGAAATTCCGGGCCGCGAATCGGCAGCAGAATTTCTGTGAATTACGTCTCATTGGTGGAACATGATGTAGTTGAATGAAAAGCGGTTATAATCGTCAAATTTGAGTTTATATGGGCTTGAAAATATTTAGTTTTTGCCCCAAATGTTGTACGGTTTGTAGTGAGATTTACAAAAATGATGACTCAGATGTGTAAATTCGAAAATTGTGGTATAAGTAGTATCATATAACTTTGTAAATACGAGAAGGTGCGTGATGTTCTAGCAGCACTAGTTTATTCAAAATTTCCGGTTGGAAATTTATGACTTATAGAGGTTCCAACAAAGTAACACAAAGGAGGGTCAACTATCCGTACTTTGGAATAGAGGTTCTAAAAAGCATGTTACAGAAGTTTCTGGTAAAGAATATTTTAGTAATGGTTTGGGAAATAATTTAACAACTTAATATAAATGATTTCTTTTAAAATGTATTAATTTGGGTATAATATTTAATGAAGCAGTAAGTTAGGAAAGTAAAATAATATTTGGGATATCGTGAGTTCATTCTGTTCGGTTAAAAACAGTTTTCCAAACTGAAATGTTGCTCCGCAGTGTGAATTCGGAATATTTATAAAAAAATATTGAAACTTTTATTTAAATATTCCTGAATGCGATCTAAGTTTAATTCTGTATGAATCTGCATAGTACTTGAAACCCCTTTGAATCACAGGATTTAGAAACTATTTCCCAGCTTTATATACCGACAGTTGCGAAAGGCGAGAAAATGATAAAATAAAACTGCTCTCAACTTCATGTCTTGTAAAGCCTTTCTGAACATTGTGTTTATGACTAGAGAAAGAATTTTAAGGTGCGGCACCTTTTCAAAAGTATAGCTTTTTTTCATACAGATAGAATACATACAGAATGTGTGTATTTGGGGAGGTGGAATGAAGCGAAAGGAATTGTTGCATATTTTTACACCTTTTCGTGAGATTACTATTTTACGCCACCTGTTCCATCTTTTTTGCTTCAGCGCCTTTTTCTCCACTCTTTTCTGCGTTTTTAAAAGATTGGGCAGAAAAAAGAATTTTTCTCTTTTTGTCCAGCTTTTTAGAATCTTATTTAATCAGAAGTCAACAATATTAAATATATATTAAAATATCATTTACTAAACTACCAGTTATAATCCCAGCACCACTGGCATATCTGCAGCTGTGAACTCTAATTTAAATTTCAACAGAGATCTTGCAGCAGTGTAACCATTTCCCGGCGAATTTAAGTGCTGCCCTGACAGTCAAATCAGGATTTGCCCATTTCAATAGATGTGCAGAAATCTGCTTGTCCTCGGGTCGCCTCCAATACTAAAAGAGCACTGGCAGCGCTTGTGCACCAATTTCTGAATTTGGAGGGGAAAGGAGAAGAGGGCTAGGGGAAGTGAGTCACCTCTTACGGACTCCATAAAGAAGAAAGATTTCGTCCGAAATGATACGAATATTCTAGAATCTGAGTTCATGCAACCTTAAAGCACTTGTTTCAGCAGCACATTTTTTTGCACCTTTTTATATGAATTTTCAGAACATCCCCCCACTTTTACGACCTTAATTCAGGAGCAAACATTCAAATGGTAACATGTCCATTTGGCAAAAATTGAGTTCTGAAATTGTTGTTTTTACCTACAGTATTATTTCCGAAAAGAAACGTTACATGTCTTATAATACATTAAGTAGTACAATTTTCTTTGAGTTAAAGACAGCGTTGATTTGGGCTACATTTTTAATTTTTATCAGAAAAGTCTGAAGTGGACATGTCACGTTTTGAATGTTTGCTCCTCAATATGCACCTTAAAATCCTTTCCCTACTTGTAACTCTTATTTTCATTTGGCGAATCCCACTTTCTACACTCCCTCCGCCGCGCCGCCTCGCAGTCTGCTGGACCGCGTTGAACCGTTTGATTCGTCTCGCAGCCCCGCCCCGCCCCGCCCCGCTCCGCCCCCACCCCGCCTCGCAGTCTGCTGGACCGCGTTGAACCGTTTGATTCGTCTCGCAGCCCCGCACCGCCCCGCCCTGCTCCGACCCCACCCGCCTCGCAGTCTGCTGGACCGCGTTGAACCGTTTGATTCGTCTCGCAGCCCCGCCCCCACCCCGCCCCGCCCGCCCCGCCCGCCCGGCCCGGCCCGCCCGCCCTGCCCGCCCCGCCCTCCCCGCCCCCCCGTCCCCTTACCCGCCCGCCTCGCCTAGCCTTCGCCGCGCGCTGCGCCGGTGAGTCACGCGCACGTAAATAAGGAGGCGATGGAGGCGGCGCTGGCGGCAGTGGCTCGCAATGCAAGTGAAGCCGAGAAGCACTCGGCCACCCTCACAATTGAGATTTATTAGTGGGGGCTCTAAATACAAACCTCATCAATAGATTTTTTAGCCAGAACCCAATGGGAGTGGCATTTTAGTGTCTACTATGCGTACGTATAATCGGAATAATATACGTAGTATAGAGAATGAAAAGTAATTCTACAGAAAATCGATTTCGAGATTTCAACGGAAATACGTGTTGTGATACCGAAAAAGTGTTTAGTATGAAATAGATAGGAGAATATAACAATTACTGAAATATAAAAAAAAATATGCCAAGGAAACAATGTAAAAGACACACAAAAAGACAAGACAAAAAATTATCATTCAAAAAGATTTTTAAAAAACCCTTAGTTCATGAGTTTGAACGCAATAAGATTGGACACAAATGTAAGTAAAAAACTAATTCGCTTGCGGTCCCTGGCCCGCTTGTTAGGAAACTGCTCCGGCATTCGCCTGGTGTTGATCAGAGAAACCACGGAAAGCTACCGATCAGAGCAGCCAGCCGCTAGAATTCTCTTCCAGACAGCGACTGAATTCGACCTAGAAGAAAATCTAGTATAAAAAATCCTGCCACTGTGGGGAGTGTAACCTAGGCACTTCCGGTCAGAGGCAGTGCAGTGACCCCTGAGGTACCCCTGCCGGTGAGGCGCTGAGGTTCGGCCCACTGTCGCGCGGGCACAAGCAAGGCGTGACGTCGCCCACGCAGGGGCGCGGTCCAGACACACTTTCGCTCACTCGCGGCCGCCGGAACAAGTGGTCGGGCGGCGCTGGCCGCCTTGGCTTACGCCCCCGCCGCATAAATCGCTCGACGCGACGGCCGCGGCTCTTCCCAGAGTTCCTCGCCCAGCGGCCGAGAGCTAATAATTTAGCCCCTAAAGAACCTCCTGCAAGAGACAAGGGTGGGAACTGTTTAAATACTTGTAGTTGAAATACGTATTTTAAACACATTTTGAATTTGAAAAACTGTTGTTGTTGTTTTTTTTTTCAATTTTTTTTTATTTTTGTTATTTAAGGTCGCATCGACATCTAGGTCATTAGCAACCACTAGTGGAGTTAACGTTAGGGTAACTATGAAGATGAACTATATGATGATAACGGGTGTAAGGACAAACCCAAATACAACCATTCCCGAGGCGGGACTCGAACCCTTGACCCTTCAGTTCGAGATCGCCACGACACTACTGCCTTAGCGATCTCAGTCACCCGATCGGCACAGCTCATTTCTTGGGCATGTATTTTTGAGACGTATTTAAATACATAATGTAGATGTGCTTATAGAAATAAATACTTAAAACACTTCAAATATGACGAAGATAGTTTAAAACGAGGTTGGTTTCTTTTTGTTTCATTTCGCTTGTGAACCCATCTCGTTGAAACAAAAATAAAAGCTCCTTTCTGCTGTTGAATTTGGATGATCTTCATTTTGAAATGATAAATCTAAATCATGAAAAATGCTGGACAATTATCCGACAAAAATAAGCAAAACAATTTTCCAACAGAGTTATTGGGTGGACTGTCCGACAGTCGACTCCGATTATAGTGAACTTCTGAAGACTAACATTTTTGGTTGACTATATCCGATGATAAAATTCAATAGAATTTATCCACAATGATTAATTTTATCAATATAGTGATACAGTAAAATACATTAATATGAACTGAAAATTTCAATATCGTTATTTGACCTTAAAAAATAAATTATTTTCAATTGTTTGCTTCGTATTCGTATACATTAGTAATTTCTGTAGATGATTCAGAGTTGGTGCTCCCTCCCTACTTAATTCTGCCTTGTGCACTGTCTCGCAGTCCACTGTCACGCAAGACGGCCTTTGTTTCCGCAGTGAAAGTGAGTGGAATGAGGTCAGCAGTAAGGTCCCGATTCCGGGTCCGTTACCATCCCCTCACGCTCCTTCGATTATGACCTGCGAACGATAGTTGTTATTTCAAGCTACCTAATGTTGGAATTTGTGGCACTAAGGCGATTTTATTCTTTTCCTCGGAGGGAATCAATTTCCAGGTAGTTATATTTCCTAAAACCGAGATTCACTACAACCGAGGTTCAGATTCACAATAAGCGACTCTTCTTAAGCGTATTTGTAATGTACTACATTAAACCGGGGCTAGTAACGTAAGTTCATTATATCCGAGTTCATTATATCAGGCGGGAAGAGTCTGAAATAGGGGTGGTGGATGGATGGAGCTTCTTTTCGAAATGAGAAGAAAAGATTATAAAAGAACATGAAATTTAATCAAAATAAAAAAAATTAGAGTAGAATTACCCAAATTACTAAAATTGTTTGCTAACAGACTGTGCATGAGCTCAGCGGTGCTACTTTTCCTTCCCTAACCCTTAATTCCAAGTACAAAAATCAATACAATAAAATGTTATAACTTAAGATTACAGCAAATAAAAAAATGAGGATGAACATTAATTAGGAAGAGCGGAAGGATACGCGGCCGGCTTCCAGAGAATTATTCCAATTTTAATCAATCAAGAGTCTTTGTTGAAGATATAAATCTTCCTTTACAGAGAAAGGTGATATCATTTGCATATTTTCCTGTAAACACTGGAGATTCTATATTTGCGTTTGGATCATTGATTGCTAGAAGAAATAGTGTGTCCCTCATTATGGATCATTGAGGTACTACTATTTGTATATTCTTTTATTCAGCAAGGTATCCACTGATTCTTATTTGAATAACCCTGTCTTTCTAAGGGCTTTTAATGAACTGAACCATATTTACTCCACATTCAATCTGCTATAATTTTCTTAGCATTCCTTGTATCCACACCATATGTTTTCTCAATGTCTAATTTGATGGCTAAAACGAGTTGGTTATTAGAAAAATCCTCTTACAAGTGCGTTCGATTACCTTTCAGTTATCAGGTGGGCTAAGGCTAAATGACGATGACAAACTGTTAGTTTGTTTTATTCTAGAAACCACCTGAGTCGTATGTTGATAATTTTTTAAGAATTTTGAACATGTTACACATTAATGAAATAGGTTTTGTAAAGTTCACTTCTTGATCTACCTCTACCAGGTTTAGGTAGTGGAACTACTATTGTGGTTCACCATAATTTTGGAAATATGTCCTTTGTCCAGATTAAATTTTATATTTTCAGAAGAGCTTTATTTCCGCCATAAGTAGATTTTTTTGTGAATATGAAGGGTATGCAATGAAGGCCAGGCGATGAATTTTTGGTTGAGTTGATACTACAAATGAGTTCCTTCAAAGGGATAAAATCATTCAAATGATACTGAGAACCGATAGCTTTGTTTCTATTAATTATAATTTCTTCTTTTTTGTTCTTCGTTATATTGTGGGAAATGAACTGTAAAATTTTATGAACTGGAGTTGGTTGCAAATTTATTTGCAGTACAGTCAGGCTCTGTAATAGTTCTGTAATAAGCCTGTTACAATCGAATATATTTGTACAATGGACAAAATTTGTACTTATTTGTATGGCGTTAATATGTGTACGTAATGAAGTTTTTATCTGGTTTTCAAATATACACTCAGAATATCTCCATCACCCACAAGTTTTTTGGTATTTCACTTTTTTAAATATTTGTAAACAGTTTTTTCGTGCATTTACCCATTTTCAAGTAAAATCTCCCAGAGCATTGCCACTATGATGGAACCAAAGGAGGCCAACTGAAATGGGAGCGTCGTTATTGCTCTGCAGGTTGAGACGTGTAGCATGTACACACTTGATCTAGAGCAACACGCATGCATCAGATCTATGCCGGTTATGAGATAGTTGTGAACCAGTGATCACGGCGTTGTGAGTGCTGTTTGTATGAATGAATGTGTATTTCATAATTGCATATTTATTTATTTTAAGTAGTCTTTGGTTCCAAAATGCCTAGATTTTGTTTAAATCACCGTAACAATTTTTGTTATGTATGAGATGAAATGACGCTCAAATCTCAAAAGCGAAACCTCACTCCGTTTGTGAAAAAATGTTATGAACTTCATTTTGGGTGTAAAGTGAAGGATCAACAAACAAGACCATGGACCTCCAAATATCGGTTGTTCATCGCGTTATAGAATTCTCACTGCATGGAAAAGTGGCACCGGCCATATTCCATTTGCTATCCGTATGATTTGGAGGGAACTCAACTGCTATTTCTTCTTAACAAATATTAAATAAATTATATCAAAATGGAAAAGTTACAGTGGTGTTCCCTTACTCGCAATCGGCTATAAGGCCAGTTCTTCTCTGCAAAGGGTTGACCATACCAAAGCGATCACGTTCATATTCTGATAGAAGGAAGGAAAAGGCACAGATTCTTCTTATGACACAAATTTTGAACAACGCTGTTCATCTGATCCTCATTTATTGAGTCAAGAAGATCTACATGATCTCATACAAGACAGGGTTATTTAAAAAACGGTCTAAAAGGCTTAGTTCCTGGCTAAAAGAATGGAGTTTTCTTCAAATGAAAACTAGATATGTACTTATCGTAATCGTTTTGAATTTAAAGACTTTTTTCTGAAGAAAACTATTTAGTGTTTTGTAATAAATTAAAGTGTCTCCTCTTATGGAGACACTTGGAAATGAACACCTCTCAACAGAATGGCGCATGTTCATTGATTCCTCTAAAGTTAGTTTAAGAGCCATACTCCAGCATAATGGCAAAATATTCACTTCAAAACTGGTTACGCAGTCTTCTAATATGAATGAAATGTACGAAAACTATAAATTTATATCGGAAGAATTTCAATATGCAGTGTATGAATAGAATATTTCTGGTGATTTAAAGGTAATTTCACTTATTCTTGATCTGCAGCTTGCTTACACGAAGTAGTTGTTTTTTGTGTGAATGGGATGGTAGGAAGAGAAAAACCACTATATTAAAAAAGGGCGACCTAAACGCGAATCAATCATTGACTGAACAGAAAAACATTAAACATGGCCCAATATCTAATCCTAAGAATTGCCGAAACGTCGGCAATGTAGTGTCTGTTTTCTTTCCTGTGACCCAAACTCAAGAACTATTAGACGTATAATTAAAACGGTCAAGAAGCATCGAATATCCTAAGAATGTGTGTCACATCCGTTACATATAAAATTAGGATTAACGAAGAATTTCGGAAAAGCATGGACAAGTAAAGCAACAGAGAGTTATGATGTTGCTGTCTGAAAGACCTGAAGTGCCCCTTGTACGTGTTATACGTCGAACGTATGTGTTTAATAACTCTTGAAGGAGAGGACTTTGTTAATAGAGTTTGGCAGTACATGTTGATAAAAATATTTACTTTACAACTCTTATTGAATTTTGTTTACCAAACACAAGCAATGTGATAATTTTGATAATCAGCACCAAGTTCTATTTATAACGTTCCGATAATATTCGATAGGACCACACCAAATTTTAATTATGAATTTACATAAATGAGTATGAAATTTATAAATCTTCTTACTTTAACAAATAAAGACCTTAAATTGTGTTATTTCTGGGAACGTCCTGGGTGGAGGATCTCGAGGTAGCAGTAAAACATTTGCCGTAAATTCAACCGCGTCTGAAACGAAGATTCGTATTCTTTTCAAAGACCATGAATGAGTGACCGTGATAAAATATCTTGAATGTAAGGTTTCATTACATATGTGGCAAGTAATTGAATACATGATGTAACGACATTAATATAAATAACATGTCAACAGTTTTGCTTCAACAGCAATGGGATTTTCATAATATCAATGATTCCTTTTGGTTCGATTACTCGTTGACAGTTCCAAAGTTCAATTGTTAAATTTCAAAATCAAGAAATCAAAAATGCTGAACATTTCCCATAGGGCGTCGATGTTTTGCTTATAAAGTGTTTCAATTTATTTTGAGCGCTTTAGAAACTACCGACTAATCACAACTAACACCATCGGTCACGGAATCCGTGTAATATTGACACAAAGAGCATTGGGCGCTATTAATCCCCGCTCGTACTTTTAGGAATTGTTTCAAATATACACAATGACCACAAATTAATGATAAAATTTATTTATACTCGTATGTGTATGGTTAACCATATACCGAAGCCTGGTTTCAGTGTATTTGCATTGTATTACAAATATATTTATAAAAATAATATATATAATAAATAAATTGTATTGCATTGTATTACCAATTCAAAAATGTTTCAACCGATTTTCAGGACGTTTGCGAACGCATCTGTCTCTTCAAATGCAGAGTAGGAAGCAACATGGAAAGTCCATTAAGAGATAGTTTAAACTAGCGGTCCTACAACAGTATATAATGCATCCTCGCATTATTTCTAAATTGTGAAATTTTCGAAAATTCAGTGTTCAACGAAAATTAAATCTGCGCAAATGTGTAAATACGTCATTTGCTGTATCCGACGAAAGGGGTAAAGAAAACATTTTTGCCGATTACCAGTATTTTTTTATAAATTGCTTCTATTTCAAGCAAATATTATCCAAAACTAACCGGTTAAAAAAATGTACATGTAAATTGTTTTAACGAAATTTCGCTCAAGAAATAAATCCCTAATATATAATTTTATTTTTGCAATTAGTGAAAATATAGACAGTTCATCGAAAATGGAACTTGCAACATTTTGTAAATGTATTGGCTATATAATAACCTCAAACTTTCAAGCTCTAACAATAAAATTGTGTGGGGAAGAATTTAATTTCGCCCTAAACTTAAGATGATAATAATAATAATAATAATAATAATAATAATAATAATAATAATAATAATAATAATAATAATAACAAGGTATCATAGGGTATAAAATCATAAGGTATAATATCAATAAATATCAATCATTTATGTGGCTTAAAGGGGGAAGAATGAAGCCAGAATCGGAAACATAGTTGCCCAAGATCAAGCATTGAGAATACATTAATGATAAAAGCGATCCTCAAAATTTGATAAGAAATCTGAAAAGATCATAAATGCCCCCATTCACCAGGAACAAGTAAAAAACAATGATTATATCGTCTCTGCTTGCCCAATTCTAGCAAAGACCGACTACTTGGAAAGACACGACAGTTATAGTTACCTCCGCTGCGAGAGCTGGTGCCTCCTAAGTTGCAAACTCATGCTCCAAGTGGTACGAACACTCACCAAAACCGATGTCGTCTGTTGGACTGTGTACAATACTGTACGACCAACAAATTCAAACTGACCGCACGATAGCAGCAAACAAACCGGATATTGTTATGTTGGATTTGGAGAAAAAATCATGTCTACTTGTAATTGTTTCTGAGCCATTCGATAAAAAATCGTAACCAAGGGAATAGAAAAACTTCTTAAATTCAAGAGTTTGGAAATCGAGATCAGCCGAATGTGGGGCCTAAAAGCACAGGTCTTTCCGATAGTTATCGAAGCTCTTAGATTTTTTCCGAAACATTTGTGTAAGAACTTGGCTAAGCACCCATGGCATTCAAAAGACTGGGAAGTGTAAGACGTGGCATTATAGGGAACAGCCCACATTTACCGCAAAGAATTGTAGAGGCGTACAGCACTTAGGAAGAATGTCTCACCAAAGGATCCCCCGACATGCCTTTACGTACAGACCACGAGGAAGAAGGGACATTGGCCGTTAACGACAGAGATGGTGTAACGAAGCCGGAACAGGGAATTTCCCTAATCCGTGAAGTGAAGAAGAAGAAGAAGAAGAAGAAGAAGAAGAAGAATTGTAGAGGCACCGACAGTCCCTAGATCTACTCCTTAGGAAGCTTGTTGCAACCCGGAGAAGACTTTATAATCAACCGACCCGACTCATTACAACTTTGGTTGTGAATTGGAGGAATAACAACAACAATAAGAAGAATAGGAATAGGAATAGGATGGAATGGAATGGGAATAGAATAGGAATAGGAATGGAATGGAATGGACTAGGAATGGAATGGGAATGGAATGGAATGGAATGGAATGGAATGGAATGAATGGAATGAGAATGAGAATGAGAATGGAATGGAATGGGAATGGAATAGGAATGGAATAGGAATGGAATAGGAATGGAATAGGAATGGAATGGAATAGGAATGGAATGGGAATGGAATGGAATGAGAATGGAACAGGAATGGGAATAGGAATGGAATGGAATAGGAATGGGAAAAGGAATGGGAATAGGAATGGGAATAGGAATGGGAATAGGAATGGGACTATAACAAAACTAAAGCGCTCAGAGACCGCTCAAAGCGTTTGATCTTCATTTCGCCCAGGAAGGGTCCAGAAACGAGGGGGAGACGATTTGCCTTGAAATAGGACTAGGACTAGGACTAGGACTAGGACTATAACAAAACTCACAGCGCTCAGAGACCGCTCAAAGCGTTTGATCTTCATTTCGCCCAGGAAGGGTCCAGAAACGAGGGGGAGACGATTTGCCTTGATTTGGGAATGCGTTGACCGCCTCTCTGCGAGCGACCTGCGGGAAACGGGAAGTGTCAGGGCATCGGTCTCGTGTCTTGAGCGAGACTGCTTGTTAGAGACATTGCAAACAGCGTTCATTTTGAATATGAATATGAATATGAACTCACAATGGCAACTTCAATTATTTCATACGTTATCATTTACAAAATGCGATTATCACACGTCTTCATTCAAACACAATACACCGAAAAAATAAAAACAAGGTAAACAAAGTATCGAAGTCGCCGGTCCGGTGGCCGAGATCGCTAAGGCAGTAGTGTCGTAGTGATCTCGGACCGAAGGGTCGCGGGTTCGAGTCCCGCCTCGGGCATGGTTGTATTTGTGTTCGTCCTTTCACCCCTTATCGTTTCATCCACATAGTTCCCATACCGTTAACAGCAATAGTGGTCGCTAATGACCTTAGATGTTGAAGCGACCTTAAATAAACCAATTAAAAAAAAAAGTATCGAAGTCATCGTCTGGTTTGTCTAAAGCGTCGATGCTGCTGCATTCGCCCTCTGCTGCGGCCGCGCTCGCAGAGGAAAGAGGAGGTCGGTGCTGGCAGCGACGGCGCCGGCGGCTGAGACGATGGGGGTTGGGCAGGCGACCGGCGCCCATTCAGAGCAAGGGAGAGGGGAACAGAGATGCGAATAGTGAGAGGAGAGAGAGAAAGATGCGAACAGTGAGGGAAAAGGCTGGAGAGAGACAGAGAGAGGCGGAGGGCTAGCTGGCGTGCGCCAAATGACAACTCGGCAGGAATTACGAGCACCGACGTGCTTAAAACACTGCTTTAGAAGCGGCCTTACACTATGTGCACGCGAAGGTTGCCGCAAGATAAGCGTAGCTTATAACGCAATGGCTCCTCGGCATAGTAGTAGAATGGGAATTTGGAGGCAAAATGTGTTTATACGTCTGAATGAAAGACAAATGTGACCCTGTAACTCGTACTTCACTCTTAATTTAAAACGAATTTCATGAATAACCATCGAGCTGTTTAGTTGCTCACAGAGTAACAAGAAAACATTAATTTAAGTTTTATATGGAATTGGAAATGAAACAACAGCAAGTAAAACTGGATGTGATACAACAGTACATACTCCCTCTCTCTCTCTGGGAGCGGTAACATAATATTATAATTTTGCAATTTCTGCCCTCGCTTGAAATCCAAACGAAGCGCCATGAAAAGCCATGAAATTCAAACGAAGCGCCTGCGAAGATATCTGCAATTATTTTGGTAGTCACGAATAGTAGCCCTTTCTTACTACTACAAAAGAAACACACATGAATACATCTCAACTTTTATGGTAAATGCAGCTCATTATTTAGACAAGCAAGGATAATTTCACATATAAATTGAATAGGACTGAAAACCATCCAATATATCGCCTTGTGAAAGTAAATATAAATCTTAAATACGGAATGATTACGTAATATTTATTTTATGCATATCTGAATATTTTTGCCGATTCTAATATAGCTCAATTTGACTGGACGTCGAGACTTTGCAACATTAATGGCAGAATATTAAGCCCCCTTATGTTCTCCCTCCCCTACCAAACGGAAGAACAGTTCTCTTTGCAATAAAGAAACCGCAAATAGTACAATATCACATTTTCAAATTGGTTCCGTAATAACAAATTAATAGTAAGCGAAAAGAAACGGTTTCAATGCAGTTTTCAATCGCAAATAAACAATTCTGTACTCCATTGAAAATGAACTGTGAGCTATTCATTTTTGTTAAAGTAACAAAATTTGTAGGTCTCTCAATTCAGTGAAACCTCAAATGGAACGTCCCTCTAAATGAATTGAACACAAAATTAAGTTCATTATGCGAATGTTCATTCCTGCCTGAAATTCGGCACAATATTCTGGGGAAATATATGTTATAGCCCTCAGACTTTTAGATTAGAAAAACGAATTGAAAGGAAATCCCACCCGAGTGTTTCTTGCAAGCCTCTCTTTATTAATCTAAGAATTTTACCATTACCTTGTCTCTTGATTTACGAATCAGTGTTTTTTGTCAAAAACGACTTACTGAAGGGAAGGAATGTATTTTCAGCAAACGCCGATGTCTACAACTATAACACTCGACGTAGTAATCATATTCATCAGGTGACAGTATCAACAGGGTAGGGAAGTATTTAAATATTTGCATTTGAAACACGTATACATTTTGAATTTGAATAACTGTTTTTTGAGCTTTTAGGACATGTATTTTAGAGATGTATTTATGTACATAAAATAGGTAGGTGTATTTAAAAACGAAACACTTAAAATACTTCAAATACAGATGAAGATAACTAGGATAGTTTCATTCTGTTTGATTCTGCTAATGAATAAACCTCAATTAAGCCCCTTTCAACTGTTGAATTTTAATTCTCTTCTTTTTAAATTATAAATCCAAACCATTACTAATTCCGGACAATTATCCGACAACAAAAAATTGTTTATTCCTTATATTATAGGTATACGTATTAATTATAGGTATAGGGATAATCAAACCACAATAGTAAAAAATAAATAGTGTATATTTATATTTTGCCCTGAAGGATCTTTCGGGAACAATGTTTTCCCATCCTCAGTGGGTCTGCAAGAAAGGGAAAATTGAATGATTAACATACATAGGAACAGTGGTGTAAAGAGTAAAATGGACAAAAGAAGTGAATGAATAATACTTAGATTTTGAAATATAATAAACAACATAAAATAATTTACTCCCCATTGATAGTTTTCAAAATCTATTATTGTATTATTCATTCACTTCTTTTGTCTATTTTATTGTTTACACCACTGTTCCTATGTATGTTAATCATTCAATTTTCCCTTTGTTAGAGACACACCGAGGATGGGAAAATATTGTTCCCGAAAGGTACTTCTGGGCAAAAAATAAATATATACTATTTATTTTTTACTATTGTGGTTTGATTATCCCTATCCGTATAACATAGATTACCACAAGATATCGGCTACCACCACGGAATTTATTCCTTATAACTAGTTCCGACATCGCCCTTTTTGCCTATTTTATTTCTTTGAGTGTGTTTTTATGCAACTTATCCCATTATCAATGTTTACCTTTCATAATAAATAGCGTTTGCGAGGGTTTTATAATGCTTATTTTAGAGATAACTGCCTAATCGAGCGTGAAGAGCCTATAAGTACCTATAGTGAATTTTACGCATTTTTAATATTTTTTGACTTAGTGAAATGGTTTTCAGTAGGTGGTTGGTAATGCATTTTTCAACAATGTTACAATCTCTCTAAACTGAATTTTATTGATCCAGTGTTTTACGTGTGTTCTTCAAGCTTTATTGTAGGGTAAGTTTTTTATTGTAGGGTAATCTTTGTAGGGTAAGTTGTTTCTCTGCTGGTAATAATGCCAAGGAGCGAGCGAATTTTCAATAAATCTATGTTACTTGGCAACAGACATACTCCCGCTTCACAAAATAACAACAATGAGATTAATTCATATGTAGACAACTGAACATTCGTGTCCAAGAACTGTAAACTGCCCCAAGTGCTTCTAAAAGGAAATTGACAAGTGGAAATGCTCACTTGAAAAATCTTTGAATAGTAATAATTTTGGTTATAAATTGGTAGATAATAATTATCCTTAAGGAAGTAATACGTGGATTTTGTTCATTAAATTTTTGTACAGAAATGTGAGAACAGAAACATGAGGTTTAATGACATTAGTTCTTTAAAGCCGATTTCTGATAAAAGTTCTTTTTTGAAACATTTGCTCCTTTTTCTCTGAACTTTTTAGACCTATCTCTCCCAAATTCTCAGAAATGCTTCATATTTTAATGTTTCATATTTACCACTAGAATAAGAACTAAATGAACATTAGAATTAGTGCATGAAAATATTAGTTTTGTGATAAAGTTAATTACCTTCACTGTTCTGTTTGTAAAAGTATTAATAAACATTCCACAGAATTAAATCGTATAGAAACTATTTAAAACACATCCCACAAGGCGCTCCTGAAGTTTCACGTCTCTATCTTAGACAGTTTCTGAGAAAAAGGAACATAGAAACAACCAAATTAACACGGACGAGATAGGGCTTCATACCCTCGCTATTCGAGGACAAAACTTAATAAAAAAAATGTTGAGCCTTTTTTAATTTTTTAAAAAAATGTTGATGCTTTATGTAAAGTACCCTGAAAATTAAAATATCGGTTTCGAATTGAAGGGGTCGCAATATCAACCAGATATATTGGGGAATATCAATTTTAGTGAAAATCCGGCTTACGGTTTATCCGCTAGCCTTGTTCAAAGACAGACAGACACACACTCAGACATTTTGCCGTCAATTGATTTTTCGGAATCAAGGACTCACAAAATATAGATTCTGACTACACAATGTATTAGAGAAAGTAGTTTACTATATATTGGGTCAAGATTTATCCACTTTTTCGTTACCAGATTTCAGAGGCCCGGAAGTATGAGTTTTCTGTTGGAAATTCGCCGTTTTTTTTTCTTTCGGCATTACAATACTTCGTTTATACTGCATAAGCATTTGCAAGAAATAATTGAATGATTGAAGGCGTTGTCATTGTCAACAATATTATTTATTTTACAAATAGCAGCTTTCGATGGCTTAGGACGCTGCGTAGGACGCAGTCCGTTTGTGGCTCCCAGACAGCAGAAAACTGATGATGATGGCTAAGCCATCGAAAGCTGCTATTTGTAAAATAAATAATATTGTTGACAATGACAACGCCTTCAATCATTCCAATTATGTAGATGTCAACTACACCTCACCACTGAATCAATTTGCATTTGCAAGAAAGTAAAAATTCTTTCTGATCCAGAAAATCAGTTTCAGTGTTACCTCCACTTTCAAGAGGCTACGTAATGAGTGATGAACATTGTCAATAGCAAGCGTACAGCTACACTTAAAAGTCTGATTTTAATGTAAAATAGATTTTCGAAGTCATTCAATTTTGAAAGAAGAAAAGTGATATTGGTCCATAAACAAGAAAATTCATTACATCACTGTGTATGTGCCCCAAAACCAGGAGTGCGACTCCTAGAAGTGACAGTACGGCAATACGAGCAGGAGAAAGTTCATTCATCATTCAATTAAAGTACATGCATTTTATTCAAAAGTAGAGGTGATTTTATTCTTAATTTGGTCAGTTTGTTGATTTGATTTTTTAAAATTCAAAATTTATTGCTTATTTATTTTTGAAAATAGATTTTACTACATAGGAGTTTTTGTTTTTTTCTCCCTTTCAAAATTCAAAATTTATTGCTTATTTATTTTTGAAAATAGATTTTACTACATGGGAGTTTTTGTTTTTTCTCCCTTTCAAAATTCAAATTTTTGAAAATAGATTTTACTACATGGAGTTTTTGTTTTTTCCCTTTCAAAATTCAAAATTTAAATAGTATATGACTTAGTGTAGGGATCACAGAATTTTGAAAATGTGCACACAATTCACTTTTCCCCATAGCACGTCATACGCAGTTTTTAACTGTTTTTGTGACGTAAAATAAATAAAAAAAATAAATAAATAAACGTGCCACCTGCTACTTGTTCCATTGGTGTAGTTGATGTTGTCCACGGTGAGTGGCGATGTTCTTTCCCCAGGGGACCGGGAGAGATGACTCAGTGCATCAACTGATGTCACTGCAGTGTTTCTGACTAGGAGGTCCTAGGATCGAGTACGCCACTGTATTGTATCGGCCCAAGGTACAATCCGCAACATACAATCCACACCAGCTCTTTCAACTTTCGCCATTGCCCCTCATATTATTCCGATCCTGCTTGTGTGAGTTCATGATGGATATTTATTCCCAAAGCTACGTACCTGGAAAAATATAATTCTTTCAGGACAACAACTCGAAATTATACTTTAATTCAAAAATTACTTCAATGGTTTTCGGATAGTTAAAAATACAAGAAGGACCTTTTTTACCCAATATTTGGTAGTATTTCGGAGAAGCCCCATGAAAATAAATTGATGAATATAAGTAGAAACCAAATGGAAATAAAAATATATCCCTTTTGAAACAAGCTCTTCAATGCTCTTCTGTGTTTTATTTTATGTCACTTCAAGAGAGGGACCAGCTGAGATGGCCCAGGGCGAAAACTCTTGCTACTGCAATGCCTCTAAGCCCTTCGTACTTGAATTCGAATCCCATAGTGGGCTTATTTTCTATGTGAGAATATGTAAATAGCTCCGTCTGCCGCTATCTGTAGAGAATTCTGCCGCTGTCTGCTCAGGAATTTTAGCGGCCGGCTGTTCTGATGGGTGGTTTTCCATGTTTTATCCAGTCAATATCAGACGAATGCCGTGATATGGACCCCGCGCGATCTTTCCTTTCTCTCCCCTTCTACACAACACAAACACACACACACCCGCGCGCGCGCACCAATGGCGAATTCTCCGATACACCGATTTTACGGGCGGTTTTCCTGGTAATTCGAAGAAAAGGTTCTAAATGGTACTCCCCCAAAAAGTTATTGAGATTTTGTACGTATTTACAGCAGATTTATTTATTTATTTAACGTCAAAAACAGTTAAAAACTGCGTATGACGTGCTATGGGGAAAAGTGAATTGTGTGCACATTTTCAAAATTCTGTGATCCCTACACTAAGTCATATACTACTTAAATTTTGAATTTTTGAAAGGGAGAAAAAAAACAAAAACTCCCATGTAATAAATCTATTTTCAAGGATAAACAAGCTTTTGAAAGGGAAAAAAAAACTCCCATGTAATAAAACTATTTTCAAGGATAAAACAATAAATTTTGAATTTTAAAGGAGAAAAAAAACAAAAAAACTCCCATGTAATAAAATCTATTTTCAAAGCAATAAATTAAATTTTGGCTCTTATTACTTCCTGCCGCGACAACATAGAAACGATAATTTGAATAATTGTATTTCCCACTGAATTCTAGAAGACGTGCACAGAAAATGAAGTTACATTTATGTCCAGAAGCAAAACAAGGGGCCATCTCAGCATTTGCTCAATGGATCAGGGAAACTGGACGAAAAACCTGATCGAGATGGGGATCATTGACCCGGAAGCTGTAGTACAATAGTTGCGACAAAATAACCCTGTTTTGAATAAAATAAAATAGTTGAATAAAATAAATAGTTGCAACAGATGCGACAAAATAACCCTGTTTTGCTGCCAGGTGCGAGACAGTCTTCCGCAAGTTTCTGCGCTATACAGTTGCGTTCTGCAGAAGAGGGAGAAGTGACGAACAGTTCTCAATGCTGCCCAGGGCGCTTCTGTAAAGGTTTTGTGAAAATAGCGTGCGTTAATGATTTGGAAGCTAGTGGTTCGTGTGCTTGTGTTATAGAACAATCATCAACGACTGAATCGCATAGTATTGAGTTTTCAGAAAAGTTCAAAATGAGAGATAACGGTTGGCCCAAACCAGAACTTCCGGGTTTGACCGCAATATAGCGGAGGGGAAGCGAGAGACCAGGAGACACTTCATTATTCTAGACACAAATGGTTAACGGGTTGCCCTAAATTAAAAACAACGCTTTGCTGACCTGTCTTTTTAGCAGTTATAAGTGTAGTAACGTTTGATCAAAAGGAGGATTCGACAATATAGTAGTTTCCTTAGCTAGTTCTTTAAGCAAGCATTAAAAGACAACAAATTATATATTTTGTGCATTTACAATGTATAATATCCGAGTAGACTAACAAGTAAATGCACAAAAGCCTTTAAAAATTTCGGAAACGATATTACAAATTTACAAACTGCTTTACAAATTTCGATGCAAACTACATATTTAATTCTCCAGAATTCATGACGATATATAGATTTCACTTTTTGCAGAGGTTGCTTTCACAAGGTGCGGTGTACGTAATGTTCAGGATTCGCCATTGACACACCCACACACACCACCACCACCACCACAACCACCCACCACAACAACACACCACACACCACCACACCATACCACCACCACACCACATACCACCACACACATCACTACCACCACCACACCACACCACCACTACACCACACACCACCACCACACCACACCACACCACACCACACCACACCACACCACACCACACACCACACACCACCACCATCACCACTACCCACCACACACACATACCACCACCACACCACATACCACCACCACACCACATACCACCACCACACCACACCCCACCACCACCACACCACACCATACACCACACTACACCACACCACACCACACCATACACCACACCACACCACACCACACCACACCACACACCACACATCAAACACACATTGTTGAAGCTGTGAGAGTTTTGCACGTTTTCAATTCCCAAAGAAAAGAGAGTTTGTGCACGCCGTAGTGGACAGCACTAACGATCTTTTGCGCATGCGCAGATGCACTAAAGTGAGGCGAAACTTGAACGGCGCATGCGCAGAAGATGGATAGTGCTTTAACGTTCGAGAGTGCACAGACTCTGTAATGATTCGTTTGTTCAATAGGTTCAATTCAAGTGTAGATCCTTTAGATTCCGGAATCTATTTTTTTAAGTGGACTGTCCGCGTGTCCCGAGGGAATCCGTCGGGGGCCGCGTGTTGCGTGCGGGGGGCGCGCGGGGGGCGGGGGGCCCGCGTGACCCGTGAAGCTGTTGTTGCCTCCGCTGTTGTTGATTTCTCTTCCGAGAAGCCTCCGCTAGGCGCCGCCTGGCAGCGAAAGCGGGTTCCGCGAAGAGCCCCTCCCCCTCCCCTCCCCCATCCACCTACCTGCGCCTCTTACGCTACTGTACCTCCGACGCTGGCGGCCAACGCTGCTCCCGAAGGGGCCAAAACATGATCGGAGAAACATTTCTCTTAACATCAGGTCCCATTAAACTTTTAGACAGCAGACGGTTTTTTCTCCTTTTTTCCTTTTTCTGTTTTATCTTCTTTTTTGTTTTCTTTTTTTTTGCCGTTCGTATAAAATGTAAATTGCATAAAATTCTATAAAAATAATCAGAGAAATTACTAGTGCCAAATAACTAATGAATCCTCTAGAGAGCTAGTATATTTGAAATTGTTTGGCAACGTTTTTTTAAAGTTGTGAAGCTCTTAAAAATTGAAACTGACAGTTAAACTAAAGTAAATATTGTGAATGTAATCCAATGGAGAATAAAACCAGTTTATAATGACAATTTATTTAGGGCTACTTTAAGATTATGATAATAATACTAATGATGATGATGATGATAATAATAATAATAATAATAATAATAATAAGAAGAAGAAGAAGAAGAAGAAGAAGAAGAAGAAGAAGAAGAAGAAAATGTTTTATAGAAACCTGAAGAGAGAAGATAAAACAGAAAAACTACCAGAAAAAATAGCTATTGAAAATCACTGGGCTAAAATATGGTCAATAGAAGGCCACTTCAACTCTGATGCGGTATGGTTGAATGATGTGCACTACAGAGGAGATCAGGGAAATGGAAGTCCCCGAAATATCAATGGATACCCTGAAGAGGGTTATTCAGAGACTGCATAATTGGAAGTATCCAGGATTAGACGGATTGCATAATTTCTGGTATAAAAGATTAACATGCTTACATGGGAGAATCCTAACCCTGATAAATTGTTATCTGAAACACCCCGAAGAAATGCCAAGTGCTCTGTGTGAAGGAGTCACCTTTCTGAAACCAAAAACGAGAGACTTCACAGATCCCGGACAGTACCGAGCTGCTTAAATGCATTCTATAAAATCATAACTATCTGTCTAAAAATAATTATCGAACAACATTGTGAACAAAACACCATTATCACGAATACGCAGAAAGGTTGTTCTGACGGTTCATTGGGATACAAGGAGCAGCTGGTGGTAGACAGTGTCATTATGTCTCAGACATGAGACAAGAAACGCGATCTTCATACCTGCTTCATCTACCATAAAAAGGCTTTCGACATGGTCCCACGTGATTGGCTTCTGTTCGTTCTGAGAACATACCGTATCAATACTGCAAGTATAGACTTTCTCAAGTACACTATGAATAACTGGCGTATTCACATAACAGCAAACACTGATAGACTCATTACAAAAAGTTTGAAAAGACAACGAGGAATCTATCAAGGTGACAGTCTCAGTCCCTATTGGTTCTGCCTAGCAATCAATCCCCTCTGACGTTTATTGGAAAATATGGAAGCAGGATATGAACTGAGAGGGCATGAAAAATGTAAAGTGAACCATCTGGCATACATTGATGATATTAAATTGTACTCAGGATCTCTCCAGGGACTGAAACAGCTTATAAATGTTACAGAAGTATTCTCCACTAACATAGGGATGCAATTCGGCATTGAAAAATGTAAAACCAACGTATCAAGAAGGGCAAACTTATCAATGATACTCAGCATGAAACCATGTCAAAGGAAACGATAACAGCACTGGAAACAGATGAACTCTATAAGTATCTTGGTATTCAGCAAAATAAGCGAGTCATGCACACCAAAATTAAGGAAGAATTAGGAGTGGAATTTGTGAAACGATTGAAAGGCATACTGAAAACCTTGAATTCACGAAATCTCACTGCAGCAATGAATATGTATGGAATACCTGTGATAACATCCTCATTCAGAATTATCAAATGGTCCAAAACTGATCTCGAATCTTAGCAAGCTAGACACTCTACACAATCAAGCGCTCCGCTTATGTACAGGATGCCTCCGTACCACGCCTATTGGTAGCTTACTTACTGAAGCCAAGGAGCCATCTCTACAATTCCGACGTCAATTGCTCGGCATGAAGTATGCAATTAAAGCTGGCTCGTCTATCAATCCAATTATAACCAACAATGTTTCACCATACCTTCGGGATCTCTTCAAGAAACATAAATCAATCATTCCCTTTTATCTAAAAATCAAGGAACCTCTCGAAATACTTAATATTCAACTCTCTCAGATTGAAAAACACCGCCCATGCAAAATTCAACCTTGGCTGTTACAAGAATTCAAAATTGACCTGTCTTTACTGAAACTTGAGTAAAGTTCATCCTCAGAAGAATACAGGAAATCTGTTCTCAATGATTTTGCTGAGAAATACAAGTCACACACTGTTATCGGTATCAAGCCCATTCTCAAGACAGACGGTCCGGAAGTCAATGTGTATACCGCTGACCGCAGCACATTGTATACATTCAAACCCCATGTAAGCCTAACAACTACGGGTTTATATGGAATCATGCAGGCTTTAAAACTGGTCACTCACGCGCCCCTCTTTCTCAATTGTAACTAACTCATCAAGCACTCTACTCCAGTTAAACCATAGTAAGCGCAAATGCGAAATCTTACAAAAATCACTGAACTCTACTATCAGATGTCATTAACGGGAAAAGATATCTCATTTGCCTGGATCCCCACATCCTTGGAAAACAACGTTACTCAAGAGTTTAGCACTGCGGCTTCTTTCTTGGTAAACCTCAAACAAGACAATACAGTTCACAACCTAGTTAACACCACAACTGACATCCTTAAATTTATGAACAAAAGAATGTTGACTAATTGGAATCAAGAATGGACCAAATACAAAGAGATGGCCTATCACCGGAGCAACGATTAGAAGCAGTTATATATTCCAAGTCATATCAACAGGAAATCGTAAGATTCTGCCAGAAGATTAATATATTTAATAAAATATAAGTGTCATGTAATGTAATGTAATGTAAGTGTAATATGTAAAATACTGAAAAGTCGCTAAGAACCTTTGGTTGATGCGACTATAATAAACAAAAATAAAAAAATAAATAAATAAATGTAAATGCCACGCCCCCTTTATGTCAATATCGAAATAAATTTCGAAATCTCTCGTATTTCAAAATACATTTAAATTCTTTACCTGCTGCAGTGATGGACCACATTAAACATGTATTTAGAGATCTGGCAAGACCTGATTTGCTAAAAAAGTGTCTTCATCGCAAGACTCAGAATTTGAATGAATCTGTGAATTCAGTAATTTGAACACGATTACCAAAAACTATGTTTGTGCAAAGTAGTACTTTACGTTTGGTGTTTATAGTGCCAAAATGTATTAAAATGACGAAAAAGATAAAAAATGACTTAATAGTCGAAATCGACGAAAAATGCAAAAAAAAATGATAAAAATGTGTCATTTCTATTGTCATAACATAAAATTAATTTATGTGCTAAACGGCATTGATCTAAAGCGAAAAGAAAAAAAATTTCATTAAATTCCGCCCCTGATTTACTATTCTTCGAACGGGAAAGTCCCTGGTTTCGATGTCGGGGGAGCACATTGTGTCTATCGCACGCGCTCGATCGAGGTCAACGCCCCTTCATGTAAAAATAGGTTAAGTTCAGATTCAAGGATATTTTCTAGTAAATTTAAATATTCAAAATCACCCGAATGCGTTACACTGCGTTATGCAAGGCTTGATATTTACGCATGGATACATTCTCTTCACCCCCACGTTTCCGAGGAGCAAGGTAAAGAGCCGAGATCAGATATGGATCGCGCGAGTAAAGAAAATATGGCCCGCGACCATTTTAAAGCTTATACAGTCGACTCCGGTTTCAGTAAACTGCTGGAGACTAACATGTTTGGTTCACTATATCACAGGTTCACTATATCCTATGATTTCAAAATTAAACAGAGTTTCGCCACAATCATTGATTTTATTAATAAACAGCAAAATACAGTAATAGCAAGAACTGAAAATCTCAATATCTTTATCCTTAAAGATGAATTATTTTCAATTGTTTCATTCGTAGATTTTTCATGAGTAATTTCTCTAGATCCTCATCCAGAGTTCGTGCTCTCTCCATAGATGATTCTGCATTGTCCTCTGTGTCTAAGCATCATAATGCAGTCTTGACACCTTTAAATGCCTCTTGCACCGTTGGAACCATCCCAATCTCTGAAGGCCCTTTCAATCGCCTAGTAAGATACAAGGTCTAATTAATTCCCAAGATTTATTTCCTAGGTTCACTACAGCCGAGGTTCAGGTTTACTCTAACCGAATCTTCTTATGCATATTTGTAATGAAAAAGAAACATGCCCGATGACTTAAGTTCACTATATCCGAGTTCATTATACCCGGAGTCAAAGAACCGGATAGGTTTTACTGCAATTAAATCAATTAGAACAATTGCAGTATGTAACATTTTCTAAACTGCATACTAAATTAATAGAAATGTAAAATTCTTAAAAGCTAGAGCATAGAAAGAAGAAAAAGATATTTTTGAAATGAGGTTTTCGAATCTCGATTAATTTTCAGAATTCGAGAGACATAAAGGCCGCTCCGCAACAGCCCGTGAACGGGAACGGCAACACGAGGTAATGGAAGTTGAAAGACGGACTCCTCAGGCAGGCGTTCACATCACGACGGGTGCGGGAACAGGAAGGATGGTCAACATTCATCTTGGCCCGGAAACGGGAAGTCTCTCGACCAATGAAAGTGCGGCAAATGGCGGCGAAAGTTTCCAGCTGATAGAGCGCGCGGCATGACCTGGAGCGGAATTGAGAGTGTAGTGCGATATTGAGGTTAGAGCATGAATTTGCGAGGTTAGTATTTGCGGCGGGTTTTGTTAGTTATTGATGAGTTGTTTTAGTACTTTTTAGTAATAACAGTATATTTAATAATGTTTCTACTTATATTAATATTTAGAATTAAATTTCTCTCGAAAAAATAATTTGTACATGTTTCGTTAAAATACATTGGTGTTATTTTTAATTTTTTGTTTTCCGTAAGTTAGTAGTAGTTTATTAATTTTCTGATTCTAATGATTTTGTTGTTTTTTCCCTAATTAATATTCTTTCTTTATAGTTTTCATTATTCATAGCAGCAGACGCAAGCAAAGAGTGCACAGAGTAGCTTAGCTACGAATGATTTGGTTTCGGCAACTGTTTCTTGAAGTTCTCTTTCTTGCCGCTACAGATTCATAGCGCAGTTCCTCTTCCCGTTGGCGTTTATTGCGAAGCGCACCGATCTGGCTTTCCCCTCCCCGCCCTCGCCATTGTCTGGCCGTTCCCGTTCGCGCGATTCGAATGACCCACTGAGTGCATGCGCTCTTGTGGTTGAGTGAGGCCCACTGTGCGTCGGAGGCGGCAATTAGGAGGCAAAAATCGTTGGCTTCCGGCCGGCCCTGGGTAAAGAGAGGCGCGACTTCCTCGCGTGGGGGCCACCGGCTGCTGCTGTCACCTGACACGAGGCGCCTCCAGTCTAATGCATTCAACTGGGCTGTGGCCACAACATTTACGAGCGTAGCCATTTTGGAGAAGATGCCGGAAATCTTAATATTGAGGGCCATCAGATCAACGTTTGTAAAGAGTTTAAGTATCTGGGCAGCATCTTAACACAGGATGGAAAATGTGATCGAGAAATCCAGCATCGAGCAACTAAAGGAAGAACGGCAATCTCAAAATTAAACGCGATACTTTGGTCCCCAAAAATAGGATGGAAAGTTAAATTGATGATGTACAAGTCCATTATAGAACCTATAACAACATATGGAAGTGAAAGTTGGAAATTAACCAAAAGAACAAAGAAAAATTGAAAGCAATAGAAATGGACCATCTCAGAAGATCTTTGAGAATCTAACGTCGAGAATATGTAAGCAATGAAGAAATAAGGAAAAGGGCGCAGCCTCAGTATAACATCGTTGACAGAATCCAAGAAAGGCAGCTTCTCTGGCTCGGGCATGTATTAAGAATGGGAGAAGATAGATGGCCAAAGAAAATTATGCTATATCAACCTACAGGAAGGAAAAGAAGAGGAAGACCTAGAACATCGTGGTATGCAGGAGTACAAGAAGCCATGCGTGCAAGGAATATTGAAGAGGAGGAAGAAGATGAGAGACCGACACCTGTGGCGTCGGAGGTGCGGGAAGCGGCGACAGCTGTAGGACCCCGCAGAAGAAGAGAAGCCATTTTTACGTGTTAATGTAACTCAAAGAGAACGGATAAAATAGGCATAACCACCGATTTGGTCCCCCAGGTCATTCTCCGTGCCGTGTACAGACTGAAACTGTTTTCGTACCAAATCGTTGCCGCGAAAGCTTCTAATTGTTCGGGTTTGGTCCAAAATGTAGTAGTTCTGTGAATTTCAACCGATAATGGCCAATAACAGGATAATTGAAATAAGTGAGTTGGCGTAACGGTTACGAAACATTAAGTGTTAATAAATAACGGTTTAGCTGTTGAGGGCACATACCTAGTGTGTAGTAGCTGTTTCGCGGAAGAGGAGGGGAGGGAATTTTTTCCCTTTGCTGGAAAACTCGGCGACCCTTTTCTGGCTGATCTGGAACGCGATCAATCCACCGCTAGTGAGCAGCGCGGCGGCCGCATAGTTACGTTCCGATCGAATCGTCTCATCAGTTCAACAGCAATAGGGAGGGTTGCATGAACAACACAACTCCTTGCTTTGTCAGGGGGACCAGTCCCCGGGGTAGGCACCTGGGCCTTTAGGCTCTTATTCTCGCCCCCTATCGACATGCAAAACGCCGACGGGCTGATGGCTGCATCCAGCCGGAGCCCAATTTACCTTCGCGGCAACCTCCCCCATACAACCCCTGGGTAGAGGCCGCCTTGTAGCTCAGAGCTCCTAGCTAACCAGGCTAGTACCGGAGTCTCGACAATGCGCTACTCACATGCGCCGTGAACAAGTTTCCTCCTCTTTCCCCAGAGTAGTGGGCTACTGCCACAACGAACCCGAGAGCCCAACTGGGGGCAACCTGAACTCATGTCCAGGCGGCTCGGAGCCCCTATCCCGTCTCCCCAATGCTTACCGCCAGCTCACGACGTAGGTGGCGCTGGAACCGAAACAACCGAGCGGGTAATTTCTGATTGGTTGGTTAGTGATTCCGGGCGCGTCAAAATCTTTGGTCATTCGTACCGTTTGATTTTTCCTCAGAAGATGGCGGTGATCTTCCCCCGCTGGATGGCGAGATCCGGCGCCGACTAACGGGGTTTCCCCATATCCAGGACTCTCCCACCAGCAGGGCACCGCCCCAGCCGGGCAAGCTCTAAGCTCCCCGGTAGTGTAGTGCGTGTTAGTGTAAGTGTGTGTGTAAGGGGAGAGGACAAGGAATAGGAAGGATAGATCACGCGTGGTCCGTGGCCCGTTTGGTAGGGTACTGCTCCGGCATTCGCCTGGTGTTGATCGGAGAAACCATGGAAAACTACCGATCAGAGCAGCCGACCGCTAGAATTCTCCTCCAGGGAAATTTCTGGATTTTCCGCCGGACTTGAAAGTGGAATCCAGAGTACTCCGAAAAGCATCCTTCACCCAATCCTGCCCCAAGGTCGACGCGCCACAGGCCCAACTGGTGAGTGGTTGGTTTCGCGGCCACCAGGAGCTTAGCATCGCCTTCTCACTGCCTGCACCTTCAAGCTAACGACGTGAGTGAGACTCAGGGTCCAGGTGGTCGTCTACGACTCTCCACCAGAGAGCGCGGCAACCTACGCCATCGCCATCCCCCGCGCTGTGCTCTTCGTCTTTTTAAATCCAGACTTTAACAGTTCGTCAAATATTGCCACACGAGTAAACCTTAATTTACATTCTTCTCGCAAAAGTCGTGAAATAGATTATGGTTCATTTCCATACTTCTATTCTCTAACGGTTAATTTCTTAGGAGGCACTTCCAGCTCTAGAGCACAGCCGGCGGTTTTCCGACTGCAGTGGGCGCTGTCAAGCTGGACGGCGCTGAAACGCACTCGATCTCAACAGATTTGATTTATTGATTTTGATTGATATTGATTATTTCGTGTTTCTGGGCGCGTCAACTACTATTGCCTTTATTTCCGTAAAGTATGTTTTTATCATGGACGTGTTCTTACCCTGCTGGATGGTGAAATCCCGTGCCGATCTACTAGGCTTGCGGGTATTTTCCTCGTCAAAGTATCATCTATCAGTGAGGTACCGCACCAGCTGGGCAAGCTAAGCTAAGCCCACGACGTGTGTGATAAGGTATATGTAAGTGTGTGTACGGGGAGAGGATAGGACCAGCAAGAGGTAGGAAAGATCGCGCGCGGTCCGTGGTTCGTTTGCTAAGGTTCCGGCTCCGGCATTCGCCTGGTGTTGATCGGATAAAACCGCGCTAAACTGCCGATCAGAGCAGCAACGGGCTCGGAGCCAAGGACCTCCGGCAGAGGCGCTGCAGTGCCATCAGCTGATGCCGTGAGCCACCTTCCCGGCGCGCCCACGGACCCCCCCCGGGAGGGAGATCGTAGCGCAACGAGTTCGGATGCAGTAGCCCCCTCGCCCCTTCGTGAGCGCCGCTCCACCGCGCCCCAAATGGAATGAAAGGGGCGGGCGGCGGGCGCGGCCGTCGATTAGAAGCGGACGCGCCTCTCCTTCCCGTCCACCGTCGGCGGAGCGTCTGGAATGCACTGGGACGCGTAGGAGCGGGCCGGAGCGAACCGGAGCGGTAACGGCGCGGGGCGGAGAGGGAATGTGTGGGAGTGGCGAGGTGCGGGGCGGAGGGGGCGTGTCGGAGCGGGGTGGTGCGGAGCGAGAAGGGGCGGAGCGGGGTGGCGGCGAGCGGGAGCGGGACCGCGGCGTGGCGGACCGGGTAGGGTGGCGGAGCGGAGCGTGGCGGACGGAACGGGCAGAGCGAGGAAGGAGCGGAGAGGAATGTGTGGGACGGAGATGGACGGAGCGAGACGGAACGGGCGGGCGTGGCGGCGAGGTGCGGTCGGAGGGGCGTGTCGGAGCGGGTGGTGCGAGCGGGTGGGGCGAAGCGGGTGGGGCGCGGCGGAGCGGACCGCGGCGTGGCGGACCGGGTAGGGTGGCGGAGCGGAGCGTGGCGGACGGAACAGGGCAGAGCGAGGGAAGAGAGCGGAGAAGGAATGTGTGGACGGAGATGGACGGAGCGAGACGGAACGGGCGGGGCGTGGCGGCAAAGTGCGGGTCGGAGGGGCGTGTCGGAGCGGGTGGTGCGGAGCGGGGTGGTGCGGAGCGGGGTGGGGCGGGCGGAGCGGACCGCGGCGTGGCGGACCGGGTAAGGTGGCGGAGCGGAGCGTGGCGGACGGAACGGGGCAGAGCGAGGGAAGGAGCGGAGAAGGAATGTGGACGGAGATGGACGGAGTGAGACGGAACAGGGCGGGGCGTGGCGGCGAGGTGCGGTCGGAGGGGCGTGTCGGAGCTGGGCGGAGCGGGGCAGAGCGAGGGAAGGGAGCGGAGAGGGAATGTGGGACGGAGATGGACGGAGCGAGACGCAACGGGCGGGGCGTGGCGGCGAGGTGCGGGTCGGAGGGGCGTGTCGGAGCGGGTGGTGCGGAGCGGGTGGGGCGGAGCGGGTGGGAGGGCGGAGCGGACCGCGGCGTGGCGGACCGGGTAGGTGGCGGAGCGGAGCGTGGCGGACGGAACGGGGCAGAGCGAGGGGAAGGGAGCGGAGGGAATGTGGGACGGAGATGGACGGAGCGAGACGGAACAGGGCGGGGCGTGGCGGCGAGGTGCGGGTCGGAGGGCGTGTCGGAGCGGGTGGTGCGGAGCGGGTGGGCGGAGCGGGGTGGGGCGCGGCGGAGCGGACCGCGGCGTGGCGGACCGGGTAGGGTGGCGGAGCGGAGCGTGGCGGGACGGAACGGGCAGAGCGAGGGAAGAGAGCGGGAAGGAATGTGTGGGGCGGAGATGGACGGAGCGAGACGGAACGGGCGGGGCGTGGCGGCGAGTGCGGGTCGGAGGGCGTGTCGGAGCGGGTGGTGCGGAGCGGGTGGTGCGAGCGGGGTGGTGCGGAGCGGGTGGGGCAGGGCGGAGCGGACCGCGGCGTGGCGGACCGGGTAAGGTGGCGGAGCGGAGCGTGGCGGGACGGAACGGGGCAGAGCGAGGGAAGGAGCGGAGAAGGAATGTGAGGACGGAGATGGACGGAGTGAGACGGAACAGGGCGGGGCGTGGCGGCGAGGTGCGGGTCGGAGGGCGTGTCGGAGCTGGGCGGAGCGGGCAGAGCGAGGAAGGAGCGGAGAGGAATGTGGGACGGAGATGGACGGAGCGAGACGCAACGGGCGGGGCGTGGCGGCGAGGTGCGGGTCGGAGGGCGTGTCGGAGCTGGGCGGAGCGGGCAGAGCGAGGGAAGCGGGACGGAGAGGAATGGTGGGACGGAGATGGACGGACCGAGACGGAACGGGGCGGGGCGTGGCGGCGAGGTGCGGGTCGGAGGGGCGTGTCGGAGCTGGGCGGAGCGGGGCAGAGCGAGGGGAAGGAGCGGAGAGGAATGTGTGGGACGGAGATGGACGGAGCGAGACGCAACGGGGCGGGGCGTGGCGGCGAGGTGCGGTCGGAGGGCGTGTCGGAGCAGGGCATAGCGGGGCGGAGCGGGGTGGGGCGGGCGGAGCGGACCGCGGCGTGGCGGACCGGGTAGGGTGGCGGAGCGGAGCCTGGCGGGACGGCACGGGGCAGAGCGAGGGAAGCGGGCGGAGAGGAATTGTGGGACGAAGATGGATGGACCGAGACGGAACGGGCGGGGCGTGGCGGCGAGGTGCGGGTCGGAGGGCGTGTCGGAGCAGGGCATAGCGGGGCGGAGCGGGTGGACGGGCGGAGCGGACCGCGGCGTGGCGGACCGGTAGGGTGGCGGAGCGAGCCTGGCGGGGCGGCACGGGGCAGAGCGAGGGGAAACGGGCGGAGAGGGAATGTGGGACGGAGATGGACGGACCGAGACGGAACGGGCGGGCGTGGCGGCAAGGTGCGGGTCGGAGGGTGCGTGTCGGAGCTGGGCGGAACAGGGCAGAGCGAGGGGAAGGAGCGGAGAGGAAATGTGGGACGGAGATGGACGGACCGAGACGGAACAGGGCGGGGCGTGGCGGCGAGGTGCGGTCGGAGGGGCGTGTCGGAGCAGGGCATAGGGCGGAGCGGGTGGGACGGGCGGGAGCGGACCGCGGCGTGGCGGACCGGGTAGGGTGGCGGAGCGGAGCCTGGCGGGACGGCACGGGGCAGAGCGAGGAAGCGGGCGGAGGGGAATGTGGGACGGAGATGGACGGACCGAGACGGAACGGGCGGGGCGTGGCGGCGAGGTGCGGGTCGGAGGGCGTGTCGGGGCTGGGCGGAGCGGGGCAGAGCGAGGAAGGAGCGGAGAGAATGTGTGGGACGGAGATGGACGGAGCGAGACGCAACAGGGCGGGGCGTGGCGGCGAGGTGCGGGTCGGAGGGGCGTGTCGGAGCTGGGCGGAGCGGGGCAGAGCGAGGGAAGGAGCGGAGAGGAATGTGGGACGGAGATGGACGGAGCGAGACGCAACGGGCGGGGCGTGGCGGCGAGGTGCGGGTCGGAGGGGCGTGTCGGAGCTGGGCGGAGCGGGCAGAGCGAGGGAAGGAGCGGAGAGGAATGTGAGACGGAGATGGACGGAGCGAGACGGAACAGGGCGGGGCGTGGCGGCGAGGTGCGGGTCGGAGGGGCGTGTCGGAGCTGGGCGGAGAGGGCAGAGCGAGGAAGGAGCGGAGGGAATGTGTGGGACGGAGTGGACGGACCGAGACGGAACAGGGCGGGCGTGGCGGCGAGGTGCGGGTCGGAGGGCGTGTCGGAGCTGGGCGGAGCGGGGCAGAGCGAGGGAAGGGAGCGGAGAGGAATGTGTGGGACGGAGATGGACGGAGCGAGACGCAACGGGCGGGGCGTGGCGGCGAGGTGCGGGTCGGAGGGGCGTGTCGGAGCTGGGCGGAGCGGGGCAGAGCGAGGGAAGGAGCGGAGAGGAATGTGTGGACGGAGATGGACGGAGCGAGACGCAACGGGCGGGGCGTGGCGGCGAGGTGCGGGTCGGAGGGCGTGTCGGAGCTGGGCGGAGCGGGCAGAGCGAGGGAAGGAGCGGAGAGGAATGTGTGGGACGGAGATGGACGGAGCGAGACGGAACGGGCGGGGCGTGGCGGCGAGGTGCGGTCGGAGGGGCGTGTCGAGCTGGGCGGAGCGGGGCAGAGCGAGGAAGGAGCGGAGAGGAATGTGGACGGAGATGGACGGACCGAGACGGAACAGGGCGGGCGTGGCGGCGAGGTGCGGTCGGAGGGCGTGTCGGAGCTGGGCGGAGCGGGCAGAGCGAGGGGAAGGAGCGGAGAGGAATGTGTGGGACGGAGATGGACGGAGCGAGACGCAACAGGGCGGGCGTGGCGGCGAGGTGCGGTCGGAGGGCGTGTCGGAGCTGGGCGGAGCGGGGCAGAGCGAGGAAGGAGCGAGAGGGAATGTGTGGGACGGAGATGGACGGAGCGAGACGCGACGGGCGGGGCGTGGCGGCGAGGTGCGGGTCGGAGGGGCGTGTCGGAGCTGGGCGGAGCGGGCAGAGCGAGGGAAGGAGCGGAGGGAATGTGGACGGAGATGGACGGAGCGAGACGGAACGGGCGGGGCGTGGGGGCGAGGTGCGGTCGGAGGGGCGTGTCGGAGCTGGGCGGAGCGGGCAGAGCGAGGGGAAGGGAGCGGAGGGAATGTGTGGGACGGAGATGGACGGACCGAGACGGAACGGGCGGGGCGTGGCGGCGAGGTGCGGGTCGGAGGGGCGTGTCGGAGCTGGGCGGAGCGGGCAGAGCGAGGGAAGGAGCGGAGAGAATGTGTGGGACGGAGATGGACGGACCGAGACGGAACGGGCGGGGCGTGGCGGCGAGGTGCGAGGTCGGAGGGCGTGTCGGAGCAGGGCATAGCGGGCGGAGCGGGGTGGGACGGGCGGGAGCGGACCGCGGCGTGGCGGACCGGGTAGGGTGGCGGCGGAGCCTGGCGGACGGCACGGGCAGAGCAGAGGGAAGCGGGCGGAGAGGGAATGTGTGGGACGGAGATGGACGGACCGAGACGGAACAGGGCGGGGCGTGGCGGCGAGTGCGGGTCGGAGGGGCGTGTCGAGCTGGGCGGAGCGGGCAGAGCGAGGAAGGAGCGGAGAGGAATGTGAGACGGAGATGGACGGAGCGAGACGGAACGGGCGGGGCGTGGCGGCGAGTGCGGAGTCGGAGGGGCGTGTCGGAGCTGGGCGGAGCGGGCAGAGCGAGGGAAGGAGCGAGAGGAATGTGGGACGGAGATGGACGGAGCGAGACGGAACGGGCGGGGCGTGGCGGCGAGGTGCGGTCGGAGGGGCGTGTCGGAGCTGGGCGGAGCGGGCAGAGCGAGGAAGGAGCGGAGAGGAATGTGTGGACGGAGATGGACGGACCGAGACGGAACGGGCGGGGCGTGGCGGCGAGGTGCGGTCGGAGGGCGTGTCGGAGCTGGGCGGAGCGGGGCAGAGCGAGGGAAGGGACGGAGAGGGAATGTGTGGACGGAGATGGACGGACCGAGACGGAACGGGCGGGCGTGGCGGCGAGGTGCGGTCGGAGGGCGTGTCGGAGCTGGGCGGAGCGGGCAGAGCGAGGGAAGGAGCGGAGAGGAATGTGTGGGACGGAGATGGACGGAGCGAGACGCAACGGGCGGGGCGTGGCGGCGAGGTGCGGGTCGGAGGGCGTGTCGAGCAGGGCATAGCGGGGCGGAGCGGGTGGGGCGGGCGGAGCGGACCGCGGCGTGCGGACCGGTAGGTGGCGGAGCGGAGCCTGGCGGACGGCACGGGGCAGAGCGAGGGAAGCGGGCGGAGAGGAATGTGGGACGGAGATGGATGGACCGAGACGGAACGGGCGGGGCGTGGCGGCGAGTGCGGGTCGGAGGGGCGTGTCGGAGCAGGGCATAGCGGGGCGGAGCGGGTGGGACAGGGCGGGAGCGGGACCGCGGCGTGGCGGACCGGGTAGGGTGGCGGAGCGGAGCCTGGCGGGACGGCACGGGCAGAGCGAGGAAGCGGGCGGAGAGGAATGTGGGACGAGATGGACGGACCGAGACGGAACGGGCGGGCGTGGCGGCGAGTGCGGGTCGGAGGGCGTGTCGGAGCTGGGCGGAACGGGCAGAGCGAGGAAGGAGCGAGAGGAAATGTGTGGACGGAGATGGACGGACCGAGACGGAACGGGCGGGGCGTGGCGGCGAGGTGCGGGTCGGAGGGCGTGTCGGAGCAGGGCATAGCGGGCGGAGCGGGGTGGGACAGGGCGGGAGCGGGACCGCGGCGGGCGGACCGGGTAGGGTGGCGGAGCGGAGCCTGGCGGGACGGCACGGGGCAGAGCGAGGAAGCAGGGCGGAGAGGAATGTGGGACGGAGATGGACGGACCGAGACGGAACAGGGCGGGGCGTGGCGGCGAGGTGCGGTCGGAGGGCGTGTCGGAGCTGGGCGGAGCGGGGCAGAGCGGGGGAAGGGAGCGGAGAGGAATGGTGGGACGGAGATGGACGGAGCGAGACGCAACAGGGCGGGGCGTGGCGGCGAGGTGCGGGTCGGAGGGGCGTGTCGGAGCTGGGGGGCGGGCAAAGAGGGAAGAGCGGAGAGGAATGTGGGACGAGATGGACGGAGCGGACGCACGGGCGGGCGGCGGGTAGGGTGGGGGCGTGTCGGCTGGGCGGAGCAGGGCAGAGCGAGGAAGGGAGCGGAGGGAATTGTGAGACGGAGATGGACAGAGCGAGACGGAACGGGGCGGGGCGTGGCGGCGAGAGTGCGGGTCGGAGGCGGTCGGAGCTGGGCGGAGCGGGGCAGAAGCGAGGGAAGGGAGCGGAGAGGGAATGTGGGACGGAGATGGACGGACGAGACGGAACGGGCGGGGCGTGGCGGCAGGTGCAGGTCGGAGGGCGTGTCGGAGCTGGGCGGAGCAGGGCAGAGCGAGGGAAGGGAGCGGAGAGGGAATGTGGGACGGAGATGGACGGAGCGAGACGCAACGGGCGGGCGTGGCGGCGAGGTGCGGGTCGGAGGGGCGTGTCGGAGCTGGGCGGAGCGGGCAGAGCGAGGGAAGGAGCGGAGGGAATGTGTGGGACGGAGTGGACGGAGCGAGACGGAACGGGCGGGGCGTGGCGGCGAGGTGCGGGTCGGAGGGGCGTGTCGGAGCTGGGCGGAGCGGGCAGAGCGAGGGAAGGAGCGGAGAGGGAATGTGGGACGGAGATGGACGGACCGAGACGGAACGGGCGGGCGTGGCGGCGAGGTGCGGGTCGGAGGGCGTGTCGGAGCTGGGCGGAGCAGGGCAGAGCGAGGAAGGAGCGGAGAGGGAATGTGGACGGAGATGGACGGACCGAGACGGAACGGGCGGGCGTGGCGGCGAGTGCGGGTCGGAGGGCGTGTCGGAGCAGGGCAAGCGAGGCGGAGCGGGGGTGGGACGGGAGGGAGCGGACCGCGGCGGGCGGACCGGTAGGTGCGGGCGGAGCCTGGCGGGCGGACGGGCAGAGCGGAGGAAGGGGCGGAGAGGAATGTGTGGGACGGAGATTGGACGGAGCGAGACGAACGGGCGGGGCGTGGCGGCGGGTGCGGTCGGAGGGGCGTGTCGGAGCTGGGCGGAGCAGGGCAGAGCGAGGGAAGGAGCGGAGAGGGAATGTGTGGACGGAGATGGACGGACGAGACGGAACGGGCGGGCGTGGCGGCGAGGTGCGGGTCGGAGGGCGTGTCGGAGCTGGGCGGAGCGGGCAGAGCGAGGAAGGGAGCGGAGAGGGAATGTGTGGACGGAGATGGACGGACCGAGACGGAACGGGCGGGGCGTGGCGGCGAGGTGCGGTCGGAGGGGCGTGTCGGAGCAGGGCATAGCGGGCGGAGCGGGTGGGCAGGGCGGGAGCGGACCGCGGCGTGCGGACCGGTAAGGTGGCGGAGCGGAGCTGGCGGGACGGAACGGGGCAGAGCGAGGGAAGGGGCGAGAGGAAGTGTGGGACGGAGATGGACGGAGCGAGACGGAACGGGCGGGCGTGGCGGCGAGGTGCGGTCGGAGGGGCGTGTCGGAGCAGGGCATGCGGGGCGGAGCGGGTGGGCGGGGGAGCGGACCGCGGCGTGGCGGACCGGTAAGGTGGCGGACGGAGCGGCGGACGGAACGGGCAGAGCGGGAAGGAGCGGAGGGAATGTGTGACGGAGATGGACGGGCGAGACGGAACGGGCGGGGCGGCGGCGAGTGCGAGTCGGAAGGCGGTCGGAGCAGGGCATGCGGGAGCGGGTGGAGGACGGGACGGACGGGCGCGGCGTGGCGGACCGGTGAAGGTGCGGAGGGCGTGTCGGAGCAGGACAGGGGCGAGCGGGGGGGAGCAGGGCAGGGAGCGGGACCGCGGCGTGGCGGACGAGGTGCAGGTCGGAGCGGGCGTGGAGGCGGACGGGGCAGAGCGAGGGAAGGGGCGGAGAGGAATGGTGGGACGGAGATGGACGGACCGAGACGGAACAGGGCGGGGCGTGGCGGCGAGGTGCGGTGGAGGGGCGTGTCGGAGCAGGGCATAGCGGGGCGGAGCGGGTGGGACGGGCGGGAGCGGACCGCGGCGTGGCGGACCGGGTAGGTGGCGGAGCGGAGCTGGCGGGACGGAACGGGCAGAGCGAGGGAAGGGGCGGAGAGGAATGTGTGGACGGAGATGGACGGACGAGACGGAACGGGCGGGGCGTGGCGGCGAGGTGCGGTCGGAGGGGCGTGTCGGAGCAGGGCATAGCGGGCGGAGCGGGTGGGGCGGGCGGAGCGGACCGCGGCGTGGCGGACCGGGTAAGGTGGCGGAGCGGAGCGTGGCGGACGGAACGGGCAGAGCGAGGGGAAGGAGCGGAGAGGGAATGTGGGACGGAGATGGACGGAGCGAGACGAACGGGCGGGCGTGCGGCGAGGTGCGGTCGGAGGGGCGTGTCGGAGCGGCGGAGGCAGGAGCGCGGAGGATGTGGACAGGACGGACCAGCGGGGCGGGCGTGGCGGGAAGCAGGGCGCGGGGGCGGACCGCGGGCAGACCGGTAGGTGGCGGAGCGGAGCTGGCGGACGGAACGGGCAGAGCGAGGGAAGGAGCGGAGAGGGAATGTGGGACGGAGATGGACGGACGAGACGGAACGGCGCTGCGGCGTGGTCGACAGAGGCGGCAGAGGTGCGCGAGGCGGAGCGGAGCGGGCAGGGCGAGCAGGGAAGGACGGAGGAATGTGGACGGAGATGGACGGACAGACACGGCGGCGTGGCGCGAGCGGTCGAGCGGTGGCGAGCTGGCGGCGGGAGCGGAGTGGCGGGTCGGAGCGGCGGCGTGTCGGAGCGTGTCGAGCAGGACAAGCGGGGCGGAGCGGGGGGCGGAGCGGCGAGGACGCGAGCGTGGCGGCCGGGAGGTGCGGAGCGGACCTGGCGCGGACGGCACGGGGCAGAGCGAGGGAAGCGGGCAGAGGGAATGTGGGACGGAGATGGACGGACCGAGACGGAACGGGCGGGGCGTGGCGGCGAGGTGCGGGTCGGAGGGCGTGTCGGAGCAGGGCATAGCGGGGCGGAGCGGGTGGGACGGGCGGAGCGGACCGCGGCGTGGCGGACCGGGTAGGTGGCGGAGCGGAGCCTGGCGGACGGCGCGGGGCAGAGCGAGGAAGCGGGCGGAGAGGAATGTGTGGGATGGAGATGGACGGAGCGAGACGGAACGGGCGGGGCGTGGCGGCGAGGTGCGGTCGGAGGGCGTGTCGGAGCTGGGCGGAGCGGGCAGAGCGAGGAAGCGGGCGGAGAGGAATGTGGGACGGAGATGGACGGAGCGAGACGGAACGGGCGGGGCGTTGTGGCGAGGTGCGGTCGGAGCGGAGTGGTGCGGAGCGAGGGGGCGGAGCGGGGTGGGGCGGGGAGCGGGACCGCGGCGTGGCGGACCGGGTAGGGTGGCGGAGCGGAGCGTGGCAGGACGGCACGGGACAGAGCGAGGGGAAGCGGGGCGGAGAGGGGCGTGGCGGTGCGGAGCAGGACGGAGCGGAGAGGGGGGAGCTGAGCGGTGTGGGTGGAGGGGGGTGGGGCCAGGGAGAATCTAATAATAATCTTCCTCCGTGGGCGGAATGTAGGGAATTCTTTAGCAGTTTCCGATCTTCGCCGCGTGGATGGGTTCGCAGGTTTTCGATGATTCTCATCACATTCGGCCGTTTCATCGCCTTCCAAAGAGGAAATGCGACGCGAATTCAAGCGAATCTCTCAGCGAAAGGCAACAAAAAACAAAAGTATCAATTGGTTGACGTTGTTATCCGTCCCCTAGGTGAAAAGGAATGGTGCTACAGCTTGGCATTTACTCCTATTTATCAAAGCTACATTCTGAAAGTTCTAATTCAATTGCAACGTACACTACAGTTATTTCAGCCGCCTATTTCGAAACTTTTCATTGCACTGATACAGTGAAAACATTCTTTAAATCCTTCCAATGATTGAAGATCCAATTTTAAAAGAAAATGTATCATTTTATTTGCAAAATGTGTAGACAGCAATCCCTTTAGCACAGCTGCATATACCGCTGTCTTTTTTATAATTTGCAGTGATGAACCACAATATATTCGTACCCAAATTGAATCCAAACCCAAACCCAAGTTGAATTCCAAACATGTCAGCACATGTCATAATGACTCTGTCTTATGGAATGTTTCAAGTAAATAATTTTATGTATGGTTGCTTGTCAAATTTGTAATTTTCTGTGTTGAGTGAAATTCGTCATCTAATATATAAATATTTATTTTTATGCATTTGTTAACCCATTAACGATTTGTTCGTTTGTATATTGTATTTCATGAAACGTATTTGAAGCCCCCATTTTGCTTTAAACACTTCCCAACGGTCAGCTGATTGTTAACATCTAAGTGTTCTAAGCGCTTTGTAACTGCCTTGCCAGACGTGCGTTTGCACGTTCTGTTGTAAATATTTGTTTATTTGTTTTACTTTATTTTCATTTTGATTTTTAGTTACTTTAAACTGGTGAGTCTCTATGTCATACTATATCGAGTGCTATATTTCTTTGTAATATTTTTTATTAGTGTCATCTCAGTAATTATGTCATAATTTTTCTCCGTTTTATAGTCTAGCCTGACAATGGGGAAAAGTGAATTCCCCGAAACGTCGCTTCGAAATTTCGGAAGAAACTCTTTATATTGATTGTATGTATGTAAATAAACTAAAAATTAGTTTTTTTGTATAAAGCTGTCTATCAAACTTTGTGGCCAAATTCATTAAATTATACAAAATAATTCCTACGCGCAATTTTCGAAAATTCAAGGAGATTAACGAAAATGATATCTACACCATTCTTTCAGGCGTTTCTTCTTTTATACACAGAGAGAGTTTAAAGGAAAAAATTGGAACAGTTTTGAGAAAATTTTCTTTTGATAATTTGCGTTAATTTCAACGAGAATGTTGCGAAATGAAAATTTGTCCGAGTTCTATTAACTCCAGGAAACGAGACAATTGAGGGATGTAGCTTACCATGGACGCGAGTTTGTTAGAGGGACACCGGGTCGAATGGAAGCCTAAATGATGTAGGCCGGTAATTTTAACGTGTCTTTCTGGTTTTAATACCCAATTAATAGCGACTCGAGGATATTGGAAGTTTGACGAAACCTTGGAGAAAGTACTTCAGAGAAGTAATCGGTGGTTCTATAGTTAAAAATATATATCCGCGGAATAAGAGAAGGTATCGTTTTAGAGTCTGGCTGAACTAGGGAGACGAGAGCGGCGGCGGTGAGAGTAGCTAGGGGTCACCCAGCGGACCACGTCCATCTGTTCCAAGCATGTGTTGACTGTATATGAGAAGCGTTCATGTAGAAGCGAACATGCCCATCGGGGAAAAATGAGTAATACTCATGACTGACGGCTGCATCTTCTGTCCTGACGTGGAGAAGCAAAAGCAAATATATCCCTAATAATTTTCCTTGTTAATTTTCGAGGTTCAGGCCAAATCCAATATGTCCACAGCGTTGTTGCAAACAGTAACGAACATGTCCGTGTAACAAATAAGGTGTCAAGATTCACGATCACGTGATTGATCATGCCGCATGGTTCATTCCGCCTGTGAAGTCTGAACAAAAGCGTCCCATTTTATTTGTAAGAAGATTGGGATCTCAAGGGCACAAACAGTTTGAGAATTCCCTGAAACAACGAACAGAACATCGGAAATGTGAAGCGAATCGTTTTACAGAAAATGAAAGGGAAGAAGATTCATACAGCCAAAGTTACCCCATAGCAATATTTTTGATTTGATGTAGTTCCTAATTTGACTCTTTGGAAATATGTTTTTTTATTAACAAATATGGTACCATTTAGCCTTTTGCAGGTATCGATTGAAAGATCCATTGGGAAAGAGATCAAATTTGGCAGGTCTATTGACTGAACTTTTAGGAGATACATCTTAAACTTTTAGGACAGAATTATTCAGATACTCTCGGCCTGCAGTGGTATTCCTTTGTTTATGACCGACGAATAGCTTTGAATCAAACTGTAATGTGCAGCCAATAACTGAGATAATTGTGATTGTTCAGAAGATGATCATGGTTGAACATACTGATTTTAATTTATTTTTAATCCTTTGTAATTTCTTTAGAGATAATAAATCGTTACATTAGCTACAGAAAATTTTGTAATAGTTTTGTCTCTTTGGTTTAAAAAATATTTGCATACAAGCTACAGTAAAATAATATATCCCAACCAACTGTAATGCAACTAATCAACTGTAACCCTATTTTATGCAAAAGCAAACATGTCCGCAGGTGCTTCGAACAGAAGCAAACATGTTCAACCTTTAAACTGTAATGTCATAATTATAAATAAATGATTTGATAGCAGTATACGTTTACTATTGTAACAATACTGGTAAGCAGTATAGCATATTACGTTGTTTGAAAAGGCGATAACTTGTCAACAATTTGTTTTTGCATTTTCTGAAAAATATGATTTGATGTACATGCATTTATTTGCATGAACGCTCCTCGTATACGAAGATGATCATTATGAAATTGTAAAATTTATACCATGTCTGTACCTTTTATTTTCTCTCGCGATGCTTCACTGAAAATATTGTTTAATAGAGCCGTACAAAATATACAGCAGAAAACATTTTATTGGGTTGTTTCATTTTTATGCTCTCGTGGAGGCAAATCGTAAAACATGTGAGTCGAACTTTTTATGTTTTTCATATGTGTGATGTAACAGATACTCTCCTGCATGCAAACATGGAATATTAAAAATCACTTTAATAACTTGTTTACAAAACATCAAATGAATAGAAGGAATGAAATTAAGTTCACTTAAAATTACGCTTCCTGATCAACAATTCAGACTTTCCTTTGAGACAGAAAATAACAAACAGCAAATATAGAAATTCATTTCCGTGACTTACTCGTATATCCACTGGATAAATCTTATCGAAAATGTTTTTGCAGAACACGGAATGAAGCAATTAACTAATTCACTAACGATAATCTCACTTCCGTTTGTTCACAAGCTTTTCACTTGTGTATTGTTAATTAAACGAGGCAAGGAATTATGTTTTTAAAAAATTATAATTTAGAATAAAATGAATACGTGGAAAATTTGGGGATGAAATAATTAGTAGAAGTAAATTTGCAACATTTCATCAAAATATAATCCATAATTGTGAAATTTCAGCTGCATTTAAAGATAATCGGTTAATACTGATGAACACTGAAACATTTTATTTCATTTAGCCATATATATATATATATATATATATATATATATATATATATATATATTGACATACCGATATGTCACGTTAAAATAAACTAACATTTATTTGTAGACAATATGGTGGAACATGCATTACGAAATATCACGAGAGCTAGAGCTTAGCAACGACCGTGAATAAACAATGTAGTTTTTGTTTTTTCTAAATGCATTAAGAGATGGCTTGGTGCCGAAAGTAGAAAATTTGGGATTGGGCGAAGAAGTTTAGACGGTCAGCTACACCAAAATATAACAAACGTATGGATTGGATGGGTGAGAGAAGGACGGTCAAATGTTATGAAAAAATGAAGGTAGTTTAATACGAAGTCTTCGAGGGATGAATCATGCAGGAAGATTTCATTCTGCTCGGAAACGCGCTTCTGAACTGATCGTAGAGTACAATCGAGATAGAATTGGGTTATCAGTGAAATTTTAAGGACAGTGAATGATATTGCAGATATTTTGATGTGGAAGCAATATTGATGTATAAATTGGAACTTTGTCGGGAGTGGTAATCGAGTTCGGGACTATGTCATAGGACGTAATCGGGACTGATAATTTTGATAGTTGGAGACCAGCTTGGATAGGGCAGAAGAGGATTTCTTGGAACTTTGGACTACGGCAAGATCGCAAGATATTTCGACTGAGAAGTCTACGAGGGACATCAACGAAGAAAAGATAAGTTAACCGCGGTATAAATTGTAAATTGAAAGATATCTTGATCAAAGGCCTAAAAAATTGTAAATTCACTAAATTGTTTACTAAAACCGTAAAAATAAACTTTGTTGAATTTTGTTCTTTAGAAAAGAAAGTGATCTTTCATTTAGTCAATCCAAACAGAAATGAACTAGGAATAGAATCATTCTATTTCAGATTCCCAGCTGCGCTGTATAGTCGCGGATCCTATAATCCATTATAGAGGTAATAAGGATTATAATATATCGTGACCCATTGACCCAGCAAGCCGGACGCTAAGATCTTTAGCAGATATAAATGTAGAGAGAGGAAAATTTTGGTATATCTCAATATATATATATATATATATATATATATATATATATATATATATATATATATATATATATTGTATCAAACATTGAATAAAGTTAATATATGAACGATTGTTTTTGTGTAATATGTTAATCGCGAACATAACTGTTAGGAAAGTTGACTTATTATTCTGCCAGCCAACCGAGTTAAACATTATGTATGCATACCAAGATATAAAATATTAGAGTGAAATATGAAAACGACTCCACAAAGTACGAGATAACCCTGCGGATGTAGCTTGAAAAGTCATTCTGTATGCATACTGGACTGTGGTCTCCACCGCAAGTCTTGATTTATTATTTCATTTATCAAAACTCAGAACTGCGGAGAGTTGGCAGCGGCGAACTGGTTTTCATGGAAACATTCAAGGAAGCCTGCGCTGCAAGTTCCTTGGTAATTCGAACCCAGAACCCGGACAAAACGAAGCAAAGGGCCTTCTGAGAACCGTGGGTTGGCCAACGCGCGGAAGGAAATGTTGAAATCCGCTTACGGATCAAAGAAATTATTTCTGGGTAAACTCTTTCGAGTTCCCAAGGGAAATATTTTGCCCTTCCCGTCAATCGCTGCTCCACAATAACTGCCTATTAATTTAAATTAGATCCATTCATTTCATGCAGTTTTTTGAGTTAAACTAATATTCTATAAGCAGAATAGGGATTAGAATAGGGTGCCTCTCAAACGAGAATAGGGATTAGATAATTTTTTTATGGTTTACTAGTTCATTGCTGTGTGTTTACGGACCTGAGGAAAAATACGTAACTGTATTGTTAATACCCTTGCGCACCTTTCTGATTCTTTATGCCCGAGGGCCTTTCGAATACTTTATGGCCCGTTCTAATGCCAACACAATACGTACAATATTTATGAATTCAAATTTTATGAATTTTATAATTGCCATCAGTCTCTCGTATTTCACTGTTACGTTTCACTTTTTTTAGACATTTGCTTCTTGAGCGCGATTATGGACTGCTACTAACATGTGTAAGGCACATTGGCTAACATCATCGAAACGTAATTTTTGATGTTATGAAGTTAACATGTTATGATGTTATGAAATAACTTTTGCCAACAAAGGCAAGTGACCTAAAAGTACTGTTTCTTCAGCGCAATTCGCACTGTTACATTACTCTCCAATACGCCACAAGCATTGTCATACATTTTTTGAGATTTTACTCGAAACCACTGTCCGTCGCCTTGTTAGCTTTTCTGAGAATTTCTGCAGTAAACTAAATATTTATATTTCAGAGATATTTCAATGTTTCATGTGGAACTATTGATGCAGTTAAGAATAAATTGATAAATTCTTGTAAATTGCAATAGATAAAAATGGGTTCTTATATCATATCTGCCTAGCGTGGCAATTAGGTGATAAATCAAAAATAATATGTTTGATAGTGGCGTTCCGCGCACTTTGTGACTTGATACATAAATAACTCTTTGAAATTTATTTATTTTTGTACGATGATTTTACGGGATTTATTTTAATATGAGACGTCACTGTCTCTATTCGAAGGACATTCATGAGATGCGAGTGGTTTCCAATTTTTGATTGATTTTTAATTAAACTAAATTTATTTTAGATTGTAAAGAGGAAAGAAAATGATTGCTGAAAAGCAAAATGTGTTAAGGTTTAAGGGAATTTGAATTTATTTTTAAGAAATCTTCATTTTATAGGTGGACAGACTGCGTTATTCCCTCAGTTAAGAAAATGGTACTTGGGGATCTATGTAGTTATGTTGTAAAAACTATTTGCCGGTTTGGCTATAGTTCTTCTAGTTTTGGAATTTTTAATTAACATGACACTGTTTAACTGGCAATCAAGTAGGGATCATATAGAGCAGCTTTTAGAAATTTATTTTGTATTTCTTTAATTTAATTGTATTTCTTTAATTGGCTGCCACTCCCCAAATTGGACATCCTGAAGTTATAGTGGGAATATAATTATATACGTAATTGTAGCAGTCGACATTCAATTTTCATTGAAAAGAGATTATTTAATTTGTGAAATAATTGAGAACTTTTTCTTCTATTTTTCTTTGATACTGCATTGATATGTGGTTTCCAAGTTCATCTTTTATCAAATGAAATCCTAAAGTACATTATTGGTAGGCGGCCCATTCGTTCCTAGAATTGTCAGATCAGTTTGATTTTGTGGTCTACCTAAGTGAAAATGTTTGTCTCAGATATGAGATGTAATTTTGACTCTCCAATTTTGGTTTTACGTATCGAGTCGATATGATTTTGGATGAGATTTATGGGAATTAGTGAAAAAAGAACAGCGTTATCAGCGTATAATTGTTTGTTGGAATCATTGATGATAGCATTATCATGCCTGTAAATAATGAAAAATATTGGGAAGAGATCTGGCCCCTGCGGTATTCCTGCGGCCATTGGGATTCTACAAAGACTCGAAATAAAATTAACTTCATTGTTGCCAGAGGAATTCGCGGGTGGCCTCTGAAATACAGCGGAGACGGGGGGAATTTTCACGTGCCCGCAGAAAGAACGATACTTTTGTTATTCTGTCACGAAACATCTTGAAGGTAAATATGTGTTTTCTGTTAATTTCTTAGCGGATTTTGCGCAGTCAGAGGGATACTAGAGAATTTTTAAAGGAAAATGTTTATGAAGTAACATTCCGTAAGGCCAACATACCTTCCAGGGAGGGAAAACTTCGAACTCAAAAGCTACAGTATTTAAAAGTTGAAACATGAATAAACCTAAAAATTCCGGTTTCAGAATGACCTTTTGTACCTAAGAAGGAAACAAAATATATAAAAAATTATCTTGTTTTGACCGATTAATAAAATCTACTCATGCTCTCATACAACTCATACAATTGTATATCATGATCAGGCGCGGCTCGTCATTAAAGGCTGTGAGGCGGAGCCTCTCCTACAGAAATTTCCCCCAAAAAAATTTAAAAATATATTTATAAATGTATTTATTCATTAATAATGAATTTCGAAGTTATGTTACATGACAATCATATCAAAAGTTTTCTTTATCATTCGTTAACGGCCATCCGTAACGCATTTGAAGCTGTTGTCAGGGAAGAGAAAAGCGTTAGGCTCCCATTTCATTCCGCCATGAGGCCTGTGCAAAACGAGCAGGCGTGACGCCATGCATTCACTGCACAGGCTTACCGTCGGACGGGAGTTGCGGCCTGACAGCCCTTAAGATGGAGCCTAGGTGGGGTCTAGGGTCTGAAGAACTGTATGCTCACCAGATGGCATTATAATGCAGCGCAGCGAGTAGCATTGAGCATCAACTATACTTGGGTTTTTCTAACGTGGCGACTGAGGGTAGTATCTCCAAGATGGAATTCGGCACGACTTTTTGTCATTCTTAGTCCTGCCACTAGAGTCGTACAGCACCGCATGATGCGATCGCGATCATGCGACACCTTATGTGAGGGTTTTCAGAAATTTTCTAATATCCTTTGTAGCAGGGCACTCAAGAATGAGGTGGAATGTGGAATCTGCTGCACAACACTTTGGATCGGATCGTACCTCTTGAATTAATGGCAGAAATTGAGATTGAAATGACCTCTCCTTAGTCTTGTAATCATAACCTGTTCTGTTCTCATGAAGTGTTCTCCGGGCAAAACTGGGTCAAGGATAGATATTATCTGACTAAATGAGTTTGGAAACATTAACTCCAGTTAGTCCCAATAACTGAGACAGATCTTTTACAAACTTTTTGAAGTCTTGGAAAGTGCCTTGAATTTGGTTGTCGGCGCCTGTAAATGATGTGACTAATTTAGCGGTTGCATCAGCTTTCTCATTGCCAATGACTTTTTGATGCGAGCGGATTCATATTATTTCTGTACGGGTACCACGTACAGCTTCATATTCTAGAATCTCCTGCATTTTTTTGGATAATTGGGTTTGAAGTGAATCTGTTCTCAATGGCACTCAGAGTTGATACCGAGTGTGAAAAAATTGCAATGAGAGTGTCTCTTGGGGTCTTAAGGGACGCCTTTGGGGACTGCCCATGCATTTTCTGTGTAGGTGCTATTGTATGTTTTGGTGAGATCGCTTTAACCTTCCGGTCTCTCCGGCAACTCTGTAGAGAGTTTGTTCCCCACACGATTGATGATTATACCAGTCACCTATCAAATAATTTTTTTCTCTCATCAGCCTTCCCTACAACTTCCATATTCAACGTACGAAAAACCTATAACTAACACCAAAGAATCAAACCATATTGACATAACCGGATATAGTGAACCAAAAATGTTAGTCCCTAGAAGTTCACTATAATCAGAGTCAACTGTACAAGCAAACGTTCATTCCCAGACAAGCCACTCGAACAACTTTTCCTCCCTAGTCTAAGCGCACCAGACTTAACGGTTGCGGCTACCCGGATTTAATTCAGAATCAATTTGAGCCTTTTTTCATGAATTGGTTGATTGTTTGTTTGATTGATTAGTGATTACTTCTGCAAGCGTAGTGAATGTTTCATCGCCGGACGTAGCTGTGATCTGCCGCCACTGGATGCGAAATCCGGCGCCAACCAACGTGACGTATGTTTCTGATTAGTCTCCTGACAAGGGTAGAAGTGTAGTGCACGTGTGTGTGTGTGTGAAAGTAAAGAAAGAGAAAGGAAACAATTTTAAATTTTTATTAAATTTAAAATAGAGGTGTTGCTTATGCGAAGAAATTTAGATGACCTATTTTATTTCTTCGCATAAGAACGCCAATAACACTAAATCAGAATTCCCACAAAAAATTTGGAGCCATTTCAGAGAAAATTTTGAAATTGTGCTACCGGTTTCATGTAAAACCCCCAAACGCACAGAATGTTTTTAACATCGCAAAGCTTCGAGTGGAGAAAGATCCACTGGGGAACAATCATTTCGGAAAAAATCCTACGTATTTTGGTAAAAGCCTAGGTGCTGATGGTGTTCACAGACACAGGACGGACGGACATTTTGAAAAGGAAACAAACTTTTTTTGTATCAAGGGAACCCAAAACGTATATTTCCGTTGAAATCTGGAAATTGATTTTCCGCAGCATTACTTAATTTTACGTTCTATACGTTCTACGTAGAGAGTACTCCGTATATACGCACGTATACGAGAAAGTAACTAGGCGTGTCTCACAACGGTACAGACTTTCTCGTATAGTTTTCTAATTCCTTTGCACTGGGCAGCTTCTCGTTCTTGCGATATCAACTTACCAGTTTCATGTATCGCTTCCCAAAGTACATTTTTTAAAAAATGTTCCCAATTTTTCGGTCAAGATTAAAAGCTATCGTAAATGGATTTTTTCATCGAAATTTTTTAGCCTTTTTAAACAAAATGTCGTTTTAGCGTCGTGGTAAATGCGAAATTTTAAGTTCTTTTTTCATAGAAAACAAAACAGAAAAATTGAGAAAGTTTTGGAAAAAATGCACTTCCGACGGCAATAGGTGGCAGCTGAGAACAATATGTGGCAAGACAGGCAAGCTAGCCCAGACCAAAGAAATAAGAAAACTAACTAGTACGGGAAAGTCTGTGCCATTCTGTAGCACTAGATTTTATTTTATTTTAGTCAACGTTTTGTGAGCGTGGGCAAGTGCAAGTAACTTCATCCACAGAATTTCAAACTTCTGAAGTACAGTATAAAATAAATTAAAATTTTCTTAACTATTGAATTTTCGGTAAATCATTTTTCCTCTTAATTAAGTTAATTCTATTGTAACGAATATTGCGTCATCTGCCGGCGCCACTCCAAACTACATTGAATGCGCGGATGGCGACATCTGCCGGGGGCCCCCGAACTAGATGGTCCCGGAGTGTTCGCGATGTTTATTGCAAGTTCCAATAACTTCTAGACGGCGCCCGCCGAGTAATAAATACGGGGCGACCGGCGACCGCGGGTCAGTCTGAATGCTGAAGTGGAAGCTGAGCTGTCAAGTGTGTGCATCGTGGTGAATAGCAGTGCACTGGTTGTGCCACTACAGTCGGCCACTTCGGTGCAATGGCCACTACATCGAACAGTGGTCAGTGCTTAGGACTGTGCGACAGTGCAAAAGATGTGAACAGTGTAAATAAATAATCAAGAGAAGTGTAGTGTATATAAATAATCAAAAGAAGTGTGCCGTATAAAGAAATAATCAAGTGAAGACTATCTATTCATAAATCAAGTGTTTTCAGTGAAAGGAACAAAATAAACATTTTTGTTAAAATAATATCTGAGTTTTAATTCACCACATAGTGGTGTAGACTATGTAGTATAACTATGTGTATGAGTAATTCTATGTGTATGAGTAAGACTATGTAGTATGAGTGATATGTTCACTCTGACTTTTTGATACTCATCATCATCAGCATCATCATCCTAATGGCAAAAGGTGCCTTGATTGTCGCAGTGACATTCTATTCCTGTCCTCTTCATGCCTGTATTTTTTAGTTCATGTAGTTCTTTTTGAAATTCTTCAAAAATGTTAATTCTAGACCTCCCTCTTCCTCCATTTCCGACTATTATGCAGTCAAATATCTTACTTAACAATTTGTTACGTTTGTAAATGTGTCTAAGTTTCTTTTTGCTTCCGTTTACAAATAGTTTTTAGAAGGGATCTCTTTTCCTAGCACTTTTTCCTAAATTTCATTATTAGAAATTCTTCCTGTCCAGGAATACTTCCATATTCTTCCCCGCCACTACATCTCACAAGCTTCTTGTAAAAGTCATCATCCTTCACTTTCTATAGTAACACACGGATAATGTTTCACTGCAAATGCATTGGTACTATATTAGAGGATCTTTTTTTTTTAATTTGTTGCGTCTATATCTTGACGCAACGCGTCTCCAAGCCCCTTAAGGGGCGTTGAGCGCTTTACACTTGGGAGTAATCCTCCATTAATGTGCTTTTTAATAATTGTCAAGTCTCGTCACGTCGCAGTCAGTCAGTGCCTTTTATCCCTTCGGCCAGGGGCTCGACGACGGGGTTCCTGGCCGGTCACCCAACCACGAACCCGCGAGTCTCGAATGCGCTTAACCTTCGTGACTTCACGGAGCGTAGTAAACGCATTCGGCTAGCGCCGCCGAATCTTTCATTCCCTTAAGCCTTGCAACCATCTCATTCTATGGAAAGCGTTCAATGGAATGTATAAAAGCGGACCAACAAGCCCCTGCGTGGCGGCGCAGCGTCTGCGCTGTTCGCCACCAGGGACAATGGAATGGCAAGCGAACAATTTTGGCAATCGCGCTAAAATCTGGCCTGCACGAAAGCATTCTCCTTTTAAAAATTACTCAATTTTTTTAGAATATCACATAATGAAAGTCAAGGCTAATGATTGTTTATCATCAATTTCGAAAACATGAACTCCTACGACCGGCTCCCTGAACTCAAACGTTCGCGGTCCGTTGGGGTAGTACCTTAAGGTACCTTAAGGTACTACCACACCATTCGCCTGGTATTGATCACAAAAATCTCAGAAAACTACCGAACAGAGGAGTCGGTCGCTAGAATTCTCCGCATGTCAGCAGCTAAGTTCGGCTAGTGTCAACAGTTCATCACCATCAGGACTCGAACCTAGAACCTAGGACTCGAAACTACAACTTGAAGTTGTTGAACTGCGCAATCTCATCCGGTGCATTTACAAGTGCATCCTCCCGGCCTAAGTAGGGGTACATACATTTTCTCTAGCACTCTCCTGGAAGGAAGCTACATTTTCTTTGTATCTTGATTGATCATGACCATCTGGTTTGACGACTACGAATTTAGTTTACTCGTGTAGTCGTCTCTGTGAAATGATATTGTGGACTTCCCTTTCAATTTTGAAATGGTATCAAAGAAGAAGGAATTAAAGACTTCGTTCTTCTCACTCGCCGTGAGAGAAGAGAGAACAAGACGGAACTGAGAAGCATGTACAGACAGCTCTGTCCTGACAAGGCGTCCGAGCCCATACACAAACAGGATGAGATTTTTCGTGGTTAAACAAGTCTGTAGCAATAAAAAAATATAAAAAATCTTCACTAGTATCATCTTCCTTTCCCTTTTATATTTTAAAACAACCTGGCCTGGAGCCTCCACGTCCAAAGAAAAACAATAACGACACTGCCTACAAGTTTTCCAGGTTTTCAGGTATGTTTCCAGCTTTATAGAGATTGCTGCCTGGAGGGGGAATTGAGAATAATGAAGAAAAAGACAGAAAAGCCACAAATAAGGCAAAATGCAAAAAAATAGGCATCACAAGCTAAAATAGGTCGAAAAAGGCAAAATGAAAATTTACTACAATTATGTGATTCCTATTGTTAAAAGTCTTAAAATCGTAACAATAATAAAAATACATTTTGCAATACCCAATACAAACTTCCGGGCTTTAGTCATCACCATTACCATCAAATCAAAGGCATAAGAAAAGTGAGTCTCAATTCAGCAAACATATGGGACAAACTATATTTTAAACAATTGTGAGAGAGAAAGAAAAGGAATGTTCTATTATAGGAAAGTGTATATACAATGTATACGATTTCTACGCAAACATTTTTCATCAAATCTTTCAGCGTCTATATTGCATGAGTGAACTCAGATCGACCGTCTGGGTCTGGTTCCAGTCAATGGAGTGTTTTTATCACGATGTGTTGCAACTCTCGGTACGATTTTGGCAGAACGAGATGTATAATAGTCACGTCATCATTATTGTTCTAGAATTCATCTTGATTGATTGTTGCAAGTCAAAGTGTAGTATCCAATCAAAAGGCAAGAATTCATAAAACAATTTTTATTCAAGACCAGGTACAATTGCTGAAGTTTCGTATCACCAGTAGAATGTGCCAAAAGCGAAGTCCAGAGGAAGTCCCAAAATCAGCCGAGTCGTCAAATATCTACAAGAGAGTTCCACTTTCGTTGCACAGGTCGTCGTCGTAGCTGATCTCCACACTCCACTCTCCAAGTCGCTCGCCAGGATCCAGTCACTAACACCGTCACTCGCTATCTGCCCTGGCGTGGGGTCGGAGCCCTCTTATAGCCTGCTAGGCCTATTCGCCCGCCGACTAGCTGCGGAGTAGGGGCGGTGGCGAGTCCCTACCCGCTTGCTCGGGCGTGACAGCCGCGCGCGGACAGGCCAGGTCAGCTCGCATCGGTTGCCTTCCTCTCCCGCCAGGGGCGGTAACGCCCCACTGACGTCACTTGGCGGCGGCTCCTTCAAATGCGTGCGGGCGATCACGGGCGGTCACGACACAAAGAATATTAACTAGCGTTCATTACTTCCAACTTTAATGGTGCCTTAGCTGATATAGTTGTGATTTGATTGTAAATAGATTTATCGACTCATATGCGTTTTTTCGCAAATCATCATGTTAATAAGAAAATAATTTTATGCTAGTGTACCCATGCGAGAACTCTCGCATGTTAAACCCCGCTCTCTTCCTTATTTTTCCATTTCCACATTAAGGCTGTAATAATCTTTTTCTTCAAGACTTTATACTGCGTCACTTGTTCTATATGTCCTCTTTATATTGATAACAATACACTTTTGTCAATACAACCTTGTTAATTATAACTTAATTCTTATTTAACGTTATTACCGAGCAGAGAGGTACACCCGTGTAATTCAATCACGTAGAATATCAAGTACTAATTAGTTGATTTTCTCATATAGTTGCAGATTCTACAGCCTCTGAACAGGTGAGGTAGAATCGAGAAGCGTCGAACCAGCAAAAATGTAATAGAATGTTCAAGATCTTATCATGTAGATTACGGTGTGATGAACGTTTCGTTCAGGCTTTTGGCCTCAAAATTTTAGTTTTTAAGGCCCTAAAACGCTTCATTTAGGATGACTTCTTGGCTGTCCGGGTGACGCCGCGTAGTGGGCTGAGAGGCCGACGTTTCGCCTGACATATCGCAGGCTTCATCAGGGTCATCATTCAGGCTTCATCATTGATCATACCTGATGTAGCCTGCGACATGTCAGGCGAAACGTCGGCCTCTCAGCCCACTACGCGGCGTCACCCGGACAGTCAAGAAGTCATCGACTCGCGCCGCGGAAGCTTACGTGTACGTTTCGTTAGTTGATTGATAAATGTGACCGAGTGTTGCGGGTTGCTTCTGACAAAAATATTCATACGCATTTTTTAAACAAATCCTTCATATTTTTAAAGTCAAAGTGCAATTCGTTACGTCTACATGAAATTATATTTCTTTAGAAATCTCATTTATAAAGATTGGTGGCTGTGAGAGCCACAAAAGATATTAAACAGTTGAAATAATATGGACGATTTAGTCATAAGTTCTTGAAAACATTGTGCTTTATCAGCTTTTCACCTGCGAATCGTTATTTCCAGACATCAAGTACTAAACCTGTGAGCATATATTAACTCTGCATTGTATCTCAGAAAGAACGGTGAATGCCTCTTTGTGGTCGGGCGCGTGCCAATGTTTCTCAGAAGTTCGTCGAACAGTTGCTAGTCTTATAACTTGTTCCCTCGCCCACGCTTGTCTTTCGCCATATTTCATCCAGAACAAGTTTGAAGTCTGACACTCGCCGCAGACTCATTCCGTGAAAACGGCCGTGCAAGCGCGTTTCGCGATGAAATTCCGCGCGACAACTCGTTAACGATGTGGCATCGGTTCATGGAATAGTGGTATTTGTAAGCGTTCAGTTGCGGGCACCGCGAAGGAAATTCAACTGTGTAATGTTTCTCGTGTTCCTGAAAGCTGCTTCAAACATATTTAGTCACATCCAACTCTATAAAAAGGAGATCATCCCAATGAAATACTTCTTTGGATAGACGCTACACTAAAGACAAAGCCCAAATGTCCATGTCGAAAAGAAACACGAAATGATGATGTGAATCCAGGCAGAATCAAAATTGGAGTCATAACTCATAACTAGGAAACGGATTTGCATGTAAATATATACTTTTACAGAAACATGATATCTGCATTCAGTAACATTCTTTGGAGATTTGAAGACATTTTGAATAAATTAAAACCATATTTATTTTACATAGTTTTACATATTGTGGCATAAATACATATTTTTACATATTTGACCTATTACTACATATTTTGTTACATTTTAATATACTTATACTGAAAATGGAACATTTTAGATGCGAGTTTGCAATGTATGTTACGGAATCATCTTTCTTACAAAGAAATGTAATGTTTCTGCGCTTCTATGACCACCGGAACTTCGTCAGTTGTCAAAAGTTACTCTTCCCGTTGCTTCTAGAAACTGCTTCCTCGGGATCGAGGATGAGAGAATGTATGTGCAGCAGAAGCAATTTCAACCATGCACGAGCTCATGTTTTATAGACCCCCTGCATAACTCGATCAAAAACTAACAATTATTTTTACAGAACATTGTATTGTCGCAATGTTGGAGTTCATGATTTGGTTCTTTGTGATCACAACTGTAGAATGCAATTTTATTTTTTATTTCCTTCGCTGACATAGTGAAGTCATTCAAGAATAGCGAGTTGTGATTATTGTAGGTTTACTCTCAAAAACAAAGTAAATAGAGAGCAAAGCTTCTATAGCTAAGCAATTCAACGTCATCATTACACTGAATACGAACGCAGAGATCTATTTTCTCGTAATGAAACTACTCAAAATACCTTACACACAAACGCTTTTCGATAACATACTCTTCGTTGAAATTCCATAGCTAAAAGCTCGCATTGTGTTGTAATTAAACACAAATTATCCCGTCCTACTAGCTCCCAATTCATTTGTCACAACAAATGTGGCCGACAAAGGATACGTGAAGGATAGACGATAGGATTCGTGAAATCATTGAAATATCCACAATAATACAGCAGCCTTACTGTTAGGACACTGAGGCTCTGTCTGAAAATACAGAAGCCAAGAACTCATTTAGAACAACAGATGGGATTTTTCACACATTCATTCATTAAATAAAATGCGCCGTCGAAATTAGGACCGGGAGAGGTGGTTCAGTGCTTCCACTCATACCACTGCAGTGCCTCTGATAGCTAGTTCTGTGGCTGTCTGGAGGAGAATTCCAGCGACCGGCTGCTCTCGTCGATAGTTTTCCGTGGTTTCTCCGATCAACACTAGGCGAATTCCGGAGCAGTACACTAACAAACAGAACTTCCTCTTCCTTGTCCTATCCTCTTCCCTTTACACACACACTTACGCTAACATGCACTACACTACCACATAGCCCGGGAGACCGGTCGGGAGCGTAGAGCTTGTCCCGGCTGGGGCGGTGCCGCGCTGGTGGGAGATCCCCAGTTGGGGACATTGAAACAATTGTCACTCTACGGCAGTGACCAGCCCCAAGAGCAAATGAGCACGTGAAACGCGCTGGTTGTGTGCTGCTGGCCAGTGAGGAGCTGCAGTGGAGCCCCAAGAGCAAATGAGCACGTGAAACGCGCTGGCTGTGTGCTGCTGGCCAGTGAGGAGCTGCAGTGGAAGCCCCAAGAGCAAATGAGCACGTGAAACGCGCTGGCTGTGTGCTGCTGGCCAGTGAGGAGCTGCAGTGGAAGCCCCAAGAGCAAATGAGCACGTGAAACGCGCTGGCTGTGTGCTGCTGGCCGTGAGGAGCTGCAGTGGAAGCCCCAAGAGCAAATGAGCACGTGAAACGCGCTGGTTGTGTGCTGCTGGCCAGTGAGGAGCTGCAGTGGAGCGCAGCGACGGAGGCGGCAGGGAGGGCGAGCGCGGGAGAGCAGCGGGTGTTTATTGCGCTCCCGCCAAGGAGCACTTGATGGGCCGTAAAGGCGGCGCCGGCGCCAGGGCGAGGCGCGACGGCGCCGCTTCGCCATCCGGGAAGCGAACGCGGCGCCGATGGACTAACGGTTATACCGAAGTTCACACCCGAACGACCAACTGTTATACCGAAGACCAACTGTTATACCCAAGACCAACTGTTATACCGAAGTTCACACCCGAACGAAGTCGTGGATTAAAAAGGGCGGAAAATCCTTCGTACACCTTCCTTCGGGGGGAAGTAAAGCCGGTTTTCCCATGTTAGTAGATTTACTGCATGTAAAGGATCCTTAAGCCTAAATGAAGCCTCTAAGCTAAATTCAAATGGCCTGTTTCGTCGCCCAAGTAATGCCTTCTTTCTCCCCTAGAAGGTGACAGGAGCGTAACGTAATTTGCGTGATCACACGGAAGAGCAGGGCCTCATGGTCTGAGTCTCGCCACGTGAAAGAAGGCATTTCATTCATTCGAACGTACTTCCAGGGACCACGGAGGAATGGAGCGGAGGAAGCAGGAGAGTCCAGTGAAACACCGAGGTCAATGTTCCGTAAGTGTAGTGCATGTTTTCATCGGGAGGCGGCTGTGTTCTTCCCCCGGTGGATGCTAAGATCCTACGCCGACCTACCCTCGACTAGCGAGATTTTCCACAACCAGGTGTCCCCCATCAGCGGGGCACCGCATCAGCTGAGCCAAGCTCTAAGTCCCCGACCCGTCTCCCGTAATGGGCTGAAGTGCTTGTTAGTGTAAAAGTTAGGACAAGGAAGAGGAAGGAAAGATCGCACGCGGTCCGTGACCCGTTTGTTACGGTACTGCTCCGGCATTCGCCTGGTGTTGATTGGAGAAACCACGGAAAACTAGCGATCAGAGCAGCCGGGCGATGGAATTCTCCTCCAGACAGCGACTGAATTCGACCTAGCTGAGAAGTCAGTGAAAAAAGCGACGCGGCCTCCGCATCCGTGCGTTATCAGTAGACCTCGGAAGTTTAGGCACAAAAAGTGATTTGAGCACCGAAGGTGACAAAATTACGAAATTAGTCGCTTTTAGTCATGAAAAGTGAAGTTTGAGGCACTTAAACTTTGGTACAAAATACTTAAATTAGGCATTTAAAAACATTACATATGATAAGTAATCTTTCTGACATCTAACTCTTATTACAAAAGGATTAAATTTTTAACTTTTTATTATTCAGGAAAATCAAGTATTTTTACATTGATGGTTGATGGATTACATTTACATTTGCATTACATTTACATTGATGGATTACATTTACATTGTGTTTACAAACATTTTTTCACTCTCATTTATTTTCTTTCATTTTTCACACTTCCATTCTCAACCCATCAATAGTGCTGCTGCTGCGGGAATTGGTGCAATTCCACAACCTGCTGAAGGAACTAAATAGGCATTTGGCCTGAAATGCGAGGTCTAGTCAGCAGGCACCTTTGGGCGCCATCCGGGAAGCCAACCCACTTGCAGGGCTAAGGGCGCACGAAGCGGCGGAGGCCAGGTCGGCAGCAGGAGCGTCCAGAGAAATGACTGTCATGGATGGTTGCTAAGGATTCCAGGCGCCTCATCTACTGAGGTCAATTTTCCCGTAAGTGTAGTGCATTTTCCTCAGAAAATTGTGGTGATCTTTCCCAATAGATGAGGAGATCCGGCGCTGACCTACCGTCGGCTAGCGGGTTTCCTGACCAGGTGTCTCCCTCCAGTGGGCGTGGCGTAACTGCGTTGCGTAGCTGAGACGTGTTTCAATCATTGTAATAAATACAACGATATGGGTTCCAGAATCAAAAGTCCAACTGTGATTGCGAATAAACCTTACTACCAACTGTGCGCATTTGTCACGTAGCTGACTACAAACAAATATCACATTGATGACAAAAGTCTCGTTCACGTTTCATCCACTCTCGTTGTATTTCGGGATGTAGCGTAGTTGGCATGGCCATATTGGAATGAGTACAAAATAAGATCAAATGTCCGACTGAATTTGAAAGTAGATTTAAGAAATTCATTACTATAGACATTAAACAAAAGGAATAATAATACAAGTAATTCAATTTTCAATAATACCACAACAAAACTCTTAAAGTTATTACCTTGAAATTAAATCATGATCTGACCGTTTCATTCTAACTACTTTAAGTAAATTTACGAGGGTTCAGTTTTAATTCACTCTATTGCCACATTTATTTGTTATTCAAGTTATGAAGAATAACTGCTGAGGTATTCGGTTTCTTTAGTTGGAAATCCAATACTCTGGGATAAATACTGATGTTTTTCAAAGAACACGTACTTACAAAGACCTTCATTTCAGATGTTTGTCAGTTTAATATTAATTAATGCATCAACACATTAAATAATGTGTTGGTGTATTAAGATATTATTTAGAACGAATAATCCTGGCAACTCACTCAATGCAATGGCGTATGCCTTAACTTCCTCAGTCATCTGGGAAGGCTCCATTTAGAACGGATATGCATCCACGCGGAGAAAACGTAATTCATCATTTTATTCATTAATATTTCTCCACGCGGAGAAAACGTAAGTCATCAAATGCAGCAACCGTAACTAGTAATCTCATTTCGACACTCCGTCTTTACATTTAGTTCCTAATTTAATTGCTATCGAAAATCGAAATTCAATGAAAAATTAATCTTCCACCTTCCGGTCTGCACTATCTTGCAGGATAACACGTCCTAAACCAAATGATGAAGATAATAGTTTTAATCCTATCAATACCATGCAGTCACAAATTGGTGAACCATTTCCCATTACCAATACCCATTTTTTAAATGTACATATAAATTGAATGGTAATAAAAAGGGCAATTTCAAATGTATCATCGTGGTAATCAATTTTGCGTGTTCATAGATAGTTTTTCCGTTGGTTAGAGAAGACAAAGTTCAAAAGAAGATTCCCATGGTTATATTACGTTTCTTCCACCAAATTGTAATCACTTGGTAATACATATTTATCGTGAGCTTCGTTAATTGGCTTTCTATTTTGGGGAAATATTATAAATAAATATCAACAAGTGTGGAATGTATAACCCGACCAAGCGAAGTGTAGGACTGAGGAGACACCGGCGCATCTGCGAACTAACAAGCGACAGTTGCGTCGTGCGTTAGCGCTGGGGCGGTGTAGTCTGATGCGTTCATGTTCCTGAACCAAAGTAATGAAGCGTAGTACGTAACGCTAATTAATCAGCCCAATTAGGTTTTTCTCGAATAAATTTCCGTAGAAAATTTTAATCCCACTTTAAACTTTAATCACACAGAATAGTTTTATCCACTCATTAATAATTGAAAACACGTTGTATTTTATGTAAATCTGGAAGTTAAAGAAGAAATTCCTGGAAGTTATTCATGAAGTCGAATAATGTCTACATGACTCATGTTGTTGTAGAATTTGTTGTTTCGCATGACTGAAATATGTGTTTATTTTCAGGGACTGAAAATACTTCCATTCTTCAAATCATAATTAATATTTATTAATATAATTATCGAACGCGTCGATATTTCTTCGTGATTTTAAATGAACTGTATGGTTGAACTTAAAATGTCATTACAAGAGGGCCATAAAGTACACGTCTTCGGACCTTGACCTACATCACTGCTTCGGTTTTCAGTTGCCCTGAGTGTACCAATAGCTCTGTCTCTTTCTCTCTCCGAAGCAAAACAAAGCGCAGGGACTGCCCGCAGCGCCAGTCCTGCACTCCGCTTGGTCGGGTTAGAGATAACTAGGGAACGGATTTTCATGTAAATACATATTTTTACAGGGACAAGACACCTGCATTCAGTAATATATTTTACACTTAACACGACATTCTGAACTAATTGGAACCATTTTTATTTTACATATTTTGGTATATTACATATTTTTACATATTTTATCTATAGCTACATATTTCGTTACATTTTAATATATTTATAGGTCGAAAATGTACTTTTCACTTGTGATGTTCGAAATATATGTTACTTGAAAACTTAGTTACTGAAATACTTAAAAAATACGCAATGCGCTTGTATTAACGCTATTAATTGTCAAACTTACCTCCCCCCGCCCCCATCTGCTTCTTGGAAACAGCGTAGTCGGGATCAACGATGAGCGGATGTAGTATGTGAAGCAGAAGGAACTTCAACTACGTGATTACTCATGTTTCATAGACCTCATGCGTAACTCGATAAAAAATTCAGATCATTGTCTTAGCCCTTTTCGGGAGTTGGGGGGGAGTATGCTTCCTTTACCCCCCCTTCTATCACAGGCTACATGGTACAATTCACTTGAGCTCCGGCTCCTCATAAACAACATTGTATATAACACGAAAGTATTATATGTTTCGGATGAAACTAGCGAATAATTGCCTCTGTAGATGTAAAACTTCAACGTACTCTGCTCGGAAAACGCTTGAAGACTGAAATTGTAAACTTTATAACGAATATTTATTTCACATATTTCCTGTTTTTTCTTACATATTTTTGAAACAATAAGTACATATATATGTACATATTTTGCTTTTTTTATTACAATTAAGTCCGTTCCCTAGAGATAACTTAAGGAATAATCATTTCACATGAAATGCAATACATTCTCAAATGCGTGTTCGATTGTATTCGTTACAACTCTTGTTACAGCATTTACGTCTGTTCTTAATTTGTAGAACTTACAAATCAGTTAAAAATAACGACAAAGGATATAATAATATTAATAATAAATTAATAATTGCAGACGAGTTACATCCTTTAAATCTGTCTCACATTCATTAATAACAATTTTCAATCAAATAAGATGATTTCAAACTCAGAGAGCCTTCAATTTAAAAAAATCAATTCTGATTTCATTAAATTACTGAATTCATTAATTATATATATAATTGAAATTTTAAACGGTTCACAACTATGTGCGAGTCTATTTTCTACGATTTTTGTTGGCTATGGTGAACTTAAAAACGTTGCTGTCTGTACAGGATAGGTAACGACTGAGATTTGTAGCAGTCGGAGCTACGAGATTGCTCGATGTAGAAGGTCCTTGCGAATGGGATTAAACTGCAGGCACTTTAAGCTCTTCCTCCAGAAAGCTGCTTCTCTGAAATGTCGCCCACGTTGAAGATTGCATGACGGGGCTTGTGCTCATTCTGCTGCTGGTTGACGACTACAGGATGTCCCTGAGAGGGAAAGGCGACAAGCGATGTGATCGCTACCTACGGCGCGCCGTGGAACTGATTGATCCTGCACATCTACTTCCTTTCAGCGAACTACAGACGCAAGGTAGTGCTGGTAATTTTCATACCGTTTCTTACCTATTAACAGAATCGTAAAATGTCAAGTACATAGCCTTTCAAGGAAAATAAGTATCAATTGAATTTCTTAAAACACCTTGAGATCTAAAAGAACTATGTAATGCATTAGAAATGCCACTGTATAAAGACACGGTGTGTTACGATTGAAGATTCATGTATATTGACGTGTTTCTTGTCAAAGTAATTACTGATTTCAACTCCACACCGTTTAGGTTAGCAGAAAATAAATGAGCAGATTCTTTACGTAAATAAAAACGAATCATCCGAGAACATATGAATCAGTAATGCACGAAGCCCTTCTCAGACATCGAGTATGGAAACCAGAAAATCTGCAAGTCGTCACGAAAAGAACGTTCGTACTATACGACTTGACGCTTCAGCTCGATTTTCAAACCCTCCGTCAAGTGACATCATCTCTCGAATTCGATCTCTGGGAAGTCCGCATTCTGAGAAGCACAGCTGCGACGCTACCAACGACAACAGACATACATATTAAACGACGTACCAATGGTCGCGCAAGTCGCCTACATTCCCTGGCGTGGAGGCGCTGCAGCGAAAGCGTCGGAAGGCAGAGGGTTTTTTCAATTTCCCTCGCCAATACCCTTGGCGAGGCGGGAGTTTATTTACATATGTGGATACAAAGCTCCAGCTTTTCAGCTTTTGGAGCGCTGGGGAGGACTATATCTTAAATAAACTAGCTATATTTAAACTTAAAACTAACATAACGGCCCCTTTGGGCTATTTAAGTTTTATTTACAGAGATTTAAATTTTTAAAAGAGTTCTTGTAAATGAATGTTTTGTCTTCTGTTTTTTTAATTTATTTCATTCACTCGCTCATTCATTCTTAATCTATATGTACAACACTTTCACGCACTCATTCATAACACACAGCACAGCACTTCACTACACTATATACACTATTTACACTAATTTTTACGCCAAGGCGCCGACTTTACTCAGGCGTCCGTGGCGCCGCGACGTCTTCAGGTCAGGCAGAGGGTCGCATGCATGAATGTCTAAATTTCCGAATGCGAATGGGCTTGCGCTGGCGGCGCGCGACGTGCACGGTATGCGCATGCGCACGGCGGCAGATGCGCGCGGTGCTTCGAAGCTTCGCACGCGGCGATGCGCGTTCGTGGGCGATGTTTGCCGAACACGTGCTGCACACACGCGTCGCAGATACATGGAGCAAGAAAGTTCTACGAATGTGGCGACAAACTTGTTTACTGTTTGTGATCCGCCATTTCGTGTACACGGCACTTCTCGGTATAGTACATTGGAATTGGTTCTGAGCGAATATTATATCCTGGCTGTCTGGCAAACGGCGTAAAGACTATACACTCATACCAGAGCGGAATGATGGCATACTAAAAGTGTTAAAATTAGAACATGAGAAAATTTTAGACCTTTTCTTAGAAACGCAAATGATGAAATGAATTACTGGAACTGATAATGGTGGGAAAACATCAGTGTAAACGGGGCGTTGGCAAGAAGAGGGCATTGTGGTTTGATAACATCCGCTAATGAACTGATATTTCTAGTATATCTAAGTTCTTTCATCTGGCAAACGACAGAGAAATGTTTTGCGATGTCGTCGCCAACATTCAGTCGGACAAGTCTCCTTAGGGAAAATGCTGGAATGCTTAGATGCTGCTGGAAGGAACGGGGAGCGTGAAAAACTGGGAAAAGAAATGAGGGATGGACACATCCCAATGCATTTATATCTAAGACTTCTATGGGGAGGGTGTTGATTCGGGTTTATTAAAATGACCTCAGACAGACCGGCATGGTGTAAGATGATCATGGATGACCCGAAACATGGCAAAATGAATCATGGTCGTAAGGAATAGTTCTGACGGGATTAAATAGATAGATAGATAGATAGATAGATAGATAGATAGATAGATAGATAGATAGAGATAAGATAGATAGAGATAGATAGAAGATAGATAGATAGATAGATAGATAGATAGATAGATAGATAGATAGATAGATAGATAGATAGATAGATAGATAGATAGATAGATAGATAGATAGATAGATAGATAGATAGATAGATAGATAGATAGATAGATAGATAGATAGATAGATAGATAGATAGATAGATAGATAGATAGATAGATAGATAGATAGAAATTTATTCTACAATTGGGCAGATGATGCCCGGTGCAGAATGCAAAATTACAATTACAAAAAATAAAAAATAAAAATAAATATAAACAAACAAATTGACTTTGTCATTTCCTATATGCAGATGGCATTTACATTCCTATACTAAACATTAAAATGCATACACACTAACATATAAATGAATAAACTTACATATTACTATACTAAACATTAAAATGCATATACACTAACATATAAATGAATAAACTTACATATTACACAAATATACATACATACAAACATATGTGCGTGTATACGTACAGAGACGAAGGAACCCTCATATCACTTCAAATGAAATCACTTCACTTCACTTCACACTCACTGCACTGCATATAATATATAATCGCACCTTTCACCTCACTTCACTTCACTATACGTTTTCACCCTATTGACTAATTTCCTATATTTTTTTTCTAAAACCTCGCGCTGAGCAAGGAAAGGGCTCAAAAACTGCCGCAGGCAAATCGTTCCAATCTACTATAGTTCTGTTTACAAAGGAGAATTTCCCTACGTCCGTTCTTTGTATTCTTGTTCTAATTTTATATTTGTGATCAAATCTATTTAAATAATCTGGTTTATCTAGCCTTCCCGAATTTCCTGCCAGGCGGAGCAACCAACGTAAGATTTATACAGCGCGCAAAGTCGTGCCTCTTCCTCCTATATCGATCTAAAATATACATGGAACGTGTACGTGCGTGCTGCTCTCCTTGTTATATATCGTCGCTAAATACAGTACCGTACCAAGGCTTTAAAACAGGTTCGAATAGAAGGTCAAAAGGCTTGGAACAGTGTCTACAATAATTTTCATCACTGCTTCAGAAAGTCGTCAAAATAACATTTAATTAAAAATTGTAAAATTTCATACAATTGAATAGAAAATGGACAGGAATAATCGGTCTGATGCTTAGCACTGTAACAAAATTTATTCATAAATTCCTGTACTATGTTGAAAAACCCCACACCAATACCTAATACTGTGAAAAAAGTTCTGTCGACTAATGAATCATACAGAACAAAGATCAGAAATATTTCTTAGAATCTCAGGAAGATCTCTCACACGTCACATACCGTTTGTTCTGTTTTTGTCGAAAATAAAACAAATTAAATAGTTCTTTCAAGTTTGGCTCTCCGTGAAATTGGCCCAAACGTCGCGCACGATGGTTGACAATATTTTTCACATTTCCATTTCCATATGGTTATCGACGAAAAATTGTGATTATATAAATCGTATTATAGAATATGAAATATAGAGTCGGAGTGTATTTTCCTAGTTGATAATACATCAAATAATAATAATAATAATAATAATAATAATAATAATAATAATAATAATACTTGGTTACAATTGGCTGACTGTCAGGTCTTAAGCATATAAATTTACAACTTAAAACACATTACAAAAAATGAAACTACAAATACTTCTACTAATGAATTAAAAGACGGCAGAATACAATTGATGCCTTTAGAGATCCATGCGTTAACATTAATGTTAAATTAACATTACAAATTTACACACTAATACGTACAGTAGTTTGTGACTATTCACATATTTATTACCCATCTGATTTATCACCTGCCTACGTTCCTACATTCATGTATGCACCGATCTACCGGACCCCGAACGCACCTACTCTGAGGTGACAAAAGTCACGAGATACATCTGTCATGTCGGACCTTCTTTTGTCCGGCGAGATGCAGCGGCAATGCAACCTGGCGTGGACTCTACAAGTCGATGGAAGTCCCCTGCAGAAGTACTGAGCCATGCAGATTCGACAGACGACCATAATTGGGAAAGGATTGCTGGTGCAGGATTTTATGCACGAACTGACCTCTCGATTATGTTCCACAAACATTCGATTAAAATTCATGTCGGTCGATCTGAGTGGCCAAATCTTTGTGTCGAAAAATCGAAATGTCGAGAATGATCTTCCAACCAATGGCGATCAAATTGAGGCTGGGTAACACGGCGCATTGCCATCCACAAAAATTCCATCGTTGATTGGGAACATGAAGTCCATAAATGGATGTAAATGGTCTCCAAGTACCTGAACATAACCATTTCCAGTCAATGATGGGTACATGATCTTTTCCGGTCAATGATCTTTTGTACATTCACTTTGCAACATCCTAACACAAAAGTTACATTTGATCTTCTTCCCCAACTTGTAAGCAACACACACAGACACATATATAACAGAATAATTATTATGGTAATTTAAATCAAAATCTTCTCCAATAATTTCCTGAAATTCTAGTTGATTGATTGTACCACCAATACAAACGGGTGTAGACTTCTCTAACACTTTCAAAGCGTCAACATTTCTAAAATAATTTAACATGTTTCCATATTTTGCAGTTCAGTTGTAGATTTCAGTTCCAGAACATTTTGAACCACCAACTTCTTTTGTGCCTCAAACACTTGAAGAACGGAAATATTGTAATTGGATCCTGCAGCTTGTCTGTACTTCTCAAATACATGTTCCAAATTGTCAGTTTGAAACTTACCTGGAAGTATATATTCAACATTTAACAAATTCAAACCAAACTGAATGATTTCTGCTAATGCCAATGTGCTGTGTTTTATCGAACAAAATGTCCTGTTTTTTTTAAATTTAAATTTTCCCCTCTTCCAACCAAAATTTTTAAATAATTTTGGAAATAATTTTTAGGAATGTAGGTGTATCAATATGTTCGGACTGACTGGTTGTTAGAGCTGCAATTGTTGAACAATCAAATATATTTTGTAATAAGCTAACTTTCTGACGTGCAATGCTTGTTAGGAACAATGTCTTGTAATTTAGTTTATGAGCTGATTTCAGAAGAAAATTTTCCGCTCCCGTATACAATTCTCTCAAAGATGTAAAAGAAATCTTTAGAAGTTTGTTTTCATTACAATCAGGAAATGATGGAAAGCATAAGGATTTCTCTCTATCTTTTTGGTTTCATGAATTGTTACAGACAGATTTAAACAAATGCACAGCATCAAACAAAAGATAAATATGCATATCTGAAATCTTGAGATTTTTTATTTTCATGTTCGAAGACCCTCCTCCTGATAAAATTTGATTGTATGGTTATCGCTAATAACAGCAATGACCATGAAATTACAATCCTGAACTATATCAATGTTTGTTCTTGTCAAACCATCCAGCTCTGCACCTGTTTGATTGAGTACAGGAGTTAATGATACTACCTCTTTAAAATTAACAAATGCAGAACTTATTAAAAATGCTTGTGCTGTTCGAGCTGCTAAACGTTATTACTGAAGTTTTCATCAGGACCATACAAGTTACCGCCGGAATAACTGAACATTGGATTGACATATATCTCATCAAGTTGTAGCACAACATATCTCTCGCGTTTAGATAAGTTTTGTGATAAAACATTAAGAACATTATAGACATTAGGGAGTAGGGACATTAGGGAGGGAATTTGAGTCAATTTCATCAGGTATCTTGGATGAGGAAGATGCAACACATTTGCATTCCTTAGAGCTACATAACAGGCAGATGACTGATAATAAATCATTACAGGAGAAAACGATTGTACCGTTTTTTACCACATAGCATGAAAATCTGCACATGCACTGCAAAATGTTGTGCACACACCACAGAATGTTTTGATGGCACATTCCTTCTAATATTTCTTAACCATTCTTTCTTTTTCTCCTCATCCTTGAGAAACGTGAAAACAGGTGTATATTTTTCCTCCTCCTTGTAGTTAGTTCTGCAGCCTGGCACACAGCATTTGTACGGCATCTGTGGAAGATACAAGCAAACATGCTAAATATAAAAAGGAATAACAACACACAATAAAAAACAAGTTTTCACAGAAGAATTCTATATAGTCTGCATTGCAATAACTATTTACTCAATTTACTCAAATATTTATCAAGGTATACTCAATTTTCATGTACTATCAGAGCCTTATAATACTCTAGAATGACTATTACATATTAATGTTGCAAATTACAATAAATTCTGTGGTATTAAAATGACTGTAATAGACACAAAACAACAGAAAATAATTTTGACCTGCAAATTCAACATTAGTGAAAATATATTATTGCAGATAATATCTTACTGCAATCTAATCAAACTTTTATTGCAAATTGATCTCTTACATTTTTGAATTATTCCATAAACTGGTCAAAAGAATTATACTTACTTTTCAATCAAGTTTTCTTGTTGGGGAATCAGGCTATCCCTAACCAACACACATTCCCCCGAACCTGTGGAACACGTTCATGAATAAGGTGATAGGAACATGTTCACTATAAGGTGATAAGAACGTCAACAAGAAATAGTCATAATCAATAAACCTTGAAATTCATACATATCAAATATTTATAGTATAGTGCAGTACATGAAGCATCAAATACCACTTAAATTTCCTAGAAATGTATTTGTTACGTGCACTATTAACCTCAGTTGCATTTACTTCTGTTTCATTAACAGTTAAAACTTATCTTCGTAGAATTAAACATCTCTTTTAGCCAAATTTTCCATTTCTTAACCAAATACTTTTCCAATTAACCTCCATTTGCAACTTTGGTTTCTAGTTCAAGTTATTTTAAAGGCTATTATATATTATTATACGAATGCTGTTGGGTTTCACTTACCCTTTCGATGAAACACGTACACGTACAACGTAACACAACGGCTGCTATATAAACAACGCTCCTACCCCCAATGCAACGTAATTAAAATTCATATCATCGTATACAGGACAAACCCGCGTTTGTCAAAATGATTACGCAATAACAGCGTAAAATGACGTACGCCCTGATTCAACAATGCTAATGTCCTAAGGGATTAGTTCGACGCTTTGTACTTGCAATAATGTGTTGCTCCACGGTGACATGGGACAGCTACCGCGCAGGTAAAGTCTGCTGATCTCCCAATGCATTCTCAATGGAGCTGTGCCGTTCCTTTGGGATAACGTGGTGCCCCGAGGTTGTCAATGGCGTGGGAGATAGTTACGCCCCCCCTCCCCTTCGCGGCGGAGGGGCCAGCCGCGCTTGGCTGTTGCGCGGGCCAGAGTTATCCCCATTCATTGCACAGGCACTTGACGTTCGACACCGGGAGAGATGGCTCAGGGCATCGACTCGTGTCACTGCAGGGCCTCTGACCGGGAGGTCTTAGGGTCACACTCCCCACGATGGCAGGATTTTCGACACCAGCTACACAGCTACGTCGAATTCAGTCGCTGTCTGGAGGAGGATTGTAGCGGCCGGCTGCTCTCATCGGTAGATTTTATTTTATTTTTTTTTTTATTTTATTTTACGTCAAAAAACAGTTAAAAACTGCGTATGACGTGCTATGGGGAAAAGTGAATTGTGTGCACATTTTCAAAATTCTGTGATCTCTACACTAAATCATTTACTACTTAAATTTTGAATTTTTGAAAGGAGAAAAAACAAAACTCTCATGTAATAAAATCTATTTTCAAGGATAAACAAGCAATAAATTTTGAATTTTGAAACGGAGAAGAAAAACAAAAACTCCCATGTAATAAAATCTATATTCAAAGAGAAATAAGCAATAAATTTTGGCTCTTATTACTTCCTGCCGCGACAACATGGAAACGATAATTTGAATAATTGTATTTCCACTGAATTCTAGAAGATGTGCACAGAAAATGAAGTTACATTTATTTCCGTGGTTTCTCCGAACAACACCTGACGAATACCGGAGCAGTACACAAACGGGCCATGGACCGCACACGATCTTTCCTTCCTCTTTCTTGTCCTACTCTCACCCCTTACACACACACACACACACACACACTAACATGCACTATACTATCACATAGTCCGGGAGACTGGTCGGGGACTTAGAACTTGTCCCGGGTGGGGCGGTGCCTCGTGCGAGATACCTGGTTGTGGAAAACCCTGTTAATCGTCGGTAGGTCAGCGCCGGATCTCGCCAGCGGAGAAAGATCACCGCCGCCTCCCGATGAAAAAAACATGCTTACGTTCACGGGACTAATGACAGTTAACACGCCCGGAATCACTAACAATCAATAATTTACATTTGATCAGAAAACGTAAAAATTTCGATAGACACAGAGGGCCACCAAGCGGCTTTAACCTCACTGCTCTCCCCCCGAAGCTGATGAAACATTAAAAAATATACATTTTACTCATTTTCAGTTTTAACAAAGTTTATTCCATATTTCCATTGAATATGCTATAAATTATTATAATTCAATAATATAATAATTATGATACAAAAACGTGACAAATATATATTTAAAATACTTTTCTTTTAGGAAGCAATTTGATCTCTGAACGGAACCAAATTTCTTGATTTTAGCGTTCGCTCAAAGGTAGAGAGTTTCAGCTGTTATAGACTGGTGCTGTTTTTCACCGGTTTGATAGTAGTGATAATATTTAGTGTATTAATAAAATAGAACAATCAATAGAATGAACGGAAATGAACATTTATTTGTATCTTTTGTTCATTATTTTGTTCTGCGAGTTGTAGCCGACCAAAATTTCGTCAAATATCTTACGTAAATCTTTGAGTGTGAGGTTATAGATATATTTACAAAGGCCATGACTGTGCAAGCATTACAACAGAAAATGGCTATCTTATTTCCGATCCTGAGATATCTACTTTTTAAATATAGGTATGTGACGCCATGTGAAGCTTTACTACAGAATTGTCGCCTTCAATATGTCTAAAAAATTCGCTCTTTGTGATCCGCTGTTCATTTGTTCCAAGAGTATTTTACTGATATGAAAACAATGCTTCTTGGCCATTGCTTCAAGAACAGTTGAAATGCACAGAACTCAATGCCTAGTTTAATTTAAATAAATATATTGAAAATTGAAAAAAATAAATTATTTAAATAAATATATAATAAAAAATAAAATAATTAAATAAATATATTGAAACGGAAAGTATTTTCATTGACGTGAAATATTGGTTAATTATGAGAGCAGAGCAATAGAGGTTGAAAGATAAAGAAAAAATTATACATTTTGAGGTTTAGAAAATGGTGACTTCTGTGGGTTTATTATCAGTTAACGTCGAATTTTGGCAGATGTCCACTAGTAACGCTTTATGCCGCAAGGGCTGCTTCAAGGAGTATTCATAGGAGAGCGTACTAAATCCCCAGAGCGGTCAGCAGTGTTTATTGACGAAGAATTCTGAACTGCCCCGTTATCGTTTTGTGAACCACTTCGGCTTAATTTGCTGCACTGCCTACTTTAATGACATTAGCCTCCATTACTACAAAGTAAAAGCACCTCCAAAAGGTACGTTCAGAGAATTCGACATGATGCAATGTTTTAGGTGGATGTTTGCATAGCTTTTACTAATTCTCTAGAAAATGGAATGAACGTGTACTGGGTGTGCAACATATCAAAAAATCAATGGAATTCACATGAAAAGGAGTTAGAAATGACGATTGTATCTTTTGTGAATTTCTGGAAGTAGTGAATAAAGTAATGTTTTCTGGAGGAAAATTCATGCAAATCAAGAGGTTTAAAAATTCAAAGAATGTGTCAGTAAATTTTGCTTCGCAAAATTCATTAATAATTTTGAATAGGTGTTACATTCGTACGTTTGTAATAGAATATGAAACTTTACATCTGTAGTTCACAGAACAGCGATAAAACAATACGCATTCAACGGTTATAGAATAAACATAACTGCTTTCAAAGAAAATGTCCTAAAGCTATTCTAGTTTTTTCATGGTAATGAAATTAATTAAAATTCGCATTCCCGGAAGAGAAACAAAGCGAGTCAAATGCAAACAATGCACGCAGAAACAAGTGAGAATACTTCTGCGTTGAAGTTTCCTCGAAACAGCGCAAAATGCAAATATCACAAAGGTATTTTAAAGGTTAGGTCAGTGGTCAAAAGTTCACTGACAAACTTCTTTCCGAATTAACCCTAGATTACAATGGCAACCTCTACCAAGTGTTATCACAAAGGCATAGTCTGACAGTCTAGTTTGGGTAGAAATAAAGAAAAACTAATTTTTACAATGAAACACTAAATTTAATGTATTGGACATGAACGATATGGAGTTACAAAATACATTTTAATGATTTTATTGATGCACCTAAATAACTTGACTCTCACAGCACACACTTGCTGTACACACATGGCTTTTGAGAAGCGTCCGCAGTAGTATCTCGTCATGCGACCTTTGTCATGAATGGAGCTCGGACATGTAGGTACTAAAAAGACCGAAAATAGGTAGGCAAATGGGCACTTTAAAACTTAAAAATAAGTAGGCATGTTGGCATTATACTAGGTAGGCAATTAGGAAGTAAAAACTTGTAAGGTAAATTGCCTAAAAATACATTCAAAGATATAAAATAGGCAAAAAGGGCTGTAGTTATAATCACCGTCGTCCCATTATGTTTGCTAAATGTTGAGAACAACACTTAAATGCTACAAGACAAGGTATTCATTATTCTTCTTCATATTCATTATTCACAATTTTAGGCAATATAGCAACAAAAAACTGCAGTAATTACAAGGGCGTAGTCTACAGGACGACGCGTGTTGGCGTACACCGGAAATAGACACGCGCACAAGGTTACGCGTATTTCACTGGCTAGTCGCACAATGAAGGAACCTAGAGTTGAAATGGAATGAAAGGGGATGAGGGAAGCATTCGGCACTAGTTGCGTCGTCTGGCAGACGGCACCTTTGTTATCTAGGATTAATGCAGAGTTATACACGTGTGTATGTCCCTTTACACATTGCACGCTATGAATATGTGATGACATGTGATTTTTTTTTTTAAATATTGTTGCATCTAAGTTAACGCAACGCGTCTCCAAGCCCCTAGAAGAGCATTCTGCGCTTGTATTCGGAGAAATTCTCCATTAACATTCATTATATTCCTCATTATCACTGTCAAGTCTTGTCAGAGTCGGCTGTCAAGAGGATCGCCAGGCAGTGTTGCCAGAGTTACCAGGAGCCTGGTATTTTACCAGGATTTTAATGAAGATACCATGAACCAAGATAAACACTTCCTGGTACGTTTAAATCCCAGGATTTTAAATGAAAGGTAATTGATGATGTTCAATTGAGGATTCGTATAATATTTTCTTATTCAATGAACATAAAACTAACACAAATACTACAAATAACTATGTGTAACCGCCCATATAACGGTTCCATTGATTTTTGAGAAGCACCCGAGAACGTCAAAACACGATAAGATGCAATTATAGTGTTACCGAATTGCAAGAGATTGCGCCAGCAGTGAAGGGTATTCCTTGCGAGAATTTATTAAAGTTTCTGAACGCACTCGCGTAGAATGGAACGACAACCAATCAAAAATCACCCTTGAAAATTTCAGCACTAGCGCGAAGCACCGCTACAAAAAGCTCTCTCTTGTGCTGCCGACCGCCGATCTGGACTCACCGAAATTGTTCGTGTTGGGCGGAGAGGAAAATTCGCCGTATTTCGACGATAAGAAGCTTGAAAAAGGTAATTCATCTCATCTTGTTAAAATAATTATACCATGTATGAGAGAACTGAGAATTTTAAATCATGAATATTCTGATAAATTCACGTGAACGCATCACGTAGAAATATACTATTTTACTATCAACAAGAAAATAATATATTTCAACGTTCAAGAACGTATAATGAAGTAGAAAGCATGTGCTATAGGAAATGTTTCTTTCTATTTCCAGTTGTTTTTTTTTTTTTTTTTTTTTTTCTTTTTGTCGTTTGCCTTGGCTTACCACGTAAGAAATTCATTACGCGGAGATATTGCAGTCATATTGAATAAAATTCGAAGGACTGTGGTAGCGATTCACCGGAGGACGTGTTCTCCAAAACAAGGGGTTGCCACGACCTTGAAAGGATCTGGGTCGTCGTCGCCGGTTTAAACTGTGGAAATATTTCTTCGAGACGACGTGTCGAGTCAGAAAACTTCGCTCTCAAAGAAAGAACAAGAAATTCTCATAAGAAAAGAACTAAGCAAATAAAGAAGCAAGAATTGTTCTACAGAGATAGAATTCACCTTACTTACAGACGTAGATAGTCGAGTAATTATTGATTGTACGTTCATTGCATAACAATATTTTTTGCTGGCTAAATTGTATAAATCCACGTGACAAAATATTCTACCTGAAAGTGAAACAACGTCTTGTATATATTTCATTCGCTATTCAAGTGACAATTTCTTTGAAGGTGTATGTAAAGGGTATTTTGGTATGTGATTCTTTTTCAGTATTTTGTGTTTCCATGTATTATTGCCTTATGTACAGGTATTTTATTGTGTATTTTTGTGAAGTGAAGGGTAATATGTAAGGTGTTTATGCAATTGTTAAAACGCAACTGCAGTTGTTAGGTAATCACGTAATTACTAAAGGTAGAGCAAGTGATAGAATTTTTCAATACAATGTGTAAATGCTAGATCAAATTGTATTAAGTATTTAACAGAATATATCTAAAACGCTGTTCAGAGTTGAAAGATTAACTTGCCTATGTTTCTTTTATTACAAAAAGCAGATTAAAAGACGAATCCACTCCTGTACGGCAGTTAGGACCATTCCTAATTTTTGGTGTGTTATTGTCATAACAAGTCACAGGTCAAGTATTACCACCAGGTTACTTGAGTGACCCGCTGCAAGCGTTTTGTTGAATATAGTGAAAAGGTAGAGCGATCACTTTACTGGTGTAACAATGCTGTAAAAACATTAAGAGTGACATATCATGAACTTCTCCGGACACAAGCTATAGTGGAAAAAAATAGGACGTCTCAGTCTTCCATTTAGTTTATCGATATAAAACGTATCGATATCCAGGTAAGTTAAAAGAAATTTTAGTGCACCTTAAAACTTATACTTCCATTTATTTACAGTGTCCTTTGACAGATCATCAGCTATTACGGTTTCATCGAATTGGGAGTCACTGTCGTGAATGACACTGTAACAATTGATGAACTGTCAAAGGACACAAAATAACTAGAAGTATAATAGAATTATAATCTGAGAAATTAAAGAATTTAAATCCATTGTCATTGGTACCAGGAATTTTAGTGAAAGTATCAGGATTTTTGGAGGTCAGTACTGGGTATACATTTAATCATCTGCAACGCTGCCGTCAGGTAGCGTCTCTGCGTACGCGCCTGTTAGACCATGCGCTCCTCATTGATTGATGGATTTTTTCGTGGTTCCGGGTGCGTCAACTGCTTTGGTCATTAGTCCCGTAAGTGTAGTGCATGATTTTCTCTCGGGAGGCGGCGGTGATCTTTCCACGCTGGATGGCGAGATCCGGCGCCGACCTACCGTCGGCTAGTGGGGTTTCCCCCTAACCAGGACTCTCCCACCAGCGGGGCACCGCCCCAGCCGGGTCAAGCTCTAAGCTCCCGACCGGTCTCCCGGAATATGTGGTAGTGTAGTGAATCTTAGCGTAAGTGTGGGTAAGAGAAGAGAATAGGACAAAGAAGAGGAAGGAAAGATCGCGCGCGGTCCGTGGCCTGTTTGGTGGGGTACAGTTCCGGCATTCGTCTGGTGTTGGTCGGAGAAACCATGGAAATCTACCGGTCAGAGCAATCAGCCACTAGAATTCTCCTCCAGACAGCGACTGAATTCGACCTAGCTGAAAAGCCTGTCGAAAATCCTGTCACTGTTAGGACTCGAACCTACGATCTCCCGGTCAGAGGTGCTGCAGGTATCAGTTGATGCTGTGCGCTCCTGCGTCACTACACAACGGCCAAAATTGTGAAGGAATAATGACAGGGGTAGGGTTTAGGACGCTTCACAGGGGTTGCATTGGCCCTTGGAAAGCAGCCCAACTCGTTTTGTTGGAACAAATTTTACATGAAATTCCACAGGTATCGAACCCGGACTTCAGTGGTGAAAGGCATGCCACTCGCTATGAGCCACGAGCAAGCTTTAGGTCTAGTCCAGCGGCCAGAATTAGCATGGAATATGGATAGGGGTAGGGTTTAGGACGCTTCAATGGGGTTGGACAGTCCGTTGTGATGCAGCTGTACTCGTTTTGTAGAAACTAATTTCCCGGATTCCCGGACAATCTCATGCGCCAATCTTAAGGAGGTCTGGGAACCCGAATGTCCTTCGTGAAAGGGAAGTTACTTCACACTGTACCACGAACGTTACTCCTGTATGAATTGAAATGAGCCACACTTTGGAAGCGAGTGTTTCAGCAGGAATCTATTCTAGTTTATTTTGCAGAGATAAGAGCACTTTGCCTTTATTGTTCCCAAAAGAACGGACAAAGGAAACAAACTCATCTGGCCCGTTTACTCGTAGTTAGATCAATTTCGTGAGACGAGATATAAAAACGAGCTGTTGAAGAGTGTTCATTGTATTTTTTGGAAATTGAAGCTCTAACGGTTTCGATACCCTAATTCCAATCAACTCAAATCACACAACAATGTTTTAAAACGACATAAAATAATTTTTAAAAATCCAAGATGCACATACTTCCTGTTAGACCTGAGACTTAATAAATCTTTATAGTAAAAAAATGAATACCATTCTGTAACCATATGTTAATACCGTGGGTTCAATCGACTGGTGACGGTGGAATGGAAGTGGAGGAGATTTCTTGAATTTTGCCACAAGTGAACGAGATTCTGTACACAAGTACACAAGCGTCAGAACAGACGTGTGTATGAGAATTGGTTCGTCGCAGAAAAGTTCCAGAATAAATACATTTTTATTTTAACAAGTCAAGAGAGAGAAAATGACCAGAATATATGTCAGTCAGTGGCGTGGAATTAATCGATGCTGGAAGAATTGAACCGAGAAGGCGAGTTCTGGACGTTTCGGCGTTTGAAATCGGTGACGATTGGAATTTTGTTTCTTGTGGGACTGTACTTGTGGGGATAGAGGCTAACACCTGGGGTGAAGTTCCTTCTGGTAAAGTACAAGTGTGTGCACCCCTGCCTTAATGGCCGCGCCGTATTGAACGCTGTCGCCGGAGGGAGGCGGCGCTTCCTCAGGAAGAAGTTAATGAGCCAGCGCCCATTAGCGGGAGTGAAGCAGCTGACGAAAGCGCGGCCGATGCTATCTGCGGAGGCTCTTCTGGCCCGCCACGCCACGCCGCGCCGCGCCGCGCCCCGCACCTCGGCTCGCCTAGCGCTCGCGGGAAAGGAAACGATTCAGGAACCACGAAACTTGCAACGGCGGTGAATGGAAAAATCAATGCTGAAGGTGAGTTTATTTTATTTTTGGGTGATTTTTCGTTCCTCATGTACACCTAACTTGCTGTGTCCCAAAAAGGTAATTTCTCTAAATCTATGAAGTAGTGTTCAACCTGATATATTTGTGATTAATTTTTAATACATCCTTAACTTGAAATTAATACATTTAATCACGCAAATGCTGTGTGAGCATGCCTTTTCTATCAAACTCTTCTTCGCTTTCACGTCTTCTATGTGAGAAAACCTTCACCCGAATCGCGTACGTATGTTTCATTGAATGACTTCCTTTTATTATGTACTACTGTAATAAAAAGTTTGAAAGTGGTCAGAACCTCGCTTTCAATAAAAACATTTATTTATTATAGATTACTTTCTATATTATCTTTTCCCCTCGCTTATTCTTCTTTCTTTTAATTATTCCTCTTATTTCTCTCCTTTCTTCTCTTACTTGCAAGTTGAGTCGAATTTAGCCGCTATCTGGAGGAGAATTCTAGCGTTCGGCTACTTTGATGGATAGTTTTCTATGCTTTCTCTGATCAATACCAGGCCATAACAAATGGGACACGGGCCGCGCGCGATCTTTCCTTCCTCTTCCTTGTCCTATCCTCACCCCTTTCACACATACACACACTAACATGCAATAAACTACCAAATATGCCGGGAGACCGGTCGGGAACTTGTGATGGTATGGTATAACGGTCAGCGTACGGGACTGTTATACCCGAGTTTGCGGGTTCAAACCCGATCGAAGCCGTGGATTTTTAAGGGCGAAAAAATCCGTCGTACGCCTTCCTTCGGAGGGGAAGTCAAGCCAGCTGTCCCATGTAGTAGATTTACTGTGCATGTAGATGCATGTAAAAGATCCTCAAGGCATCTAAAAGATGCTTCTGAGTAAAAAAATGAGATCCACCTGTTTCTTCGCCCAAGATAATAGGGAGGGAGGCCTCCTTTCTCCGCTAGGTGGTGAAAGGTGCGTAGCGAAATTTGCGTGTTAAGACGGAAGAGCGGGTCTGATGGCCCGAGTCTCGCCACGTAAAATAAGGCATTAACTAAACTAAACATAGAACCTGTCCTGACTGGGGCGGTGCCCCGCTGGTGGTACATACCGGGTCGAGGGAAACCGCGCTAGCCGACGGTATGTCGGCGGCGGATTTCGCCATTCAGCGGGGGACGTCCGACGAGATCCACCCGGTAAAAACATACATTGCACTTACAGGACTAATGACAGTAGCTGACTAGCGAACGGAATCACTAACAAATGAATGAATGAACCTAACCAGGTATCCCCCACCACCAGGGCAACTTCCCACCCAGATTGTCAGATAGACGCTTAACATAATTGTGCAAGTCACGTGTTTGTTGAAAATCCTGATTTTTCGAAACTTGCAAAAGTTCAATTTTTGGGGACTTCCTACAGCTAAAATGTAAAGGACTAATGACAGTAGCTGACTAGCGAACGGAATCACTAACAAATGAATGAATGAACCTAACCAGGTATCCCCCACCACCAGGGCAACTTCCCACCCAGATTGATCAGATTGTCAGATAGACGCTTAACATAATTGTGCAAGTCACGTGTTTGTTGAAAATCCTGATTTTTCGAAACTTGCAAAAGTTCACATTTTTGGGCGACTTCCTACAGCTAAAATGTAAAAGATAGTGATGCACTTACAGGACTAATGACAGTAGCTGACTAGCGAACGGAATCACTAACAAATGAATGAATGAACCTAACCAGGTATCCCCCACCACCAGGGCAACTTCCCACCCAGATTGATCAGATTGTCAGATAGACGCTTAACATAATTGTGCAAGTCACGTGTTTGTTGAAAATCCTGATTTTTCGAAACTTGCAAAAGTTCACATTTTTGGGCGACTTCCTACAGCTAAAATGTAAAAGATAGTGATTTTCCCCCTAGTAATGTTCCTCAAATACGAATTTTGAATGTACAATTTTTTGGGCGACTTTTGGCAATTTTTCGGAAACTTGTACTTACGAGTACTTTTCTCCTAATTTTGCATCAAATACAGAACAGAAGATAATTTTTCCATAAAGTGTGTTCACCAAATAGATCTTCAAATAATATTATTTCAATGTTTCGAAAATATGAGTTTTGTTTACGTAAACATTTTTTTTCTTAAAAATGGCACATTTTTTAATTAAATTTGGACTACGGATAGCGTAAAGGACGCTTAATCGTGAGCTGCGCCCTTCGCCAAATCGTAAGTAGAGGTTATGTTTTGTATGAGAGATGGTCGTTGCAAATTGTTGACCGAAGAGATGGTGAAGTTTTCTGACTGGGTTTTGGGTGTGATGTCGAAGTTCTGTGGGCGATTTGGAAGTTTTGAGAAAAAAACATGTCTTCATATTTTTTAAAGTTCGTTAGTAATTCAATCAAATTCATGACAAAAAATATATCAAGATACATTAATATTGTAAAGGTTAAAGGCGAAAAACAGACAGAAACCATTGCCTCAGTACGTGAGCGTTTCTTTACACTTCACTCAACGTTTCGCTCAGCAGCAAATTTGTGGCTCTCTTCAGGACACAATACATAGATACTATAACACGATACTGACATTAAAATACATTATGATAAATGATATATATGACATATGCTTCAAGGTAATTTAAATTTAGACGTGTAACATTTAAATTTTATTAAATCTAAATGTAATGGAAGGTCCACTTCACATATCTCTGTTGAAAAGCGATCGGTGAAAGGTGATCGGAATTGAAAATAGATACGGGACATAGTACATTCGTCAACCCAAGGTATGATAGACATTTTTACTTCAGTCAAAACAAACCGTGGATGCTGGTAGGCGAGTGTCAGGATGTATGTATGATCAAAGCAAATCTAAACAAATAAAACAAAGTCGGGTGAGTTACACCATTTATAAATCAAGAACGGCTAGACCAATTTTAATTATCTCTGATTTGTTGGATACATCTCCTCCACGAATAGCATATCGATTAAAATACCGTACAAATTTACAGAAAAAAAATATGGCGCAGTAGTAGAACAAAACTAAATATTTATGTCAATACAATCTGCAACACTCGGCTTTTGAATCTGTTTCGTTAAATAACTCATAAACGAAGAGTTCTGGGGCACTAAAAACTAAACTTTGAGGCCATAGGCGTCAAAGGAAGTTTGTCCCACCCTATTCTACAGGATGAGATCTTTCCGAACACTCCATTACATTTTTGCTGATCCGGCGCTTCTCGATATTACCCCCCACACAGATGGGCAGAATCTACAACGTTATATGAATGAGAGGGACAGAGAACAACACACACACACAGATGCAGACTGAGTCAGGGACAGAGAGACACGGAGAGAGACAGAGAGACGGAGACGCGGAGAGAGACATGGATAGCGAGAGACACGTATAGCGAGAGACACGGAGAAGAGAGATAGACACGGAGAGAGATAGACACGGAGAGAGACAGAGAGACGGAACGAGAATGGGAGAGACGGTGAGAGGGAGAGGCGGTGAGAGATGGAGGGAGAAAGGGAGATAGATGAAGGGCAGAATATCTGCCGAGTTCCACTAGTTATTTCATATTTCTTTATTCGTCTCTAATACTCAATCTTTTGTTAAACGTTTAAAAAGTAGCCTTTTAGAAATGATTTAAAACCTTTTTTCCATTTTTGTTCGTGTTTCAAGGAATGTATTCGTATTCTCAATTCACTTATGTATTTTCTTTCAAACCTTAATTAAAATTAGACCATTTGTTTTCACTATTAAAAATTCGATTTAAATGTAATATGATAGACAATTGAAAGAAAAGTATTTTTATTTAACTTTCATTTTATATGACCATCGTACGTTGCCTTGGGCAACAATGCAGCGATGTATATTTGAGTTCATTGTTGAACGACAAAAAATAAGATAAGTGGGTTTTATTTACCTGTGGGAATTCCGTCTTATTTTTGTGTCATGATTTAGCTATATGAAACGCAGTTTTAATTGTCGGATTTGTGTTGATATTTGCTTGAAAATATTTAGTTTTCGCACCTAGTGTTCTACAATGTGTAATGAGTTTTACACAAAGTGATGACTGAAAGGTGTTAATTCGGATAGAAATTGTGGTAAAAATAGTATTACTTATCCGTTACAAAGGGAGAGAAAATATGTGCCGTTTGAGCACCACTTTTTTTTGTTAATCAGTGAATATAAGTTAATTGGACACTAAAGTATCAATATGATCCGCCTCAAGGTTGAAGCCTTGAAATATTTTTCTTATTTCGAAACGTGATTCAAATCGAGTTCAGATGAATAACTACGAATGATTTTAAATACACAGCATTACTAAATATTTCTATTTCTATTCCGTAAACAAAACTGATACAATGATGTTAAGCAAAACACACAAGTCGCTTTCGTTCTACATTTTTCGTTTTATACACAGTTGTAACACATCCCCCATTAGGTTGTACACACTAAAACAACAGGAAACCAGTATTAAAACATACACACACAAAGGAATTCTTGGAAGTCATGGACTTTCATTCTCTTGGAACGACACGACAGAGCTCTTGATGAGTTTAGAATTACCTGCTCTTAATGCTAAATGTTGAGGTAGTTCTGTCCGGCAGATGTGAGGAAGTTCCCGTCACCCCACGAGCCTCGTCGCATTTCATGCGGACGTTCGGCGCTCACTTTTTGTTACGTCCTTCTGCGCGCATTTGAATGTGAAGGAAATTCCCGCATGAAGCAGGAGCAGCAGGTGGTTCCTTAACTCATTCACGAGTCCCGCAGCAGATGGCGGACATCTCTTGCGTGATCTCAGAGGTGGCGTCGGGGGAAGCAACAAAAGCGATGACATCCACCCTTCATCCGCTATGATTTTTACGCCTGACCTTGGGTAGATAATGCGTTATCTCAGAAATTAAAGATAAAAAAGGCCTTTTAATTAAGGGAGTTTGAATTTGGGTAGATCTTAAGAAATATCTAATTCTTATTGAGCAACAAAGGAACCAACGTTCTGTCGAGATTTTTAAAATGCATTAACGATATCAAGAATGTCATAGTCTAGGCCTAAAAGATTATTCTTTGAATAATATAATAGATAATTAATTTTGCATAAATTAAAGTGAGTTAAATACTTAATATTGTATATTTTCATTGAAACATTAATATTATTTAAGTGATGCAATTTTTAACAAAAATAGAATGATGGTAACTTTCCAACAAAGGATTCATTTCGGAAGTGTTGAAATCAGTCCTCAAATTAAAAAATAGACTTGGTAACTGTGGTCATGAAATATCATGACGTAACAATATTTTGGTAAAGTGTAATGTTTGTATTTAACCTGTAACTCGTATTTCCATTCAACAACTAATAAAAAGGAAGTGAAGGATGCCATATGAGTGAAGAATTCATTAAAATTGTGCTGTAACTAATCTGACTGGAACATCAACGCACTGCATGACGTCATGGCAAGAGAGGGAGTTAATGATCTCCTCAACGCAACCGACCGCGAAAGGGCTGAAGGACAAGAAAACTGAAGCATTCGCGTGCCATATTTCATTATCTCCTCTTTTGGATGTAAAACAACATAGTTGAAGTTAAAATCAGCCTCGTTGTACTAAAATTTACTACTAATAATAATTTCGTTGAACATCAAGCATGCCAGTAGCAACTTCTCCCACGAAAATATTTATCTTTTCCCTAGCAAACGTGCACTTTTGGAAAAAAATAATAGTTACCTCCAAGAATCAATTAACGATTTTTTCGGGAGTTCGAGCAGTTAACGACGAGCGTTTCGCTGCGCTAAGTATTCCTAGAAAGCCTTTACAACGAGGGTCCCATTTGATGGTAGTTCTCTGGAGCCGCCGTTTCTATTGTGTCGCAGATGGGCCCAGCCATCAGCTTACCGAGCCACTGCATATTTCTCAGGAAACAATTAACGCTTTACAATAATTGTAGAGCGCTTTTTACATCACAGTGAGCCTTTGATCTCAATAGCTCACTGTTCCCAGAAAATGTAAAATGTCGGTCAACAAAAAAAGTCGAGTTTCCGCAGAATCATAACGCCATCTGTTGGCATCGTGTTTTGCGTGCGGAGAACGAACTTCTCTGTTGCTTTCCCTCATCGCTCGCAGTTTCGCTTTTGTCAACATTAGTTTTGTTAACACATTACGAAGAAAGTCGTGAAAAGAGTACCATGTATTTTTCACCCATTCCCCTTTATCAATCGTAATTTTTATCAACTGGTACTTACGTAGTATGTACATCAGCGCCCTTCTGTAGCTCCCCAAACCATTTCGTGAGAGAATTTTCTTATGAAAGAAGATTCTTTGAAAAGGAAGCTCACAATTTAAGGGACAGAGTATTCGAGCACAAAATAAAGAACGTTGTACGACGTGGGGTCCCGGAGAGTGGAAGAATATTTGCTGGAATATTCTCGGAAAGAAAATATTTTAAAAAAAGTTGAAGCCGTTTTTCAGAAAATTTTGAAAATGTTTTTGAAGCTTCATGTGAAGTACTCATGTGAAGTAAAATCAAAATATCCGTTTGAAAATCCTAAAGTCACGAGTTCATGCAGATCGAACCGACGGACGAACAGACAGACGGACAGATGGACGGACAGACGACCGACCGGACAGACGGCCGGAGAGACAGACGGAGTCAGACGTTTGGCCGTCAATCGATTTTTCGACATCGAGAGGCAACAAAACATGGATTTTGGATACACCACGTGTTAGAGGAATTTTTTCCAAACTTTATCAACAGGATTTATCCACTTTTTCGTTACTAGAGCCTGACAATAAGTTTTTTTTTTTCTGCCGAAAATTCGCCGTTTTCCGGCGCACGATTACATAACTTTCTCTTCTTACGAAGAACATCTTAGGCGAGAAAATAAAAAGATGTCGCTTTAATGACAGCCCCTTCGACAAACGCAGAACTCCAATCTCTCCGCTTCGATTCGCGAAATTTGACGTTATCACAAGCATGTCGATACCCAATCCTTCTAACGGGCTGCTTGCCGATGAGCTGTTTAACCGCGCCGGGCGATGCTCTTAAATATTGACGCTCGTTCATCTGCATCGCGTTTTTCGGCAACGGGCAGGAGGCTGTTTGGAGAGGGGATTGCATGGGCTAGACCCAGTTTCCGCGTGTGCCTACGAAAGCCCACAGCAAATATTGGGGCTGTGACCCGCGCGTGTTTGTGGAGGTCGCCGGGCCGCGCGCGGGCGCTGTTTGACGTTCCCAGGGCGGCGGCGCCCGCAGGGGCGAGGGGCGCCTCTCACCCAGCCAGGACGGTCCTCGGTTCGAGCCCCCACTTGCGACACCACCTAAACAGCTAGGTCGAATTTCAGTCTCTGTCAGGAGGACAATTGGTTGGTAGGTTTCTTTAAATATCCAGACTCGAGGACATCAGAATGGGGTAACCTTTGTAAATAATATGCTTTAGACTGCCCGTCTTGTGGGGCAGGAGTGGTGGGTAATACCTAGTTAAAACAAAACTCGCTTATCTACACGTACGTCAAGTCAGCATGCACCGAGAATTTCATTGTATTGTTCTATCTGACATCCCAGCAAATCCTCAAAAAGTTTATACATTTTTGACCCCCACTAAAGTTGATACAGTTGCTGGCTTTGATCCAACTGTTCATAAATATAAATCTCTTAGTATTCGTACGCGCGACGAAGAACCTACTAAATCTGTCTGGTTCGCCAAGCACGGTCGGAAGGATGGTTCGCTTTGTTGTTTTATTTCATTTCCTTTTCTCTCTGTTCTCTAGCGGCCGGCTGATCTGATCGGTAGTTTTCCCCTCACCGTCCCCATAGCCTCCATCACACTCATTTCTCCGACGCTTCTGACCGGGAGAGGTAGCTCAGTGCATGAACTGGCCACTGCAGCGCCTCTGACCGGGAGATCCTAGGTTCAAGTCCCAATGAACACCAGGCGAATCACGGAGCAGTACCCCGGGCCACGGACCGCGCGCGCTCTGACCATACAGCAGGAGATCACCGCTACCTCCCGATGAAAAAACATGCTCTACAATTACGGGGCTAATGACTTCAGTTGTTGACGCGCCTGGAATCACTAACAACCAACCAAAAGACACATCTGCCTTCGGCCATGGCTCCACTGCAGCCATATTAGTTTTCCTGCAGCGGTCACTGAAAGGAGCAATTTCATCGTGCTCGACGACGTAGTGGTCGCCGCAGCCCTTCTGTGTAAAGTCCATGCCCTACAGGCGGCAAATGATGTCCTAAGTTCGCGCAACGCTCTCGGCGACGCGACGTTGCAAATTCCATGTGCGAGTGACGCTGCGTTGTTGAGCTGGCACATTATTTGCTCGGATTTTGTCTTGCAACAGGAGCAATAAATCAAATCAATTTAAATCAAACAGGATCTAGTATTTCACGGAGTTTGAATTATAATATGAAGAATCATACTTTAAAATGAATCGAATATCCTTTATTCTTTCCGTTCCTTGCCATCGATTGTTTTGGAGATTTCGTTCTCATTTATTCTTCTGCAATCCATCTCTCAGTGATCAGAAATTGGCTTTTGATGCTTCATGCTTCAATATGGACAGTTTATAAGAGTTATTTCTATTAATCGCAATTTGAATTAAAATCATGGGGTGGTTGTGCATTTTGCAATCATCTAAACAGTATTATTTTAAATGTGGCTAATTACTGTAACAATTTCATCAACTGTCATCAACTCGAGATACGAGGCGCTTTCTGAATTTAATTTTTCCTAGATCGTCAACGAAGAGTGAACATAATTTCGAGGAAAAACATTATTGAAACGAATACAAAACGTTTTCATAATCTTTCACATATTTACTGCAGAACTAAGTAAAATTGTCATAAATTGAGATCAACATTCGTATTGTCGTGGAAATCTGCCGCCTGGAATGAGTGTGTGACCGCCTGCTGCATCTATGCTTCTAACCGAAACGATTCGTGGTGACCGGACAGACATTTCTTTAGAGGTTAGAAAAGGTGGAAATCGCCAGGAACGAGGATCGGACTATAAGGCGGATGGTCCAATATCTTCCAGCACAACTGCTGCAGAAGATCTGCAGCGAGCTGAGCCATGTGTGGCCGAACGTCATCGGGCAGAGGACAACACCTGCGCTCAATCACCTGTTCCAATATTATATACATTTTATATTAAATACAAATTTTATAGATTTTATATAGCCACCGCCGCATGAGCCCTCGCCGCCGCAGGTAGGTATGAGGAGCCCGCTGGGAGCGAGGCAGGCAAGCGGGCGGTTCTCTTGTGGACCGATTGGGATCCGAAAGATTATGCTTTCGCTATTTTCCACATCACAACATTAGTTTCAATTTCTCGTATGCGTACGTATATATATGGAGAAATATACGTAGTATAGAGAAAGTTATGTAACGCTGCGGAACATCAATTTCCGGATTTCAATGAAAATGCATGTTTTGGGGCCCCCTGAACCGAAAAAGTTATCCCCCCTCGCCAAAAAAGGTTATATTTTCGTGTGGTGGATATGCAAATAATGTAATAATTCTTCAGCCTCAAAATATGAAAAAAAACTTTACATATGGCAAAAACGAAAAATCAGCTTTTTATTTTGAAGAGAAAAATTATAAATTAAATTAAAAATATCTGTTCTTGATAGTCGATAAAAAACGCGTTTCTCAAAAAAATCCCTTTCGAATAAACAGATATTTAATTATTCCTATCTTTTTTCTACATTTATTTTCGAAATTTTGTTGGAATGTTTCAGAATAAATTGCTGTGCGGTCTCTTTGCGAGTAGAGCTTTCAAATTCTGTTGGAGTCATTAGGCTCCTTTCCGAACTCAACAATCATTTACTAGTTCTGACACCAGCTGAATGAGTGGGTGAGATTTCAGTGATTTGTAGGAATTTCCAAGATTAAGTCAATGGTCATTTCAGCATCATTAATACAGTCTACTACCCAGGAATACCGAAAGTAACCTTTATCTCTTGCTGCATGTGTAGCATATTCAATCCAATTACTGGGAGCGGTAGCTCAGTGCATCAACTGATGTCAAACTGATGTCACTGCAGCACCTCTGACCGGGAGGTCCTAGGTTCAATTCTCGACGGCGGCTGGACAGTAGCTTTTCAGTCGCTGTCTAGAGGAGAATTCTAGCGGTCAGCTGCTCTGATCGGTAGTTTACCGTGGTTTCTGCGATCAGCACTAGGCGAATGCAGTGCCCTAACAAACAGGCCACGGACCGCGCGCGATCTTTCCTTTCTCTTCCTGGTCCCATCCTCACCTCTTACACACTTACACTAACATGCACTACACTACCACGCATGCCGGGAGACCGGTCGGGAGCTTAGAGCTTGTCCCGGCTGGGGCGGTGCCCCGCTGATGGGAGAGTCCTGGTTAGGGGGAGACCCCACTAGCCGACGGTAGGTCGGCGCCGGATCTCGCCATCCAGCGGGGGAAGATCACCGCCATATCCCGATGAAAAAACATACACTATACTTTCGAAACTAATGACCAAAGGACGAGCCCGGAATCACTAACCAACCAGCCAACCGACCAATTCAATCCAATTGCAATCAATATTTTTCCTTCGTTTCTCATCTTCTGTATCAAGTTGTTTTTACTGTACGAGAACGTCACAAACAGTGATCACTTAAGAGTTCCCGTTACCTCGACGTGCATGCTGATTTCCAGCGAACGTTTTCTTATACATTTCCGTGTGAGCTTCCGTCACGGGTCCAGAGCGAGTCTGCAAAGCCTTGATTTTTTGCCGCTTGTCAGCGCGCCCGGCAGAGACCGCCATGTGCTCCAACGGGACCGCCGCGGCGCGCCGCACACTCGGCCCAACACCCCGCCATAATTGCCCATGCGAGTGATTTGCATAAAATGGGTATCAATGGGTTTTTGAGGTCGCTGTATTTGAATATCATTAATATATTTCAAAATTCAAAATGGCGGATCTACTCATTTAAAAACAAACAAAAATGCATAAAAATATACATATGAGGTTCTGGAGATCACTGATTTAATATCTAATAAATTTCAAAATTCAAATGGCGGTTTGGAAATGGCTGACTCATAAAAATAATATATGTGTAAAATATGGATACAATTGTTCTCGCAGTTGCGGGTTAATATTGTTATCAGTCCAAAAATTTATATCAGTATTTTTCTTATTACAAGGAATTATAAGAAGGAGAAATCGGAAAAATACAGAGAAAATAATTCCCTGTGGCGTCACAGACAATTCCAGGATATCTAGTGTTAAATCTTAGTACATAGCATTGCAGTAAAGTGGCTATAAATAAAAAAAGCGCAGATATCTGCAGATAAATGTGTGATATTCTCATTAAGGGCATTCTACTTGATAAATAGAAAAGTTGATTGAGGCAGGAATGCGCAGGACAAAAATATAATCCTTGTGGATTATATACGTGACTAACATTGTTACGCTCCATAGGTTAGAGTTCAGTCGTATTATATATAAAATTTTCTTAAAACTGTGCCTAACTTATAGTCAAAAGAGTCTTCTGTTCATGAATACGACAAGAATCCACGAAAGATAATTTAAATACTTTTTTATTTCACAAATATAGTCGGCAAGAATCAATGAATTCGAGTGTTTCCAGCAACGCGTTGCAACGGTAACTTTACGTGACCGTGAAGACAACAAACATGATTGAAATAACGTTCTGGAGGTGAAGTAGTGTACTCTAATGTCTTCCAAACGAGATTTGCTGAGTCAGAATTCCGAACGCGCGCTTTGAATTTGGCCGTTATAGCCGGTTTTTTGCCCGATTCAAGCAGTGTGCGCCGTGGCCCGTCATGGCGGTTTGTTATCTGAGGCAGAATCGATTCCGAGAGCTCAAACAGAACCGGGTTACGTGAGCGCTGCGGTCGGGCGGCGTCCCGCCCACGCAGGTGGTGCGTTCCGTAACGCCTGAAGCGGGTCGTCCAAGCCCAGGTCACGGCCCCCTGCACGAACTGCTGCGCCACTCCGCCCACGCAGGTGGTGCGTTCCGCAACGCCTGAAGCGGGTCGTCCAAGCCCAGGCCACGGCCCCCTGCGCGAACTGCTGCGCCACCGCCACCCGGAACAAACGGGCCTGAGGCGGAAGTACTGGCGCTTCTAGACAGCGATCGGCAGAAGATGCAAATAGGATTGAATAATTCAGTCATTCGATGGCTGCAACTCGTTGCATAATGACACTCATTACGATACAGATTTCATTATGATACAGGTTCTTGACCAATCACACAAGTTTACAAACCAAGCATTGACACTTCATTGAGAATCGTTTTAGTAAATGTTTCGTTCGATTGCGTGTATTAAAATTGCATTTAGTATTATATTATGCTTGTGAATTTTAATTTTTTTTTAAATTTTTATTGTTACGTAGAATATTATTTAAAGTAAATTGGATCGTAATTTAATTTTGATCCTATTTGACTAGCGCAATGATAAACAAAAGCCACATGCAGCATGGTAGAGTAGGGATCTGTGTCCTGGGTGGCCTTGGGTGAATCCTGCACGTCAACTGTCACGAAACGATTCAATGAAAAAAGTTCAACTTATAACAGTTGTCGTAGAAAAAGTATCGTATAAAGCTGGATGTAATGGGTATTAATACACTCTTGTGAAATTTACGATACTCGCTCGCTTCTCGTTCATATCGTAAATCACACTCGTGTATAATACACATCATTAAATCATCGTTTCATAATATACTATTAATTAATCAGGCTTCGCACCCTACAAATCGATCTGCAGTTTAATTTGCTAACGCTCATTGCACTTGTGTGTTTCGAAATTGGAATTGAGAATATTTCATGTTGCCATTTTAACGGGCTTTCTCAAGAGTTAGTTAACCTCGATATCAACTTATGCTGGACTGTTAAATAGTTCTTCCCTTGTTCGTGAAATATTCGCATATATATATATATATATATATATATATATATATATTAAATAAATATTTGAGCAGACGCGCTCTCCTCTGTTTTGTGTCTAATTAATTTTGTTTAATAATTTTTTAATGGTTGACTGTTTTTAGCAATTTAATGTGTGCAGATATTTTTTTTAAAATTTAAACAAGCGCCATGGAGTTTTATAACGATACGAAATTTACATCAGACTCGCTTTATATCAGACAGTACAAACATCAGTCTTATATAAAAAATTCTGACGAATGAGCGTTCTTAGGTTCCAAGGTTATACAACTCCCACTTAATCGAAAAAGATCTTATAAATTGTTAGGAATACTCAGAGTAATTTTTACTGAAACATTATATGAAAAGACAAACCGACTCAAGTTAATGTACTTAATTAGTAAATCTGAATCAATACAATTAGGGAAAACATAAAATGATTTATGTATCACGGGCGTTAACTGGATCTAATGACCTCGGGCGACAAAACGCCCTCAGCCAAATGCCCTCAGGGCGGTTCGTGTTCTTTCCTTCCCCTTCGTTGGCCTTTCCTCATCCCTTACAAACAAACTTACACTAACATGCACTTCACGACCACATGCCAGGAGACCGGTCGAAGACTTAGAGATTGTCCCGGCTGAGGCGGTGCCCCATTGCTGGGAGATTCTTGGTACGGGAAAACCCCGCTAGCCGACGGTAGGTCGGCGCCGGATTTTACCATACAGCGGGGGAAGATGATGATGAAAATAATAATAATAATAATAATAATAATAATAATAATAATAATAATAATAATATCTTTATTAATTGCGTGGCTCAGGCCATAGGACCTGCTCTTCCGCCTAAACACTGAGTCTACATTGATACAGAGTAGTAACATATAAGAGGGGAGGGAAATCTGTACATGTACTAACCAATCAGAAGATCACCACCACCTCCCGATGAAAAAACATGCAGAACACTTACGGGACTAATGACCAAAACCGCTGACGCGCCCTGAGTCACTAACAATAAATCAATCACGAAAAAGTGGATAATCCAGATGATAAATTTAGAAGAAGGCGTCTAACAGGTGGTATAGTCAAAATCCATGTTTTGTGGGTCTTTGATACCGAAAAATCGGTTGACGGCAAAACGTCTGTCCTTGGATTCGTCCATCCGTCTGTGAACACCAGTAGCGCCTAATACGTACGCAGGATTGTTTCCAAAACGCATATTCCTCGATCTATCTAGAACGCCTCAACGTCTTTTGCGATTTTGAAAAACAGTCCTTAAAAATTGGAGGTACGTTACATGCAGTCCCAGGGACGTTACCAAAATGTTGTCAGAAATAACTCCAAATTTTCTTTAATTTTTTTGAAAGAATAGAGTAAAACACACTTATAGATGGTTTAGGTCCCGTTTCACTGTTTACTCTAAATTTTCGAAATTTTCAAATGTTTGAAATATTTTCGGCTTATCTCTATTGCAATATTGAAGATACATATTTTTCCTTCATGTAAAATTTTTCCTCCATAGTTTTTTCGAAGGAGCCAGAATGGGCAAAAATGATGAAAATATAATGTTTTTACTTTTTTGAATCATTAATAACTTTATAGTTTTCTGTGTTAAACGAGCCAAGTTTCATCTTCATATGTTATCTCTAAGTATTTTTTTCTAATTTTGAAGTTATGTAGCGTGAAAGTGGGCGTGGCCACATCGACACATTATGGGCGTAGTTTCCACGTCGTGGGTGTTTTCGTGTCGTGGGAATTTTCTGCTTTCGTTGTGAGAAAAAGTAATAGTTTGCTTTTTAGTGTTGGAAACACGGTTTCTGGTAAGAGGGTTTAATAGCGTCAAAATATCGGTGCTTGTGTTTGTCCAGCATATGTACCAGGAACACTTTAGGAGCCATTTTCCGTAAGTTGAAACTTTTCATCTTTAGGGAACGTTTTCTCAAAAACTACTACTAACAGGAGGATACTCAAATTTTAACAGAGCATATTGTAACCTTTCACATTTTTCTTCAAGGATACTATACCAGATGTGTGACCGCTCTCTACTATGGAATAAAAAAAATGAGCGGGTCACTCCAATAACTTAATGTTATATCCAAAATTTAGGAAGTCCTACAGGAGTGGGTTCGTCTTTTATATTGTTTTAAGATATTAAATAAAACAGGCAAGTTAACTTTTAACTTTAAGAACGTTTTGATATATTCTATCAAATTTCTGTGGTACAATTTCGTTACTAATCTACGTATTACCTATAAATTCAAGTAACTTGCTGTATGGCTCAGCAAATTCCTAAAATATTAATTGACTGCAGATATACCTTTTCTATTTACAAAAATGCTTTCAATGACCCAATATCATCTTACAGTTTAATTAATACAACGAAAAACTTTTATATAATTCACAAAAACAAAAAAAATCACATCACAAACAATGCTGAAAGAAAATTCATATGTACAATATACCCTTTTTCATATACCTATCACATAAACTAATACAATGAATGAGGTCCCTTAAGCGGTTACACTATCACACAATTTATTAACCTCTTTATCATTTAATTAACTCAATTTAAATTATGTATTGCAAAAAAAGAATATTCATTACAAGAACAAATAAAATGGTTAAACAAAAATCGAAAGGAATAAATTCTACATCTTTTCGTATGAATAATTGATCTGAATTCTCGCTACGATATAGAAATATTGATAAGTTATGCTTAATAGCTGTGGTTTAAACGTCTAACTATCTCCGTCTGGGCGTGAGGTGAAATCTATATTCTAATGCATGATTTATCCGCCTTCCAACTGTCCTTTCAAAAGGGATTTTGTTAAAATTTTGAAATTTTGTCTTTTTAACTCACGACGTCGCTGCGAAGACACTTTCTTGCCACTCCAGAAGACGGCGATGGTCCGGCTGCGTCCAAGGTCGAATTAACCTCTCGCGTCGTGAAGTACTTTTCTTCGTCGGTTTGCTGCTCGCCGATCTCGCAAAGCAACACAGCCCGACGGCGGTCTCCAACAAATATACGCCACTCACTACTTAGAATGTCCAAGCGAAATACAACGCAAGACAGTACTGGTCCGTTGCGTGCGAAGGTTCATAGCAAAGAAAAGAAACTGATCCGTTCGAAGGTTCGCGGTAAAGAGAGAAACTGGTCTGTACCGTTCGAAGGTTCGCAGCAGAGAGCGAATTTTTCCTTGCGGTGCTGATCGCGCCGTCTGAAATTCTTCAAAGCGGTTCCTGATTGGATGTTGAATTGCCGCTACTTGAGTGCGTTCAGAACTTTTATTCAGAATATAGAATGCCTTTTCTTTCTGGTGCACCTCCTTGGAGTTCAGCGGTACTATTACTGCTTTGGGTCTTCGTTTACCATTATCGCGCGCTGTTTGAACGATGTAACGGACTTATGAGCGGTTACAATATAGTACAGCAGTTTATATACTTTAACGGGGCGGATTTATAAAACGTTAAATGCTTTAACTATATTTATAAAATAACTTTTAAAAATCATAAAATAAAAAAAATACACTGAAATAAAATTGCAAGTATGTAAATTAAATAATTTCCGAGAAAATGTTCCTTATATTAACATTGGCGAGATATGACATTCTGGCTCTCCTTAAGGTCATGCACATTACATATTTAATAGTTTTGGCGTAATATGGTGTGCAATTAGTGCAGTATTAGAAAATAACAAAAAAAACAAGATTTTCTTGAAAATGGCTTCAAATCTTTTCTCTGAAATTTTGGTAGGGATAGTGCTAAATGTACTCGATAAGTAGAGACCGAATTTGTATGTAATTACAGATTTTTTTGTCTTTCTGCTTCCCATTCTCAAATTTGTAATATTGGTGAAACGGCCCCGTCCAAACACAATATTCAATTTTTTCGTTACATATTTGTTACTATATTACATATTTTACAAATTTTGGTATGTTCGCGAAATATTTTTATTACATTTCTATTCTTCAATTTTATTTCATTTTTTAAAATTTATTATTAATTCTGCAATTAAGTGTCGAAACTTAATTGAAAAGAAATATTTTAAAAAACAGAATTTTTTCCTTCATTATTACGTGTTGACTCCTTCAGGTAGCCCATATGAAGACGCGTGATGTTCTCGCTGCTTCAGTTACCTCAGTCGGCGGGAAGTGCGCGTAAGCGACTGAGATCATTTTCACCTTCAGGTGTGAAAAGTATCACTGACGTCGCGGATCGTGACCTTTTACTTTAATTTTGGAGAAACATTGGCGATCGCCAAGTGTAACATTCAATGATAGTGCTTCGCATTGCAGTGATGTTTGCTGATCGTAGATAATCGCTAGTTTGACGATGTTTTCTATTGCGTCTAGCCGTGTTGCAAAACTACAGTCTAGATTAGCTACAGATGACGCTTAGTACTGATGGGAATGTTGTATGGTGCAAAGTGTGCATCAGCGTATGCTCTCCAAATTATTTTTAAGAATTTTTATTATTTTTAAAATTTGTTTAGGAAACTTTTTATAAATGTAATTTCGTATTATGGAAATGTGTTTTATAATTAGTGCATTTTAATTTCACATATTTTATGCGATTTTACCTATTTATTACAAATTGTAACTGTTCTCATTACATATTTATGTACGTATTTTCACGTTTCATACTACATTTTATTCCGGTCTCTATCTGTAAGATTGCATACACAGTCTGCTGGTGACAGCATTCAAGGCAACACCTACTGCTGCGCTCTACCAGCTTATCTGTGCACCCTATTCTTTAGTCAAATCACTTCGGCGTAAATATTACTTTATTGTGTTAATTATTGCGCCGTCAGTGTATCTTAATAGTGTGTAACGTCATTCTGTCTGGCCTGTCGGCCGGCTCGACTTATCTTCATGGATTAATCCTGTATCAACCAACACCAAGATGAATTCAACGTCACCTAACCTACGTAATGCTGGAGCTGCTAACACAGTGAGTTTTCCATCGAAAGATCAAGCCATATTACTGGATGCATGTGAAAATGTATCTGTTAAGGATAATCTATTCCAATCCCTTATCGTTGGATTATGCCTTGTGGCTGAGAGATTCCCTCTCACCAGCACGCGCAGCGGGCGACGGACAGAGGGTCATGAGCAGCGTGCAGTGAGGCTATGCCCTCGGCTGCCTTGGCTGCCGGGAAGCGAACTGTACCGCGCGCGTCGCGGCCGGAGGCCACGCGGCCAGGGCTCTCAGATTAGAACTCTGCATCCAATTCCTTCCTTGCACACGGGTGCAGGCCGCTGCGAACATACGTACATATATTTGAACTGCAATTGGGTAACCCGATGGCAGTTAAATAACAATAATTACAACAATAACAACAACAACAATAAAATAATAATAATAAATAATAATAATAATAATAATAAGTGCAAGACGAGGATGCAATAATCATACTATCACTAATATTAAATATTATAACAATTATTTCAACTCTGTCATGATGTCCAATAATTATAGGTTGGTGATACTAAAATTTAATACAAGCTACATAAATATTGGCTAAAGTAGATTTAAAAAAATGCGTTGATCGCGTTCACTACACTTCACTGCACTGCACTGCACTACACTACACTATTTTGGTTCGAATTACACTGACCAGCACTTCATAGCACTTCACCGCACTTACTCATTTCAATAATATCTATTACTCTCGTGTTCCAACTTATTTCTAAAACTTCGGAAATTTAGAGAAAAACTTTGAAAATTACTGCGGGTAAACTGTTCCAATCTCTAATTAGTCTGTTACGAAAGGAAAATTTCCCAAGATCTGAATTTTGCTTCCTTGTTCGAATTTTGTGAGTATGATTGCTTCGGCCGAAATAATTTGTTTTTTCTTGTCTAACCTGAATTTCCGTCCAAGCTGATTGACCTACGTACGATGTGTAAAGAGCGCAAAGCCTCGCCCTTGTTCTTCTCGTTACTAAAGGTTCCCATGCCTTTTTATCGCGTTAGTTCTATTTAGTAAACTTATTCGCTTTCCTCTGTATTCTATCTAGATTTTTCCGGTGCGACTTTCTGTATGAATCCCAACATGCCACTCCGTATTCCATGAGAGAGCGAACCAGCGAAGGATATGCTAATTCTGGGGGGTTTGCAGAACCTGAACCAAATTAGTTTGTGAATCATTATAATTCATGACTTTGGTTGAGTAGTAATATATACTGAAATAAACTGAATATATTTAAAACAAACTACCTGAGTCGAGGAACCTGAAAAGCAAATATCTTTCTATCTTGCTACTTCATTGCTAGAATTGGCTCAATGAAAAATCATATATTCATTTCACAAAAACATGGAAATTTATTAAACAATTTAAAACAATTTTAGTATTGTATAAATTTACCTAATATAAAATTAAACGTTTGTCATGACCGTTCCAACCTTATGTCTTCGCGCGCTTTTGGACCATCTTTATCCATCTCCGACGCCGCCGTCCTCAGGTCCAGACACCATATTCTCTCTTCTTTTCTCGGACGCACACTTCAATCACCGTTCATCAGATCAATAAACTATTTGCTGCTAACATTCCAGTCCAATCACTGACAACTTCCCCAAGCCCTCAATGTCCCTCCAACTCGTTCACATGAAATATTTTAAGCTCCACTGTCACACTTAGTATTCAAATTTTGATGTTCTCTCAATATCCATTCCCTAGTAGATGCTTACAAGTCCCCAAAGAAAAAACTAACATTAATTGGAGCACGATCCGTTCATGAGCACGACATCAGTCAGAATGAATGTCCCTCGTATTCTTTCAGCCCTGCAAAGCTCGGTCCATTTTTCGATTGTTTATTTGCAGATAACACTTCGTACCTAGCCAATCCCTAAATTTCTTGCAACACGAACTAGCCATCTTCACGACTGTCACTGCTTTTTCGGCCAATCCCTGAATTCTATACAAAATGAACTAGCCGTCTCCGCGATTGTCACTGCATGAAGATGTTGACCTTGACGACGGCTCGCTTACCGTTGCTATGCTAGCATATTCACATAATTTATCCCCTTTAATTGACGCCATTTATAATAAATATTTACAAATTATATATATATATATATATATATATATATATATATATATACTACCAACCAAATGTCATGAGTTTTGCTTTAAATTAATTTATCACTGGATATGATTAACCGTTTTGAAGTATAAACACTCAAATTCAATTTTAAAATTAATAGAATGAACGCCTACCTGTCGTCCTTTGTTCATTATTTCATTGTGCGACTTGTAATTGATCTACTTTCGTTTTTTAGTTCGAAGAGTTTTTATATCCAAAGGGTGTGTATAGAAATGGAATGTACAGACATTGTCTGACGCGTCTACCTTCACAAAGAATGTTCATACTTTTTAATTAGAGTTACGATTAAATTGTGTTTTATAGTGATGCTTGGTAATAATTACACTTATGAGGGTTTCAAATAAGTTGGGTTTCTTTAATACAGTTCGTTTCAAACCACATGTACAGAAGTTGGTAAATATAAAACATTACAATTACATTTTCAGAAACATGGGAGTGAAATGTGTTGTATTCCAATTGCTAGAGCTGAAAATGAATAAGAAAGCGCGTGAAGAGAAGGACATTCTGCCTAGTGGCGTGTTTGGTTACGGATGGATGTGTAACAGGAGTAGGCGAAGAAGTGACCACACGACCGGGCCCAAACGGCGCCTGGGTGAAAGAATGAGCGTTTGAAGAGCCGAACTCGATAAAACGAATAACCACTGGTGAGGTTATTCGTTTCACGAACTAAAGTGAGTGACCAACTGCTTTTTTAGAAACTACATTGAGAGTAATTCAACTGACTAATAAGAACGTTTTGGGGACTTGTTAGGAGAAGAGAGATTATTGCAAACTCAATAGAGTCGTTCCTCTTTAACAATATTCATATTTGTTACAATTACATAGGAAGGAAGTCTAGTTGTTTATTACTTACTACAATCGAAAGTGTTTTTGTTTTTCTCTTTATTTCTGGTCCATGTGCGAGTACTTGGCTAATAATGGTTAAAGACATTTTGGGCAGGGCTGGATATGAGTGGAAGGATTACGGATTTATGTGATCATATATACAACCAATCTAAATCTGTAGTATGTTTTTTTTAAATTATATTTAATATTAAGAGATTGGACATGAATTTTTATCATTGTGTTTTTCCCAAAATTTCGTCCAAGGAGCCCCGAACTCATGAAATATCCCTCTGGCTGCTCACCTTCCCTGCTTGGTTTTTCATACGTTCCAGCAAACATACGATAGCACAGATAGAGAATGGTCTGAATACGGACCGGATTAACCGCAGATAATGTGGTTAACCCCGCGTTTACGGTGCACCTCGGCCTTCGCTGTCACGGCCTCATTAATACTACTATATGTATCTCTTCTCATTTTTTTTTTTAATTGGTTTATTTAAGGTCGCTTCAACATCTATGGTCATTAGCGAACACTATTGCTGTTAACGGTATGGTAACTATGAGGATGAACGATATGGTGATTGATGATAAGGGTGAAAGGACGAACACAAATACAATCATGCCCGAGGCGGGACTCGAACCCGCGACCCTTCGGTCCGAGATCACTACGACACTACTGCCTTAGCGATCTCGGCCACCGGGCCGGCTCTTCTCATTCTTGTGTCGTGAACGATTGACAGAAATGAATAATCCTTTACGCGGAACATTTAGTTTAAGAAAATTCCTTTTGGTAGAAAAGCAGTTTGTGATCCGTTTCGTTCACGCGTGCAGAATTGTGACGCTTCGCTACGCGTGTCCAAGGTGAGGACGAGGCTCGGGTCTTCGGCCCTCGCCATAACATAAATGATCCTCGAGTCTGTCTAACTCATAATTACCAACGCATTTTATGCACATAAGGTTTAAAAATCATTTCGGGTGTATATGTTGTTTATGTTCTCCACATACACACGAATCAATTTATTGTTTAAAAAGAGAATTTATTTTAATGGAAACACTCACTTTTAAGAGAATTTCTTTTAAAACGTTTCTCAAAGTAATATAAACTATTCCTGCCTGGTGAACGATAACATTCCTGCGAACCGATTGGAAGAGAATCGGATTACGTCAAGGCACAGTAATTGAGGAAGCCTAAGGTGCACCATAAACCCGGGATCAGCCGATAATGGAATACAATCGTGATTTGTACAGCTATTTGTCGAGTGCATGAACAAATGCATGGAGCTGAATATGGGGCGTAGGGCTTTGTTTATTCAGCAGAGTACGATCGCCCTCATCTGACGCGATGTACAGACGAACACACACAGTAAATAGCTTTCTACGACCGCTTTTATTCGCCAATTATTCAATACGCGATAAAAATCAGATATGAAACATGGGATATTTTAATATGGATGGTTGGTAAATTGCCTACTTTTTTGAAATGTCCAAAGTATGATTCAGAGAGAGAGTGTGGGGGGAGGCTTTTTAGAATGTGCAAAGAAAAATATTCAATGACCACTGAACATTTTTGGCTTTTCGCTGGATTACCTTTGGTCAACGCACGTAGTTAGTGAAAAGGATTTTGTGGTAAAATGTGGCAGCACAGAAACGTCCAAGGTTTCAAGAAGCATACATTTTAAAACCGTATGAAACTCGACAAAAAAAAAGTAATTTACATTGACAATGTGATAAATTAACTTTTAATTTAAACAATTATTGCAGCTTCTCCAGCTGAATTTCATAAATTTACTACATTATCATTGTGATGTTTTTATTGAATATTAAAAACAACGTTGAGTTTGAACAATTGAAGTTTTCGAAGACTAAATAAATTGCATATACAAATACTTTTCAGATACAATAGTGTACAAGAGGTGCACAAGATTTGTAATAATAGTGTACAATATGTACGAGTATAAATGGAATGCACTCATTCTAGACATTTTGTAGTTAAAATACACAGTAGAAATACATTTCACACGCACTTTCACGAACTTTTTAGGTTAAAATTGCGATAATAATGAGTAAAATCGTAAAATGTTTTACAATAACTCATAAGTACAGTTTACGCTGTCTGCATTATTGCAAAATGCATTAAAAATATATGTATTGAAGTGTTTTTTGCTCGGATTCTCACTTAATTTCTTTATCAAATAATTGTTTGTGAAATATTATTCTTGCCTTTAATCTCGTTAAGGGTATAAGATAAACCTTCAAAAATTCTTATCAAACCTGCAGATTAGTGAGTGTGTGATCATCAAGTGTGAGAAACGGAGCATGAAAGAATTCCGTAATTACTACTTCCAAGAACATGATAAATCCATTATTACATGTGTCATTGTCTACATAACGAAACGCTTTCCGTGAGCGATTCACTGGTTATTCCCTCGAGCACGTATTATGAATTCAACATTATCTTTTGAGAAGTTAGAATCCAAGGAAATGTTTTGTTAAAGAAATGTCCAGAGGTTATATAAAATCGAATATAATACAATTACACATTAACTTTCTGCTAAAGCGCATAATTTGAATAAAACTAAATCATTTCTTAAGATTTTCTCATTTTCTTATTCTCACATCAATAAACAACGTATTCATTGAATAAACATTGGACAGTTACACCAGAAAGCTTATTTTTATGACACTGTGCCAAGCTTTCCTAAAATGCTTTAAACAACAAATTAACACAACAACTCTCCCTTAGACTGATTAAGGAACATTTGCGCCATTTAAAGTGGAGTGTTTTTTTTAACTTTCTTACAAGGAGCCTAAAGGTCTTTAGGCTTTATACTGGCTGAGTATGGTCGGAGCCTTTGCTGTAAGGGTTGCTGTCAGCAACCCTGACAGGGTTGGTTGGTTGTTAGAGATTCCGGGCGCGTCAACTACTGAAGTCATTAGTCCCGTAAGTGTTGTGCATGCTCTAGACACGGCGGGTGATCTCCTGCTGGATGCCGAGTTCCGGCGCCGACCTCCCGTTGGCTAACGGGATTTCCTCAACCAGGTATCAACCGCTCTAAGCTCCCGATCGGTCTCACGACATGTGTGGTAGTATAGTACATGTTAGTGTAAGTGTGTGTGTAAGGGGTGAGGATAGGGCAAGGAAGAGGAAGGAAGATCGCGCGCGGTCCGTGGCCCGTTTGTTACGGTACTGCTCCGGCATTCGCCTGGTGTTGATCGGAGAAACCACGGAAAATACCGATCAGAGCAGCCGGCCGCTACAATTCTCCTCCAGAAGCGACTGAATTCGACCTAGCTGACAAGTTAGGGTCAACACTCCTGCCACCGTGGGGCGTCCCGGTCAGAGGGACTGCAGTCACACCAGCAGATGCACTGAGCCACCTCTCCCGGTGCGAATGAAAGAACAGCTGCTGCAGGAGAAGTGGCTGCGACAGCGGAAGTGTAGAACCCGACCTCGGCGTCTCGCTGCGAAGGTGGTGACTCTGCACTCCTCTAAAGCCTGTTTTACACGGTCATTTTTCATCATTTCCCGTCGATAGGAGCAGACTGGATGTAATTTGTACGAAAAATGAAGCATGCTTTATTTTTCGTACAGATTTCATCCAGTTTGACTACAGCGCCCTAGTGTCTCTTTATGGAACTTTTTCGATTGCGTGAGTTCTCCGGCAGGAGTATATTTATCTGGTGCGTAGCGTGGGCACGTGTTGTTTGTGATATTGAGTCTTTGCGTTCAGTGATCCCTCTCGCAAATAAAACCACAATACCTCACACATCTTTCTACTCCTTACTCTGCGAATTCGTAACTATCTGATGATTCTTCCCGCTAATTTAATTTGTTTCTGTAAATGCGATGTTCAACTGTTAAACTTCCAGCGCTTTTTCGGCGTTTGGAGGAAGTATTTTCATCACGATTACGTACAGACCAGGAATGACCGTGTAAAACGTTGGAATCACGTTCATCCAGTTTCGGTACGCATAGAACCGAACGTCCTTTTTCCATCCAGTTTCTGTACAGAAAAATGATGAAAAAAGGATGAAAAATGACCGTGTAAAACAGGCTTAAGACTCAACTTGGTGCTCGGAGGGAAAGCAAAAAGTCGATTGCGAACTAAGAAACATCGCGCACGCGACACGCACCGCCATTATCTCACAGAATTACACGACTCTCGCTCTAATAGCAGTCTTCCGCACGTGCCTCTCTTAGCAATGAGCTAGATTTGCCGGCGCTTCGCTGGTTATTGCTATTGGTTATGCTTGTTAAGTTCGTTATTTTCCTTCTGCTGCAAGTTCAGGTTTATGTCTCTGAATAGCAGTCCTTAAATAAAACGTTGAAGATGTGTAATCTAGGATATGAAATTCACTATTTATTTAGTCATTTATATTATATGATACAAAAGACTTAACTGAAAGAACCTTACAACTAATAATGTTATTAAAAATTGTACTGACAATCAAAATGAAAAAACGTCGTCGCGCGAGTAAACAATAATAATTAAATAACAGTTACATTTTTATCTCGTAACACATTTGTATATATTTTCTATACAAAACATAAGTTAAATATACTCTATATTATTTAATAATACGATAAATGTACCTGTGACATTTAATACAATTGTACCTAATTAAATTAATCCGTTTTTCCTTTCAGAAACGCAAACAGCAATGATATATTCCGTGGGATGTGCAAATGTAGTGAATTAGGAAGTGGTCGATTAGGTTAGAAACCCGTTACTCAGTAGCACTGTATGATTGCCTGCAAGTATAATGCCGAAAGTTCTGAATTGAGCCCCACGGTTTGCTTTAAAAGTAAATAACAAAATTCCTGAAACGGAAACACCGCAGATGAATTACAGAAGCATACGACTAGTCTGAGAAAAAACCGCTTGAAAAAACCCTTTGAATATAAAGGGCCTAATCTACCTCAGTTCACTGTACACACGACCCCACTACTCAAACTTTGAAGGTAATTACTTTGACTTACTTTTAAAGATCTTCCTACACGAAGCACAAATGCTTTTGTTCGACACGCCTCATCATTGAACCTCTTCATACACCCCGAGAGGTTATCATGATGCTTCTTTGATAGGCCAATAAAACCAAGTGGACGGGCAGTTATATTAAACATTGTTATCTTGTACCGTTATTTTCAAGAGGAAGAATGATCGACATTGTACTTCCTACTTGTGAATCTGTTGGTTCATTTCTACGAAGAGCCATCTCAGATACGAAACATTGCCGATGTTTTATGTTATAGAGCGATTTTTACCGTTTGAAGGACCGCTTTGACAGCTAGTGCAGGAAACATAACTGAAGGTTCTGTGGTCGTTGTGTCCTTTAGCCCAAGAGACTCGTTTCCTCCATTCGTTCGTCTGCACTTGGCTAACTTGTAAATGACTTCGACGCTTCCTTGTGTGAGGTCTTCGTCCGACGAAAATATAGTGCGCACGGGAAATAATTGAAATTAGAAAGTGCAGTTCTATGTGCTCGTCTGAAAAATTTATTTTTTATAAACATTATATTGAGTTTACTTTTTGTGTGATAAGTATTATGTTTATTTTAAAACCGAGACTTGAATGAGCTCAACACCCAAGAAGGTGTAAGGAGACGCGTTGCGTCGTGAGTTGAGGCAAGAAATGTGGAAAAAAAAACTACTAACTTGTTTAGCGAACTGTTATTTTGCCTCATTTTTAGGTGGATTCCTACATCTAGAAAGTAATGCGTGCGTAGTGAAAGAGAGAAAGGGAGAAAGAAAGTGAGAAACAAAAGAGAAATATACAAACAAGAATATCATGCCAATGTATCATTCTTCGACGATTTTTCCATTGTTTGCAGATAATGGCGTAATTGAGGCTATGAAGAAACAACTCACATTCCAATATTTATTTTATTTCATATTTTTAAATATAATGTTCCAGTAATAAAATGAGTTTGTGTAAGCCTCCCTACGGTAGCATTTTGTTCTGAGAGAACTTTCTATAATTTGCAAAACGGCAATTTTTTTGTTGACATTTTCCACTTACATTCTTTTATCAAAATAAAACGTTTAAAATTACACAGTAAATGTACATGTAGCATATGTAAATGAATTTTTAGATCACGTAAAAAAATTGTATTGTCATCTATTATTTATTAGAAACGTTTCAAACTTCAAACAAATGTTCATGGTTTTCATACTTCTCCATTATAGATCTTGCTTTCTTTTCCAAAAGAAACCTTCATAAAACTTTGAGTAACTCACGTTATATTCGTTCTCAGTTTTCAAGAGATGCATTTATATCGCCGTAATTTTCAGCATTTTTGCAGAAAATAAATTTAATTTTATATAATATTCATTATTTAAATTTGTTCAATGAATTGGTCATCCCGAACGGGATTCTAAACCCGGCCTTCTGGTTTACTCCCAGCTTCTCTCACCACTAAGCTACCGAGACAACCAATCCAAGAAAATTTATCGACGGAATTTATCGCCCCTTGTCGTTTTTTGGGAACAAATTTCACGTGAGATTCGAACCCGGACCTCAGAGGTGAAAGACTACCGACTTCGCTACGTCCCACGAGCGAGCCTCTATTACAAATATAACGTGTATACAGATATAACTTTTTTCAGTTAATAATTTCCACAGATCCCGTGGATTTAAAAATAAGATTGTCGTGCATCAAAACCTTCATCATAGTGAAATAATGTTTATATAAAAAATCATTTTTAACGTATTTTAATGAAAAAAAAACATTAGCATCAGAAATAGTACTTTCATTTGTTTGATATTTTATGCAATCTATTTAGAAATGCTATTCAAATGATGACCAATAAATTTGAAGTTATCGTTTTAGATGCTCTTATCAATGTTCATCAAAGTAAAAACAATTATTTTTGATCAAATTTGGCAAAAGATGTATATTCGTCGATAAATTTATCGTCTACATAAATGAATACGTTGTCATGCAAATTTCTATTACGAAAACTACAGATCACTACAGTAAATGTAGCTTCACTATGAGCACGTTTTGTTGAGCTCTCTTTTTTGCTTGTAGTGGTAGTGGAGCTTAGGGTTAGTTACTATTGTGTTAGCAATGCAGAAAAATCAAATGTGCAGTTCGTTTACCGTTACAAATAAGTTTTCTACAACTCGGGAACGAAAATGTATAGTTTTTTGAAATGTTAATCTCGAGCTTTAATTATTATTATTATTATTATTATTATTATTATTATTATTATTATTATTATACATTGTTTTTCTCGGTATTCACCGGATTTTTATTTGACTTTGTGTCGGGTTAATAACCAAGACACAGGTCAATTATTATTATTATTATTATTATTATTATTATTATTATTGTTATTATTATTATTATTATTATTATTATTTTCTATTTTCTGTAGATATTTATTGATGCCGGGATTCTCAATATCACCCAAGGCAACAATGGTTTGCACGTAAAGCGGAACAAGAATATATTTTCTTTTTTATATCCGTCAAATCAGGCTAAAGAATTTATGGGCTGTATTTGCTGTTCCCAATAATTCGGCTTTTTTAATGGTCCGTAAATGCTTTTCGGTCAATTCTAACTTCTTCGCGATCTCTTGCCATTCCTTGGTGACCAATCCATTCGCTGACACCACTACTGGAAGCACTTCCACCGCATGCAATCCATATATGTCCTTCAATTCAACAGCCAGGGGTTGGTATTTCCTCTTTTTTCCAGCAACAGTTGTTACAAGCCGGTCATCTGTAGGAACCGCAACATGAATGATGCATGATGTTTTAGATATTTTATCAAACAACAATATCTGGTCTATTCGCTTCCACTGTTCGGTCAGTGAAGATTATACTATTTCACAGAATTCGAGCTCGATCATTGCTGATTACTTTCTCAGGTTTTCACTTATAATACGGCTGTTCACTCTCTACGAGGTTATATCTCTTGGCTTGGTGGATTACTTTGGCGACGCAGTTGTGTCTCTTAAGGTATTCTGTTTGTGCTAACGCGGGGCATCCACAGCAAATATGCTGGATGAGTTGGTGGATTTACATATCGCCTATCAATTTGCTGACCCATGATGAATTTTTTATAAGCTCTGGTTTTGACCACTTGGTCTCGAATAGAGAAAAGAAATCCTTCAGTCTCACCGAAGAGGCCTCCGGTTCGAAGCCACCCCACTGAGTTTTTCTTATCAATATTCTCCTACGTTAAAGCTGCAAAAAATCTACGATGAAGTTGCTTTCTTTGCCAGATATTCACGCGGTCTTGATGCTTCAGGTAATCAAACTCTTTACTTGGTTGTGCCAGACATAATGGGGTCATTTTTCTATTTTGATCACAGATAGCTTTGTGAGCAGACGAGTTGATAGAGAGAAAGTACCGACGCAGCATTTCTTCTTGCTGTCGGCACTGTGCCTCCAAGTTAAGGTGTCCTCTTTCTGCACTAGCACGAGGTAAGTACAGCCTGTGCACTGAACTCTGATGATTGCGCAGTCAATGCCTTGGACACGTAGTTCTTATTCTTCTGTCAAAAGTCTGCAAAGATGTTTCTGTCCATTTTATTACACGAAATGTGTAAGTTGCTATGGGAATAGCCCAAGTATTAATAACAGATATTTTGCTTCTTGAATTGATCTATGTTTTGAAGATTCTGTTTACTCTCGAAAGCACGTTTTGTACAATTTTACAAAGTATTACAAAGTATGAGGAAAGCGAAATTATTATTTGTAAAGATGTATGTTTTAAATTAAAATACGTTAATTTTTTTTCACGTAAACTACTAGAGGCGCATTATTTCACCATCACCAAAGTTTATGATGCATGCCAGTCTTATTTTTTATATCAATGGAACCTTTCTACTTACGTCTTCTTGATATCGTAGATGTGAACGTTGACCACTGGCCGATCACGGAGAGGTTTATAACAACCTGAGAAAAATATTAGTTTTTTGGCAAGTGTACTACGTGGAGACTGAGTGCGCATTAGTATTTTTTAGCTCATTAGTAGTGAAATGAGTTGATGAACGAAGTTCTATAGAAATTCAATTGGATACTGAACTCCAGTAGCTGTTCTTTAATTCAAATTTTATTTTCTTAACTCCAGTAGCACTGATCTTAAATTCAGTTTTTGATTGATGGGTTTATTAATTATTTCGTGTATCCGGGCTCGACAACTGTTGTGGTCATTAGTCCTGTAAGTATAGTGCACGTTTTTATCGCGGGAGTAGGCAGTGTTATTCTCCTGTTGCATGGTGAGATCTGACGCCGACTTACAAGTCAGTTTGTTATGGTCCTACTCGGTTTGGTTAGTTGGTGATTCCGGGCGCGTCTACAACTTAGGTCATTAGTCCCATAAGTCCCTACCGTCGGCTAGTGGGGTTTCCCCCTAACCAGGACTCTCCCACCAGCGGGGCACCGCCCCAGCCGGGACAAGCTCTAAGCTCCCGACCGGTCTCCCGGAATATGTGGTAGTGTAGTGCATGTTAGTGTAAGAGGAGAGGAAAGGACAAGGGAGAGGAAGGAAAGATTGTGGCTCGATTGTTAGCGCACTGCTCCGGCATTCGCCTGGTGTTGATCGGAGTAACCACGGAAAACTACCGATAAGAGCAACCGGCCGTTAGAAATCTCCTCCAGATAGCGGATGCATCCGCCTAGTTATCTAACTATCTTAGTAATTCCTGCCATATCGGGATCGAACCTTAGGACCTCTCGGTCAGAGGCACCGCAGTGACCTCAGTTGAAGCTCTGAGCCACGTCAACAGGTCTTTTTGATTGAAGAACGTAATTTAAGTAATATTATTAAAAATAAAATACCTTCACGTTACTTGGCTGAGGGAAACCAGACGAACATTTGTTGAAATGAAGTTAATTGCCTTCGTTTTGAAACGTCTCGGAAGTGCCAATTCGACATTAAGTTCTTGGAGACGTAAGAGACAATTTAATGCGGATCTTTAGGTGGGGATTTTGGTGCTCGAGAAAACGGGTGTAGATTACACTTTTTTCACACATCGCAAGCAGTACTTAAAGTTTTTGACGACTATTCCACTCGTGAAATGAAACCCAAGTGTTTAACTATACACAAAAAATGTTCCAATCAGGGCTGTGTATCTTAAAAAGTTTATCGAATTTTTATCTGACTTTTCTTACCGCTTTTCCCTAGTAGCCAATCATTAACTGTGACTTATCTATCTTTCGAAGCGGTATGGTATCAATCGCAATGTTAATGTCCATTAAACTGCGTATGTAGCATTACATAACCTCTTTGATTCTAACATAGCTTTCAGTTATTGTCAGTATATGGCGCATTTTGGATCTCTGTTGGACATCATTTCACTCGTGGAATAGTACTTTTAAATATCACGCGTCCTTTTGAAATTCTCAGATAAATCCCCTCCTCGCTTCGCGATAACTATTATTACTCTGATAAAAACTGAATATTATCCCGCCAGCTGGGTCGATGGGTCACGTCAGAAATAATTGCTATTATCTATTAATAGCCGATTACCCGATCTGCCATCTATACAGAATGGCGAGGAATCTGAAAACAGAGATTTGATCTAGCTACTTATTAGCTTGAATTGGCCAATGAAAATCATTTTATCTTTTTTTCAAGAGAAACTTAATGTTTATTTCTATCAATGTAGCAAATTAAAATGTAAGAAATTTACATGGATAACTTTCTTCGTCATCCTGGTTCGAACCTTATACGGCGATTCTGGTCTTCGCGTGCTCTTGATTGGTGGTTTCTCGAAGAAACGCCTTCCCTCATTTTTTTTCAAGCTCCGAGGTCCAGAAGTCCAATTACCACGAATTCTCTTCTCTTCTTTAAAAACGAACACCGCCGATTCACCGCTTCGCACCACTCAAATATTTGTTCCAGCTCCACTATATTATGTCCGATGCCCGTTATCACCGTATAAATATCCAGTGCTTTTATGATTACACCGCAAAACAAATCTTTTAGTTCTATCTTCCGTTTATAGCAAGAAAATAGGCAAAGTCCCGTATCGTTTGTGAACCGCATACATTTATCAGTTCAAAAATGATTAAGAGTTCACTTGCGAAAAACTCCAAGTCTTATTTTGATGCACAGCAAAAATATTCGGAACTCGACACGTTCTCTAAATCTTAGAAGTATCACAAGTTCACTTCTGGTTCTGCTACGAAAATATTCAGAGTCCGAATATGCCCCTCTAGTCCGATTCTTTCTCTACCCACGAAAATATTTCCCAACATGCACAAATTAATCTATTCACGAGCGAGCTGCTCACCGTCGCATGTGACCGAATGAAATTTTATCCTCCCTTTTCAAACCCACAATGCCTCGCCTGCACACAATGCCTCATTTTTGACAAAATGCCCAAACTTCCATTTTAATAATCAGTCGCCTCCGTGGTCAGATGAATGGTTGTTTATCCTGACAACAACCACGACATCGTTACTAAGGCGCCATATTGCCTTTTATTTGCCCTAACCAACGACTTAGAATATACCACATAGACTGGCTGAGGCGGCGCCATCTTTGCAGCAAATTGAATGACGTGCCGCCATGTTTTAAACAGTCAAACCCGGTCGGAGCCCGGGTGGTTGCGCGTAGAAAGCCTATTGCAATGAGTTTCACGACTAGTAACAAATCATTTAAAAATTGTCGTAAGTTAACGAATTGAGAAATTAAAAAAAATTAATTACTTCCTTAACCGGGCGTTGTAATAAATAAAAACGAAACAAATAAGCGAACAAATAAAAACAAAACCTCTTGCACGACTGCTGATATTAACGTACAATACTTACAGCAAACGATGTCATGTTGGTGAGAATGAAGGAAGAGGGTTTGAAAGAAATGTACATAATTGTTTTCAGTAAACACTTTAATATTCTACTGTCCTTTGAATTGTATTAGTTTTGTAAACATTTGTCTTACATGTTTTCCCCTTATGTCGAAGGATTTTGTCTTGCACAAGTGGTTCATTCTGCAACTCAAATAATGTTTGAGAATCAGTTTCACTAATGAAACATAGTGAGATTATTCTCCAAATTCTGTTGCAGTCGTTACATGGTCACTCTGTACAAATAAAGAATGCCCTACAAGTTGCAAAATTTGAGTTTGAAATTTCAATACGACATTCTTTGGACATTTGAGTAGCAAATGTTCCTCGCTTCTAAAAAACTTCTCCGCAACCTGTAGAAGCCTAACAACATCATCAGAAGGGTTTATTAAACTATCTTTCACATCTCTTATTTTAATTAAACCCCTTTCTCAGCAGTTTTGGTGCAAATAATAAGAGATGAAGCAGAAGACGCCTTTGGCTATTTGTTCGATACATAAACTTCTCCTCAAAGTGAGAAGAACACAAGTAACTTGCTGATGTTGGCGCCCATTTATCCCTTCTCATATTTACAACCCATCGTTTCGTATGTTCCTTGTTCTTCAATGGGAATCTACAATAATTAAGTACAACAATTAGTGGTATCAGATTTTTATGGCATGTGTACATCAAAGACAAAAGTAGAAAACAGTTCAATGAAAGCACTTACTTGAAAAATGAAATGTTTGTGGTTTGATTACTCTTGTTTGTGCAGTTATACGCCGAACAAACTGAAGGCATTATGCTCCAGTCACTATTACAATTATAATAAATGTGATCGAAAAGTAAAACGACACACGAAGAGCGCCTGGTATCACAAACACGTTCAGTATCACAGTATCGCATGCCCGACTCACCAATGTTTTGACTGTAGAAAACATGGCGGCCCCTAGTACTGAGAGCGTCCACCAAGCGCGCTGAAACCACAGACTCAGCCACTCTATGTAGTATATTCTATCTCGTTGCTCCTAACAATTTCGCCCATTTACGACAAATATACTGCAAAAAAAATGTCCCCCTATTGGTATGTCACAAAATATATATATATATATATATATATATATATATATATATATATATATATATATATACACGTATATTCGACTGATGCATCTTAACTCGTTGGGTGATAGTCTCTGCCATAGTTGAGATCTTAAAGTGTTTGTACAAAAATATTTGTACAAATATATATGAATTTCTTAATTATTAGATAGTTTATTTGGTCTCAACTTATTACTTCATAACTTATTTATTCCTTATTCCATTGGTTTTGTTTGGTCGTTTAACTTTTTCGTTTCTGTTCTTAGAAGCGCAAATTCTGCTCATATCGATTCTGTCGTGTGAATGACATTCAATCTCATCAATTATAACCGCTACGTTAATATCCTGACCTCTAAATCTCAGAATTGAGTAATGAACTTCAGATTAAAGTTCTATAAAATTGCGTGTTCTCATCATCTGGGACACCACTACTCAGTTGTCTGCAGCCACTAGTCCTGAGAAGCTTATCTCATTGCGTAGATGGCCTCTTGTGGTCGGAGATAAAAATACTACGTAAGATGGATCGTAGAACGCCATGCCACTATTAAGGCGCCAGCAACTTTGAGTTATTGCTAAATTACGTCATATCTTGAAAAAGTGTATAAGAAGATGACCCAATGGCCTGCAAATGAAAGATATTTAAGACAGCACGCTGTTACATAGAAGTAATTTCTCGGAAATAAATCGGAATGATAATGGAACTTCTGGTTACACATTTCTTGGCAGTTAATGCTGGATAATACTTTTACAAAACTTTAGCTGTGTCAAGTTATATTGACGCTAATTGAAAGTGATGAAAGTTTGAAAGATTAGTATATTTGGTGGAAAAATCGTTATTGTACATTTTTTTCGAGACACAATTACATTTTTTTATTTGAATTATGAAGTGACATACTCGTCACATGAAACCTACATTAAAAAAATCAACAGCAAGTGACCATTCAGTGACATTTTAGCGACAGAAATCAAAGAACAGAAACATATAACATATATTTCCCTTTATTCATGGAAAATTTTGAAGGCAAAAACATTTACATAAATGGGATAGCGTTCCCTCATTAAGTTTAGCACCTGAAGATGTAACAAAACGAGTTACGAAACGTTGTGAATTTACATAGATGCCTTGGTAACGATAACTAAGCATGTGGAGAGGTCTTCTTTCTTGACGTGATTGATATAATGCTGTGCTGCCTGATAACAATTTACAAAATCAGTTTACACCGCTTTCGTTTTTACATCTCTCCCTCTCTCTCTCCCTCCCCTCTCTATTCCTCTCCCCTCTCTCATCCCTCTCTTCCTCTCTCTTCCCTTCTCTCTTCCCTCTCCCTCTCTTCTCCCTCTCTCCTCCCTTTCCCTTTCTCCTCCCTCTTCCTCTCCCATCTCTCCTCTCGCCCTCTTCCCCTCTCTCTACCCCTCTATCCCTCTCCCTTTTCTCTCCCTTCCCCTCTATCCCTCTCCCTTCCCCCTTTCTCTCCCTCTTCCCCCCTCTCCCCTCTCTCTCTCTTTGCATTGTTTGTGGTATACCTTCCCGGAATAAGCAATATGAACCCTTTCCCTTTGTGTAATGTCGTGTTTTCAATACCAAGCCCTGGTAATAAAAAAACCGCCCCTGATGCAGGCCTTCAGCCCAAGCGCGACTGCTGCGGGCGCCTAGGCCCTTGCCCTGCCACTAGCTTTGTCTTTCGATCAAAATAAGCGAAACATCAGGGCGAAAGGTTTTTACCCCCTCCCCCGCGCAGATGTAGGTTCGCCTGGGGTTAATAAACTTTTAATAATTGGATCATATGTTGAGGTAGTGTCAACAATAGAAGATCGTTGATTGGCATTCTTTATAATAAGGAAAGATCTTATTTATTGTTGACACTGATCTATGGAACCATGAAAATAATGTCGAAAATCCCTGTAGATTTGGGTAGCTACTTGGTTGTCCGGTAAAAGTATCAAAATTAAATGAATCACTTTATTTTAAATTACACTTCCTACCTCGCACCCCTACTTTCAACCTTTGCAAATCCACGAATTGAAGAATTAGAATCCGTTCCCGTTTCCTTAAAGACGATTATCGACCTCCGTAGACATTTGTACCCAGATCTATGGACAAATAATAATAATAATAATAATAATAATAATAATAAAGCATGTATTCAAAGCCTTTTAAGACAAAATCTCGTCACAATTACAAGTAAAATAATTAATAAATATGTATAATCGCCATCAGGCAAAGGTTATAGTAAGCTGAAAGAAAAATAGCAAAACAGTCGCATAAAAATCCAAAATGTTCATATCATATACCAATTCAACTCCGTGAAAAGCATGATCTGCTAAACAGAACATTAATAAATAAATTTTAAAAAATTACTTGGCTGTCCGGGAGACGGAGCGTCCTAGGCCCAGGTGCCAACATTTCGGTCGCTACTCTGCAACCTTCCTCAGGGCAAAATGCTCCTGCGCTCTCCGTAGAATTCCTTTCACATACATTCCAAATATTCTTAACAATTTCACCAAAGAATGTTTTAGACCGAAACTTATTAGATTATATTCCATGTATTATTAATTTTGCAACTGTCGTAACTTGGAGACAGAATATCTTAACTGCACCACATAAATAGTGACAAAATGATGATGATAATAATAATAATAATAAATAATAATAATAATAATAACAACAACAGTACTACATTTAACAATTCAATAATACAAATAACTAGAAAACTAATATATTTTTAAACTTGCTCAAACTTTGAGGAAAGGGTTCTAATATTGTCGCAGTCAAACTTTATAATTATAAGATTATTATAAGACTATTAATAAGTTAAAAAACGTGTTTGTATCAAATTGTGAAGGACTCGACCCCATTCCTTAGACCGAAAATGTAGTTCATTTCATTTCTTTCTTAGATTGATCATTCTCCCGTTAAAAACATTACATTAAAAGATGACATTAAACGATTAAATTCAATAGAAAAGTTTAAATCCCAAGTGAAATCGTTTCTGCTGCATAACTGTTTCTATACAATTAGAGACTATACTGATCATCACAAGAAAAGTAACATTAATTTTAACAATGATACATAATGCATTATTTACCATTTGGACAGTATAAATGAGTATAAACAACCTGTAACAACTATTGTACTACAGCTTCCGGGTCATTGACCCCATCTCGATAAGGTTTTTCGTCGAGTTTCCCTGATCCATTGAGCAAATGCTGAGATGGCCCTTGTTTTGCTTAAATTTTTTTATTACTTTTTTTTTTTTCTCCCTTTCAAAATTTATTGCTTATTTATCCTTGAAAGTAGATTTTATTACATGGGAGTTTTTTGTTTTTTTCTCCCTTTCAAAATTCAAAATTTATTGCTTATTTATCCTTGAAAGTAGATTTTATTACATGGGAGTTTTTGTTTTTTTTCTCCCTTTCAAAAATTCAAAATTTAAGTAGTATATGACTTAGTGTAGGGATCACAGAATTTTGAAAATGTGCACACAATTCACTTTTCCCCATAGCACGTCATACACAGTTTTTACTGTTTTTGACGTAAAATAAATAAATAAATAAATAAACTTGATTTATTTATACATAGATCAGTTCATTGAATTATACATATGTAGTGATGGCTTAATAAATGCATCTTAATCTAACTTAATACTATTACAAAGGTTGAGGAAACCATGAAGGCACCTCATAGATTCTATTCTAGAACTGAAAATAATTTACAAAATATATGAAATGGTTATTTGTTTTTGATGCGAGTAGAGTGAGTGGGGTTTTTACAGAGGTTGAATAAAGATAAATTTCGGATGTGGTGAACATTGGAGAAAAAGTTATGGGATAAGTAGACAATGTGGTGAACGATGGGATCGAAGTTGAATTCCTGATGTAATTGGTGGTTGGAAATGATTGTGTGCATTGGTGATGGTGCGAAGGAATTAATTTTGTACTTGGATTGTGTTTATGTTGGTTTTTGAAGCATTGATCCATACTGGGCAGGTATAAAGTCGGTTCGGGCTGATTATAGTTGATCTTACTCCTGCATCGTTTCGACTAAGCGCAAATTACAGCGAAGGACGGAAGTGCAACAGAACAACGTGAATATATTGAATCTCCTCTAAATTCGATTTCCCAACACCTTCTAAAAAATCCCATAATTTTAATTTCCTAGAACCGACATAGGGGCAATCCAAGAGAGAAAATAAGAAACATTCCTGTTTCATTTCAGAATCCATAAAAATTAAAACATTAAATACCATTACCACAAAGTTGGATTCAAATCTATTCACATCAGTGCAATGTTTTATTTAAAATGAAAAATATAACCTGACCCAACGTAGAATTAACTGCATCTTCCTATACATCTTATTTCCTCCCATTTCCTTATTTTACTTTTTCCTCCATTTATTTATACACCATTCCATATACTCAGTCGCCTGACCTCCCCACTCCAATATTTGCCTGACCCTCATTATCCCTTCCATCCGCTTTATTTCCTTTAACTTACTCCAGTCATTTTTACATTGGCCCACTGAAGATCTACTTCTACCTCTAAACAATGCGCTTAACAAACTGGGAGATTTCGACGCGGTTCATCTTGATCCTACATGTGTTTATTTTATAATAAGGTAGATGTATGACATGCAATCTCAATCACCAGGAAACATTAGAACACATTATAAAATTTTGTCCAATTTATGAACCATTAAGAGATGATACGGTAAAAAATAAAAACATCCTGGAACTATTCAGGCTGAATGATCAGAGTAATATTCAAACATTTTTTCATTTTCTTAAATATTGTTTTAAATTACGGCCATTTGCTATATCTGGGTGAATCTGCTTTCTAACTAAACTGAATAACAGATCATATTTGATGCTAAAGTGATGTGAATGTGAATATTCTGGATATTTTGACATGTTTATCAAAAGAAAATATACCGGGAGCGGTAGCTCAGAGCATCAACTGATGTCACTGCAGCGCCTCTGACCGGGAGGTCCTAGGTTACACTCTCCACGATGGCAGGATTTTCAACACTATGTTTCCAGCTAGGTCGAATTCAATCGCTGTCTGGAGGAGAATTCTAGCGGCCGGCCTGCTCTGATCGGTAGTTTTCTCCGACCAACCCCAGGCGAATGCCGGAGCAGTACCCTACCGAACGGGCCAGGGACCGCGCGCGATCTGTCCTTCCCATTCCTTGTCCTATCCTCCCCTTACACACACACTTACACTAACATGCACCACACTACCACATATTCTGAAAGACCGGTCGGGAGCGTAGAGCTTGTCCCGGCTGGGGCGGTGTCCCGCTGATGGGAGAGTCCTGGTTAGGGGGAAACTCTGCTAGCCGACGGTAGATCGGCGCCGGATTTCGCCATCCAGCGAAGGAAGATCACCACCATCTCCCGAGGAAAAACATTCACTACACGTACGGGACGAATGACCAAAGCAGTTGACGCGCTCGGAAACACGAAAAAATCAATCAATCAAAAGAAAATAATAAATTAATATTTAATTTAGAAGCGTTTGTGGAAGATACAGAATATTTTGTGTATGTGAATAATTTTACGTAGTCTTCGATGCTACTGGTTTTTGAAAACTTCCCGATAGTATTGGGCGTCTTGAAATCTGTCTTTCTAGAAACCTAATTTATATTCGTAAAGAAGAAGAAAACTTGAGTTACGCTTTCCGAATAATGACTTTGAAAAAAACATTTTTTAACAATAACAAAACTAATCATTCAGAGATGGGTCAGAAACAATCTAATTCAAAATGAACAAAGTGAAGCAACCCACAAAACAGCGATTCTGGCTACACCACGTGTTAGATGATTTTCTTTTCTTAATTTAGCGACTAGATTTACCTACTTTTTCGTTGTCAGGACCCGGCAATGAATTTTTTGTACCGAAACTCCGCCATTTTTTCGCGCAGCATTACACAACTTTCTCTGCACTGCGTATATTACTCCGTATATACGTACGTATACGAGAAAGTAAAAATACATGACAATGCGCAGTGCCAGAAAATGAAGAAAATATTATCTTATATTTATGAAAATGAAGCAATTACACATTACTTTTGATTATTACATTGAAATACTACAATTGTTAATTAGGCCATTTCTTAATAATACACGTTCAATTGGAGGTAATTTCCCTCACTATAGACAGTCACCACAAACGGTTTAAAGCCATAGTTAACTTCTGTGACGTGGCAAAATTGAAGAGCCAACCCTGGTCTCTACATAGATGTTAAAAGAATAACTGATATTGTCGGAGTCTAGAAATAAACCATGACGATATCTCAATTAAAAGCACAGTCATAATGCTTCTAAGAAACGAGGCAAAGAGCAGGATATTGCTTTGAGTCTCCATTAAGAACACAGTCTTACAAGGCAACTTCCCAGGCTCCCGCCTGCTCTTTGTCAACTGGCTTTCATTAACATTTTCCTGGAAGACATTTCGCACAGGATCAATACTTTTTTATTCAAAGCCAAACTACGGGGACTGAGGAAGGGCAGCCTCAGACGCAGAGTGAAGTGCGAAATTGCGGTTCCAAGGAGAATGACGGCACATCACTTCCTTTCGTCAAGAAGGCAAAGGTTTCAGATTCCCATTGCTGGTTTCCGTATACAGTCGACCCCGGTCATAGTGAACTAATAATAATAATAATAATAATAATAATAATAATAATAATAATAATAATACACTTGTGTAGTAAGTTTGTGAAGTAAACAATATAGTTACCTTCATGGAATGTCTGCTTTCATCATTGTTCTGACAAATCCTCGTAAAAATGGTTTCTCTCATTATTGGGCATTTCGGAGAAAAATGGCTGAATTTCTGTAGCTAACAATTCGTGTTTTATTAAATGCAAGGTGATACTCTAATGCTGCACAACAAATCTCACATTTTCCCTCACATTAATTTAAACACAATTGAAAACATTGTTTAATTTGTTTTAATCGTCATGCATAACACAAATATTGTAACCAGTGGTGTTACAACAGCACATACTTCCTCGGATTATACCTAAAAAATTCCAAATATGCAACTTTCAAAAATTCAGAGAGTTCTCCAAAAATGGGTACTGCGCCATTCTTTTAAGCGTCCCTTGTGCTATTCACAGGAAATATTTGAAGAAAACCTTTGTATTGTGGGAATTCTGATTGGATGTTGTTGACGTTCTTATAAGAAGAAATAAAAGAAGTCATATTCGTCAACATATCAGTGATATGTTGACGAAGATGAAAACCTTTGTAGCGTTTTTTATAATTTACATTAATTTCAAGTGGAAATATCGCGAACTCTACTCGATTTTTAAACAAATTGTACTTCTTTTAAATATCTGATTTTTTTAGAACGGATTTCATTTACGACAAAAGTTTCTGAATTCAGTATTGTACTTTTACAATGTCAACATTTTGCAATTATCAAATATAGAGAAAGTTCGCGAAACGTTGGACCGGCACCATTTTTATACCGTCTTTTCATCCATATATTTAAAAAAATAAGGTATTCTGCCATGGCTTCGTTTAGAGCTTCAACTGAACCAATGGTAGTATTTTTTCCTTTAAATGAAAGAATGTGATCCCTAGATGTGTTATCAGCTATTGTTTGTGTTGATTCACCAACATTTACGGTGTATATTAATTAGTCATTCTTTAATAGTACGCTTATCAATAGTCAATTGTTTTCTCCCAAAGGGTGTCTGTTTTAAAATTGATATACATGAGTCGATAGATGTGAGTTACCGCCGCTTCATGGTGGCGCTGCTTGATGTTTTGTTTTGATTGTTCAGATTTGTTCACAATTCGTCAAGGTTTTGTTTCAGTGTAATAATTGCATTGTGGTGAAGACAGTATGCATGTATTTCCTTTTGTAGTGTATTTTGTAGGGAACATTCGGTCAGTGGGTTTTGTTCGGTTGTACTTAAGTAGTGAAGTTGTTTACAGGTTATGTCGAATTCCGAATCGTTCCCCACGCGCCCCAAAAGACGCAAACGTAGTACATTGACTGAGGGCAGGGAAAGAGAAAGTCAGCGTATGTGTCGTAATAGTGAGGTCATTTCATTTTCTGTTGGGTCATTGTCTTTGTAATGTCAGTTTTGTTCCCATTTGAGAGAAATTCTGCAAACGATTTTACTCTGTGTTGCTAAAATGGGAATATAAGTTTACCTTCGAGCAACATGCCAAAAGAAATCAAACATTTGTTTATAGGAGATGATGACACATCAAAAAACTTTAGAAATAATATCCGTCAGTATAATAGTGCTCTTTCTTTTGTGTAATTTGGTGCCGATATTGCATTGCCACCTGGTCATGTGCCATACGTGTTCACAATTTTGGGAACTCCTTATCACAGAATATTTTCGTTATACCCTGAAGATTCAAACAATCCAACATATTGTGAACATTAATCTGGGCACAGTATTTGACATTTATCTCAGATCACACCGTCAAATTTTGACGGGTCCTCACTAGTATATATGTAAAATGTTTAGAAAAAATCCTAGTAATTTTTGAGAAAAAATTGTTTGAAAATTTTAAGTAAAAAGTAACTGGACGACCACCAATGATATCGCACGTTTTATAATACGAAATATCATCAATGTAGTGACAGTAAAACAGAACATTGATTTATCGATGGGGTTCGATTTCTCTGTACTCTGCAGAATGAAAATGAAAAATTTCCATTTCAAAAAATTATTAAGGATAATTGCATTTTGATCAATAAATACAATAATGGGTAACATTTAGACATTTAAATAAAATAGGCATTTATTTGTGAAATAGGCATTAATAGGCACTATAAAATTCGCATACAATACTCCTAATGTCTCATAATGAATAAGTAACTTAAAAGATTGGGTTTTCGCAACTTCGTCATAATCGGATTTATCGGGCTTACTGATGACCTCATTCTACTAAGTTTCACTGCGAAAACAAAGGTAGTGTCCTGTGAGAGCTACATCTGGCAGCAAACATACGCAATTGCTTGATTTTTAAAGGACAAATAAAGATATTGAAATTTTCATTTTTTTATGTATTTTTCTGAACGTCTAAATTAATAAAATGAATCATTGTGGAGAAATTCCATTTTGATTTTGACATCATCGGACATAGTGAACCTCTGATATAGTGAACCAAAGATGTTAGTCCCTAGAAGTGCAGTATAACTGAAGTCCACTTAGTCGAGGTAGCTTCTAAATCAAGCTCCTTGAATTTGAAATCGAAATTTTAATTTTGGGGAATACTTTACATGAAAGCCTTGGGACATTTTCAAAATTATCAAAAAAAATGCCCCGACGTTTTTGATTAAACTTTGTTTTTTTGAGAGTGTGAAAGACGTTTAAGAAAATGGTGCAGATTTCATGTGCATTGAAACCCCAGAGTTTCAAAAATTGCGAAAGTTAAAATTGTTTTCGGCGTTTTCCCCCAAGTAAAATATTAAAGATAGAGATTTTTTCCTCAATGACGTCAGTTCCTTATAGACAGATTTTGAAATAAGATCACTTCCAATTTTTCGAAAATTTCAGTTTTACAAAAAAATATAACTGAGATGTGTTAATTCGGAGAGATATTGCGGTATAAATAGTATTACGTAAACATTATTAAGGGCGAGAAAGTATGGGCAGTTTTAGCATCACTGGTTATAATTAAAAGATCGCATTAACTATTTGGTCATTAGCAACCATATTGAACAGAAACGGAATACAAAGTATAAATAATTATTACAAATGAGTAATCACATCCACAAATTCCAGTACAGTATCTGAAACCATAACCCGCAGGTTTCCAAACTCCATTGCAGACATTTGTTATGCAATCGAAATACCTTGTGGGGTGTGCGTGAACCTCCGGGGTTGTTCGTGAACTTTCTCCTTTCCTTGTCTACTTGTTTTAAGAAAGCCTTTTCTTTCATCTCAATTCATTGATACGGTTACCAGATCTGTGTATTCAGCCTAAAGGTGTTGGTAATAAATGCACTCGAACTCCTACAAGCTTATCCTCAGTAGACATTACTTACTCAAATAGCAGCAAAGTATGTTTTCATTTTGTTTCCTTTCCATATTATTTTTCCCTTGCCGTATCTGAGGAACTTTGAGTTTTTGAAGCAGCTTGATATTTTAAAATCTCTACTTTCATTTTTTCTCTGGCTTCATGAATTTTACTTTCTCACACTTAGTTTGTAAGAAGAAAAAGTTATGTAATCGTGAGCCGGAAAACAGCGAATTTTCGAGAAAAACTCTTATTGCCGAGATCTGGGAAGGGAAAAGTGGATAAGTCCTGTTGCTATGTTATTTTGAGAGCTATATCTATCTATCTATCTATCTATCTATCTATCTATCTATCTATCTATCTATCTATCTATCTATATATATATATATATATATATATATATATATATATATAGCCCTTTAGGGAGGTTCGACGTCCCATCACGGAAGTCCGCAAAAATCTTCCGTCATGTTCGTCAAACTCTGAAGCTGTGTTAGGAAAGCGACTGCTGAGAGCGTCGGCCACCAAATGAGATCCCTTCGTGAGAAAGGGATAACTGCTTCCTAGATAGCTAAATCCGTCTCGCGCACACCATTAGCTCTGCCTTGTAAAAATAATGGCCAAAATTATACGTGTGTAGGAAGACTGAGTTGGATTACTAGTATTAAGCACCGAAAGGAGAGAAAAGGATTGTGGACACCTCGAAAATACTTCTGTCCGACTTTCGTTTGTTCCCCCGGGAGAGGTGGCTCAGTGCATCAACTGATGTCACTGCAGTCCCTCTGACCGGGGGGTCCTAGGGTTACACTTCCCACGGTGGCAGGATTTTCTACATAGCTTGTCAGCGAGGTCGAATTCAGTCGCTGTCTGGAGAATTCTAGCGGCCGGCTGTTGTAATCGATTTCGTAGTTTGCGTAGTTTTCCGTGGTTTCTCGGATCAACACCATGCGAATGCGGAAGCAGTACCCTAACAAACGGGCCATGGACCGCGCGCGATCTTTCCTTCCCATTCCTTGTCCTATCGTCTCCCCTTACACACATACCCTTTCAGTAAATGCACTACACAGCCACACATGCCGAGAGACCGGTCGGGAGCTTAGAGCTTATCCCGGCTGGGACGGTGCTCCACTGATGGGGATACCTGGTTGGCAAAACAATCGACGGTAGGTCGGCGCTGGATCTCGCCATCCAGCGGGGGAAGATTACCGCCACCTCCCGACGAAAAAAACATGCACTACACTTACGAGACTAGTGACCGTAGTAGTAGACATGACAAGAATCATTAACAATCAAAAAAACAATTAACCTTCGTTTGTTCCGCAGCTAAGACGATCCCACGGGTGAGTTGTTATACTTGGGATTTCGTAACGTGGCGCATGAGGGCCTTGTCTTCACGATGGAATACTGCATGGCTTTTTGCGTCTTTCTCTTCTGTTCGGTGCCGACAGATGTTGCATGATCGCGACCGTATCAAGCAGTGCTGCAGATCAAGCGACTCTAGCGGTACGGCCGAGAAAGACGCGAAAAGTGCCATATTCCATCGTGAAGACAAGTCCCTCACGTGCCACGTTAAAAAACTCAAGTGTAGTCGGGGAGTTGCCCTCGCATCGATGCTCCTTCCAGGAACACCGAGCAGTTAAGCTTTTCCGTAAAAATATTTAATTGTTTCTGTGTTGTTTTTCTCTCTACCTTTGCTCCGACTCGGCTTTCATACAAAAATCCGTTCTCTCTGCCTTTTTTCTTTCATATCTCTTGGAGCTTCTCTTGTTTCTTGGGTCTAATGTTATTTGTCGGGCCGCCTTTCCGTTCCGCGTAGCAACTTTCAGTTTGAGTTAATTTGAGAACTTTCGTAGAAGCTTGCAATCTCAACCTCCATGAAAACGGAAGTCAACATTTACATTGTCTTGGCTGAGGAGGAACGAAAGAAGAAAGGTATAGAAATTTATGGACGCGAGTGTCGGTACAGAACATTTAAAGTCCTTATCGGCGACATTCATAAACACTTTTTCGGAAAATAAAAGTGTATTTGACCAATAGATTTTTAAAGCGCAAAGTTTGTCTCGAAAAAAGTATAAAGTTATAAAATCTATTAATTTAATTTAAAAAAAGAAGTTGTTCTAATTCGCATTCTCATTTCACCTTTTGAATGTCATTTGTCCGTATATCAAAAGAAGCACTGGGTTCTACATCCTTCATTTTATTTGCAATCTGACTTATCAGAAAATGAGGCAGTTTTAGTCGTGTTCCAGTTCGAATGATTGCTTCATTCGTTCTGGGCATTAATATCGCTAGTGCCGGTGTCTCCACTGGCGGGGCCCCGCCCAAGCCGGCCGGATAAGCCCCGGACCGGTCTCCCGGTTCGTGTGGCAGTGCAGTTTTTATTTATTTATTTTACGTCAAGAAAAACAGTTAAAAACTGCGTATGACGTGCTATGGGGAAAAGTGAATTGTGTGCACATTTTCAAAATTCTGTGATCCCTACACTAAGTCATATACTACTTAAATTTTGAATTTTTGAAATGGAGAAAAAAAAACAAAAACTCCCATGTAATAAAATCTATTTTCAAGGATAAAAAGAATAAATTTTGAATTTTATTTTGAATTTTGAAAGGGAGAAAAAAAAACAAAAACTCCCATGTAATAAAATCTATGTAGTGCCTTCGTATGTGAATGTGAGGGGGACGCGATTATTGCGCCAGTTCCTTTTGTATTTTTTTCTACTCGTTCGGCCTAAGGTCTTTCGAGGGATTTCGCTTTTACATGCTGATTTTTTGGGATTTGGGCTTTCCTTCACAAATCGAGGTTAGAATTCTCAAACTTAATTGTATAATTTGTTTTCTTTTAGATGCTATTGAGTTTAAATCTTGATTTGGTGGAATAAACTGGTAGGATTGCCTGTTGGAATAAATTGGAAGGAAAAGGCAAAGATTCTACATATTATTAGTTTAGGGAGGTTTAAGCATATCTTTGGGAAATTTGGATTTGATTCGACTTGGGATGTTTGAGGTTCCGGCCTAGATGGAATTTCACAGCGGGAAGAGATGAGGGGAGGGAAGAAAAAAATTATTTGCTACTTTTTTTATATAATTTTTATTCTTCCCTCCCCTCATTCTTTCCTCTCACGTTCCTTGGCCCGTTTGTTCGGTGCTCCCAGTGGCGGATCCAGCGGATAATTTGTTTTGAGGGGGGGTAGGGGGCCATCGAAGAGTTTTGTTAAACAGTAAACATATTTTTAAGAAGAAATAAAAGAGGTCATCTTCGTCAACATATCAGCTTTATTAAGATAGCCGGCTATCTTAATAAAGCTGATATGTTGACGAAGATGACCTCTTTTATTTCTTCTTATAAGAACGTCAACAACACCAAATCAGAATTCCCAAAACATATTTTTAATTATTTTGTGTATTATATATGTACTGTGAATATACTATACAATATTATTGTTTAAATAATTAAAAACATGGAATATAAATAAATATTTAAATCAATTTTCCCAATTAAAATGAGTTAATCGAAAACTAGGCTTTTGAGGAGGGGCCACAGCCCCCATGGCCCCTATGCCCCACCCCCCTGGATCCGTCAGTGACTGCTCCAGCTGATATTGATGGTAAAATCTCACCGATACAGGAACGGAAAACTACCGATCAGAGATGTAGGTCGCTGGAATTCTCTTGGAGACAACAGTTGAAACTCTACCCAGTTATTTAGCTAAAGTCGGAAATGCTCGTGGAGGCTGGAGGCCTAGGATCAGGGACGCGGAGAAAGCGATAATGTTCGCTAAACTCGACCGGTTTCAAGTTCGAAATTGAAAAAAATCTATTTTCATTAGTAGGAATTGTCTCCTGTATTATTTCAGTAATATACATACCTTTTGCGGCTCTCACACGCAATCAATTTTTATAAACGAGGTCTCTAAAGAGAGAAAATTTCACGGAGACGTGACTAATTGCACTTTGAATTAAAAAATATGAAGGATTTCTTTAAAAACGCATATGGATATTCAATGTCAAGAGCAACCCGCAACACTGTCACATTTTTTTAATCTAAATCGTTAAATAACTCCCAAAGGAAGCATTTTAGGGCCTTAATAACTACAATTTTGAGGCCAAAGGCTCTGTAATAAAGTTAAGCAAAATAGTATTGATAAGGGTGTATTTTATTGCTACCAGTTACAAAGAGACATAGAGGGTAAGTAGGTCTTAAAAGAATGTATATATTGCAGGCTTAATGGGTGTAAGGAAATGGGAAAATAAGGAAGACGGTTGGCTTTACCATGCGAGAGTTGCTGCTCATTTCTTATAGAGCGAGGAAGAGCATATTTTGAGCTCTCTTCTTTTTCAACAACGCAAAACGTACCCGATTGTGATCTCGAGGTTCAAAAAGTGACAACGCTGTCTTTATGGTACACTTGCCATCTCATATAATATAGCACATCACACAAGTGCCCGCACGTGTACGTACGCAAAAGTTTTTGGTTCGCCATTATTCTGCTTGAAATTGTTTAGCAGGTATTAACACAAATACACCTGGAAAAGCTTAAAACAAACAGCTTTCGCTCTCTCGAGAACTCACACCTTCTACAGAGGTAAGCCGCCGCTAGCGGGTAAATTATTAAGAATAAACAAAACACATACGCTTTCACCCGCTGTATCTACGTGGGAGCAGCGCCAACAGAGACGGATTCACAGTTTTGTCGCCTGTAGGTATGCGTAAAATTGCTGCCTATTTGAAAAAAGAAACAGAAAAAATTATAAATAATAAATATAATATCTGTTAAAAATTAGAAACTTTATAATTTTTAAATAATAGATTTTGATGTTTAGAAATAACATAAATACATCATGTTTTTGATTTTTTCCTAGTTGTGCATATTTATTATTATGCCATTGTTCTACTTTTCATGCTTAAAATTACGTCGATATCTACTTTTAACACTAGAAAATATGAGTGAAATAAGCCATCTTCAAGCAGATTATCAAAATTACAGGTATATTTTCAAAAATGTAGTTGTTGTTGCCTCGAGAGCAAATCTTGAATTCATAATTATCCCAATAAACCTCGTCAGTCTGCGCAAACCACGGTGTACACAGAAAGCGTAAATATAATATGGAGGAATGTAAGCCTTGTAAGCACACACATGGCCGTCAGCACCAAGAGCTGAAATATAGGTCAAGGAGGAATATATTCTGTATTCCTCCGTGAATACGTGGTATTTATTGGTAGTATTGATAAGCACCGAACCGGCAAAAATTTAATAGAATGTTCAAGACTGTAGATTATCGGTGTGAATAACGTTTCTTTGAGGCCATTGACCTCAGAATTTAAGTTTTTAAGACCCTACAAGGCTTTGTTTACGAGTTATTCAACTGACCATATGTTGCGGGCTGCAAAGTGCAATTTGACACGTCTCCGTGAAATTCTCTTTCTTTGGAAACCTCATTATTAAAGATTGGTGGCGTGCGAGAGCCGCAGAAGGTATGTATACAACTGAAACAATATAGGAGACGATATTATATTTAATATAATGTAATATAATCAGAAATTGTAATAATAAAAATAATATAATCAATAATAATCATACCGGTAGTGGTAGCTCAGTGCATCAACTGATGTCACTGCAGCGCCTCTAACCGGGAGGTCCTAGGTTCGAGTCCTGACGGCGGCAGGATTGTCGACACTAGCTTTCCAGCTAGGTCGAATTCAGCTGCTATCTGGAGGAGAATTCTAGCGGCCGGCTGCTCTGATCGGTAGTTTTCCGTAGTTTCTCCGATCAACACCAGGCGAATGCCGGAGCAGTACCCTACCAAACGGGCCACGGACCACGCGTGATCTATCCTTCCTATTCCTTGTCCTCTCCCCTTACACACACACTTACACTAACACGCACTACACTACCGGGGAGCTTAGAGCTTGCCCCGGCTGGGGCGGTGCCCTGCTGGTGGGAGAGTCCTGGATATGGGGAAACCCCGTTAGTCGGCGCCGGATCTCGCCATCCAGCGGGGGAAGATCACCGCCATCTCCCGAGAAAAAACATGCACTACACTAACGGGACTAATGACCAGAGCAGTTGACTCGCCCGGAAACACGAAAAAACCAAACCAATAATAATCATCAATAATATCGTTCATATTATGAATTCTTTCTTCTTATATACTTTCTGTTTACAATGTTTGCAGCCGTGGGAACGTGCCCAGGCGTCACCCGGCCCTGGGTGCTCCCACGCGCGTCTGGGACGGTGCCCTTCCGCGCCGCCAGCGGGCACATAACACACCCTTTCACCCGCTGTATACACACCCTTTCACCCGCTCATACCATAAGAGCAGGCGCTCATATGGTATGAGTGTCCGTTAACGCTAATGAATGCCGTGAAATATTGGCATAACAGAGTAATGTGTCGCGCATCATTGAATAATATTTGTAACATGGAATGTTGCTGATTGATGCGATTCAATTTTATATTATACAATTCAATAAAAAATTTAAACTATTTAATTTGTAGTCTTTTTCACTGTAATTGTGGGTGTATGTAAAACTTTTTCACACACACACACACACACACACACACGCACGCGCGCGCGCACACTGTGCGTTTAATTTTTGTGTTTGAATAATGTTAAATTGAAACCTAAGAAATACTTAAAAAAAATCAATGAGAATTGATAGCATTTTCTTTATATTTCAGCATCGAAATTGGAGGGGGGCTAGATCGGTGAAAGTAAAAATAGGGGGCTCCCAAATTAACTGAGGCCCAAGGCCCTTAATGCTGTGAAAACGGCCGTGCCCTTTCCTCATCGCCCTCGCGAGAGCTTCTGCGAATCGCCCCCAGGCTGCGCCCGGGCGCTTTCACGCGTTCCCGAAAGCACGGCCGTGATGATTCGTTAATGATTCGCCCAAGACTTTAAAGCTTCGCGTAAAGTTTAATAATTCAAAGTTTCAAAGAGTTTTCGCGAATGCTGTTTGGAGAAAGCTTGTGACAGTCGTTTGATTAAAAAGAGGAATTTGAGTAATGAGAATTCCTAAAATTAATTGTTTGATCTTTAACAGCCAATGTTTTCCCGGTATCACATCAACACTGTTTAGTTCTTTCAGTCTTCTCAGAATTCATTTTCCAAACGTTGATCTTTATCCGCACAAAATCTACGTTGAGAAGCAAACACTCTATAATAGCAGAAATATAACTAATCGTCCAAAATGCTAGGTTTCCCTTTAACTCAAAATATTCATTGACAGAGAAAAGAGGGGAAGTGAAGATCGAGAGATGGCAAAAGTCAATCAATTTGAGGCAAAAGTTCAATCACAATCATGTAATTACGTTTAATCGTCTCCTATTTTATTTTAGTGGTATGCGTACCTTTTGCGGATCGCGCAGGCAACCAGTCTTTATAAATGATATCTCTAAAGAAAGAGAATTTCACTGCGACGCACACTGGGCCAGGAATCACCAAAATCGGGCCAGAACTCCCCTGTCCGAATTTCCGCGTTTCTAGAGAAAGAAATGAATGGAAATTGAATAAATGGTTAATAGAATGCACATAAATATGTAAAATCATGTATTTCAACAGAAGTAGATATTTATATTTTCCACTAAAATTTTGATGCCAAAGACCCCAAAGAAACGTTTCTCACACAGTAATCTACAGGATCAGATCTTCTTGAACATTCTGTTCCATATTTGCTGGTTCCACGCTTCTCGATTCTACCCACTTGTTCAGAGCACGTAGAATCTGCAACTGTATATGACCTTAATTACTTGGTGTTCTACGCGATTGAATTACATGGGTACCTCTCTCTAAGTAATAATATTACATATGAATGGTTTGTATTGACAAGGGTGTATTGTATTGTTTTCAATTGCAAGGAGACATTTAGAACAAGAGGGTCTTGGAAAAAAAAATATTATAGGCTTAATATGAAAATACAAAAATAGGGTAGAGGGTGGGGTTTAACATGCGAGAGTCCGGTTCTTCTGGTTTGCTAGTCTATTGTAAACAATTAAATATATCATACTTTAATTATCTATTTTATGCCCGTGTTCATGGGCCATAAATATTTTCTCCGTGAAATGTTGTTCCGTTATTCAACACACCATAATTTAAAATGCATTAATGAAAAATTTGGAACCATTTTTGAGAAAAGTTTGAAAGCGTCGCAGGGCTTCATGTAAAGTACACCCAAAATTTAAGAAATATCTTTCAAAATCACAAAAATTTGATTTGAGCCAGATCGGCCGTAGAATATCCATATTGAAGAAAATCCTACGTATGGTTTAGGCGGTATTGATGTTTACAGACGGACGGACGGACAGACATTTTGAAAATAAAAAATCCTTTTCGGTGTCAGAGGACCCCAAAACGTGTATTTCTGTTGAAATCTCGAAATCAATTTTCCGCAGCATTGCTTAACTTTCTCTATACTACGTATATTACTCCGTAAATGCTAACGTTCGTAAACGAGAAAGTAACTAGTGGTGCTACAAATGGCATTCACTTTTTCGTACTAGTTAGTTTTCTCATTCTTTGGTCTGGGCTAGCTTCTTTGTCTTCCCAATCCTCCTGCCAGCGATAATCTATTGCCGCCTAAAGTTCTTTTTTTTTTTTTTTCCACTGCGATTTTATCATTTTTTCGGCTTCATAATGATAAAATCGAAATATTACTATACGAAGAAGAGTAAAACGTCGACTTATATGGAAATTTTCATTGAATAATTTGGAGCCAAATACACTTAGTAATATATAAGTAGCACTAAATATTCATATTAGTTCGATTTGTTTGTCCTCATTTTTTTTAAGTTTGGTCGCGTCAGCTTGACTGTCACACTCTTGAATGACACAACACAACCGCATTTTTTAATAAACGCCAAGAGTAATAAATTAGTGACAAATGGGTGCTATACACTCCAAATGGTTTGATGAGATTGTGCTGTAGTAGTTTTGGAATTTTGAATATTAAAACTATCTTATATTCAAGTTCCGTATTTACGAAACACGGCAGTCCTACTTCGTCATTTCAGGGAAATACAAGTGAAAAACAACCTCTCTCCCCTTTCCAATTTTCTGATTTTTTCTTTCCCCCCTCTTTCTCATATTATTAACAGATTCTGCGAAAAATTTCACTACTGAGAGCAATTATTTTCGAAGCCGTAGATACTTTTGAAAGACGAACGGAGAAAATTGGGCTCGTGGAAGCGTGCACAAGGCGAAGAAGTGTTTTCGAAAGAAAAAAGAACGGGCGAAGGCAAAGATTTGACCGACCGGTAACGAGTGCGTCTTCGACGAAAAGATTCCTAGTTTCGTTCTTCAGATGTTTTGCTCTGTCACACGACGCGACAATTGCGAAGCGCACTTCTCGGAAACAATTAATTTGCCATATAATAGCTCCTTCCCCTTTGTTGGGCGATACTGCGAGCAGCCTCTGTGGGACGCCTTCCGTGCTGTGGCCGTGTTTCTCGGGAGAGCGCGCGGGGCGGAGGGACGGAAATTGAAGGAGGCGGCGGAAGGCGACAGATGTCGGGCCTCTCAGAAGAGGGTTCGCGCTCCGCGGGGGCAGGACGGGGTGGGGCGGGCGTGGCGGGCGGGGAGGGCGGGCGGGTAGGGGCGGGAAGGGGGCGGGCGGGAGGGACGGGGAAGGGCGGGCGGGGTAGGGGCGGGGCGGGCCGGGCGGCACGGGGCGGGGCGGGAGGGAGCGGGCGACGCCCGGGACGGAGCGGGGCGGGGCGGAGCGCTAACGAGCAAAAGCTTCCTGCCGGGGCTGCACCTTCAGAGGGAGGTGCGTATTTTTCAGGGCCGAATGAGATGATTTCGAGGAAGCTATTCGCTTGCGCTGCGCCGAGGAGGAGAACGCGGAAGAGGAGGAGTGGAAGAGATGTGGCTGGCGGAGATGGAAGGAGCGGTGGGGGCGTCCCAGAGGCTGTAGCAAATTCGTAGGCATTAGAACGTGATGCTGATCGGTGATGGTGAAGCACGAGCGAAGTACCGTAGTAGAGGGGTGAGTGAGAGAGTGACTTCTGATTCCGGTTGCGACAACTATTGTAGTCATCAGTCACGTAAGAGTACTGCCTGCTGTGATATCCAAGTGTGACAGTGTCCCTACCTCACTAGAATCGAAGATCCTACGTGAACGTCGCACACTGGTTTAATTGGGCCTAAAACTTGGTCATAATTGCAAATGTCAGTGGATTTGCGTAAAAATTGGTATCAAGGGGTTTTTGAGGTCGCTGAATTAGAATATCATTACGAAATTTCAAAACTCAAAATGGTGCCTTCAAAATGGCGGAACGACTCATTTAAAAACTCAAATAAAGAAAAGTGCATATAAAAATATACATATGGGGCTCTGAAGGTCATTCATTTCAAATGTCATAATGAAATTTCAAAATTCAAAATGGCGGCTTCAAAATGGCTAACTGACTGATAAAAATGAGCCCAATGTGCGTAGAAATATGTATAAAATGGTTGCTGATTTCGATTATCGGAATGAAACATCAAAATTCAGAGTTGAAGCTTGAAAATGAAGCAAACATGCGCAGAAATATGGTTAAGTACTATTTTTAAGTCACTAAACACAAAAATTAACCTAATATCTATGTATACAGATCTAATTTCGTCGGCACTTATTGAATAAACAATATTTTATTTAATATTTAATTATGAATAATTGAATCAAAAATTAGTCAACAATACTTTGAGGTGACCACATTGAATTCACTAGTACACCTTAGTTACCCATAGTTTTGTTTGTTGGTTTCAAGAAAAGAAAATCCTTAAATACACTAAAATCTGAAAGTGCTCGTTGGTTGTTATTATGTTAATCCTCCAAAAATTTATATTATTAATTTTACTACTAAAAGTAATTATCTGAAGGAGAAGTAAAAAAATATTTCAAGAAATAAACCTGTGGCATCAAGAAACATCGGGGCGATCTAGTGTTATATCTTACTACGTAGCATTGTAGTATAGTCGTTTTAAAAAAAAAGATGCAGATATGTGCAGCTAAATTTGTGTTATTCTGATTAAACATTCTAATTGATAAATAAAAATAATAATTGAGCGGGACTACGCAGGACGAAAAATATAATCTACAATATAAACGACTAACTTTGTTAAGCTACATGGTTTAGAATTCAACCGCAACATATATAAAAATATTATACACTTTTCTTAAAATATACTTAACTTATAGCCATAAGTGCCCTTATTCGGATATACAAAGGAATGCAAAAAAAAATTAAACATTTTTATTTCACGAATATCGTTGGCAAGAATCAACGAATTGAGCCATTCCAGCAACGGTAACTTTACGACACCGTGTGGAAGACAAAATGATTGAAATAAATTTCTGAGTTGAAGTAGCATGCCAAATGTCTTCCGAACGAGATTTGAAAGTCAAAATTTCCCAAACGCGCACTTTGAATTTTGCAATTATGGCCAGGTTTGTGCCGCGATTAAACCAGTGAGCGTCGGCTTAAACTTACACGTCGACATGCGGGGTCTACCCGAAAATCTCGTCCCCCGGCGCCCCGCTACAACCGGAACAAACTGAGATGAATCTTTAAAGTGATTCCGGGCGCAACAACGGCTCAGGCCATTAGTCCCATAAGTGTAGTGATTACGTAGGCTTCCGCGGCCGGAGTATGTCTCTTGGCTGTCCGGGACAAGCCCATCGATTTTCTCGTAGCTCACGTTTCCCCAACATATTGGGAAGAGCCATAGGAGTGGTTGTTTTCCTCCGGAGGTGGTGATCTTCCCTCGCTGGATGGCGCGATCTGGCGCTGATCTACTGTTGGCTGGCTGCTTTCTCCCAACAGCGTAGCACCACCCTGGCCGGGACAAGTTCTAAGCACCCGACCGGCCTCTCAGCTCAATCGGTACGCACCCTATGAGGATAAAATAATAAAATATTTTCGTTTTATAGTCGAAATCCAAACTGCTTCATTGTTTTAAAATATTTTTCCAGATCCTGGGTGTCTAACAATACCATTGACGGCTCTCAATATGTCTACACAGTGTTGTTTTAGTTCCCAATGAAAATTAGTAATGCGTTTATAACACACTGACCCCGTAAAAAAGTTCGGATTAACAGTTTTGGTTCACTATATCCGATGATGGCAAAATTAAATAGAATTATTCCATAACAATTGATTTTATGTATATAGAGATAGAGCAAAATACATGATCAGCACGAACTGAAAATTTCAATGCCATTTGTTCTCAAAATAAATTATTTCTTGTTTTTTCACTTTTCAAACACTTCATTGTTCCAGGTTCGTCCTCTCTTAAGTACGAAAATTTCATTGTGACAACCGATATGTCACAGAAAATAAACTCACATTTTTTTGTAGACTATATGGTGAAATCATTAGGAAATATCAAGAGAGCAAGGGCTTTAGTAACGACCGGAATAAACAATGAGTTTTGTTTTTGTAAAATGCATTAAGAGGCTGATGCCGAAGTAGAAAATTTGGGATTGGCAAAAGTTAAGATCAAAGGTCAGCTACAACAAAATATAACGAAACGTATGGATTGGCTGGGTGAGAAAGGACTGTCGTTTTGAAAAAGAGAAGGTAGTTTAATAGGAAGTTTTGGGGGTAAATCATGCAGGAAGATTTCATTCTGCCCGGCATCGGTTTTGAACTGATCGTAGGTTCGTGAGAGGAACGGATAAACAGAGTCAGAATCGGTATCGATCGTAAAATTTTTAAGGGACAGGTAATGATATTGCAGATTTTGCATGGAAGTAAATTGATGCAAAAATTTGGGACCTTTGTCGGGAGTGGTAATATAATAGATTTTGGACTTGTTAAGAATAATCGGATGAAAATTTTTGGGAATAGTTTGAGACCAGTTTGGATGGGGCAGAAGAGGATTTCGTGGAACTTTGACTACGGCAAGCTCGAAAAGATATTTCAATAAAGTCTACGAGGACATAAACATTATATCAATCATCAAATATTTTGATCAAAGGCATAACATCAAATCATTTTATTAAATTCACTAAATTGTTTAATAAAAGGTAAAATAAACTTTGTTAAATTTTGTTCTTTGAAAAGAAAGTGATCTTTCATTTAGTCAATCCAAACAGAAATGAACTAGGAATAGAATCATTCATTTCAGATTCCCAGCTGCACTGTATAGTCAGGATCCATAATCCATTAAAAGGTAATAAGGATTATAATATATCGTGACCCATTGCCCAGCAAGCCGGACCCCAAGATATTTGCCAGATATCGAGCAGGGATGATGAATATGAGGATGGGTGAACGCGCTTTATCCCGCAGAATATCGAGCAGGGATGATGAATATGAGGATGGGTGGTTGTGGTAGTCGCGTTCTTCCTGGCGCCTACGTATAAACCAACGCGCTTTATCCCGCAGAATATCGAGCAGGGATGATGAATATGAGGATGGGTGGTTGTGGTAGTCGCGTTCTTCCTGGCGCCTACGTATAAACCAACGCGCTTTATCCCGCAGAATATCGGGGGATGATGAATATGAGGATGGGAGGTTGTGGTAGTCGCGTGCTTCCTGGCGCCTACGTATAAACCAACGCGCTTTATCCCGCAGAATATCGAGCAGGGATGATGAATATGAGGAGGGGAGGTTGTGGTAGTCGCGTGCTTCCTGGCGCCTACGTATAAAACCAACGCGCTTTACCCCGCAGAATATGGGAGCAGGGATGATGAATTAGGAGGATGGAGGTTGTGGTAGTCGCGTGCTTCCTGGCGCCTCGTATAAACCACGCGCTTTATCCCGCCCCCCAGAATATCGAGCGGGGATGATGAATATGAGGATGGGAGGTTGTGGTAGTCGCGTGCTTCCTGGCGCCTACGTATAAACCAACGCGCTTTACCCCGGGCAGAATATCGAGCAGGGATGATGAATGAGGATGGGTGGTTGTGGTAGTCGCGTGCTTCCTGGCGCCTACGTATAAACCAACGCGCTTTATCCCGCAGAATATCGAGCAGGGATGATGAATATGAGGATGGGAGGTTGTGGTAGTCGCGTTCTTCCTGGCGCCTACGTATAAACCAACGCGCTTTATCCCGCAGAATATCGAGCAGGGATGATGAATATGAGGATGGGAGGTTGTGGTAGTCGCGCGCTTCCGGCGCCTACGATAAACCAAGCGCTTTATCCCGCAGAATATCGAGCAGGGATGATGAATATGAGGATGGGAGGTTGTGGTAGTCGCGTGCTTCCTGGCCCTACGTATAAACCAACGCGCTTTATCCCGCAGAATATCGAGCAGGGATGATGAATATGAGGATGGGGGGTTGTGGTAGTCGCGTTCTTCCTGGCGCCTACGTATAAACCAACGCGCTTTATCCCGCAGAATATCGAGCAGGGGATGATGAATATGAGGATGGAGGTTGTGGAGTCGCGTGCTTCCTGGCGCCTACGATAAACCAACGCGCTTTATCCCGCAGAATATCGAGCAGGATGATGAATATGAGGATGGGGAGGTTGTGGTAGTCGCTTTTCCTGGCGCCTACGTATAAACCAACGCGCTTTATCCCGCAGAATATCGAGCAACATCAATCTCGAAGTAAGGAATCACGCAGGACACGGCCTTCGTGTCCGCTACCTCCACCTCGGGTAACACGTCTCCGGTTACGACGACTGGCTGGCGATATTTTCTCAAGCTGCCTGGTGGGGGTTCAGTTCACTATATCCGCGTTCTCTATAACCGGAGTCGACTGTTTTGGGACTGGGATGAAAGGTGGCTGGATAGAGAATATTTAGGCTGGCGGAACGCCGCGCCGCGGCAGCGTGATTGGGTTGGCGAAATCTTTGGGGGAGGGCGGAGCGGGGGCAGTGTAAATGTGTCATTCACAAATCAGCATGTATTTCTGATGAATGAAACTTAATTTCGAATTACGACTGCAATTTCTTTATTATATATTTCTATTGGCAAATGAAATAAAAAATAATGCCTTTGCAGATATAAATACAATAAAATATGAAAAACCAACATACGAATTGTAACCGGGTTGGCACATGCACAGTTAAAAAAGCCAACACCCCAAGTTTCTAACCTCCACCGGTAAGTTTGTTATCGGTTCCGCAAAAATAATGCTGTCAACAAGGCCACGCCTCACTTGCAACCAATCATTACAATCTCACACACGCCTACCGGTTACAAACAAGCAAATATTACACCAAGAATAACTTACAGCTATTTGATTTCTTATTTGTCGACACCCTTTCGATGAAAAGATTTGGCCGGTTCTGTTTCTCCATCACTTTCCGATAATTTCATCTCCTTTCTCTGTTCCAATTTTCTAACACCCCTAGCCTCCCTCCTCCAGTCGCCATGCTTGTTTTGTCGTAATTTGGTTTAAAAATAAAAAATAAAAAGGGCGAGGAGGAAGGGTCAAAGGAGGAGGAGCAGGGTCAAGGGGGCGGGGGCGGCGCGGGGGGGGCGGGTGGGAGGAAAAGGCGGGGGCGGGGCCCGATGGGGCGGTGAGAGTGAGGGAGGGGGGCGGAGGGGCGGGCTGCTTGGCGCCGAGGCCAATGAACAGAGTCTGCGGGAGGATCGCATCGCGCTTTCGCCATGACATCACCGGCCCACAAGGCCCCTGCGGCGGGCGCAGGTGCTGCCGTCGGTGGAGGAAATATGAAGTCTTGCACTAACGTCTACACGAACATTGGAGAACACACATCCACAAAAATAAAATAAAGTTTAGTATTGTATTAAAATGTACCCAGTCTCTGTTGCAAACAGACTTACGCAATTATTTTTTTAACTTATTTGTAAAAGCTAAAACAGAAAGAATTTTCAGATTTGCCTCTCAGCATTTCAAGAGACAATGTACAGCATTTTCTTCTGACATACACTTTTTTAAAACCCTTTCCGTTTGGCGATAAAATGCTGTCATTCGCAAATGTTACAAAATTCCTTATAGTCTGTATAAAACGGCCAGGACCACAATTTGTTTCCATGGAAATGTGAAGAACAAAAACCCACAATTAATACCCACAATTAATAATAAAGATATATACTAATGTTTAATAAATGAATTTTGAAAAGCAATGAGATATGTATCAGAATAAAACAAGATAACAAACATCGATCTTTCGAAACGAATTTCCTCGTACGTATATTCAGCAATATGCAAATAACCCTCTTCCTCACCATGAGGGAATCACCTTTCGTATTGCTACATCTTCATTCGTCCAAAGCGTTTTTTTTTTTTTTTTTTTTAATTTATTTATTGAGTGATTGGAATTACAAGACAGAGTAATTACTTCTGTGCATTTTCTGGCTTACATTGATACTTATGCTAAAATTAATACTAAAAACTTAAAACTAAACTACCTTACTATAGGTGTAGGGAAAATACAAGAGCCCCTACTGTGGACAATTAGAAGAGAAAATGTTCAGGAACGCTTCGGCAGGAAATCTATTTTAATTCTAGTAGGAAGCAAATATGGTGGCCAGGTTGTAGTGGACGGCTGGTTAATTGTTTTTGTGGAGTAAAAATTATTGGGAAAAATGGCAATATGTTTGATGATCGGTGATATATTCAGTCTTAGAAGTTGGGGTTAGAGATGAACCATGGGGCATGTGTTGCTAATTGAGGGGAAACTATTTTGTACAATTTGGAGTTTATTATGTTAGAAATAGATGCATTGGTCCAGATGGGACATGCGAGAGCATTAATGGTCTATTGCTTTTTAGATTGTAAAAGGCATTTGTTAGGGGTAGCCGGCTTTGGAGTTGATAAGGCATTTTAGTTGAGCTTTTTATTTTGCTTGTTGTTGTTTTAGTGTTATGTGTGTTTTCCAGTTGAGTCTTGTGTCGAAATTCATCCTGATGTATTTTACTGGTTGGTTTTCTGGTGTCCATGGAATTGTGTGTTTATTAATGTGTAATGGTGGTGGTGAGAAAATGGTCTTAGTGAGAATATTTTCGCAGTTGATTGAAGTGGTTGAGTTGATTTTCCAACAATGTTGACCACTGGTCTATTTCATTTAAGTGATTTTGTATCCTATCGGTAATGGTCTTAAGTGAGTGGCTGGGTTTGTAGATTGCGGTATCGTCGGGGAAATTTTGCTAATTGGGTGTATTGTAGTGGGTATGTCAGCTGTGTATATGTTGAATAGTTGGTGAGAGTGGTGAACCTTGTGGAAGCCTGTATTATTTTTCGGGTTGATAGTGATTTCACGGACACTGTAAAGGATCTATCAGTTAGAAAACTTTTGATGACATTTACTAAATAGATTGGGTTCCCCCTTTTTCGGGGTTGTATAATAGTCCTTCGTGCCATACTGATCAAACGCCTGTGAAATGTCAAGAAAAAGTAACTATTGTGTGATGTTTGTTTTTAAATGCTTTTGGGTATTTTCTGAGAGTCTGAGTAGTTGGTGTGCAGTTGATACATGACTTATAAAGCCAAACTGGTGTAATGGTATAATTTGGGTCGATTGGGGGTAGCTATTTAACCTTTTAGAATTAGTTTTCGAGAATTTTGAAGTGTGTTTAGTAAACTTATCGGTCTGTAGTTTTCAACACTGCTATGATTTTTATATGGTTTTGGAATGGGTATTATGATTGAGTTTTTCCATACCAAGGGTAATATCCAATTTTATTATTGAGTTATAGATTTTTTTATATAGGCTATAGTTGGGTTGGCAGGTTTTTTTGGATCTTATTAGTGATTTTATCATGACCAGGGGGGTTTTTGTGTAAGTTTTTTAAATTTTGTTTTTCACTATTTGGGGATATGAATTTTTTCCTCTGTGGTAAACATAGTTCGGGCTGAAACTGTTTGTAATATCATCGCATGATCGGAATGAGTTGGTGTGTTGTTGAGCGTGAATGTTGTTTCAAAATGATTGGCAATGCTTCGGCTTCAGCCAAGGGAATTTTTCCCATCCGGTATTTAGAGGTGGGATGCTATTTTTCTTTTTAGGATTTTTAGGGGAACTGCCAGAGAGAATTATTGGTTGTGCTTAATGATTTTATTAGTTTGTTTGTAGGTTTAGCTCTAAAGTCGTTTATTGCTTTTTTGTTATTGAATTTAAAAGGTTCAATTCTTTCTTTAAGTGTGGGTTTGAGTTTGGTCCATAACCTTCTGGTTCTGTTTCGAGTGTTGATTATTGTTAGAATTTTTTTTTGGCAGTAATTTGTTAAGGTTCTGTGAGTGATGGGGCTATTGGGTTTTAAATATTTAATAGTGTTGGTAATTTTATCTGTAAGTATGAAATTTCCTTTCTATTTCTAATGGGGTGTTAAGGTTTTTTGAAATTGGGGTTTATTTGTTATTATTTTCCCGAATTCTTCCAGTTTAGTTGTTCGTGTTTAATTTTGGGTAGGTGGGGGGGGGGTGGGGCGGGGGATGTGTAGAGATGATGATTGGTAGTGGTCGGAATCCAGTTCAAATAGTGGTGTTGAGTAGTATGTGGTTTGTGTATTCGTAATTGCGATATCCAAAATGTCTGGATGTTTGTTCGTGTCGTATGGATAATATGTTGGTTCTGGTGGATTAATGTTTTTAAATTTAGGTCAGTTATTAGTTTTAATAAGGTCTGCCGGCATTGTTTGTAATTTACAGCCCCAACTGATGTTTTTGCGTTTAAACTCCAATGAGAATAGTGGGGTGTTCAGTTGAAATAAAGATTCTATGTTTGTGACTTCTATTTTTATGTGTGGTATTTGTATGCTGCTATTACTGTTATAAGTCTATTATTTAATGGGAATTTGATTGATGTTGTTTCTAAACCAGGCGTATTAGGAGGTTCATTGTATATATGGGAGAGATTTTCTGATTAGTATTAAGACTCCTCCTCCATTACTGTTAGGTCTGTCAGTTCTGATTGTTATAACCTGGTATGTTGAATACTTGTTGATTTTCAAATGGGTTTCGGTTATGCAGGCTATTTTGATTTGTTTAGCTTTTAGGAAAATAGTTAAGTTCGTTTTTTTATTGGTTATGCCATTTGCATTCCAGTTTAGTAGATTTATATTGCTAAGGCGTTGTATTCTATTGTTATTTTTAAAATACGCTGTGAATGAATTTTGTATGTTGCTTATGATTGATGGAATAATAGTATTTATTATATTGATTATATAGGCGTGATTGAATTAATTAGTGAGTATAAATGAATTATTACTTTGATTAGGGAAAATGATGAGTTGATTGCCGGGTTATGATTGAAGTGGGTGTTTGGGTTTGGTCTAGGGGGATTGTTCATATAAGGAAGTTTGGGAAATTTTATTGTTTGATTGGAAGTTGAAGGTCGTGAGAATCGGGCAGGAGGCCTGGCATCGTTTGATTTAGTTTTGAGATTCCTTTTATGTGCATTTGTTGGGGGGGATTCTATAAGTTTCTTGTAGGGACATTCCTCAGTTCGAGTATCTCCGGGTGGGGGCCCAGTTCTTACAAATCAGTACTTGTTCCCGCTGGGGGCAATTTACTGAGTAGTGATTTTCAGCACAGTAAATACACGCGATTGTGTGGTTACAGTTATTTTTTGTGTGTCCAAAGTCCAGGCAGCGCAGACATTGAACAGGGCCTTTGCTTTTTCGTCTTTGTTCAGGTTTAACACTCAAATTACAAATTTGTTTAATTTGAAGCACTGATTCAATACTGTGTCTGCCGTCAAATTCCGCGGCAAAAACAGGTATGGGGAAGTTGTTTTATACGGGCGTGTGACACTAATTAATGATGAACACTTTTCCTTCAAGTCTTCGATATTTCTTCCCGGTATTGATGTATGTAGGTTTTTAAACACTATAGAAAACTTTTTGTTAGCGGGGCCTTATACTGTGAAATTCCTATTGGTATTGATTAAATATTTGATAGCCTTTCTGAAATCGGCAATGGTTCTGAACATTATTTTGATTCGGGTTTTTTTTAATATCTGATGTGAATGATTAGTTACTTTAGATTTTATTTCCGGTTGAATTTGAAATGCTTTCTATATCGTTAACATAAATAGGAGGAATTTTGACATTTTCGTTTCTTGATTCGAAGTTTCGTTAATGTAGGTGAACCTTGGTTCATTAATTAGTTCCTCTAGTGGTGCGTATCTGTTTCCAGTCGGCACGAATAGACATAGTCTGTGTTATTTGTTGATTTTTGTTCGGTAATGATTCATCACTGGTATCGTTAAAACTTTTTACCACTGTTGTTTGTGAGTTTTGCATTGCTGCTACAGTTACCGGAGGGCAATCGGGCATTTTGGCCAAGGGCGAGGCCGCTGTCTAAGTCATGGTTACTAACCTCGGTATGCCAACGGCATTGCTACGAGTGGTGTTTCAGCTCCTGTTGATAGCCTCGCTTGCCACGATATGGCGACGGTAAGCTGCTGGTCACGGATTCTTTGGGTGTTCTTCAGATTCTAGATGGTCCTCTTCATGAGACTGCGTTGGGCTGGGGGATGTGTCCATGGCGTTCGTGCCGTACACAGCCGCCATGGCCTCGGCGATGCACTGGCCGAAGCCAGGGCTGGGCGGCGCTGCACTGCCACTAATTATTGGATAAAGTAGATATGCTTTGTGCGGCGCACTGTACACAACACTTCACACTGGCACTAATGCTTTAGAACTGTAAATTAAACAGACTTGTCGAAAATGTATTTCACTTTCGCTGATGCTGAGCAGAGCGGAGCGCGATGTGTACCCTACCGCTGCTCGGAGCGAACTGTGTCCAAAGCGTATTCCTGGCAATACGTTTCCTTTCTCTTTGGGAAGTATCTTTATTTGATACTAGTGGTGCTATAACAGCGCATACTTGCGCAAATTATTTGGAACTACTTGCATTCTTGCAGCACATTTTACACACAAGCGCCGAAAAAAGTGGCTCAGGGCTTAGCGCGCTGACTTCATAGTCGGGAGGCCCGGGTTCGATCCCCGGGCCGGCCTTCCGGACCAGGTTTTTCGTGGATTCCCTCGGTCTTCCAGGCGAATGGCGGGATGCTACAACTGCAAGGCCACGACCTCGAAACTGGCGTCGCTAGCCAAATTCATTAACTACATGAAGTCACGAAGATTAAGCGAATTCGAGACATCGCGGGTTCCTGGATGGGTGAACCGTTGTCAATCACGATATCTAACGGCGCCGAAGCCAATTACCCTTTATGGGACATATAATGGCTGAATGCAAATACAAAAAAATATACACAGGGAAGGATAATTTCACATATAAATCGAACATCTACATCTACAAGTGTCACTAAGAGTGCACATCTACTCGCAGACCAACCCTGAGGAAGACCACGAAAAGATGGTCGAAACGTTGGCAACACAGCCTTCCACGCGGCGTCATCCGGAGAGCCAAGATCATTCACATGACTCCGGCCGCGGAAGTCTACGACTTCATCCTCATCTACAATCCAACTGGGAGAGATGGCTTAGGGCAACAACTGATGTCACTGCAGTACCTCTGACCTGGAGGTCGTAGGTTTGAGTCCCGACAGTCGCAGGATTTTCGACTCTAGCTCATCAGCTAGGTTGAATGCAGTCGCTGTCTGGAAGAGAATTCTAGAGGCCGGCTCCTCTGATTGGTAGTTTTCCGTGGTTTCTCCGATCAACACCAGGCGAATGCCGAAGCAGTACCCTAACAATTGGGCCACGAACCGAGCGCGATCTTTCCTTCCTCTTCCTTGTCCTCTCCTCTCCCCTTACACACACACTTAAACTAACATGCACTACACTACCACACATGTCAGGAGACCGGTCGGGAGCTTAGAGCTTGTCCCGTCTGGGGCCGTGCCCGCTGGTAGGAGATACCTTGGTTGAGGGAAAACTCCGCTAGCTGACGGTAGGCTGGCGCCGGATCTCGCCATCCAGCAGGGAAAGATCGTCACCATCTCCCGATGAAAATACACGCACTACACTTACGGAACTAATGGCCTCAGTAATTGACGTGCCCGAAATCATTAACAACCAACCAACTAAAGGCCATCCAATACGTCTTTTAGATGCGTACGAAAATACAATGCCATTACGTAACGTCCAGCTTATACATATCCGTATGTGTTAAAGGTTAAAAGTTGGACTATTTTAAAGAAACTACTGTTTACAAAATTATAAATTGCCAATACTTCACGCAAATTTACGCGAAAACTACTCAAATTTTCAAAAGATTGTACGTGACCTTATTTCTAAATATGCCTTTAAAGAAAAGATTTCATTGTAGAAATTCTCTATCTTCAATATTGTAGTTGTAGGAAGACGCCGAAAAGATCGAACTTTTGCAGTTTTAAAAAAATCAGCCATTTCAAAGAAAATTAGATCTGCGTCATTCTTTTAAGCTATCTGACAACAAAATTTGATAAAAAAATGGTGCAATTTCTGAAAATGTAGAAAATGTTGCAGGAACTGCATGACAAGTACCCTCCAAAGTGAAAATATCGGTATTAAAATCAGAGAGACGCAACATCAGCCGGGTCGATTGGAACAAATCAGCTGAACGGTTTGGGCGGTAGCGCTCACCTCAGACGGCCACCCACCCAATCAGACGTTTTGCCGACAATCGATGTTTTGGTATTAGGTGCCAACATAACATGTATTCTGACTCCACAAAGGGATAGAGAAAGCAAATATGCACAGGGAGAATATGTTTACACTTTTTCGTTACCAGGGCCCCGCATCAAGAGTTTTTCTGTCAATTGATTGATTATTAGTGATTCCGGGGACGTCAACTATTGAGGTCACTATTGCCGTAAGTGTAGTGCATGTTTCTTCATCGGGAGGTGGCGGTGGTCTTCCTCCGCTGGATGGCAGATCCGGCGCCGACCTACCGTCGGTTAGCAGGGTTTCACCCCTCTAGGTATCTCCCATCAGCTCTAAGCTCCTGCGCAGTTTCCCGGTATGTGTGGTAGAGTAGTGTATGTTAGTGTGTGTGTGTGTGTGTAAGGGGAGAGGATAGTACAGGGAACAAAAAAAGATCGCCGGCGGTCTTGATTTTAGTTATCCTTACAAGCTGTTTATTACGATTATTTCTCCCTGAGAGTTTGTTCCGTTGTATTACTATCTTGCGGTATTTTCCGTTTGTTTGTTCTTGTTTGTTGTTTTTTTTTTCTTTTGTAGCTATTTCGACAGAAGTTACTGTTTTTATTAATATTAATTTGTTTTGTTATTTCTGCCATCCCTACTTTTATAATTAGTATTTCTTCCAAAACCATCTGACAATTACTTTAAATTTATCTATACTTGCTTTTAATTTTTAATTTGAATGATATCTTGTATTATTAAATTCAATTTGCTTTCTAACGTGCTATTAATGTTTCCACTTGAATTTCTCCCATCATTCTTATTTCTATCATCGCTATCCCCATCACAATCGGCAAGCACCTCTCTGTTATCGAACACTTGATGATTGTTCCTGCAGCTACTATTGAAGAATGGCATACATTTCTTACAATAGACGTCTTGTGTACTTATTTCTTTCTTACATCCCCCCAATTCGCGTATGCGTTCATTCCCCTCCATTCTCTAATGCTCCATTTACTCTAATGCTCCAAGCCTGTCGGCTCCACTCAGCTCGCCGCCGCCGCCGCGTCAGCTCCCTGGGCAGCCGCCCCCGACCTACTTGGACTTCGATGCGCCGACACGCCCACCAGCGCAGTCAGCTACCAAGGGCCACCCGCGCTTCCCAATCTGCTGTGTCCAGCACTGCTGCCATGCACTCGTTGTTTGAGGCACTTAGCATTCGATTGCCAATGTAGTGTACTTTTTCCGCTTTCCACAAAATTGGAGCGCCCTACTTTTCACCATTTCTGTCCTCTTACATCTTTTTTTCTGAATTGTCAGCCTCACTCATCATTTTCAAATTGTCACTTTTCAGAAAATTTCACGGAGCGACAAGCTACTACGTCCGCACCGCTTCCCAACTCAACTACCGGGAGAGTGGCTCAGGACGCCCTAGATTCTAGACCCGACGGTGGCATGATTTTCGACACTAGCTTTTTAGCTAGGTCAAATTTTGTCGCTGTCTGAAGGAGAATTCTAGCGGCCGGCTGCTCTGATCGGTAGTTTTCCGTGGTTTCTCCGATCAACACCAGGCGAATGCCGGAGCAGTGCCCTACCATCGGGCCACGGATCGCACGCGATCTTTCCTTCCTCTTCCTTGTCCTATCCTCATCCCATTCTTACACACACACACTAACATGCACTACACTACCACATATTCCGGGAGACGGGTCGGGAGCTTAGAGCTTGTCCCGGCTGGGGCTGTGTCCCGCTGGTGGGAGAGTCCTGGTTAGGGGGAAACCCCACTAGCCGACGGTAGGTCGGCGCCGGATCTCGCCATCCAGCGGGACGATCACCGCCATCTCCCGAAAAAACATGCACTACACTAACGAGACTAATGACCAAAGCAGTTGACGCGCCCAGAAACACGAAAAACAAACTAAATCAAATTGATTGATTGTTAGATAACAATCAATCACCAACAACCAACCAACAAGACTGGAACGCCTATTCTTCATCTCTTTCTGTCCTTCTACATCTTTTCTCAACTGTGAACCTCACTTGTCATTTTCATATCCATATACCTCACTTTTCAGTATTGTTTTACATTGCGACACGCTAGTACGTCTGTACTGCTTGCCAACTCAACTGCAACTGGGGAAATAAACTAAACAGCTGGGAACTAAAATGGAAGATATTAATCAAATTCGAGATTAAATAATAGACGAAGCAGGAAAACATTATACCCAATTATTTCCTTACAAAAATGAAGTCACATAAGAAAGAATATATCATTTATAAATCGCCTAATTCATATGGATAAATCCGTATCAGAATGGTCCATAAGTTTCAGAATGGGTAAATGATCTGGCGTTTACGTTTTTATCCTGAGCTATGCTCAGACTAAATATGTTTTGCATTGATATATTCAATTTATTCATGTTAAATATTTATGATGTTCCTTTAGTGAGCTAGTGTCAAACCAACGTGCTTGTGGCTGTACTTATCCATGCTGAAAAGACGTTGCATGAAAAGATAGTACTGATATTTCACATTACAGCAACCATGAATTGGTGGGTTAACATTTACCAATTTCAGTAATTGTACTTTAAATATTAATATCCCTAAGTAGTATTAGTAATTAGTATTCGTTCATAAATATTTCATATTGGTGTTCTTCGTAACATGTGGCGTCAATTTTGTTAGTGCCCAAAATGTCTTAGATAGAAGACGTTTATCCCTTTCTTGAGTTCTGATTGGTAGTGTTGAGTTTTAATTGCAGGGCAGCAATTAATATAAGGTTAATCATCCATTTTTCGCGGAATTAATGACTATTTTTGATTTACTATACAAAGAAGTATCAAAGAAGCATCATCTAAAATAGTGACCAATGCAGCCATCATCAACCGCATTTGAATAACACGGCCTCCTGAGAAAATGTAGCGAGCAAAGAGACCTAATTGCACTAATCAGCGCGAAATCAGCTTCGTAACGCACCGTTCAACCCGTCATTTTTACGTGCTCGTTTAACTAAATTTTATTTCACACTGACAGGCAGTACAATGTGCAGCCGTGAGGCTCTTCAGTTGATTGACCGAGCAACTTCGTACCAACGAAGTGTGAAGGGTAACTTCTTGTGATAGCGATTTAATTAGGTGATACCTTCAACCAAGTTTATTAGAGGTAATTTCGTTAGAAGTGAAGACAAATTTATAAAGAAATTACGATGGTAGACAGGTAAATGCAGAAATGTTCTTACCTTATCTACTGTCGGAGAGGTAAATGTGGAATGGGGGGAAAATGTGGAATGGGAGTCTATTTCTTAGGCGGGAGAGTAGGGGTTGATCAGTTCCTATTCGTTCGTGACAGCCCCTTTGTGCTTGATTTAATTTATTGAAGAAATAATGTGCCAGTTTCATAATATGGAAGTAATAGGTTCTATTGCAAGATCGATGCAGTGGCTGACAAACCAGAGGGCATTTACTGTTTTCTTATGATTATGTTTTAAAGATTTGTAACTTGTTTGTGGTTGGGGCAGATGAACCACCGCGCCATGGCAAGCCAAAACGATAACATTTTGTTTGAGTCACTTCTCAGGAAATTCCAGGCATACGCAGTATGCTGAAGTGATGTAAAGTTGCAGGGAAAATGGCGAATTTTCGGCGGAAAAACTCTTATTACCGAGACCTGGTAATGAAAAGTGGATAACTCCAGTTGGTAAATGTAGAAAATCCTCTGACACGTTGTGTATCCAGAATCCTTTTTGTATCCTCTACTTTGCGTGCTTACGTTAGTTACGATGTTATCACGATATTATACTGAAAGTCTTCGAATAATATGGTATATTCAGTATTTAAAACTTTCATGAAACCACAACAATGAAAACTGGAAACTACCATATGACACGAACAGCGATTTTTGACAAGAATAGCAACGAAACTGTGACCATTGTTGGCAGCGCCCATTGCCACATGCGTGTATTGTTGCTAGCGATCATTGACTGAGATTTTTAAAATTATATTTTATTTTGCAATTTGTTTGTGAACAAACATTTGGTAAAATCATAAATTTGTGCAAACTAGTACTTGAGAGGAGTAAAATCCTTTTACCGTTTTCCACTAATGTTACATTATTAATAGTTAACAATCTGCACTAATTTTTTTATTTTATTTGGTAAATATACATTTATAGATATATGCAATTATTAATATATAGAACATCTCAAGGAGCATTTTGGACACACATATGGTTCGAAGAAAACTTTAAAGTTTCTTCCAATTCGTTGAGAAGTCTTAATGATTTACCACACCCTTGCAGAGGTTTAAGGCCGGGTGGGCGGACACATGCACCTGGAGGCCGGCTATTTCTTTTAGGTCAGTGATTTTGCTGATCTGTTCGTCAGAACGACGTTTGGAAAGTATTGTGCCGTTTCTTTGACGAACCACCGACTGAAATGTGCCAAACTTTTCGATTTCTCTGGCAAGCTTGATAGGGCTGACACTCTTCATTGTTTCTTTATCTCTTTTACTGACACGACGAGAAAGCGGGGCTTAGTAAGTCTGTCAGATTCATTACAAACAACTCTCAAGATTTACTGTTTCACCAACAAATCGGGGCGGGGGTAGGTTTTGATCCATTAAAATGATATCAGATTCATCCCCGTGGTCCCACACACCACGGAACCGAACAAGGGACACTCCATCGAGTGCCAGGGTTGCCACGGGGATATAGTGGGGTTACCACAGCGCTGCACCGCCGTGATCCCCGCTCACCCTGGAGTTCAGTACAAGACCTACTCCAAGCTGGTTGATCGGGGTGGGTTAGCTCCGACCGCTCGTCTAGAAGAGTCCGTAGCCAAAGCAAGTGTATTGAGATCTACAATGAATGTTCCCAAAATACGTAAGAGCACGTATCCTAGATACCAAGAAAGAAGTAGCACGAGAGAGTAATTGGGAAAGAGACAGGCCCCCCAACCGCCAGGACATACGGTCGCTCCGACACGTGTCGCCATGCACGGCAAACACATGGGTGGGCGTTCAGCATACAGAGGGGGCCAGTGAAATAGAAGAGGGAGAAGAAAAGACTCAGGATGTTATAGAAGAATGAGAATGTATAATGGGGAGCAGAAAAAATGACTTGTGAAGGAAAGACATACTTGAGAGCCCTCTCTGTATTCCCCCGTCAGGACGTGGACCAACCCACCTCGACGAGTCAAACGATGGATCTTGTGACCAGTAGGTGTGAATGTACCTTTGATTTTCTCCTTTTGCAATAAAGAAATCTAATACTTGTACATCAGGAATTTTGTTCGTGTCTGCGGGCTAATAAGTGGGTTGGCCTGAAGAGTATGTAGATAATTTTTCGTTTATTATAGTTTCATGTAGAGATTTACCTTTCGGAGAGGTTTGTCTGGAGCCCTACAAAGGATGATTAGAACTGTAGTCACCACCAGAAATAAATCTTGGTCCACGTGTTCTGAAGAAGCTTGCGAATTGTGAACTCTGAATTTTATGTTTCGGAAGGCAATATATTGCTGCAATATTCCGAATGTATCACTTACTTGAATGGATGTTACCTGAGATGTATTGATATAGACAGAAATTGAAGTGTAATTACATTACATTACGTTACTAACGACGAGAAAGTACGTACTGTTTTGAGCATAGGGAGTAGAGTTCTAAGATGTCACGTCGAGGGAATGTGCATTGCTTATATCTCAGTTACTAGAGTCAAAGAATCTTTTCCTGGTGTATTCACGCACACATCATTGTTTCCCGTCGCCAACGTGCATATCCCTAACCTCACTCTCTGTTTCTTTCCTCAAAGGGTCACACTATGCCGCCATGCCACCTGCTGTGAGCAGTAAATCGCGTGATGTCACGACAAGCGGTTCTGCTTTCACTCCGTCAGGACAATGATTCATTCAAAGTTTTGCTGATGGGAACATTAGAATATGAAGTTGCCGTTTGTTTTTACTGTCACCCTTTGCACGTAAGGGATGTTTGTTGCCCGGTTGATTTAGATATCACTTAATCTTAGAAGGTTCAACAAGAATAAAAAATGGCGCATGCACATGCGGCAATACAGGAATACGCAGTCTAAAAATTTTCCTGTGTATTATCCCAGTTTTTAATGCTAATTAACTACTACCGTTACTACTGCCACTACTATTACTATTGTGTGTTCAGGAAGCGGAGGAGCTGCTGCGTGCAGCCCGGGAGTATCTCTCCCCGGGAAAGGCAGGAGTGCGCGTCCGTGAGACTTCAGGGTGGGCAGTGCGGCAAACGCGTAAGGCGTTAATTCCGCATTTGCAGGAGGCGAAAGCGAGCGGAAAGCAGGCGTCGATTGTTTCGACAAGCTTGTCGTGGCAGGCGCAGCTACGTGTTGGCTGAGCTGGCGGCCCGTCCGCGGGCGTGGGAGGGGGCGGGGCGACGGGTTACCGTGAACTCGGCGAGGGGCAGAACCCCAGTAGGGCGAAACCCTTCCGGGCAAGCGGGCGCCTCTTCGCGGCCGCCCCACCCGCCTTCGGCCGCGGCGCGCTCGGCTGCGCCTCGTGCTGGGGCGGCGCGGACGACCTCTGACCCCGCGGCATCGCGGCGGAGGCGGTCTCGTTCGCGTCGGCGGTCGCGTTCACGTTCCCGCCGGAGCCAACGGCACTCGGCGAGTCCGGACGCTTGGCGGCTGACAGCCTGGGGCGAGGACCTCTTACGAGGGCGATGGCTGCGGCAAACGTGCAGCAGCAGGAAGCTCGCGGTGAGTCAGGACCCAGCAGGTCGCCAAATAGGCAGGAATAGGCTTTAAGAATAGGATGTTGGAACATCAAAGGTCTAGGCTCTAAGCTCGAAATCAAGACTTCCATGGGTACATAAACACATTTGATATAATCGGTCTCGTAGAAACTTGTGGAAGGAGGGTGAGACTTTAAATGTGTCTGGTTTTACAGCCATATGCAAAACTAAAAACGTAGAGGGAAAGGGTAGGTCCGGGAGGGTTGCGTGCATATTTCAGGATGGTTAGTGCAATTTATTTATGAAATTACAACAAACTCCGACAATTTTCTTTGTATTAGACTAGTAATGAAAAAATACAGACCCCCCAAATTGTTTTTATATACCGTCCCCCACAGGGCCCCTTATTATTCTCCGGCTTTTGGTAAATCAATTTTCTTAGACTCGTTGAAGCAAAATCCGAATACTGATTTACTAGTCTTAGGTGACATGAATGGAATTGGCCGAGCAGGAAGTATTTTCGGAGTTCGATCGGCAAGAAGCGAGGCTAATTCTAAAAAAAAGCAAAGACTCGGTCATCAATAATGATGGTCAGGTTGTTAGAATTATGCGGGAGATTTAATCTGAAATCTTAAATGGCAATTTGGACAGGATACTGGGGGAACAATTTTTATTAGTGGGAATGGGGGTAGTGTAATGTTGTCTGTTGTCTCATAAAAGAATAAACAATTTATTAGTTTTTGGAATCGAATTACGGGCAGAATCCGACCATTTGCCTTGTGCGTTCTTTTGCGTAAATGCTCTGAACTGCCACAGGCAGGGGCACAGGCAGGGCAACAAACTTCACAATACAGACGAGGGTTTTTATGGAAGGAAAAAAGCGACAGGAATTTACAGGGCTATTCTTAACTCGGTAGGGTGGGCACGGAGGAGCGGCCCCGGAAGGCAAGCAAAGAATTTAGAAAGGAGACTCTTTCGCGCAGGGGGGGCATGCAAGGGGGGGAAGGAGGAAGGGGTACGCCCAGGATGGTTTAGCGGGGGTGTCGGGTGAGCAGGCGTAAAGCAATGTCCCTTTAAAGAATGTTCAAAAACAGTGGAACTGGGAAGCGAAAATAGTTACTTTTTCATGGCTCAACTTTAAAAAATCGAAAAAATCGTGGCAGGAGAGTGAGACAGCAAGAATAGGGGAAATTTTTAAGAAACAATCATAATAAATTTTGGGACTTATAAGATCACTGCGTAATAAAAGAAATGTAAGTAATAAATTTCATCAATGCGTGGGAGCAGTACTTTTCACGGGCGCTCGAAATAGCGAATATTGAAACAGGGATAGATATTATCACGGACCGGGATGCCCCTAATTAGACAGACCATAACCTGGAATGGTGAATGGGCTATTAATAATTGAAGGTAGGCGGCGCGGACGGCATTCCGACACAATTTATTTCGGAATTGGAAAGCCCGAAATATTCAAATTTATTTAATGCAATAGGATTCTGGATCGTATCCGAAACGTTCACGATCCTCCACAGTCTTTAAAAATAAGGTAATCGAATTGCCCAAAAATTATCCGGGGAAATTTGTCTTTTACCAGCGCTGAGCAAAATTTTTTAAAATACTCAACGGGCGACTGAGTGAATGGGCAGAAAAGACTAAAAAATCAAATTCAAGCGGCTTTTGGAGGCTTCGCGACTACCGACAATATCTTTTTGTTAGATCCCCGAAAAAACAGGCGCTTGCGCGTAACAGGGCCACTTATTTGCGTTTTTTGATTTCAAATAGCTTTTGACTCTATCGATAGGAAAGCTTTATGGCAAAAACTTAATGAGCTAGGCGTTTACGTAAAGTTTTTAAAAATTTGCAGGCATATACGAAGCTAAATTTCTTTTCAGGTGCGGTGATGGAAATACAACGCGAAAAAAAAAATCGACAGTAGGAGTAAGACAGGGCTGTCCTCTCTCCCCCTATTGTTTATCTTGTTTATAAACGATTTATTTTTACAGGATGCGGATACATCTGCGCCGGAAATTGAGGGCCTGAACATTCCCGGACTACATATCTGATGATTTAGTTTTATGTTCGGAGACTATTGACCACAAAAAAAATTTAAATATCCAAAACTAGTAAACAGGGGATTAAAGTAAATATTCAAAAAAAAAAAGTAGTTTTCTTCAGAATGGATTTATCTGGGAACAAGGGAAATGGTTTACGCTCAGGAGGTTGACCGGGTAAACATTTACATATCTTGGGGAAAAAATTTTTCCCTGAATGGGGATGGGGTAACCACATGTGGCGGGGCACAGTAAAAGGAAGAATTGCGCTCAAAAAAACGTTTTTCGCATGCGCAGGGTTCGGTGCCTTTAAAGGTGTGCGAGACGATGTTTTCGCTGTTCCCCACAATGAATTATGGGGCAGAAATTTGGGGGTGGATAGGATAGATCGACTGAAAGCGTCGAAACAGATTATTTCAAATTAATTCTCAGAGTCTCTAGATTCGCAGCAAATGCCGAGTCTAAGAGAGTCGGTAGTGTAAGGAATTTGGAAAGATTTTAAAATGAAACCCATTAAACTTTGGATTAAATTAGCAGGTGAACAGGCTGACTCACTTATAAATAGATGTTTTCGGGTGCAGTTACAGAAACAACCAACGCTACTGGTCGTATAAAATTAAACTGCTACTGGAACGTTCAGGTCTGGGAGACGTTTCTTCGAAAATGGTGGGAGTTAGGGAACACGTGACATAGAACAGTTAATTTCGGATAGACTTGCGGATATTAAAAGGAAAGAGATCCTGGCAGCAACGGCCGAAAAACGTTCGCTAGTTGCGCAAATTCACGCGAGTCCGTTATGGGGTTGCGAACGTTACGTAAACACACTGCAAAGGACGCAAGAGGGATACGCTTGGTTCAGGGTCAGGGGTGGATGCAACGTAGATTAAAGGACTCGAATGGTAATGGCATCTGTGTGCTTTGCGGTGATAGGAAGACTGGATCCATATCCTTTTAATTTGCAGTGCGATCAAACTTGGAGAGGAAAATGGATGGGAATGAAATTACTACTTCCAACATAGGAACGTAACGCTCGCCCAAAACATTCTAGGGATAAAAGAGCTAACTTCATGAAAGAATTAGGAACATTTCTAGGAAAGGTTCGGACCACTAGAGAAACTGAAATTAAGGAGTGGAAAACAGTAGTGGTTAGTACGAGCAGAGCCTAGACTGGAGAGAAATATGTAATAAATCAATAAACTAACAATAATTAAGTTAGTAAGTTATGTTAGGTTAGTAAACAGTACAAAAAAAAAATAAAAGTTATAAATTGTAGTCAATTGTTAAGTATAAGTAGATAAATAAGTCAATAATAAAAAAATATATATTAACTTAAAATAATTAAAATAAGTTAAATAAATTAAAATTAAATTAAAATAAGTTAATAAATTAAAAAATTAAAATTAAATTAAAATAAAATAAGATAAATAAATTAAAATTAAATTAATCAAAATAAGTTAAATAAATTAAAATTAAATTAATTAAAATAAGTTAAATAAATTAAATTAAAATAAAATAAAAGGAAACGTTAAAATAAAGCACATTAGGGGCGAAGGAAGTGGGAATCGAAATGTTAGGGCAGAGGCGTTGGTGCGGACGATTTTCTGTGGTGCTGTTTGTTTTCAGGTGCAGTGGAGGCCAAACACTGGAAGGAGAATGCCTGACGCCCGCGCCAAATAAATAAATAGTCTAAAAACGGATAGAGTAGCATGTACTCGGCTTCTGACGGCAGGTTTTTCCCCCTTCAGGGGTTTTTCCCTCAGCCGTACCTTATGGTCTCGTTCCCGCGGCTTTGAGGCGATGGAGAGACCATTTGGGGTGAATACCAGAAGGCGAAAGGTTAGAACGCTCGTAGAATGTACGTAGTGTAATGGCTGAAAGGCCTTCGGCTAGCCACTTTGGATCAAGTTTCTAATTTGGCTGTAATATTACCTATTAAATAAATAAATGTGTATATTATTACTCCGTATACACGTACGTATCGCGAAAGTAAATTAGTGATAAACAGAATGGCAAAGACTTTCTCGTGCTGGTTAGTTTTCTAATTTCTTTGGTCTGGGTTAGCTGTCCAGTTTTGCCTCATCCTCTTGCCAGCTGCAATTTTATCGTACCACAAAGTACTTTTCTTTTAAATTTACAAACGATTTCTTTTCCTAATGGTATAATCGAAATATAACTTTAAAAATAATATATAAGAATACAACCTCGTCATATATGGAAAAATTAATTAAAAAATGTGGAGCCACTTTTAAGAAAATGGCGTTTGGACGTGACTTTAATGCGAATTTTGAAGCTCTTTTTCACGGATCTTTTGAGTTTTACAAAACACTTTAATGAAAATCATTTCAAGTACTCCTACTTGCAAATTTAGTAACATATACAAATCGCTGAAAATGTTCATATTGAAAAAAATAAAAGATATTTCAAAAAAATTGTATATGTGTAATTTTTCAAAAAGCAAAAGAATATAGCAAAATTAATTTCATATCATCTTAAACAGAGCAATTACCACTATCCATTCGAACAGTTTGAAGAAAAAATTGGAGCAGTTTTTTAGAAAATGCCGTTTAAACATTTCCGAAAAAAGGGAATTTTAAACTAATTTTAACAGAAAACTGTTGATTCTTATATATATATATATATATATATATATATATATATATATATATATTGTGACGTCACGGGCTTAGACAACCCCATAACGCCACCATCAGCTATGTAAAGAAGCCCACGAACAGAGAGGACTAGGGTACGCGGCGGAGCGATGGCCGGTAAACGCGCCATCTGCCCACAGCTTTTCGAACTACGACTCCCGAACTAGTGGGTAATGTTTTTTCCGAGAGGTCACGAATGGAGGAGAATATACACCCCTCCAAAATTTCCCAGGCGCGAGTACCATAAGTATCGCGGCGCGCCTCGAAAGCTCTCTTTTACGGCAATAGCAACGGCGACCAGAAGAAACTCTCTTCGACTGCAGCAGTGACGGCGAGTACAAATTGATAGCATAGGAGTTTATTTTAACTTGGTAGTTAATCTTTAGCGTGGAAAGCGTATCTTAGAAAGTGAAGTAACTAAGAAATAGTGTGCACAATCATTCGTCGCATTCACAATAATTGAGAGAGCTAGCGAAATAACTGTTTGACGTCGAAATAACTTCAAAGTTGTAAAATTCGCGCAGAAGGACATTAATTAAATCCAGCATCTCACATTGCACGCTGACACCACATATGCCTAAAGTGTGGTAGGTCGGCCGAGCATTTGAGCATAACTTCAGCAGCATTAATAATTTCGAGGCTGAAAGCGCGAACAAACGTGTACGAGGCGGTGGAAGAAGGACGACCCCAGGAAGAGCGAAGCGTAGGCGAGAAGGACTTGGTCTGCAGCGAGGATAGTACGGGTTCGGAACGAGAGAAGGGTGTGGAAATTGGAGGCTTGGCGGTGTTCGAGCGAAGGAAACTGCTTTCGTCGCGGGACAGCACGCGAAGACGAAGTGGCAACGTGGGGCGAGCGGCAGAAAATCCCCAAGGTTACCTACAGGCGAGCGATGCGGAGCTGTTGGGAGTAAAAGAACTGGCACGTTTATGCGGCGATCAGTTGGGAAAAGAGGATAGCGGTAAATAGACGACAATTAGTGTTACAAGTGGGTGAAGAGTCTAGAATAGGTGGGTAAATTATTTCGAACGATGTTAGTGGCAGTTTCAAGTTTATGTACTGCACGTGTCATTAAATTCATTCAAAGAGGCCGTATCTTGTACAATTTTACATAAATAATTCATGATTTTCATATGTCGTACAGTTGATATTATCTGGAAAGATCAATTTGTTGTATTGTGTTTAAAGTAATTGCTTTTGTGACATGAAAAAGGGTCTGATTTAAGTAACGTGAATGCCACGTATATTTTTATTCAGTGTTGTAGTGAGTGCAGAAGCCCAAGGCTAGCACCTGTGAAAGGGTTTCTTTGAAATAAGTATCCAATTCATTTGAAAAAAGCCACGCACAGAAAACTAGAGGCCAAAAGAGTAAATAATTTAGTAGTCGAAAAACTCAGAAAGGAGTGATCAAATCGTAAATTGTAAAAAGTGTGTTCAGGCAGTCGAGGTGACGCCTATATATTTTTTTGTCTTGTTTTATTTTTTCAGTGACCAGCTACTTAAAGTGCAATATCCTGTTATGAAATTACGTCACTGTAAATTTTCTCATTGAATATATATATATATATATATATATATATATATATATATATATATATATATATTCCTTGTGTTAAGGGTTCAAACCTTTCTCATACCCGAAAGATCATGCTTCCTGAGAATTTTAAGCTCGCTTCACGAACATTCATGCTATCACGACCCACTACGTGTGGTAGGTGGGTGTTACAATATATATATATATATATATATATATATATATATATATATATATATATATATTGTGACGGACCAGGCGATTCGGTCCTGTTCTACAGTAAATTTGTAAGAGGGATCAGGTATTCTTTCTTGCGAATGGGCTCTGAGTGCATGCGCCAACAATGAAACAATTACTTTTAATGTAAAAACACAGAATGATTTATTCCCAGGAAAGGTAATAGATATTACAAAAACATCGTTCCATTGGATGTGTAGAAGGTAAACAAAATAATGGTTAGCATTGATGACTTTCTCATGATACTGATAAACATGAACAATTTTCTTACTAACTACGTAAATATTGCTAATGAACACTTTCTTTCTGCTTTAACTTTACACCTCATACTGTAATTGTGAGCTCCTTTGCATGCACTTATTCACAATCACCCGTTATTTCAATACTTAATCTATTTACAGACAATGTGTACCCTTCCAAAACGCCCTTTCTATTCTCCATCAAATTAGATTGTTTATCATTACATGGCAAGTTCCTACAGCTAATACCCCTCTCACAATCGTATACCCCTTTTCCAAATCACTGGATTCTTTTACCGCCCAATAATGAGTTCCTTCTAGTAGCAGTCTTACTGGTTTTGCTGCGTCTGGAACTCCTTCGAGCTCACCAACTCCGGATGCGCCGGCGCGATGTGTCGAGCCGGGGCCGTCTCGCCGCCACGTGGCCACGGCGCTGCCCCGCCGCTTCTACCCGGCTACCGATGCAAAATCCCGCCGCAGTCGTGCTTCGCCGGGCACGGCGATGTCCACTCGCCGCCAGATCAGCAGCCGTCCCCGTTTCCAATTCCTCCAACTTCGTTTGTTAAGCCCGCCGATGCTGTATCGCTATGTTCGTTTCACTCACGCTGCCTTTGTCGCACACGTGTCTATACACTCATCACTTTCCTCGCCTCACGCCGTTTAATCTTTACTGTATATCACTTAACTCGAGATCAATTAATAGTTCTCACTGTTTCTCATTGTCCTACGTTTCGATTTCTGCTCGATGTCATCGGATTCCTCTCAACTATATTTCATCGCCGCCATCATTAGCTTTTCCGCACTACCGTCCGTTACCTCTTCCACACCGACTCCTCCTCGCAACTGCTTCCTCCCGACTGCCGTCGTTCCCACGATCCCCTCCTCAACTGTCGAAGTCTCGTATTTCCCGCTCGCCTCGTCTCGCCCACCGCGGGACACTCTCCGCTCGGCCGAGTCCGTCCGAACGGCCGTCTCCACCGCGCTGCCCAAACCATGCTGGCACCCGCGCCTATGTTCAGAAACGCGGTGCGTTTCAATATATATATATATATATATATATATATATATTTGGCGTGGCAGCCAAAGAGGCGGCGACGGCGGCAAAGACAGCGACGGTAGCGGCGGCGACGGCGACGGCGACGGCAACGCGACGGCAACGGCAACGGCAACGGCAACGGCGACGGCGACGGCGACGGCGACGGCGACGGCGACGGCGACGGCGACGGCGACGGCGACGGCGACGGCGACGGCGACGGCGACGGCGACGGCGACGGCGACGGCGACGGCGACGGCGACGGCAACGGCAAGGCAACGGCACGGCAAGCGGCAACGGCGGCGACGGCGACGGCGACGTAAGCAGCAGTGGCTGGAGCAGCGACGACGGTGGCGGCGGTGATGGTGACGATGCGGGAGGAGACGGACACTACGGCGATGCGGGACGGAAGAGTGGACACCGTAAATATTCAGGTGAGAAAGGCTTTACAAGGCTGTTGCAGGTGAACTGTCGCAGTATTAAAAATAAAGAAATCGAATTTTGGAATTTAGTAGATGCCTGTGATCCTGATGTAATAATAGGAACTGAATATTGGCTAACGGAAGAGATACCTAACTCGGAAGTTTTTCGTCCAATTACAGAGCGTTTAGGAGAGATAGAAATTCTAAAGGTGGGTACTATTTATTTGTGTTAAGGATGTAATAGATATAAGAAGAAATTGAGATAATGGGGATAGAAATAAGTGATTCAGGGAATGTATTAGAAATGATTGCTTCCTATAGGCCACCGAATGAAAATTACGTGATTTTGGTTGCTATTTGTGAGAAAATAGAAATGGCCAATAGTCATCCTATAGTTATTGCTGGTGACTTGAATACTCCAGACGCAAATTGGAAAGGCGCCGTGAGCGAAGCGAAAGTACAACACTTAGTGAACAGACTCGCCTGGGAAGGGGGATTAGCGCAGGTAGCAGATAGACCCACGCGGCAGGAAGCGCTTCTAGATGTTTTCTTAATTAGGCCTCGAGAGCTTTTCTTATCCTGCGACGTCGTTGATGGCATAAGCGACCACAAAGCCGTGTTAGTAGACTTAATAAGTAAAGAATTTCTAACGGAACCAAAATATGGCAGTTCAAGAAGGCTAATACAGAGGGGCTTCAACACTACCTAAGTACAGTACGATTGTTTACTGAGAATGGAGGCGGGCATGGAGGAAATTTGGAACGCGTTTAAGAGTATTCTAGATAAGACATTGCAAACGTTTGTGCCGTACAAACACAAAAATAATTCACCCCGAATATTACAATGGAAAATTAAAAAATTTAACAGGAATATTTTTAAACATATTCTGACAGGGAGGGAAATAATTGGTCGGGTTTTACAAATATGTTCGCAGAAGAAGTGGAAATAAAGAAGAAATTCCTGTCGTTAAAGATACCAAAAATAGGTTACTTCAGATGATCGGGAAAAACAAACGCTTTAATGTCTACTTCAGTTCCGTTTTTAAAACAAAATCTCAACTCACTCAGATATCGAGGGAGGCTGTGCCAAATCAGTTTAATATAGACGTAAACACATTGCGAAAACGAATTAAATCTATGAAAAATGGAAAGTCGGGGGGTTCAGATGCCATTTCAACGGACATAATAAACTCGGTGAAGAGGCAATATTACCGTATCTAACAAGATTATTTCAGGTTTCGATCAACAATTCAAGCATGCCCGATGGTTTGGTAGGGGCCGCAAATATAATGAAACTCAATACCGTTTAGGCAACGAAAACATTCCAAGAGTTGTGTCTTGTAAGTACCTGGGGATAATTTTTGATAGCAAATTGAGTTGGGATAATCAGGTAAATTGTGTCGTAGGGAAAGCCTGGAGGTCCTTGCATTTTACTATGCGAATACTAAAAAAGAGTACTGCGAAACCGAGAGAATTAGCTTATTTATCTCTAGTTCGTCCATTAATGGAATACGGGTTGTTTGTTAGGACCCTTATAGAAATTCCCAAAAGGAATATTTGAATAGAGTACAAAGAAGATTGTATACATTTACTTTTCGAGGGAATAGGAAGAATGTAGAATTGGAGTCTCTAGAAATTACGAGAGTTAAGGCAAGACTCTGTGCCCTGTACAAAGCGTATGCCGGTTATCCAGCTTGGATCCGATTGGGTAGACCTTCGTACTTTAGTAGGGGGGATCACAAGCACAAAATTCAATTTAGGCCACAGAGAACAGATGTTGGAAAATTTTCATTTACAAATAGAACAATAACGGACTGGAATAAGTTACCTGCGACAGCCTTGGAACCCTTTCCTCTAGGTGTTCAAAGATTTAAAAATAAATTAACTAATGGTACTTGTAAACTTTATTAATTTAGTAACTTGGATTATTATATCAGTTATTATTTGATTAATATTGATATTTTTATTGCTATTATTACTGTGTTAATTACTATTAAATGCGTTCCTGTTCTAAATATATAATTATATTCAAAGTATTGAAGTGTGGTGACGTGTTGTGTAGTGTAGTGCAGTATAGAAGTAGAAAGAGAAGTGAATTTCAAATGTTGTGAAGTGAAGTGAAAATGAAGTGAAGTGTAATTAAAAAGTCGTGTAACCTTGTATTGAATAGTTTAAAATAACTGTGCAGGTCAACCATAAAATGTAGTTAATGCTATTATTGTTAGCATATTATTATTATTATTATTATTATTATTATTATTATTATTATTATTATTATTATTATTATTATGTCTTTTAATAATTTAGAGTTCTGCCACCAGGTTGTATATACCTATCTGCAGAATAATAAATATCTATCTATCTCTCGTATATATATATATATATATATATATATATATATATATATATATATAAGAGAGAGAGAGAGAGGGAGAGAGAGAGAGATATTTAAAAAATCTTTAATAAATGAATCAGATTGGTCCTAGAATATCTTCATCTCATAACCAATTTGGTTTTAGTACTGACCACTCCACCACCTCTCATCTCATCAGGACCACAATGTTAATGCGAGAAGCCATTCTTCGCGGACAACACAATATCTTACATTCAAAAAGCATATGATATGGTATGGACACACGGTATAGCTATTAAATTGCCTAGTATTGGTATCAAGGGCAATATGTTTAAATTTCTTACCAACTTTAATAGCAACAAAACTATTCAAGTACGTATAAATAACAATTTATCATCGATTAAGAAACTCAATAATGGCCTACCGCAAGGATCAATGCTCAGTGTGACCTTATTTTTAATCGCCATAAAGAAGCTGATGATGTCATTTTAAGCCCACTGTACGGAAATACTCCGATGGCAGAAGTTTGCTATGCAAAGGAAGGATCTTCAACCAATTAAATTCAGTGGCTAAGCTGAATTGTAATCTGGGAGCCCTAGAATACCCAAATCATTTTTCAAAATATCTGCCGTGTGTGTGCTATTTTTCAATATTTTTGCTGGATCGTTGAAGGAAATTATATGTTTTCGACTCCTTTTCTCCGCTTACGCGCGAAGGAATTGACAAGACCGCAGAGATATACTAATTGGGGCTGATAGCTGAGCGAGGAGCCTGCCAGTGGATGATACAGACTGTTTCTGCTGCGCATGCGCAGTACGTAGTAATATACTGACGAGACAATTGAAATCTGCATCTACAGACATGCCCATGAATGAACTTTCAGGGCCAGAATTATTTCAAAGATACAAAATTTTTTCTTTTAAAATTGTTGATACTGTAGTGACTCAGATGAACTTTAGCTTTCACGTTTGAAAACTTTCATTACATTGAATTTCTTGTCCAACAGCTGTTTTCCACTTACAAAGATCCTTTCGTTCAGAAAAGTTTTCTTTCCTAACAAAACAATATCAATTCTTTCACAGTGAGCAGCTTCGAAATGACATGTCAATGTATACATTGATATTGCAAAATACATGGCTGCTGATTTGTTGTTGAAGTATTTGTTCGACAAATGAGTCTCGATTATATTATCAACAGACGGTTCGATTGATACAACTCAGTATTAATTTCCTTTATCTTTATCATGTACCTATGTGAAAGGAACATGATTACATGAAAAGAGTAAAGATTCCTGAGAAATTCCACAGGAAATAACAGGATGGGTAATTTCAGTACGTTGGCTATGGAGAAGTGTCAGCTAAATTAGCTGTGCGGAAACGACCGCTTTAAAGAACTACATCGAATTATCGATGTTTTTGCTGAATAAAAAACGATGAATGGAGCTAATTTACAAAGAAATTTAAGGTAAGATTTTCAGAATACCCAACTGCAAGACTCCAGCTTCGCCACTGATTAAATTATGCAAAGTTAACTGCATTTACAAATGGTCAATGAAAACTGCTTTCAAATTTTCGACCGACAAATCTTGATTTTTTCAAAAACAACTAAGTTCCTTCTGCCCGAAATTATTTCTGGTAACAAAATTATCAAGGACACATACAAAAATCTTCTACTACAGACTCACATGGTAAGAACAATTTCCAAACTATTCGACGAAGGTAAGAAACAACTTAACTTTATAAAATGTCTTAATCACAACAACTAGGAATCAGAAAAATGTCTTGCTGCTTGCATACAAAGCCTTAATAAGAAGCCAAAAGATTACGAATCTATTGTATATAATTCAGCGTACAATTCAACTCTCAGCTGGACACCTGCACAACTGCGAACTCAGAATAAGCACCGGCTGCTTCCACCCTAGCCCAACTGGTAGTATCCTCTTCCAAGCGACTGAAACTAACCTCGCATTTTGGACAAACCCTGTCAATCAAATACCCAATCAAAGCCAAAACATCACTAAACAAGATAATACCAAGTGGTGTATCTCCTGAAATTAGACGTGGAGTCCACAGTGCTCAATATCTTTCTATAATAAAGTTGCTACGTTATTCTCTCCCTTAACATTTCGAGGTTCCCTATAGAAAGTCAAAGGATCCCGTTCTAAATCCCTGGACCATCAACATCCCAGAACTTGATAAATCCTGATTGAAGTTCAGAAAACAACCTGAACTCAGACGAATGGAAACTAAAAACTGTGAAGTCTAGGACAAATACAAAATTATTACAAATCTTCATTGGCGGATGCAATAATAGAATTTTTCTGAAGCCATAGTGAAGAACTCCAAGTCTTTAGTGGAATTCTGTGTTATGAACATTACTAGTGAAGAAAACATGTTTAACCATGCAACTGGAAACACTTAAAACGATAATCTATAACTGCACCGATAACGCCACTATCATCACTAAAAATCCAAAGGTTAAATTCAAGATATATAGTAATCGATTTTCAAGGATTTTTTAAAGTTCTAGGCTTATCAGTATTTTTTTCTTTTTTTACCTAATCAGTTTTACTCAATTATTAAGACAGAAATTCATAATCATAAAATCAATGCAAATATAGTAATCGATTTTCAAGGAAATAATGTAAGACGTATTACTGGATATTCCAAGCAAGATGTCATAAGATTCATTCTCAGGAAGATGAAGGGCAAAGGAAACCGAAAAGGCGATGTCATAATCTATTAATACCCACAAATCAATTGACTTATTCTTATCACTCAACTCGAACCCCAAGATGGCTAGACGTGAACAGGTTGTAATTACACTAATTAGAACTAGTCATTCTGAAATTACAAACCAGTACATGCTGGAAAATACCTCACCACCACTATGTGACATGTGTCAAGTAAAACTATCAGCTGCACACGTTATTTTGTCTCGTCGCAAATATGAACATATTAGAACTATGTATTTTAATCCAAATGAAATAGAAAAAATCCTGTACTCTATCCCTTTTCAAAACCAGATTTTCTTTAAATTTTTTATTTAAGGTCGCCTTATAAATAGCCAGGTCATTGGCGACCACAGTTACAAAAATACAGTATTTACAAATTCACATACTAGTAACAGATTTTCATGGGATACACATACACAAATCCTACTTCTAGATGTTATACATAGGGTAGACAATGTATAGTCCTTAGCTAAATACTATTTAGCATATTAAATTTGGTGAGGAGTTCTATAATTTTCTTTTGACCGGTATAAGATTTGATGTTAAAGTTTGTTCTCTCAGTCGCCATCACGTGGCAATCAACTACAATATGCTTCGTGGAATCTGGGAGTCCGCAATTTGGGCAAGGATCAGGAGTAGCCTTTTAATTAGGTAGCTGTGACTGAGTTTAAAATATCCTATACGGAGTCTAGTTATAACCACTTGATGTCTTCTGCTAAGTCTAATGGAAGTGATGGGAGATTCCTCGATATTCTTCCTAACTGCTTGTAATTTGGAAGGCAACATTTTCCTGTTCCGGTCCCAAAGCTTCTTTACTGCAAGGAAGAGGTAGTTTTTAAAGTCGGGGAGTGTGCCGCAGCTTCAGTATTAATTTCGGGAGAGATTGCTGCCTTCGCTGCCATCCGCTTCTTCATTGCCCTGGATGCCTATATGAGCCTATAGTAGCCCAAGCTTCACATGAGAATATGGAATAGAAATTCGGGAGGCGATAAAGATTCTTAAGGGGTGGGGTAATGGAAATAACAGCTCCACAAGATCTTGATTGTTGCTTGTTGCTCCGTGAAAAATTGGCTATGATTTGCAAATTTGTGCTGGAACTCCAAGATTAGTTGCTTAATGACAAGTTTTGGAATATCAGGATTTGTAAATTTGGTTGCTTCCGTATCGATTGACAAAGAAATGTTCCTAAGGGGAAGAGGTTGAGTTTCCTCTTCATGATATCATGAGACTCAATGCCAAGTTCATCCCGGTACTTAGCAAGTCTAATACTTAGCGGTTTAGGATAGTTAGGATAATTTGCATAGTGGAGGGACTTGGAGGTAACAGATATAATTAAGTGTGGGATTAGGGGACAACAATGAGTCAAAATAAGCAAATTTTAAGCACAGGAACTTTCTACAGAGGTCTAAAGGAAGGAGGCCCGCTTCAACTAGTAGGCTAGTACATGGGCTGGTCCTGAACGCACTTACACAAGCCATTTGACATTTCAACGTGCTGTGACGTCTTATCTTGAATACGGACCTGGAGAAATCTGTGTTCAATGAAGTTCTTTATGAAAGCAAACATATTCTCCTTGATTGGCAATGGAAATAAAAAATTTTGATTCTAGTAACCATCTTAAACGGTTGCATACCATCTTCTCAAGAAGCTTACAAAGATTGCCGTTAAAGATATGGGGCGATAACTAGATGGATTGCATCTGTCCTTATTAGGCTTAAGAATAGGTATAACTATAGCTTCTTTCCATTGGTCCGGAAAGGTCTGAGTTGACCATATAACATTATATATCTGAAGAAGGTGTTCCAGGGCATTCACTGGTAGGTTTTAAGAAAACTGTTGGGGACGTTGTCAGGGCCTGGAGCCGAGTTGTTAATGGTCATCGTTGGAACCTACCAATGAAGAAATAAGGTCTTGAGACAAGTATTAGGTCATCATATTTATCGAGCCATTCTTCTATAGATTTGCCCCTTCTGTCAGTTCTTTGAGCGCCCTACATGGTGTTATGGCTATTAAAATCACCCACTATAATAAATGGTTTGGAAGCTGTATTATGATATTGTCAAGTTCGAGAATATTCAACACTTGTCTATTCGGTAAGTAAATGTGCATATAGTCACAACTATATTAAGCTTAATCAATATGGCCACGCTTCTAAGGAGTTTGAAGAGGAATAGTATGACGAAAAATATCTTATTTCACAAAAGTCGCTACATCCCCACTTGCAATTAGAGTCTCTTCTGTTACAGAATACACTTGTATATCCACGTAACTGAGCACATGTACTACCTTTAAAGTTGATTTCTTGTAGGCAGAGAACTTGGGACTGAAATCATTGACGAGAATTTTAAGAAAGGCATTCGGGGTCAAGCCATTGCAATTCCATTGAATAATATCCATGAGAAAATACAGAAAAATATATGGGTGTAGTATTACAATGTAGACTCTTGAATCAGAAGCTTGAAGAAGGTTTTCTAACTCAAGCAAGATTGGCAGGAAGGAGAGGTTGGATCACTGTTCTTCTGAATCCTCTTCCTTAGCCTTAAGTTTTCATTCATATCTGCATCAAGTTTTTGATAATTTTCCAGCACCTATTTTTCACACCACGGTTTCGTAAGATTTGGTGAACAGCTTTTAACATTGCTATAAAAGCTGCAAATTGTGAATTCTCTGGCAATTGTTACAGTACACTTATTACCCTTCGTTCTGTCAAAGAAACTTTGGAGTTGAAGTAAATTAAGAGGGTAAAGAACATTGGAAGATTCTAAGATAGTTTTAGTATTGGACCATGACTGATCGTCAACATTTTCAGAAGAGGTTTTGCTTTTTCTTAATTTTGGAGGGTTTTATTTCTTTATTTTTATTATTTTTTTATTATTTATTAATTCTGGTAGTCTTAGTGTTCGGGTCTCCTGAAGATTGATGAACTTGAGAGGATTCATAGTGCTCACGAAAAAGAAAAACAAAACACAAACTTTTCACTTAGTTAAACAATATCACTTCACGTAAACTCCACTTCTACTACGTTTTACATAATACTGACAAACACCGAATCAGTAAACGTACGCACAACGTGATTTCGCCTGGTGCGGACAGAGCATCTGACTACCTCGGCGGTCAGGACGTCACTGCTGCAGAATCAGATTGTCAAAGTTTACAAACCAAAAAAGAAATGTTATGCTAGAAATATAATATTACGGTAAGCCCGCTCATAACTCTCAACTATTCTGATCCTATCCTGATGTTACTTTATGATTATGTTATGTAAGATAAATAATATGTCATGCTATACTATGTTATGATACTTAATGTAATGATATGTAACTCTCAAATGACATGTTACACTCATGTTAATGCAATGACGGATGAAATTGTCTGTAAACACCTGTTATGAGTCATTATAGTCGCGAATACTCTTAGCCGTTGATTCAACAAAAGAGAAAAACGATAAGATAATGAAATATATTGAACTTTAACTTTCTCGTATACATACATATATACGGAGTAATAAACGTTATGTAATGCTGGGCGAAAAAACGCCGGATTTTCGGAAAAAAATCGTTGCCGGGCCCTGATAACGAAAAAGTAGATAAATCTAGTTGCTAAATTAAGAAGGAAATTCCTCTAACACGTGCTGTAGCCAGAATCACTGTTTTCTTGGTCCTTGATGCAGAAAAACTAATTTAAAACAAAACGTCTGTCCGTCTGTGAACATTACTAGCGCATAAAACATGTGTAGGATTTTTCCAAATTGAAAAAACGCTTGACTCTAGTTGAAGCTTTGAAATTTTGAAAAACATTCTTTAAAAGTTGGGGGTACTTTACATGAATTTTAGTAGTTTTCTCGCAATATACCGTGCAATATTTGTTATATACAAAAATACACAAACAAGATTTTCTGAAAAACGGCTTCATTAGTTTTCTTTAAACTTTTAGTAGGAATAGTGCTAAATTCACTCTATCAGATGACATAAACGCCATATTGCTCTCTTTTGTTTTTTCATATGAGATAATATAAAAAAATGTAATTTAGACGGCGATAGATGGCAGTTGGAAAGAGGATGGGGCGAGACCGTAAAACCAGTCCACACCAAGAAAATTAGAAAACATTACTACGAGAAAGTCCATGCCATTCTGTAGCGCCACTAGTTCTGTTTGTTGACATGGAACCATTATGTGGCTGTTATTTTGAAAATTTAATTAAATTTTAAATTTTAGACGTAATTAGTAATGCATGTAAAATCTGAGTAGTTTAGATGAATATAACAAAATTATATTTAAATATATTTTTCTATCCATTTTCATTTTTTTTATCGGCATCGAGAATGCTAATTTGCAAAATGTGTATCCAATACGAATTAGCGGTCATTGTTGCTTTTGTAACGCTGTACTGATAAAAGAAAGCTATATTGACGGCAGCCGTACGTTTGCGTTAATATGAACTAATAATTTTATTTACGGCTAAAATACGCATCGCGTATCATTGGCACATTCATATAGAACGTGAATACACTGAATTCAATACCTGAAAGGTGCTTTCGTTTAAACGTTTGAATTAAAAAATATATGTATGTTTCACGCTTTATTTGTTCAAGAATTTTGCAAATGATAGCTGAAGCATAAGACAATATAACTTAGCCATTAGCAATATAGCGAGAAATCTCGAGAATATAGCGAGAAATCTCAATATAGCGAGAAAACCCATCTCGATCAGATTTTTCGTCCAGTTTCCCCTGATCCATTGAGCAAATGCTGAGATGGCCCCTTGTTTTGCTTCTGGACATAAATGTAACTTCATTTTCTGTGCACGTCTTCTAGAATTCAGTGGGAAATACAATTATTCAAATTATCGTTTCCATGTTGTCGCGGCAGGAAGTAATAAGAGCCAAAATTTATTGCTTATTTATTCTTGAAAATAGATTTTATTACATGGGAGTTTTTTGGTTTGTTTTCTCGCTTTCAAAATTCAAATTTATTGTTTATTTATCCTTGAAAATAGATTTTACTACAAGGAGTTTTGTTTTTCTCCTTTCAAAATTCAAAATTTATTGCTTATTTATCCTTGAAAATAGATTTTATTACATGGGAGTTTTTGTTGTTTTTCTCCCTTTCAAAATTCAAAATGTATTGCTTATTTATTTTTGAAAATAGATTTTACTACATGGAGTTTTGTTTTTCTCCTTTCAAAATTCAAAATTTTAAGTAGTATATGACTTGGTGTAGGGATTACAGAATTTTGAAATGTCACACAATTCACTTTTCCCCATAGGACGTCATACGCAGTTTTTAACTGTTTTTACGTAAAATAAATAAAATAAATAAATAAATAAATAAATCACGTGCAGTTGTAGCACTACTAGTTGTTATCTACACTGGCTAACCGAATATGCCAATAACTGGAATATGCTGCTACAGCGCAAACTAATATTTCTGTGGAACTAAACGATCTCCTGCTGCAGCAGGGAACGCATGATCATTTATTCATTGAGTCTAAATACACATTGACCTGCTTTAATACATCATATTTGTATATGAGTCAACCAACTCATACAGCACCAATTGTAAAACGATCTGATTTTATCTGTGGTAGATTTGTTAAAGCTTTTAAGAGAGTTTTAAATGTTTAATCATGTTTTAATAGTGCAGTTCTATCGACGTACCATCTCTTAAACAAAATGTTACTCGTTTGCAGCCAACATATCTACGGACAAAAACGATGCAATTTTTGATGTGCTAATGGTTGTAATACATTCTTAATAATTTATATCTATTACTATTATAATTTTGAAAGCATCGAGAAAATTATGGTCTCAAAACCCAACGTTTTTTCGACAGACAAAAAGCGTTTGTGCACTTTTTAACCGAAAATGACACCGACTAGTACTGGTACTACTAATAAAAGCACACTATACTGTACTTGTTTCGGTCCGTCAAAGGTGGCTCAGAGCATTAACTGAGTGGCCCTGATCGGGAGGTCCTAGGCTCGAGTCCCGAAAGTGGAAATATTTTCGACACTAGCTACACAGCTAGGCCGAATCCAGTCGCTGTGTGGAGGAGAATTCTAGCGGTCGGCTGCTCTGATCTGTAGTTTTCAGGGGTCTCTCCGATCAACACCAGGCGAATGCCGGAGCAGTACCCTACCAAAGGGGCCATGGACCGCGCGCGATCTCTCCTGCCTCTTCCTTGGCCTCTCTTCACCACTTACTTACAGATACCTTCACTCGCATGCACTGCACCATCACGCTACCCGGGAGACCGGTCGGAAGCTGAGTATTGTCCCGGCTGGTGCGGGCTGCCCCGCTGGTGGGAGATACGTGGTTGGGGAAAACCCTCGGCAGCCGATGTAGGTAGGCGCCAGATCTCGACATCCAGCGTGGAAAGATCACCAACGCCTCCCCCAATAAAACCTGCACTACGCTTACGGGACTTAACCGTTGGCGCGCCCGGAATCACTAATCAATCAATCAACGAACCTATTTGAGGCATTGAACACCAGTATCATCGAACAGAAAGAACAAATTCTTTCTTTCATTAGGTAGTGAAGCACTTTTTGCAAATCATGTCTTTTGATATTACTTTCCTGTGTATGGCACTGACATCGGAGAATAAGTGTTGTAATGACGAAATTGGTCGGTCGATCACTGGTCCCGTTTCACTTACATTGCAAATAAGCTTAAGAAGAATCGGTTATAGTGAACCTGAAACTCGGCTTTAATGAAAGTAAATCCAGGAAATTAATTTAATTTCGCATGTTATTAGGCGAGTAAAACTCCATTCCGCTGCGAGCAGTACGGAGCTCCGCGCTCAGCGCTGCGCCTCGTCTCATACCTGTGTTCCGCGTGCCAGTGTAAGATAAAGTGCTACAATAATAGTGTTCATCAGCACTTCTAACTGTGTGCGCTAATATTGTCAGCAATTAGTGCAACATTTTCATCAGACAACGCTGGCATACGCCAGTTTATCGCAGGTCTACCCGACCGAGGGCGAAATGGAGGTCGCTTACCCAGAAGGCGACGTTCGTGAAACATCACTGCAACATATTCCAGATCATCTACTACAACATCAACTAGAACAGTTACCTCACCCCCCGTCACATCAGCTTCACATGCTAAGTGGAACAACCGCACCTCCACTTACCGACCGGCAACGCATCGTTGGCAGCCAGGAGGCCGCCTCAACAGCACGATGTCGCAACCTTCATCATCAGTCATCAACACCAAAAAGAGGTCAGTCAGTGTCAGTGAAATCCCCATCGAAACAAAAAAGAAAAGTGTAGTCTCGAGTAACGCTAACGAGAACTCTAATCTATCCAGAGTTCTAGAATACAATGTCCCCGTCGGGAACAGATTCTTTCATTTAGTCAATCCAAACAGAAATGAACTAGGAATAGAATCATTCTATTTCAGATTCCCAGCTGCGCTGTATAGTCTGCGGATCCTATAATCCATTATAAAGGTAAGAAGGATTATAATATATCTTGACCCATTGACCCAGCAAGCCGGACGCTAAGATCTTTGGCAGATGTTAATGTAGAGAAAATTTTGGTATATCTCAATACAAAGTAGATGTAGTAGATATATACATGAAACTTAAAAGTATAAATAATTTGGGGGAGTGGACATAATCTGGAAACGGCACGGGAAACTACCAAACAGAACCTGTGTGATTGATCGCAAATCTGATGCCGCGTTGATCTCGAACTTTGTTACCTCCCAATCAACAACAATGCAGAGACAGCGGTGTCTGCGCTGAGCACACGCGGCCGACAGGGGTGAACGCGGCGTCAGCCATTAATTAGGGCGGCGCGAACAACGACGGTCACTGCGACATTGACGACGCGATCGCTCGCAGCGCCCCGGCGGCGACGGAGGCGCAGCCGGCCAAGGTGGAGTTGGCAGAGGCGGAGGCGGGGGCGGTGGCGCAGGCGGCGTTGGCGGCGGTGGCGAGGTTGGAGGCGAGGTGGAGTTGGCAGAGGCGGTGGCGGGGCGGTGGCGGAGGCGGCGTTGGCGGTGGTGGTGAGGTTGGAGACATGGGTGGTGGCGGCGGAGGACGCCGGCGCGGCACGCGGGTCTGTTTCGCCTGCTGTTCCGAGAAGGCAGACTGTCGCGCGGGGACGCAATCTCGATAACAGCGACGTCTCGCCGCCTCCTCGCCCGCCGTGCGCCTCGTGGGTCGCGCTTATCGAGGTCGCCGCGACTCTCGGAACATCTCGAGCGCTGACGCGAAGTGGAGCGACCGGTGATTAGGATCGTTAGGAGGGCGCTCGAAGGCCGCTCCCAGAGGTTCACACGCGAAACTATGCAGATACGACGCCAGGGGAACAATTAAGATCGCTTGGTGTGATACGACAGAATCGGTTCCATGAAATACTACGCAAAAAGATTAACGAGTTTTATTTTTCACGACTCTTACGATAACCTTTGACATTTACTCAAGGAAAATATGCGCACAGTATTTTACCTTATTCTGAAAGTTGCTTAAATATATACTACATGTCATATCGTATTTTTTTCTCTAAGATTTAAACTATCCATGCATTTTTTTGTTAACGAGCTTTCCAATAGGAAGTGCAAGGCGACATAGCTAAGAGCATCAACTGATGTCACTTGAGTGCCTCTGACCGGAATGTCCTAGTATCGAATCTCGGATGTGGCTAACTTTTCCACACTGGCTTGTCAGCTAGGTCGAATTCAGTTGCTGTCTGGAGGAGAATTGTAGTGACCAGCTGCTCTTATCGGCAGGCGAATGCCAGAGGAAGACCCTAACAAACGAACCGCGTCCCGATCATTCCTTCCTCTTCCTTGTCCTATTCTCACCCCTTAATCACACACACACACACACACACACACACACTTAAACTAACATGCAGTACACTACCACATACGCCGGGAGACCGGTCAGGAGCTTAGAGCTTATCCCGGCTGGGGCGGTGCCCCGCTGGTGGGAGAGTCCTGGTTAGGGGGAAACCCTGCTAGCCGACGGTAGATCATCGCCAGATCTCACCAGCCAGCGGTGTAACATCATCGCCACCTCTCGAGGAAAAACATATACTATACTTACGGGTCTAATGATCACAGTGACGGGCCCGGAATCACTAACAAGCAACCATCCAATTAGAAGGAAAGAACCGTGATGAAAATTGGAATATTTGTGGAGTATTCTTTTTATAATTGAACTAGAGTTTTTTATTACATCATGATTTTTTCTACACTAAAGCATAATTAAACCTACCTGCGGTTAGCCTCCGATATCGCTGATCTTGAAAGTGCTTCAGAGCAGATCCGTTTTAGTTCGGATCACTCTCGCCGGAAAAGTGATCCTTCTGTGTGCATTTCATGTGAAAAGTGCATTTCATCAAATATCTCCAGCTCAGGGAATACTTCTTTTAAATGTGATTGCCATTAATATACGGGGCGAGTCACGTAACTTTAGCACCTCCTGCAGTTTTTGAACGATTGAAGTTATGGCAATACAGCTTTGAGGAAAGGGCTAATTAATACATGTATTCATTTTTATTTTATCATTTGTATTCTTCGAGATGTTGAGGTAATTTTGTATTTTTCATATAGACTAAAAATATATGTATGTTTTTTCAACTAGAAGTATACAGATATTTTAGTCTATCATGACGAGCGTAAAAAACGAATCCAATAATATACATGTTGTCGTAAGTTGGATAAGCATTTTTTGAGTTTGCATGTTTTTGCGACTCATATTTAACGGATATTGTAACTCTCCGAGCACCTGCTAGCAGGAAGAGCGCTGCGCATCCTGCTTGGTAAGAGGACTGTTACGTTTAAAACATACGTTAAACACGAGTCGCAAAGACATGAAAATTTGTCAAAAACGCTTATCTAACATATGACAACATGTATATCATTGAATTCGTTTTTTACGCTCGTCATGATAGACTAAAAAATCTGTATACTTCAATTTATAAAAACATAGTAACCTCAATATCTCAAAAAATACCAATAAGAAAATAGAAATGAATACATGCATCAATTAGTCCCATTCCCTCATTCACTTCCTTGAAAATTTCTTTATAATAACTTCAATCGTTCAAAAATTACAAGAGATGTAAGTTACGTGACTGATCCTGGGTAGCCATTGTAGTGAGTAACTTGAGAAATGTTTGAAAAAATGTCTCATGCCCCCACTCGGCTCAGTCAATGCCCATAGAATTTAATACGGAGTGTGAATTCGAATCGTCATACGAGTATAATCCCGGCAACAAATGGGAAACAAAACGAAATAAACAATACGATCAAATGGACGCCCTATCAATAAAAATAATGTTTGGACTTTTTCTCAACTTTGTGTATTCACACCTTTAATACTTTAATTTTAACACAGCAGTTTACTTTTCACGGCCCTATTTACAGTTTCCTGACAATGATACATCTGAAATAATGAGACGCTATACGAAATTCCATAGAGAAATATAATATCAAATTTTCTCTCATAAATACAGAGACAACACGGAAATAGTCTTCTGCAATGCGCAATGCTAATAGCACACTAACGTTTTAATCTATTCTTGACAGCATAATTTAAAGCACAATAACACGAAACACCGCATCGCAGAACGAAAAGAGCTGTCATGTAAAATGAATTGCTGCGCTTCACGAAAGGTCGTTCTTCCGAGAAAACTACCGACTTTTAATAAATGAAGTTACACAATTTATCCTCAGCAAAAAGCAATGTAGGATGTCGTCAAGCTAATAGGCATGATGGCGACGTCACCCATATTGGCTTCCACTGTCAGCGGCGGCGCCCAACCGGGAGAGGTGGTCCAGTGCGTCATCTGATGTCAATGCAGTGCTTCTGTCCGGGAGGTTGTAGGGTAACACTCCCCACGGGGAAGGATTTTCTTCACTCGCTAGGTCGAATTCAGTCGCTGTCTGGAGACGAACCGGCTGCTCTGATCGGTAGTTTTCCGTAGATCGGTAGGTTTGAACGATCACCACCAGGCGATTTCCAAAGCAGTACCCCAACAAACGGGCCACGAACCGCGCGCGATCTTTCCTACCTCTTCCTCGTCATATCGTCTGCCCTTACACACACACACACACACACACTAACATGCACTAAACTAACACATATGCCGGGATATCGCTCGGGAACTTAGAGCTTGACCCGGCTGGGGCGATGCCCCGTTGGTGGGAATTGGTTAAAACCCCGCTAGCCGAAGGTAGGTCGGCGCCGGATCTTGTCATCTACTGGGGGAAGATCACCACCCCCTCCTGGTGAAAAACATACACCACACTTATGGGATGGATGACCTCCTTAGTTGACGTGCCCGGAATCACTAACAACCAATCAACCGACCGACCATCCGTCAGCAAAACGCAATGTAGGATGTCGTGAAGCTAATAGGCATGATTGTGGTATCAACCACCTCGGCTTCATTTCACAGCGCAGAGGGGACGCGCACGAGGCGTTTCCGTTCGGGTCAACGCCCCAACGCTTCCTTGACTAACCAGAGAGAAGAATATTGTTATTCATGTACCTATGACGTTAAATAGATGTTTTGACCCCGAGGGTGACTTCCACTCCTCGGGCCAGAGGCCCTCGGGTTTGGCATTCGCCAATATCTAGTAACGCCCGTGGTGCATACAAAATTTTATGGCTTACTAATTCGTTGCTGAATCAAATGAGAACTCTAACTATTTTATGTTTTGTTGTGTCTAAGTAAAATGACGGATTCTAATCTTCATTTGCCAATATGACGTCAGATAAACAAAAGTGTTAATGAAATTACTATCGCATAATCGTTGTTGGACTTATTTTTAATACTACATAATGAAAGAACCTTGTCAAGTTCTGCGGAAATTATCGCATAAGCTAACAAATCTACGGACAGTGGTTCCCCGTAAAATGTCGAGAAATAAATGAAAATGTTTATGGTGTATTTGAGAGTTATATAACAGTGTGAATTGCGCTGATGAAACTTTCGGTTACTTGCCTCTATTCCCAAAAGTTATCTTCAAATAACTTAAATAACTTTTTGATGTTATGAAGTATCATAACATCAAAAAATACCTTTTTGAAGATGTTAGTCAATGTGCCTTGTACATCTTATTAGCTATTACTATAAGTAGTAATGCTACTCAAGAAGTATGTCTGAAAAACGTCACATGTAACAGTAAAATATGAGGACAGGTCGCAATTATAAATTTCGGGAATATTCCAAAATTGCAATTTTTGTATCAAGCCAAATTAGGTTTATAACGATTTTTTTTATTTGAGCAATACACTATTTATTTATTTATTGTATTTGCTTGCCTCTTAGCTGTAATAAATAGAATTCATAAAAATGTTGTATTTGTTGTATTGCTATTAGAGTATTCAATATATATATATATATATATATATATATATATATATATATATATATATATTGCGAGCCACAGTACCGTCCGGTACAAGCCGTAAGGCCAGCACCCGACACAATTCACCAGATCCCGGGGGGTCGACTAGCTCAGTATAGACGTCCCAGTGTGGACACAATAAATAAAAAAATAGGGGGGGCAGGGTCGTGAAGATCGTTTATGGATTGGATGCAAAAATTACAAATAACTCGGGTGAGAATCACTTTTCACTAAATTCAGAATATATTCTAAAAATATTTGCTGCTATGACAAATACATACAATGGCACACAGAAAAAAAATCAAATACAGAATACTCTTGACTGAAAAAAAACACACTAATAACACAATACACAATTTCCTACTTTCATCTACAACCCAATTGTTTAACAAACACACTTTCAGAAATTCGAAAGAATCGTTAAAATATTACTTTTTAACATTACTTTTACAACAAAACAGGAAACTCTTTCTCTCTCTAAAATCTAGAGAATGACTATTATTATAATTATACTCTTACACAAACTCTTAATTACTATATTACAATATTAGATCTTCAAATCCGTTTTGAAAGAAAAGATTGATTCTGTTCTCACGTATTAGAAGTCGAAACAAATGTACTTTTACTTTTCTTATCTTTTAAGCATGGTAAATCTGTTACCCTCCCTTTCTTTCTACGTGACAGATACAGAATAAGCTTTCTTATTAAACTGAATCACTCCTATCCCTACAAAACAGTTTATTTGGAACGACCTTACTGTGTTCTCGGCCGCGTAGAGCAGTCCGCTGGGCTTCCTTCTACCCCTTTTCACCGAGCTGCTTCGGCCTTGAAGCGTCGTGGCCTCGGGTTGAAAACGCAGTCTCTCCCCAGAAATCGCCTTCTTCTTCTCGTTCAAGTTTGATATTCTTGAATACTCTCATATGAATTTTACCTTATTTTCGATTACGGTTAATGACCAACTGGATATTCAGAGTGAAAATGAATCCAGAGATCACCCCTTTTTATACGAACACCAACTTCAAGAGAGTATTTAAATATAAGAAAAGCATGTGAGAGAAGAAAAAAAAACTGGAAAGAGAAATGAATGCAAGCTATTAATTACTGCCATCTATTCAAAATTTCTCTCCCTAATTCTTCCATCATAAATTCATAACATTTCTTATTACCTTTCTTCTAAGATTATGTTTAAATCAATTTATAACAGAATAATTACCTCTTCTGGTCTTCTAGAAGAGTTTTCCTCAAAAGTTGCAAATCTGAAGTCCGCTGCAATGTCACTTCCTGGCGTACCGTTTTCCATACGTCCGCCCAGTTCAGCTGCTACCTTCAGAAAGAACTTTCTTTCATCCGACCTCCGGTCTCGCCCTTGGTCTATGGTGGCGATCTCTCTTGTTCTAAATTCTAATTAGCATTCCAAATATTCATCCGCGTTGGCGCGCGTTCAAAATATTCTTTTCCCTCGTTTTCTTAAGGCGTATGTGACACGTTTTCGGAATCTAAGAAAACGGGCGGTCACAATATATATATAAAGTATTCAAAAGGCATAAAGAATCAGAAAAGGTATTAACAATTCCATTATGTGTTTAGTTTCAGGTCCGTAAACACACAGCAATGGACGAGCAAACCATAAAAAAAATATGGGCATGATTTTCTGGAATATGACTCCATAAAATCAGCTATGCGAAAACCTTCCCTGATGTAGAAAATGAAATCTCAAAATTTCTAACAAAGTGATTCAACCTTTTCTTATTCGGCAATGCATTTTACTGCTGTGAATGTGGAATGAAGTGCAGCATTGTGGTTACTGTGTTGTAGTAATTAACGAAACGAGAAGATATACAGGGGTACCTGAGTGATAAGTTCAAGAAAACGAGCGACGATAGGTGTCAGACTTCTTATTTATCACGAGTGCAATTATACCCCTTTATACTCATGTAACGTTCAATATTTTTTCGTTTCCATTTAAGAATAATTTAAATTTTGAGAAATTCAAGCACATCTTTACCATTTGAGATATTTAATGACGTAACCTTACTTTTGAAAAAGGCCTATAACAGTGATCCATGCATCTTAAGCGTATGATCACTATAGGGACTAAATACACTATACAGACGAAAGAAATGTGACAAAAGGAAGACAATGAACTTATCCCGGATGAAATATTGAAATTAGCTGACAACGCCATTAAAAAATTACTTCTGAGAAAACGTTAGGACAAATATGAGAGAGAACATATGTATTAACATTGGAAAGAGAAAAAAAGACACTTCTGACACTTTTGCTGGCGTACTTTTTAGAACGAGTATACATAACTTATGTTTACACTTTTCTACGTTTGTAATGCTAAGGTCAAATGTTTTTCATGTAAAACATTCAATTTATTCATGTTAAATATTTTATGTTGTTTCATTAGCTAGCTCAACGTACACTTCATCAATTTAGTTACATTCATTCAGTGTATACGTAGTTGATGTAAGTTCGTAATCTGTGATGTACATTTTTGTTCATGTTTCACGGCCGACTGGAAATAGAGTTAATCAACGATTTTTCATGGAATTAATGAGCATATTTAGTTAACTAACCGAAAAAATATATCCTCTTCATTATTTGAGTAACTCGCGAGTGTGGGTATGGGGGATAGTGCGGAACCGTCACACAGAGTTAGACCACTTCCCGTGCATTCGACGCGACTCGGTCTCCTGGTGGCGGCCAGAAGATCCTAAGAAATTTCAAAACGTATTTTTGGGTGTGCGATCTTAGTGCGTAGGTAGGGAATGAAACAAACGCCACCTAAATAGATCTGTCTAGGTGGCGTTGATTCAACTCCATAACCCCGTGGTTATTTTCAGTTCACGACACCATAATTTTCTTCCAAGAGATTGGCATTTTGACAAACGAACAATATTGAATGAATATTGCCCAGCAGAATTTATTATGAATTTGTAAGAGTGAAGTAAGTGTCTATTTTATAGCAAATTGCAAATTACCTTGAAACATTAAATTTCAAGAACATCAAGAGAATACGAAGAAAACAAGAATTGTAAATAAAACTAGAGAATACATTTCTTAAGAGAGCAAAGAACGATTTTGAATTTCAATGTGACTTATACTTTATTCTTCTTATTCACATAAACATACAAAATAGTAACCTTTTAATGCTTATTCATTCTCCTTCAGAATAGAAATGAGACTGAGTTTGCGAAGTTTTAAAATCTTAAAAAATTAGGGGACAAAAATATGGAAGTGTTAAGCAATTCAGGGGAATCAAATGTAATTGTAGAAGATTTTGCAACAGAATTTTACGAACTAATTGGGAATGAACTTAAATTAGCATTAGGGAATAACACAGAAGAACAGCTGACAGGTGATTTCTTAAGTTCATATTACGAAACAAAATGTAAAATAAATAGCTGTATTAAATTCCAACTATTCCCATCATTCGTACCTGCAAGTATTTTTTACGCTGATTATAATTTTGAAATTGCAGTATTACAAGTTCATATTCCGTATGGAGGTAATATAAAAGGCCATTGGGCATTGGGAGTTTTGAACGAGAGTATAACATTACTACGATTCATTGGTAAGTCCAATGCCACATACTGTAAAATAGTATATAAACAAAGCTAGGCATGAAAGAAATGAAGTATTAAAGAAATTTTCAACATGTGAAAATTTTAAAACAGTTAACAGCGTCAGGGACGCCGCATTCAACTAGTAATAGAATGATTTTGATAGTCAGCAAAAAATCAGAATATTATGAATGGTGTAAAGAAAATTAATCTGTACACAACACTAGGGAGTACATAAAGTGTAGATACTTTTGTTAATGTATGTCAATATTGTAGTACATGTAAAGTACTTTATTTCAATAATGTTATAATATCGTTACAAATTACGAAACTTTAAGTGCAGCAAGAATTACTTTTGAAATTACTTTCAAATTAAATTTTAATATTTAAATTCGTTTGTTTTTTTAATTTATTTCTTCTCGTTCGACATACATGTCTTTCGAGGAGGTTAAATTATGAAATACACAGTTTGTTACTTTTTGGGAATGGCCATCCATAAGCAGTGGTTTATATTACTCGGAATAACATAAATATTGGGCTAAAGTAAATGAAGCGAGGTAGAAGACTGTTTCAGTTGATCTATTGACAGTTATGGGGATTACGGTGGTTTGAATCGGTCTTTAGGATACCTGGATTTAATACGTGAGTATGCAGCATTGCGACCTAGGCTGAAGGTTAAGGAGCATGGGAAGTGTGAAGGTTTTGGTAAAAGTTTTGAGCTATTTGAGTTATGTGATCGATTAATGACGGCACTTTCAGTTCTCTGCGAATCTGGATGTTTGGAATGAACCAGGGGCATTTAAAGTTCTTCTTAAAAATACATTCTGAATGGCTGTTAATTTTGGAGATTGCTTGTCGCTGCACAACCCCAAACTGGACATGCATAAGTCATGGTTGGTAGAATTAGGGACTTAAATAGTAGCAATCGGCATTCGACTTTCAATGAAGAATGTGCATTGATTAGAGGGAAGAGTTTTGAAATTTTGGCAGATGCTTTGTTTGCTATTGAATTTATGTGTGGTTTCCATGTCAATCTTTTGTCAAGCAACACTCCTAAGTATTTTATCGGTGGGAGGTCCACGGAATAAATGTATTGTGAAGGCATAATTCTGTAGGAATTTTTGGGCGGCGCAACGTGAAGATTTTTGCTTGACATTTTAACGGGTTTATTTTTATTCTCCATTTCTGAGTCCAGTTAACATACTCGTTTAATTTGTCTTGAATATAGTCCTTGGCTATGGCAATGTCGCTGTGCGTTGCGAAGAGGGCGACATCATCTGCGTACAGCGCTAACTTGAGTCACCCTCAGTGCGGATATCGTAGCTAAAATGTTGAACAGAATGGAGAGAGTGCCGATCCTTGTGGTACTCCTGCATCAATGGTGCGCGGTAAGAGGTTGAAGAGTTGACTTTACAATAAACGATCTGTTAGAGAGGAAACTTTCGATAACCTTTGTAAATACTCCGGACTCTTAGTTGTCGCATTTTATAAATTAGACCAGAGTGCCAGACTCTGTCGTACGCCTGACTTATATCCAAAAATACTGATGCTGTATGTTCCTTTTGGTGATAGCCTTGTGCTATTTCTTCAGTGAGTCGTAGTAGTTGGTGCGTTGTTGAGTGATTGGTCCTGAACCCGAATTGAATCGACGGAATAGCGTTGGTGGAATTGAGGAATTTAATAAGTCCAGATAGTATTAGTCTTTCAAATATTTTAGATATGGTTGGCAATAGACTAATAGGTCTGTAGCTTTCAACGTATCTCGGTCTTTTCAACTTTACAGAAAGGAATTATTACAGCTTTTTCCACGCTGCAGGAAAGTAGTGAAGCCTTAAAGCCGCATTAAATATTGCCGTCAGGGCTGCAATAGATCGCCTGTTCAACATTTTCATGCACACGGTATTTATGCCGTCAATTCCAGGTGCTTTCTTAATTTTCAGACGCTTAATTTCAAAGGCTGTCTAAGATGGAGTAATGAATTTAATGAGTGGTGCGGCCGTTGGAAAAGTAGAGTTGACGAAATTTTCGATTTTGGAGTTAAATGATGCGTCGGTCACGGGTGCGGTTTGAAGGTAGTTTCAAGGTGTTCCGCCATTACTGATGCCTTATCCTCGTCTGAGTATACTCGGTTAATTCCTATTTTCAAGGGTGGAATGTTTGATTTTTCTTTGGTTAAGCGCTTGACCGATGACCAGAGGTGACTCGAATTTGGATGAATTTCGCCTATATACTTGTTGAAACTTGAAAAACGTAGTTTGTCAAGTTTGGTTTCACCAGCCTTGTTAACTTATTTACTTTCGTTTTAACGTCTGGTCTTCGAGTAATTTGCCAGTACCGTCTCATATTATTTTTGATTTAATTAAATTTCGAATGTTTACTGGGATCGGTTTAGCATTTGGCGTACGACGAGTCGTGTCGACTGTTGGATGGCATTAATAGTTGCTTTGGAGAATTTATCAACTTCATCGTCGATGTCGCGCGCATTACTTATACTTTTCGGATATGAGTAAAGGATAACATTAGATTAGTAAACTTATTCCAATTTACGATTCCTCTTACTTCCTGATCGAGCTGTGTTCTATTGGCTTGTGCCGATAAGGATCGGGCAGTGGTCAGAGTCGAGTTCCAGTAAAACTTTTTGATGAATGGGAAAATTATCATTTTGGTGAGTACAATATCTAAGACATCTGGAATGATGTTTGGATTGGACGCGTATCTTGTCAGTTCGTTTGGAGCTAATATGCTGATGTTACATGCCGTTGCAAAATCTGATAGCTTCTGTCCTTGCCACGATGTCGAGTTACAGCCCCACGCTATATTTTTACTGTTGAAGTCACCCAGTAATAGTGTCGGATTGTTATCACTGAATATACGTCTGTATGAGTTTTCCGGAAAGGTTCTGTTAGGGGGTTTATATCCTGCTATAATAGTTAAAGTTTTGCCATTACTTTCAATTCGCACTCCGACAGATTCCAGGTTTCTTGACGTCGGTGTCGGTACTTGCGCGTGTTTAACGTTCTTCGATATAAATATAGCTACACCGCCTGACGCTATATGTGACGTTTCTCTGTCATTACGATATGCGATGAAACCCGAATAATGAATCTTTCACCCGGAATTAAATGGGTTTCCGTGATACAGGCAATATTAATACCGTGGTGTTTCAGGAAATATCGGAAACTATTTTCCTGTCTTTTTAGACCGTTGGCGTTCCAGTTTAATATCTTATTTACCTCTTGAATAGTTGCCATTATTTAATACTGATGTAACTATTTTCTCTACCATACTTTGGATTTGTGGGACGATTGCAGATACAACTTGGGAAACTATTGTTGGTATAATATTTTGCCAGTTAGTAGGCTGGGCAGTAAACATTGTTTGGCTACTTGAACTTGGCTGCCGTACAAGGAGGGGTGGGAAATGCTTACTGGATTGTAGTGGCGGGTTAGGAGAAAATTTTAGATTGTAAAGTACGTTGGTTGTTTGATTTACTGTCATTTGCTTTTTGGGAAGTTTTAACAAAGGACTCAATATATTTTATAATAGCTACAACCTCTATAATTAGCTGCGTGAAATTCAAAACAGTTAGCACACTGTGGTGCGGCGTCTTTAGACTTTTACATTCCGAATAATGATGGTTTCCACGCATTTTACGCACCTGGGATGATAGACAGTTTGCTTGTGAATGACCATATCTCTGACATTTTTACACATTATTACTCTGGAATTTAACCTTTGTTGCACTTTGATTACACTATGAATAAACCTGTTTAAGAATATATCTTTCGAGCTTCGTTATTGTTTTCTAAATCAACTGCACATACTGGAATTGGCTTTCTTTCCTTATTATAGAGTCTGCAAACTTTTATCACTGGTAGATTCAAACGAATAAGTTCATCTTTAATGTCTTTTTCTGAGTAGCTTGTAGGTATGTCCTTAATTAACACTATAGGGCTTTTGTGTTGGATCTCTGAACGAGTAGTACTGAATGTTTTGTTCATCACAAAATTTTCTAAAACTGCGATAGTCTTCAATAGAAGTGAGCATGATTTTGACTGAATTTTTGTTAGGTTTAGTAGTAAAGTCTGCTTGGGCTATATTTTTTAAGTCTGATATTAGCTTGTTATAATCATCTACTTCGTGAACGTAAATGGGAGGGATTTTCACTTGCACTGGTTCTATCTGGCTATGCTCCATGGAATCACTTACAGTATTTTCTAACAACTTATATCTAGATGAGACTGGGATATTGTAACTGAATTCACTGCACTCTTCACTATGCCCTTCGTTACTTTCACTACGCTGGGAGAATTTGCGCTTCTTAGTGTCCGATCTGCTATCGGCGTTAACGTCACTTACTTGTGAATTTTGCAAGGAAGTAGAACCAGCAGTACATACGCCACTTTGTTGGTCTCCTTCCGCTGTAACTGTTGGCCCTGCTTGAGATATTAGCGGAGGCTGACCATGAGGCTGTTGAGGCACTCCCATTAGCTGCGGCTGAGTTTGTCCTTGTTGCGCGAGCTGCAGCTGTGTTTGCAACTGATGAAGCTGCTGTTGATACATCTGCTGCTGTTGTTGAAGTTGTTGTTGTTGTAGATGAGCTATCATGCTAATATCTGACTGGGAGTCTATATGATCACATTCACTATCTGCTTTGTTTAAAGTGTCCATGGCACTTCTGATAAGTTGTCCGTTGAGGGCCTGAGTTTACTGACATTCACAATAACTCGGCACTTAACTGATGCAAGAAAGTCACAAAAACAATGTTTTAAATAAACTTAGCCCGTTGCGGGCTCCGTATCCGACGATCACCACCTAACGCTTATCTTGATTTGCCACTACTGAGGCGAAGGTAAGCGCTGCCGTGCAGCGGGACGTGCGTACGCTACCACTGCTGGGCCGAGACGATGATTATTCGTACAGTATTAACTAAGCCTTGTTTTCTGCATTCATGGCGGATCACTTCTCAATGTTCGTATTCGGCAAAGCTGTTTCAAAGAGCCGTTATATTTTAGGAAGAAATGCTTGCCTACAGACGTCAGTAACGGAATATTTCTCTACATGGATATACTCGATGTAAGGAGGATAGATTTCAATGAGGAAGAAACAGAATAACAACATATATATTTTCTAGAACTTTTATTATTACAGGAAATA